>OX243817.1:28223887-28536387 GCA_945859605.1 Lumbricus rubellus | reverse complement strand
GCCAAAAAATTCTTTGGAATCTTCAAATTTTTATTTTATTTATTTCCTATGGTGGCACCACCTTAGGTTTTGTTGCGTCAGGTCATTTTGACCTTCTGCCTGTTTTAATCATGAACTGTCTTGTTTATAGGCTGCCAAAAAATTCTTTGGAATCTTCAATTTCTTGTTTGCACTTGATTTCTTCGACCTGCTGAATAACACCCATGATGCAACCTGCTGAATTTGTACAGACGTCACTGTTTATTTCAGCTTGTTTTTGGTATTTATTTTCAGTTTTTATTTGTTTTTAATTGTTTTGCTTCTAGCCTTGTATGGAATAACCCTATAATAAGCCAAAATAACCCAAAATAGCCCTATTATAACCCATAATAACTCAAAATAATCCTATAATAACCCATAATAGCCCTGTAATAACCCATAATAGCCCTGCCCAAACAGAATTGCATTATCCTTGTCTCTGAAGGTCAGAGCAAGAAGTCCTTCCATCTTCAATACACGTATCCGGTCTCTATCCGCCAACTCCTCATCTCTCACTTTCACCGACTTACCTGTGTGCAACATTGTTCCACAACTCTAACCCACACTGTACATAATTGTCTTCATTACATTACATTACATTACATTACATTACATTACATTATTGTACAGACGTTTGTTGCATGTCTCTGATGAATGTTCTGCTGAGAAAAAAACCTCTTTTTTTATTCATGGGCAGCAGATCAAATTTCTTGGCATTTCTGTCATTATGTACCAGTCACCAGTGTCACAGTGTGCATAAACTGCACGTCATGTTCACATTCTGTGGATCATACTCGTGTAATTCTTGCTTTTTCTTGTGATGGTTGCAACAGTTACAGTTCATCATGTCAATTGATTGAAAAAGTCATCCACAGTTTGACGTACAATTTTTTTGACCTCTCGTGCAGCACAGGGATGGGTGGCTCTGTTCTTGGTAGTGCGTTTTTCAATTGTGCTACATATCGTCGCCTCAGAATTATCTTCGTGCATCTCCACTTTTGTGAATTCCGAGAAAAACGAGGTAGAAGTTTCGTAACTTTGAACGCAAAAAAAGATATTCGGTGCAATAAAACTTCAGGAAAAGACGTCATACTAGAGCATCGACATTAATTAAAGGATGTTGCATTAAAATTCAACTGAAACTTAGAATGGTTTTTGTGAAATTTTGGAAAATGTTGTAAAAAATGAACATACGGTACTGTAGCTTCGAATTGATAAAAAAACACTTTGTCGTATGTCCATCAGTAATTCAGTTTCATGTTGTCGTATATCCAATTCTACAATAGCTTTTTACTGCTTGAAAACTCGTTGCCTGAGAATTATCTTTGCATACCTCCACCGAGTCCACCCCCATTGTCAACCATTGAGATAATCGAGGTTGAAGTTTTGGTAAAGTTTTACGGAAGAAATACATGTAAAACGTGTAGCGTCGACAAGCGTCGACAAGGTAGGCGTGAAAATGGACATACGACAGGTAGTTTTCGTTGAATATCTTTAAAACGACTCGTCGTATCTCCTAACGATTAAAAGTGATGAAAGAGAAACAAATTTTTGCTACAAATCAAGTCTAAACTCGATTTTTTTTAAATGGAGATACACGAAGATAATTCTGAGGCGATGATATGCGATTTCATTTTGCAACACATTCCATTGTGCAGACTGCCTTATTATGGTTTAATGATTACAGTTACTGCTTATTCAGTGGAAAAATCGATTCACTCCCGTGGACCTCTCTAGATATCTGGCTATTATTGTAGTGTTTTGTGTAGCAGGCTATAATGGTGAGAGCATCATGTAGTTTGTTTTACACTGCAAAACACATCTGGCAGTGGACATTAGAAGCAAGGTTGTGGTTTCGATCTGATCATTGCACGTTGGTAATGAATGCCAGTGGCAGGACTTGAAGCAGACAATGCAAAATTGAAAAAGTAAAAAATAGAAACGATAGGTTACAGTACTGATCCACTTTTTGCATATCGAACGTGGGTGTCTGGAAGTCAGTTTACACATGCCATGCTGAGTAGGTTAGAATCTATGACATACAGGTGTAGTATAAAAGCTATCCGCATCTGCCCTGATCGTGCCTAAACGCTTCTGCAACGACACATACACACAGGCAAAAAGACACATACACACAGCCAAACAGACACATACACAGCCAAACATACACATACACAGCCAAACAGACACATACACAGCCAAACAGACACGTACACGGCCAAACAGACACATACACAGCCAAACAGACACATACACAGCCAAACAGACACATACACAGCCAGACAGTCGTGATATGGTTCGGCCTACATTGCGCGAGACCTTCAGTGGAAAAAGTACGTCGTCGTCGGCGTCGTCGTCTTCACAAATTGTTGCCGACCTTTTTGAACGGCGGTTACAGTGCAGACAGGACATTGATTATTTGATGCTATTTAAGGGAAGACGCAGTAAAAATATTGCCTTTTATCGAGACTGCTTAGAGAGGGAGAGGGGGGTTGAAGAAAGGGGGGGATAGAGAGGGATGGCCGATGTGCAAACACAACAAAAGGAATTCAGCACCTTGACAGCATGTCCTTACGGGTTGTTGCCTTGTGTTGCGGTGAAGAACTGTTGTTAGTTTCACATGGCACCTGAAGTGACATAATTTATTGCAGCTGTCTTCAGTGACATTGAGGTCGTAAGACGATGTTTTGTGGCTCAACACCGACTTGTCTTGTTAACTCGTCTGGATTTGAACCGTGTACGCAGAGTTGACGCTGGTGCCAACAGTCAGACACTGAATTCTCTCATTGGTTGAAGGAGTGAGAGAAAAAAGACAGACAGCTGTCATAAAATGGCTTGCTCTGCTGCTCACTTAAGAATTTGCCTTCAAAGTTTGCATGTTATGAGGTAATTGATAATTGACAATACAACTGCTTTTGATATTACTCCTCCTTCTTTCCTGCTTACATACATAGACGTACACAGTGTGAGAATTGTGGAAAAATAACAGGGGGGCTGTGTTTGAACTTGGAATTGGGGTGTGAGCAGCAGACTTTACTATGGGTTCTTAGAAAGACTGGGGAGATTGGGGTAGGGGCCCTAGGGGGGCTACCCCAATCTCCACCAATTCTCACCCTGTGTGTAAACATGTGTGCGTATGTGCATGACTGCGTGTCCTGTTTGTAGGTCCGGTGGCAGGACCCTCTACCTGGAATGGTCTTCCTCTGACCCTTCAGGCTTTCCTCTCTCATCTTAAGACAGTTTTATTTGGCCGCGCTGAGGTTGGGAGCGCCTCTGAGTAGCCCCCTTGAAGAGGCGCTATATAAATGCATATAATGAATGAACGAATGAATGTTTGTACAATTTCTTCTGTTCTGTTCTGTTGCAGATGAAGGCAAAGTACAAGGCTCAGGTGGAGCACTTCCGACGCAAGCTGCAGTCGATGGAGCAATCGAACGAGCTGCTCGTTAAGAAGCACGGTGAGTTGCGGGACAGCCTCAGGCAGATCCTCCCACCTACGCTTCTCTTCAACGGCTCAGATTCAGCCTCCGCAGCAGCAGCATCCTACCGAGCCAGATGCCATAGCACGGGCGCCAGCTTTGCACCAGTCTGAGCATCAACAGACCAGATACACACACGCACGGAGGAAATTCTCCGTCTCTTCTTTGCCTCGTCCTTCCGGAACTTGGAATATCTGTCATTTGCGGTCGGTGCGCGGCAGGGCCCCCCCTCCTTCCCGGCGAGGATTACAGGAAGAGGAAGAGGAGGGGGTATAGCATCTGGATGTTGCGCCGAGTGTCTGTCGATGGTACATATCTGGCGGTGGAGCGATTCGGTCGACGTTGAGTGTCAGACTTCTTTTCGTAGCTTAAAGTTCGTTGTTATTTTCGTGATGTTGACTTTTAAGAGTTTTTCCACCGTGGTCATTTATTATTGTTGTTGCTGGGCATTAGACATTTCGTTGACGTTTACTTTTACGGCTGTGCTGATTTCGTTTCTTCTGTGCTTTTAAACGTAGCCTCCTGCGTGCACGCATTACCGGTATATAGTGACGGAGCACGACGGGAAGGGTGCTTAGAATTTTCTTTCATCATGCTTTTATCATATTATGTAGATAATTAATTACTATCTATGTGTAGACACCTTTGAGCAAATGGCATTCCCTTGGTGACATCTTCTTTTCCGGTTGTTAAGAATTTAACCAAAATAATGTTTGACATTATGAATGTTTTAGTTGTAACCTTGTTGCTCGCATTTGCATGCTTCTTTGAAGATCGTAGGCCACCGAACTGTACAAAGTGTGCTTATTTTGGATGCCTCAGGTTTGTTTTGTTGTGTGAGTGTGTGTGGGTGTGTGTTGAGGGGGGTGTTGTGTACGTGCATGCATGTCTGTATGTATGTAGGCCTATGTACAGTTGTACATGTGTAATTGTGTATTGCACGAGTTTTGAAGAGGCCGCTAAATGCTAAGCATTTTCGATTCTGATTTAAATTCAGCCATTTCGTGGTTTATTGGAAGCACTTTTGCGTTTCGTTTCTCTTTCTTGTAAATAAGTTTATGCTGTTATGTATCGATATCTAGCGGTCAGTTGTTAGAAAACTACTTGCAGATATATGGTCTTTGGTGAAAATCAAGTTGTCTTAATGCTTGTGCTTGTAGCAGTATTTCTAGACTGAAGTGAGCGTGCCACAATTATTCAATTAGGACTGTTGTATCATCATGGCCATGGAACTAATAATGATAATAATGACGACGATTTTTGCATGGTGCTGTAGCCATGCAGCCATACAGTGATACAAGTTATGTTTCCTGTATCTGTGGTTTTGTTTTGAATATATTTAGAATGTGCAGTTAGTCGGTATTGGTTTTAAATAAATACTGAATTTAATATTAATGTCATTGAATGTAATTAATTATATTGTTTAGGACGACTTCACCTGCATACATGTCTGCAATGGAAGAGTTAGTAAGATTTTAAATTCTCTGTTTCCTTTTCGAATTAGGAAGATTTATGACAAGATTCGGCTTTAGGCTGAATTGCTGTCTTAAAGTTAAATATCCAGTTTCAATTCTATCAGATCTGAGTTCATTGTTGTTTTTATTTGGGCATTCATAAGATATTTAGCATAGAATTTCTCGGTGAGATATTTAGCATAGAATTTCTCGGTGAGATATTTAGCATAGAATTTCTAGGTGAGATATTTAGCATAGAATTTCTCGGTGAGATATTTAGCATAGAATTTCTAGGTGAGACATTTAGCATAGAATTTCTAGGTGAGATATTTAGCATAGAATTTCTAGGTGAGATATTTAGCATAGAATTTCTAGGTGAGATATTTAGCATAGAATTTTCTGGGTGAGATATTTAGCATAGAATTTTTAGGTGAGATATTTAGCATAGAATTTCTAGGTGAGATATTTAGCATAGAATTTCTGGGTGCTACAATACTGTTTGTTATTAGATAGATGTTTATTATGCTTGAACTAATGTCAGCATGACATAATAATATTATATCAGACAACCAATCGTTAAGTAGAAACTTTGCTCTACTTGCAAAGCAAATTCCTTCAAGTTTCTGTTTTGCAAGTTGTTCTACGTTAAGGTTATATTTTCGAAGAATGTAGCAAAGCAGCGTTGTTATACGCTAGCGAATGGAGTGATTGTAGAGATTCGCTGATAAATATCAACGTGTGGCCAATCACAATAATATTATTGTGGCCACGTAGTGTTTGCACATGATCAGTACTTGTTTTTCTTGTACGAGACCTATTTGTCCAAGCGTTGTTATCCATTGGTTTTGCCATGTTAAGCCATGGATGATGGATGAATGGGCTGCCAATTAAAACACTGCTTCTCCCCATCAGTCAGTCGTGAGTTGCGAGGCTACCCAGAACAATAATTCCTCTCTTGCAATTGCTTGAAAAAAACTGTTGATAGCTATGTGCCTACGTAGTAGACTGCTTTATTAGTATTGTTTTTTGAGTGGCAGCACATAGCCGGATGAGGACGACGACGACGATGATGATGTGTATTATTGTCTTGCCATTGTGCTTTGCCATGAATTGTTAAACAGCTGAAAAATGCTGCTGGCTGCGGCCGGTCGTGTACAGGAGGATGAGGAGGAGCGTTATGGACGGAGAGTCCGAGACACGTAATATTGAAATCGATTGCGAACGTTACGTGTGATGTTTTGCTTGGAGCAGAGTGGTGAGGAAAGGGCGGATACAGAAACTTTGGACAGGGGGACCAAAAATTCTTGGCCTTGGTGGTATGGACAATTTTTTTTCGTATCCGCCAAAAAGTTGACCTTTTTTTAGTCATCCAGTCTAAGCGTCATTATACATTGTTTGAAAGCTTGTTGAAAGCAAATTTGGGGGGGCCACAATACATGGGCAGTTCTAAATGGGGGGGGGGGGGCCGTGGTCGGATTGCCCCTCCCCTGGATCCGCCCTTGTGAGGAGGATACGGATGGTGGTGCTGGGTTTTACCCAACGGAAATTTGTGATAACGTTTGTGCAGCAGCTACTGACGGTGAAGACTTTACTCGGCTATTAATAATAGTCGACTCATGTTGAATATATTCTGCTTGGTTAACCCGTGGTGGTTAATACCCTCGTCGTCTCTACTAACATGCGTGACCGAATAAAAGAAATCTGGTGGTCATAGTTTTTTATCAGTGTGCTTTTCTTCGTAGTGAAAAATCTGGAATTTTTTTATACATGAAATAATTTGAAACGGTGTCTCTCATGATGTCTGTTGGAAAGGTTTTGCGATCATTTTAAAGTGCTGACCTGGAAGACGGCGGAATGACGTGGGAGGTGGCCAGGGTAGCTGCAGAGGACAGAGTGACGTAGAGGAGCTGTGTTGCCCGATGCACTACAAGTGCGTGGAAGGACTAAGGTCTAAGGCAGTGGTTCCCAACCCGTGGCCCGCGGGCCAAAAGTGGCCCGCCAGGCCTAAAAATATGGCCCTTGCCCTGCAAAGAATTCACAAAAATATATGAAACAATTGACAATTTGGACAGGATATAGCACATAATTATTTTCCATTACAAATTATTTTATTCTGACGTCTATAAATAACATCAAAAATTCTATTTTGATTCAGTTATAACAATTTTATATGCTTTTAGTTTAAATAGGCCTAATTAAATTTTAGCCTTGTGGCCCCCTTGGCCCTCGTGTCCTCCAACTTATAAAAAGTGGCCCTGCAGTCAAAAAAAGGTTGGTAACCACTGGTCTAAGGTAAGGAGCTGTAAGATGGTTTCACTGCATCAATAATTGATGTCTGGTGAACAGTGTCTAGTGACAGCAGCTGTACATCACTGCACCAGGGTTGCTGGGTGTTTCATCAATAATAAATAGGTCAGGGACTCGGGGTGAACGGAAGCGCTGTCCTTATTGCTTGTTAAGGTTCTCGACCACAGGCCACCACTCTGTCTTCTTAGCAGACGCAGGAGGAGGATGCTCTGGTCATTGAACTGACCACAGCGTGGTCTTCGTGTGCCATCAATTATTGTCGATGTCTTGTGCACTAGACACTAGTGCAGTAAGTTAGTAATTTTATTTCCTCTCCCATCGGTAGATCAGGTGTTAAGAATGTCTGCTTGCCATTGTTGTTCCAGTTGTCATCCATAGATGATTATTTGCAGACTATGATCCAACAACCCATTTCATGTGCAACAAAATAATGTGCAGGCCCTGGTGTATCTACATTTTGTCATCTTCACTTGCCTTGCAGTGTGATGATGAAGCTTCTATGAAGCAGAACTAGTTAATATCCTCCTTTTAACCCTTTAATGCCGGAGGGTATAGGATTTCCCACACCATTTACTACCATCTCGGCATTAAAGCTCTCTCTCTCTCTCTCTCTCTCTGTCTGTCTGTCTGTCTGTCTGTCTCTCCATGTGTCTTGGGTCTTGCGCTTACCCTGTGCAGTAGTTAGGAAGCCTCCTGTATCTACAAGCAATGGCCCACTTTGCCTACGTTGCAAATGGAACTCAGGTTTCTTGTTCAATTTCTCTCCTGGATAGATTTAAATGCGAAAGCCTCCTGGAAATAAAGAGTTTAATACAAACAAGCCAGTTCATTAAAGAGTTTAATACAAACAAGCGAGTTCATCAAAGTAACTTTAAGAACTTGAAAATCTAACAATTGATCAGCAAATCACAGTTGTTATAATTATTACAGAAGATTTACATGATTGCTCGCCTCCATATAATAACCAATTGATAAAGATTTGAAGACAAGTTACGTTAAAATCTGAAGACAAATATTAAAACGAAATAATAAATCTCCACACACAAAAATGGCACAAAGGGATAGAGACAATTATACGACAAACAACATTATAAAACAACAGGCATTCTTATCAACTAAGACAAGTTTAAAAATCAAACCCAGTACAACCTTCACCATGCCATGATTTCTTGCAAGATAACAACCACACACCAATTCCATAGTCAACTGGACCTTTTGAAACTTCCAATACATTCTTGAGGCCAGATTCTAACATGTTGAAAATTTTCATTGCTCCTGCAATAGATTTTATTCATAGCGTGTGTGTGTGTGTGTGTGTGTGTGTGTGTGTGTGTGCTCTGAAACACCAATTTTAAAATGGGGCTTTGACATTAGGACAGAGCATAAAACTGTCAAATTTATGGACATTTTTCATCTGCCTTTTTCTTGTATGTGCATTGCAGGTCAAAGCAATAATGACATGAAACTTTACATTCTACTCATGTTCCAAATATACTATGTACAAAAAGATAAGAATAACAATTCATTCGTTCATTCATTAAATGAATTTGAATAGCACCTCATCAAGGGGATTACTCAGAGGCGCTCCCATTACAGCATGGCTAAATAAAATGTTTTACGACGAGAGACAATTTTGTATGTGCACTTGTTATAGCGCCCCTTCAAGCTCTCACTACTCAGAGGCGCTCCCGAATGCAGAGCGGACACTGCATCGAAGTTTCACGCCGAAGCACTGAGCAATTGTGAGTGAAGGACTTGCCCAAGGTACCTACGTGGCGACTTGAGGTGGATTCGAACCTCGAACCTTCCGGATCCAAGACAACGACGCCGCCACTACACCACCGTGCCCCACAATTGCAAAGATAGTATTTATTTTGGCTTTTCAGATGGCCTGAAAGTGCTATATAAATGCTTGATAACATCATCACTTGCATAACAAGTGCAGTGCACTGTGTGTGTGCAGTGCACTGTGTGTGTGCAGTGCACTGTGTGTGCAGTGCACTGTGTGTGTTATGCGCCTTCGTGACTACAATACGGATCATCATTACACAGAAGATCATAAAGCAAAAGCACTTAAGGCAATAATTGTCAAACGAATACGTCCACCACCTGTACAACTAAAACAAATGTACATCTCAATTCCAGCTTCATATAGAAGCCTTCATTATTTGAAAATCCTCTTAAACTTTAAACAGGTAAGAGTTAGGAAAGCCAGTCTCACAATGTCAACAAATAATTAAAATGGCTTTTACGGCTGAGAAAATCTATTTGTAAAACTAGTCGGACACGGTTGACTCAATTCAAAGTCAAATAAAGTGTCTCCATTCTTTACGTGCACAATTATCTACGATATTTTCATTCTCTACATTATTCACGTTGCAGCCAAACTGAAATGCATCCCTCTTCTACCACAAAGTCCATCAGTCCAACATATCTGAATTTCATTCATTCAATCAGAATATTTATCGAACTCACAGAGTAAATTCATGCAAACCTAAGAAATCTGTAACTCGTATCCAGATATACAATCAACAAACTGGTTCTCTGGTTGGCTGGAAAATGATCGTGTAGCTCCAGGATTACATTAATCCACAAATCAGATGGTGCTAAAGCTATCGGAGCATTGAAAAAGATTTTGAAAAACGCGTTTAAACATTTGCAAGTGCATATAAATATACATAGGAATCTCTACAACACACATTAAAATGTTCATTAGACACCAGGTCAAAACAAATCTCACTATAGATGTGGTTCCCAAAGGAAGCACATTAAAACAAGGCTCCAGCATATACTCATACATTCTGGAAATTTAGATAGTGCCCCTCCACGTGAACTACTCAGAGGCACTCCAGGCCCAGCCACGGGTAAAGCTGTATGTATAGCTGTATAATTATATGCAATTATATATTCAAAAGACAAACAGAGTTGCGATATGAGGATTAATAAATATGGCTACCTATAAAAAAAGACTACACATATTTGCGCCTAAGCATTCAAAATACGACTTGGACAAAAAGTTTTCTATAGAAGAAAGTTTAGCTTAAAGAAATTTCAATAAAAGAAAAAGCCGAAGGAAAAACGGACAACACATAGGGCTGGACAATGAGGTCTGCAGGAAAGGTTTAAAAATATTCTGCACGACATTTTGCTGGTGGGTAAAAAGGGTTTTTCTCTCTCTCAGCAGCTTTAAAATAGAACTAATTAAATCCACAAGCTTCTGCAAAAAAAACAGCCTTGAAAGCGTTTTTCTCTGTAGTTGACAAATCTTCAGACGCAGTCTTCCTGCGACATCAGCAGAGGGTTAATGTATTCGAATCCGTCGAATTCTGATTGGTCGATCTTTGAAATGACGTTCCTAAGCAACAAGAAATCATTCAACAGTTGCACACCATCGCATCCAATCATCAATCACAAATCGTGCAAAGAAAGAGCAAAACTTAAATCTCTCAATTGCATTTTAAAATGTTGCCGCTAAGCAAATGTGTTCTTAAAGTCTGCCATTTCCTTGCGAGGCAAGCCATAAATATAAAATGGTCAAGAACAAGAAGCTAACACATCATATGTACACTTCTTGTGCTTCCTCAGCGGCGTTTCACCTAAGGATGACTCTGTCATTGTGACGTTACCATCAATAGGCTTGAGCTATATGAGTGGGCGTCATTGACGGCTGAAAGATCTGTCTTGCATTTGTTTTTTTTACGTGTCATGTTTTTCATATGCTTGTAAACCAGAGTGCGTTTTGCAGCTGGTACATTAAAGAATACACTGACTTACTTACTTACTTATTTACTTACTTACTTACTTACTTACTCACTTTATATCCCAGACCATCATTCTTTTCTATTAGAAATAAATCAGACGAAGGCGGCTTACATGTCGTCGGGCGTGAGTTGAACGGGTTCGTTGGTGAACTGCGGGTCGAAATGTTCGAGGTCCATCTCGGAGTTGACCTGCGGCTTGTACGGTGGGATGATCTGCTTCGAGTAGAGCTGCTCCCAGTGGATCGTCTTGAAGAACGGATGCGACTGGATGTCGGTGAAGCCACTCTGCGGATGACAGCCGAGCCTCTCCTGCGGACTCTACGCACACAAAATAATGTTCATTGTTCAGTCCCATTAACCCTTTACTGACTGAGGGCATAGGATTTTCCATGGATACCATTTAATACGCTATGGTCGGTAAAGGGTTAAAGACAAGATTTCACTTTCAAGCAAGGTTGTAGTGTTTTGAGTGTTTGAACACCCCCCCCCCTCCGAAATGAAAAAATGAAATAATGCATTTACTAGCACATGCCTTAAGAAGTTAAGAACTACAGTGTATGGGCTTACTTAATTGGCCACCCAGAACCCTATGAGAGCTCAAAACGCTTCTCTACACTCTTTGGCAACTTGGTCAGTTGATTCGGTTGCTTGTGGGGCTTGCTCATGGACGAGTAAACACTTCCGGACAGAATGGTTGTCCGAAACGGTAATCCATAGGACGTCCGAGTTCGGTTGCCAGACGGTCGGTCGGGCACCCGAATACAGCTTGATTTTGACACGTCATCGATGATCTTTGTAAATTATTTCCTTATTCCTTAATTAAGTTTAAAATTGCTCAGCACTTCGGCACGAAACTCCTACTCAGTGTCAGCTTTTTAGTTGGTAGTGCTTCTGAGTAGAATTCTTGAAGGGGCGCAATAACAAGTGCACATACAACACAACGATTGAAATTTACCTTATTTAGGAAGCCCTTGAGTACACCCGCTGCTTTAACGGACAGCGAACGAGGAATACGAATCGGTTTTTCCAGAATGACTGAAGAAAAACACCACAAAAAATTCCAATGAAATTATGGAAAGGCAGCAAACTGAAAGGTGGCAAATTTATCATTGAAGTCAGTCAGCTTTTCGTAACCAGACCTTCGAAAATAAACCAGCTACGACACATTTGCTCACTTTGTGATTTTACAGTTTATTTAAATTGAAAATAAATTATTTCAAGTGAAATAAAACAATTACCTGTGCTCATTTCACTGCATTCAACCATTTAAACATATTGAAAACCCCTAACTGTCCCAATAACCCATCATCATCATCACTGCACCATTGTAAAACTGACAGCAGTTGTTATACAATGTACATGTATGGCCATCACAGTTTTACTACAATGTACAGGTACCTTATGTAAATATACAAGCAGTACCTATAAACAATATCACTAATTAATCATCAGTGTTTACCTTGGAATAGGTAGTCTTCGGTGTTCTGGTCTGGGTTGTCTGTTTGGCCAACGATATCAAAAGGTGATCGTCCAGCCAACATTTCAAACATCAGGACGCCCAACGCCCACCAATCTACGCTAAAATCTGTGAGAAAGACACAACACAAAGGCACGTTACAAGATGCTAGTACTAGTCAGTCCAAGAGGCATCCAACTTAACTGCTCAAAGTCATATAATAATTATGTATACAGACAAATAACTGAATTGAAACTGAAATTTAAGACCAGCTTCAAAGAACAACAGATCAGCGGTCAATTTAATAATGCCGACGAAAAACCAAAAGTATCTGCCGAGGTCAAGTGCAGAATTATGGTAAATAAAAAGCTTTAAACACTGTCCTGAAAATCATCGCTCAGCATCATCATCGCTGAACCTGTGTTTATAGTAATCATGAATTATAATAAACATGAGAACTAGCCATAAAAGTAATTTCGATTACTTGTGCATTTCTATTTAAAATAATTTTGAGTGTTCAGCAGCAGTTTTTCTTTAGCTGAAGAGCAATTTTGATATATTTTTTCTTACATGTGGCAAAAATCAAACCCAATTAATAATCATTCTCTTATCATAAATTTCATCACAACATTTATGGGCCATGATACCATTTTGCCCTGGTCCAAAACCATCTTTTCGATTATTTACATCATTATCAATAAACATGCCACCTAGATCATTACCCTTGGCATTTGTCATCAACTTCACTAGCAACATCATTACCAGTTTCATTGTCATCAGTTTTAGCAACACCAGAAGTCATGTATAGTTGCATATGGTTAAGCCAATAACGAATCAATCGCTTGCACTATAACATGCAAATTTAATAAATGCGACCTATGATATTTTGAACACGATCATGCACCAGGATTATATAGGCAGGTCAAAAACGAAAATGCGGCAGCGAAAGCAAAGAAAATACGGTTGTCAAAGCAAAGAAAATATGGTTGCAAAAGCAAAGAAAATATGGTTGCTAAAAGCAAAGAAAATACGGTTGCAAAAGCAAAGAAAATACGGTTGCAAAAGCAAAAAAAATACGGTTGCTAAAGCAAAGACAATACTGTTGCAAAAGCAAAGAAAATACGGTTGCAAAAGCAAAGACAATACGGTTGTCAAAGCAAAGACAATACGGTTGCAAAAAGCAAAGACAATACGGTTGCAAAAACAAAGAAAATACGGTTGCAAAAACAAAGAAAATACGGTTGCAAAAAGCAAAGAAAATACGGTTGTCAAAGCAAAGACAATACGGTTGCAAAAAGCAAAGAAAATACGGTTGCAAAAAGCAAAGAAAATACGGTTGCAAAAACAAAGAAAATACGGTTGCAAAAAGCAAAGAAAATACGGTTGTCAAAGCAAAGACAATACGGTTGCAAAAAGCAAAGAAAATACGGTTGCAAAAAGCAAAGAAAATACGGTTGTCAAAGCAAAGACAATACGGTTGCAAAAAGCAAAGAAAATACGGTTGCAAAAAGCAAAGAAAATACGGTTGCAAAAAGCAAAGAAAATACGGTTTTCAAAAAGCAAAGAAAATACGGTTGCAAAAACAAAGAAAATACGGTTGCAAAAACAAAGAAAATACGGTTGCAAAATGCAAAGACAATACGGTTGCAAAATGTAAAGACAATACGGTTGCAAAAGCAAAGAAAATATGGTTGCAAAAGCAAAGAAAATACGGTTGCAAAAAGCAAAGAAAATACGGTTGTCAAAGCAAAGACAATACGGTTGCAAAAAGCAAAGAAAATACGGTTGCAAAAAGCAAAGAAAATACGGTTGCAAAAAGCAAAGAAAATACGGTTGCAAAAAGCAAAGAAAATACGGTTGCAAAAACAAAGAAAATACGGTTGCAAAAACAAAGAAAATACGGTTGCAAAATGCAAAGACAATACGGTTGCAAAATGTAAAGACAATACGGTTGCAAAAGCAAAGAAAATATGGTTGCTAAAAGCAAAGAAAATACGGTTGCAAAAGCAAATAAAATACGGTTGCAAAAGCAAATAAAATACGGTTGCCAAAGCAAAGACAATACGGTTTCTAAAAGCAAAGAAAATATGGTTGCAAAAGCAAAGAAAATACGGTTGCAAAAGCAAAGAAAATATGGTTGCTAAAAGCAAAGAAAATATGGTTTCTAAAAGCAAAGAAAATATGGTTTCTAAAAGCAAAGAAACTATGGTTGCTAAAAGCAAAGTAAGCGCAAACAAAATGACAGCTGCCTAAAACTTCATCAGATAATAACTTCCAACTGCTTACAGATTTTCACTCGCCTCCATTTTTATTTCTAAATTCATTTCTACTGTAATGAAAGCAGGGCATTTACACAGCACTGTTTTTAGGAATCGCCCTCAACAGTTGATGGACTGAAAGCAGAGTAACTAAAGAAGCTTTAGTCTATGTCTCAGATCAAAAACAACTATCTAACCCCTCTCGCTATCCCCCCTTCCATCTCCTTTGTCAAGTGCAAAGTTCTAAGCTCTCAAAGCATAAAATCTGCTCAGCACCTCACATCCGAGTTATATCCCGTGCCCTACTATCTGCCTTAAATGCACTTGAGATCAGATAAAGACTGGGATGTGATCCAATTAAATGTCCACTCCGTCTCCAACGTCCGCTTTCCAGTCATAAACTGCTGATTCACATCTCCTCTCATCTCAGCATCAGGTCGATCATGTTTAAAAAAATGTTTATAACTGGTAATTCCAAATGACTGTGTTACATGTTATTGCTTAAGAGACGAGCATAAATACCAATAACAAACAGTCGTTGTTAGCACTGACATTGTGTTAGTAACGACGATCTGTTATCATGAGGCAAGGCTCACACATGAACAGCACCACTATTACCATATTCCTGGCCACGCAGAATCTCTGGAGCTATGTAATTTGGAGTCCCACAAAACGTGCTTGTGGTCTCACCCTGTTTTAGACCTTCCTAAAACATCATATAATTATTTAGATTTAGGTAATAGAAACTTACAAGGAAACACTTCATCAAAAAGCAACACAAAAAACTGCCCCAAGAAACTCACAGCGCAATTCAAACTGTGATAAAACGGTATGAATTCTGATGCCGGGGCTCGAAATTCGTTGCTTCCTAGATATTGCGCTAAAGGATGCAACAGGCGAGAGGGGTCAAGAATGTAGAAATTCAGCAGATGGTGATTACTTCGCCATAACTAGCGAAGTAAAAACCCGTAATTGATGCTGTTGGTTCCGAATAGATTCCCAGCAATATTGCAGAATAACCCACTAGTGATTTCTTATAAATTTCTGAAACTTTTTTCGATTTCCTCATCTAAACCAGAGGTGTCAAACCTTTTTTAGTGGCGGGCCAGTTTGAGCATCTTATAACAAGTGGCGGGCCAGTGTGAACATTTTCTAGCAAGTGGCGGGCCAGGGTGTTGAAGCTTCTGAGCAAAATTGGGTAGTGATCTGACGGAGCTCCGGGCTTGGTCAGCCAATTCCCAGAAAAGTCCAAACATTGCGAAAGGATCTTGATTCAATGTCCACTTTCGCTTCTTATTAAATTTTGACAACATTTTAAATAATTTTTTAATCTTTAGGGAAGGCTCCGCGGGCCAGAAAAAAATCGTTGGCGGGCCAGAAATGGCCTGCGGGCCAGCTCTTTGACACCCCTGCTCTAAACTAATGAAAGAGTGGAATAGAAAGAAGATATTTTCAATCTGTAAAAGTATTTGAAAAAAGCAGCACCTTGTTTAGCATATTCCTCGATAAAAAGGTCAGAAAACAACATGTGACGAGTTTTGAGCCCCCGTGTCACGATTAATGTTAGGAGCAGAATTTGTAGAAAAAATTATAAAATAATCAGGTAATCGTGTGTGTGTCTCTCCTACATTCCTCCACATCCTGCATCAGACAAATATTTGCAAGCAATACTAATCTGAAAAGCAGTAGTAACAATCAAAAAAGTGAGGATGAGGATATGCTAAACAGAACAGTTTAGAAAATGCAAAAGCCCAAATTTCTATGAAACTGATTGAAGCATAAAGGTATGTCGCATGTCATGGAAATATTTGCGAAAGAACTTTGAAATTATCGTTGTGTTGCAAGACAGGCAAAACAATTGCTTCAAAGAATTGTTTCAAAAGCAATTGCTGACATAAGATTTTACACAGAACATTTGACAGAATGTGACAGATTTCACCAAAACACACCAAAGAATCACAAAGATTCATTTTCAAGTACAGGAATCAATACAGAAAAATGACTTCGGAAAATGGGCAGCTTTTCTAATCATTAAATTTTCCAAACATTCAGTTACTTTTATCAACTGGACTACACTGAAAACTTCTTAAAATGCTGCATATGGAAGCCATATAAAAAGTCACCTTATTACAGGATCATGTTTCAACAAGGTCAATTTCTAAATCTGAACAAAATCCAGGATCTAAATTCCCATGTTGCATCATAATTCCCCTCATAACGGAGCATGTTGTATGGACTTTCTGGTGTACAACTGATCATACAAGGTTTTCAAATTTAGAATCTCCTTTATTCCTGTACTTGAAACAAATCGTGACAATTATGAGGTGAAAAACAAACCCACAGACATAAATTTTAGAAAGAAGAAGGTGGGTGAAAGGAAATAATAAGCAGCTAGATTAATGCTAAAAGCTGGCACCAGGTGGAGTGTGTCTCGTTCTGCATACCGTAATCCTCTCCACGTAACATTTCTGGCGCAATGTAGTTGGGTGTGCCACAGAATGTACTCGTAGTATCACCTGGTCTCAGCCCCTCCTATATCCACATGCATTGTTCAAAAATTACACACCAAAATAAAAATAGATGCTCAAAACTCAGACATAATCTTCTATGCACCACACCTGTTATACCTAATCACATCACAGATGCTCAAAACCATGCAGGCCAAATAGCTTTGGCTGCATCGTTTAAAGGTCCTGAATTAAGATGGAACACCACATATTGCAAACTAATAAACTATCCTGTTACAAAACCTACACAGAACTGAGAATCTACGACATTTTAAACTGAAATTATGATACAGAAATTTCAAAAAAGCAAAAGTCAAAACAATGATTCTCAATCTGCCCCTGCAAATATTTTGCGAAATGCTGTCTGCGGTATATTATCTTCTAATCCTCTTCGGCATAGAAAAACTCATTATCATTATTCACTGTGCTCTGCCAGTGACTGAACTGCAAAATGATCGGCATGCAAGGACACGTGAGCATGCTGATATTAAGCAGCAAACAGTTTATCATGTTTGGTTTCAAGCATCTTTTAAAAAGGTTACTGCGCAGGAACCCTGAGCAAGTCCTTAACTCACAACTGCTCGTTGATAACAATGTTTGGCATTGGATTAGATAGATAGTGGTGCTCAGTAAATGTGTAATAATAATAAATAAATAATGCAGACTCAATAACTTAGTGGAACACTATATACGGACAGCGGCATTATATCAGAATGGAATCAATAAAAATGCACACGATTCCTATAAAAAGTAAAAATGTATTAATGTACACAGCTAAGAGATCAGCATAGCGTTCAAACTATAATTTAATTAAAAGGTAAGGTCATGACATCCACCTTGCACATTCCATAATCCGTTAGTTTAACATGTCCATCAGAATCAAGCAGAACGTTGTCCAACTTCAGATCCCGATAGACGATTCCTGAAAGAGAACAGCACAGTACCCAGTTAAATATTTGCAGTTAATGCAAAAAGACAAAATTGTTATTTGCTGTAAAAGAGAAATTAGAACCAGACAATTTCTAAATACAAACTTGGCTACATATATATACAATCTGCAAAATTAAGAAGCAGTAAATCTTGTCTAATGATATGCACAATCTGCAGAATTACATCCTGTTTAATTTGTTTAGATGTATACTCAACGTAGAAGTAGAAATAATCAATAATGACTGAAAACCATTTTAAAGAAAATCATAAATCTCTGAATCAATGCAGAACACAAATAGAGAAACATTGGAAATCAAATGCATGTCACAGACATCTTGAGAAAAAATTCATTTGAAATCTCTACGCTGATGTTTTTTGCATACGACAACGACATCCTGTACATTATTTAAATTACTTATTCGTGAATTAATACTTAAAGATCAAGACCACATTCTTTGATTATAAGTTTACCCATCACGCCAGCAAATCGACCGCTGGCACAACAGAAGTACAGCAGAAGTCTTCAGATAAGAATCAAGGTACCTCTGAGAAGCATCTCTTGGTGTAGCACCAAAATATGCAAGTACAATCACAAACATTACAATCACAAACATTACAATTACAAGCATTACAGTTACAAACATCACAATTACAAACATTACAATTACAAGCATTACACTTACCAACATTACAATTACAAACATTACACTTACGAACAACGTTACAATTACAAACACTACCATTACAAGCACTACAATTACAAACATTACAATTACAAACACTACAATTACAAACATTACAATTACAAACATCACAATTACAAACATTACAATCACAAACATTACAATCACAAACATTACAATTACAAACATTACAATTACAAACATTACACTTACAAACATTACAATTACAAACATTACAATTACAAGCATTACAATTACAAACATCCCAATTACAAGCATTACACTCACAAACATTACACTTGCAAGCATTACAATTACAAACATTACACTTACAAACATTACAATTACATAGAGTCGGAGTACGTATACCTTTGTCGTGGAGGAAGTTGAGTGCGAGGCAGATCTCCGCTGAATAGAATCGAGCGTGTTCCTCCGGCAGACGTCTTTGCCTCTGCATGTGGAACATCAAATCACCGCCGTTCACAAACTCAATTATGAAGAACAACCTAGAAAAACAACGGAAGTCAACAGCCACATGTCAATCAACCACATGTCAATCAACCACATGTCAATCAACCGCATGTCAATCAAGTACATGTCAATCAACCACATGTCAATCAACCGAGCAGACATTTCTATTCCTCAACAATCATTAGAAAGTCTCTTAATTATTAGGTAACATATTAATATGTGATATATCTATCACGTCTTCATTTCATAATAATAATTATCTATTATTATAATTATTATTATAACTATTATCCTTTTAACAGAGTAGAATGGAGAAACTGCATTTCCCAATGTGTAGATCTGCATGGGAAGGACTAAGGACTATCTTTTAGAGTTATGCCTACACAATGAGACTCTACCAGAATCCTTTTTCACAAAATTCAAAACTTTTGCGCACTTAAAACTTGTGCATTTGTTAACAACTGAAATCCTATCAAATTACTTTCATATAAATTTGAAGGCAGAGTTTGAAATGATCAACTTTCTAAGATCATAATCAATGTATAAAACGATGGATGCTCAAGATTGGTCGAGTATGGTAAAACTGTCGACTACCGGCTTGGCGTCTGGAAGCAGGAGTGAAGACCGACGAGGAATGGATGATTGGAAGCGACTTCAAAGACGTGCTTCTCCGTCTGCACCCAGTCTATATCCTGCCAGACAACATCAAAGATACAGTGTCAGTTCCAATACAGACAGACGCTACTCACACAGCTGTTAAAATAAATAATGGATTAATGTTGTGCATGTATTTATCTAGATAATTTATATGGAGCCGTTCAACTAATTCACAAAATTTCTGCATACATTGCTATCTGTCAGATTTAAAGAAGTGTGTCTTAAGACTGTAAGATGATGCACAAACATTAACTATGACCATAACCACGTCATTCAGACTTTGCTTCCTCCCTCTGAAGCACTGGATATAACTAAGAAGTAACTTACTTATTAGTTTAGTTAACTACTGGATTGGCGATTTCAATTAAAATTTCAACTGAGAAGAAGAGGCGAGTGATCCGATTCCTAACCTCGTCGTCGTTAACGAGTTCTTTCTTGATGACTTTCATCGCGTAGATTCGTTTCGTTCGTTTCTGTTCCACGACAAACACTTTCGCGTAGCTGCCACGGCCGATGACTCGCACCAGTTGGAAGTCTTCCAGTCCCATGGTAGTACCACTTGGATCGGTCGTCGCCTGCAGCTGTATGCTCTGCGGACAATTGAGATCAAATGAGAAGGCGTATACACTATATTTAGACATCAACTGAAAGTCGTGTTGCCATACACGTAAAATGCTCACCATGGTTGAATGGAATTTTTACGATGGTTTTGCAGTGAAGTCTGACCATATAACACATGGATGATTATTTAGGAATGCAGAAAAACAGAGAAAATGCTGAACAACAGAGACACCTGTTGTTCTCTCAATTTGAACCATTTACCTCTTTAACAACTCGCTGTACTGGTTTCCCATGCACTTCAGTACATGTCTGCTGCTAAAGGGTCAATCACTATGACCATAAACCATGTTTCCGTGTGTTTAAAAGAAAAATTACGTACTCATAATAGTTCCAAATTGCAGTCTTTAGATTGGATTACAAAGTCAATAGCTCTCTTCATGGCAAATAACAGAATAAAAAAGTTAGAAAGCACGGGGTCATGCAACATTTATAAGCATTAAAGCTCTTTAACCCTTTCCAGCCGGAATTGTTTTGATAACTATCCTGTTAATCGGGTCACGGGTGACCCAGTCCGGCGGGAAAGGGTTAAGACAGGCTAAATTTTTAAAAAAATGAAGCAACATGTCAAATATCAAGAGCAGAGTGTTTCCCAAGACACCAATTGGACACATTTTATAATCTTTATAGCATGCGGATGTCTGAACCCTTTAACGGTGAGAGTGTTCTAAAACTGACTGGGAACCAATGCAGTTCAGCATTAAAGTGTTAAAAATAAAAGGACTGATAGCTGTTAATACCTTGCTATATTATAACGCCTGCCAATTATTACCAACCCAATACCAACAATAATTTTTACCAAATCCATCACTTAGTGACATCTAGTGCCCAAATAAATGCCATACCTTTTAATTCATATAGGCCTAATACAAGAATTTATATAAAAACCTCTAAAAGGGAACAATTTAGAGTTGCTTTGATCAATTGATAACAGTTTGTGTTCAAAATCCAAAATACCATTCATCACTCAGCAACATTTTGTGCTCATGAAACCTTTTAAACCTGTAATAACTTAGTGACAACAGGAAATAACCGTGCATGTTAAACGAGACTTCAGTTACCTCTTGGGCGGAGTGGTCACTGCGTGACGTATCCTGTCCTGCTCTGTTGTTGGACAACTTCTCATCATCGTGCTGCGGTCAGATAGATCGTTAAAAGCAGGAAAATTAATTCGGTTAGTCTTCATAGAACATGACATGTTTATCGAGCACATAAACAATATGTTACAAGCAATTGTGAACAGTATTAAAAGCTCATGATGATCATTAATAGTATTAATGAAAGCTGAAGATGGCAACAAGTAATCACAGTGCAGCGAATCGTGCATGCTACCACATGCAACACCAACAGTGAGAAACTGAGAATGCCACTGCTTGGCATGCAGGTAGGCAGGTACATAGGAACAAGGCATTTTTAACGTGCAGTTGTACACAAAATGTGCAGTTCTAAATGGATTTGTGCAGTTGTAGAAGCACTTCTGCTACAGTTAAAACTAGCAAAAAAGGTAATTGTCCTTCGATTGGAAGTAATTTACCATGGAGGATGGAAAAGGAACGAAGGGGTTGTGCAGTTCTAAAAATTCCTTAAAAACAGCTCTGCATAGGAAGATAGAAAGAAAGAAGGAAGCTACCCAGTCAGATATATGATGTAATGTCATGTAATTTCAAAATTATATAGCTCTGCTCACAGCAGTAGCTCTTCCATTGCGAGTATCCCCAAGAGCAGAAAAAGGTTTTGATGAGAGACGAAGAAGTTGGAATAGATGTAGAAAGAATAAAAACATGCAAACAATTCTGCAGAATTTTTCTGATGAAATGCTAGCATCAAGCAGTGTGAGCAGAGAGGAATTGACAAGAAAGATCTCATGGTTAACCTGTTAGTCTGATGTATACGAACTTAGTACAGGTAGGCATGCATATCTAGATATTAACAAAGGTAAAATCACCTGCTTATCTGACATACTGGAACCCCTAGAATGACTGTAAATCTCCAGCTTTGCAGAACCTACCAAAGAACATATAAGAAACACACATAGCATCTATACACAGCAGAAAACTGATGCACACAGAATTTTTCTTTGCAAAAATCTGTTATCTCTGATGTATATGATCCTCTCGGCATCTTTTTATAAACTACTTAAGACTTTTCTCTATGAATGGGCCTGAATGGATCGGGAGTGTCTGAGCAGCTATCTTTAAGAGGGTGCTATATAAATTTCATAGACAAGATAGATAAGCATGACTGCTCCCAGATTTTATAGAGCAATCAAATGTCACATTACAGTCGCCAGTTTTTAAAAGCTACTGCAATGTCAGATGGTTGTTTGATAAGCAGCAACATAAATGTTATGTATTATCCAGATAAGTATTACAAGAAAATTCCAATTTCATCACACGTGCTATTTAGCTGTTACAGATAAAAGATAAAAACACTAAGTTTTAACCATGTAAACAGCCCATATACTTTGTTGTTCACATTTCAATCAATTACAGCCTCAAAATCACGACTGGTTTATGAATGCTTCATCGTCTAAATGCTGCATGTCTTTGAATTTTACTGGTTAGTCCCAGAGCTTTCCAGCACAGAATTTTTTTACATAAAAACCCTGCTTTGTTTTCTATTAGGAAATGGGTCTGGTAATAATCATGCAATCCTAGCCCCTGCCACATGTTCTCTTTAGTAAGTTTAGAGCATCTGCAGAAGGAGATATTTATTTATGTCCTCCCACCTGTGCGGCAGGTGCTTGATGTGTCAAATCGTCAAATTTGAACAATATGCCATTTGCAAAACTCCAGCTGCTGGAACCCTAATACATATATTTATCTGCACCACGGTTGACTACAACGATGTTATTTATGTATGTCTATCTCTTTCACCCATTATGCAACTGCACCTCAACCTAAGTAGCATGCTGAGTAGTTTAGTACGGTATGTGAGGCGCCCTTGTAACGGCGCCATAGAAATCGTCATTGTTATTATTATTATTAGTAGTAGTAGTAGTAGTAGTAGTTTTACCCATATTTACGAGCGCAAGCAGAAGTAATTTAAAAGTGTTATATAAAATTGTATCGTTAGAAATAGGAAAGAAGGCACGAACTTCTCGCTGTGCCGCTATGTCCATTCTCACTCGACCGCGTTGTTGTATTCAACTTAGACGATGCTGCTGAAGGATCCGACGATTCCTACAACAAAACAAACATTCAGCTGAAAAAAGTCATTTCACTCTGATTTTTTACACACACAGTTGCACACAGTCACACACACACACACAGTCACACACACACATGCACACACACAGTAACACACACACATGCACACATATATATATAATATATATATATATATATATATATCAGGATAATGAATACGATGAATACCTTTGAACCGGAACTCTGTCCCACGAGCATGGATCACTTTGGCTCAAACAAGTTCATTTGTCACATGCATTGGGTCTGCCCTCTGGAATGTCCCCCTCCTACTCCTCTTTACTGGCTTCCATTCCTTCTAGATCTATTCCTACATCTCTGTCCTCAAAACCAGGGCTTAAAGTGTGGCAGGACGGTCATGAATGGCGTCCTGGCACTTATTTTCAAATTTCTATGCCGTCCTGCTACCTGTTTGGTCAGCACACCTGAAAATGTATGGGGCATCCTGGCACTTCTTTTAGATAGGCAAGGGGCGTCCAGGCACTTCATTTTTTACACTATTAGCACTGCTCAAAACCTATTTTTTATTCTATGGGGTACATGCACTGAAAGTGCTACTAAATGGTCGATAATGTGAGCTGCACTGTAGAACTTTTAAAATACATTACTCTATTGAGTAGGCAAATGCATATATACAATTATACATCCACATATATATATCATAGAAATATAAGATATAATAAATATATATCTTCATGCATTGAAAAATAACTTAAATTCAGCTGACTTAACTGCAAAGTGACAACTTGAAGCAACAAAAAAAAGCAAACACTTAACAGCTGTGCGTAGCGTTCTAAACCAACAATGCAGTTTGAGAATTGAATATATATATAATATATATATATATATATATATATATATATACAGCAGTAAATTAAAATTTGACAGAACCATAAAAAAACATGAGATTCAGCACATGGATAGATGTTGTTTTTGTGACATTTTGTTGTTTTGTAAGACTCTGCCTGAAAATGTCACCTTAAGTCTCACATTACTACTCTGCTCTTAAGACTGTTCTCTTTAGCCGTGGTTGGGTCGGGAGCGCTTCTGAGTAGATATTCTTGAAGAGGCGCTATATAAATGCCTGAAATGAATGAATGAATTACTGATGATGAATGGATTATTAAATGAATCAAGTAGATTGATGACGTGAGAATATTAGGCGAAAGGACTTGTAAAATAGGAACAGAGGGTATGTAGCATAGCGGAAAAGGACTAATAGGGCCTTAAAAAATGTTGTGTTTCCGGTAACAGAGCTAAAAAAATTGGGTAGGTAGGTCGGAAAAAATTTTTATTTTGTAAAATATTTTTATGCAGTGACTATCCGAAAAAGTATACCCCACTAGTCTTTTTTGCACGCTGAAACAAAGTATGTGTTCTAAGCAAGTATAAACTGCCTATTTCCCGACTGTCTGCACCTAAAACTGCTCTAGAAACAGTCCTATTAATTTCATTTTGTTGACGTCTCTTGTGTTATGTCAATACAAATGTTAAAAAAATATTTTTTGGAAAAAAATTTAAACTTTTTTTGGGAATTTTGTTTTTAATTTATTTTTTTTTATAAAAATTTTTTACAAAAATATTTGGGTCGCGGCCGTAAAAATAGGTCGGTCGGCTTACCGGAAACACAACAATTTTTTTTACGCCTAGTTCTTGAAGGAAGTGAATTAATAGAAAATATGGAAGAAGATATCTATGCAACATGCAGGAATTCAATGGCTGATGATATATGATATATATGATATATGATAGTCACATTGAAAGTGTGACCTTGCGCCACCTACTGGAATAACGTGCATATATCGTATATATGTTATCAAAAATAATCAAATCAAACTTGTTTATTCAGAGAGATCAACAAATCAAAAACAGCAAAAAAACAAAATATACGAAATGAGAATGTGCAGAGAGATGAGGAGCTAATTATATCACCTATCAGGTAAAAGATCCCTAAGAAAGGCCTGAAAGGGTAGCTCAGAAAGGGAGTGATCCCGCTAAACCTGGGCAACCACAATGCACACGTACATTAAAAAAATGTAATTGCGGTTACACTGTAGCAGAATCAACTAAACATATCTATGGAAAAATCGGTGCACACCAAATGTCGTACATCCATTTAAATGATCGCCTACTGGACAAAAAATAAATTATGTATATTATCCTGAGGCAGTTGCTGAATGGAATTATGATTGCAGTTGCGCTGATAGCGGCATTTTTTCTAGCGACACCAAGTTCCATGCAGAGAGCCGATGAGTGATGCATGAGTGAATAAATTGATGTCAACGTATGCCAAAATAACGTACGCGTATGAACATTATAGAAGAAACTAACGTTGATCTGTACATATGTTCGCACGTTGTCTTACATAATCCTTATGTAAAACATGCTTAAATAAAGCATTGCGATTAGATTAACAATTGGCAGCTAGACGTGTAAAACTAATCATAAGATATTTGGACATGAGTCAATAGTTCTGAGCAAAGACAATATTAACTCATTGCTCCATCATCAGATAAGAAATCAATTATCCAATAAGCCACTGAAGCAATAATCAAATTAATTAATCTTTAATTAATTAATCACGAAATCTTTCAGCCACAACAGCACACTATATTTTCTAGCAGCCGAAGAACTTCATCACTTTTCATAAATTGGTTTATACATGATTGCACTTATCACTGCACATCATCTATCTGTCTATGCAATTTATATAGCGCCCTTTCAAGGAATCTACTCAGAGGCGCTCAATCATCATCACAGGCCACTGCATCATTATCCCTTTTAAAACCTGTGACTAATAATCAATTAATCATCCTGCTTAAAATTATATCCTCACGCTTCCTTAGTCAGGTTTTGAATAACATAGCAATGTATGATTCACAGCACAGTGTCAACCCCTGTGTAGTAAGTATTCATCCATGCTTCCATATGCCTGCTGTGCTCAATAGCATTTTTATAATGGACTTCAAACAAGGTTAATATTTGCATATATCTGATGCAGCACTGCTACATAGCACAGCATTACGCAATCACTATAGGTGCCAGGAAGTATGCAAGGTGAATACATACAGCAGCATGTCATGATATATGGACCTCATACCAATAAAATCGAGTTCACAAAGGCATAACTAACAGCAGATCTAAGACTGGAGGGGTACTGACATTAATATTCCTAAACAAGAGATTTATATGAGTGTCAACTAATTCTACTCTGCTTGGTCTTATATGGTTCTCCAATTGACGCTATTTCTTGTCACTTAGACAAACAGGCACAGAAGCTGCCAGCAAGACTCCAATCTAAAATTTCCCATGCATGTACCATACACAGTGCATGTAATTTCATTTGAAAGAGAAGTTAAGAGCCACTTGGTTTGCGTAGATCTAGATAAAGAGAGACATCATGGTAGCAAGTCTTGTTTGATCCTAGTGCATCTAAGTTGGCTCCCAAGAACATATTTATTTATTGCCCGTTTCCTACAATAAAACTATTCAGAATATAAGTCAACACTATCTAGACAGAGTTCTCGAGGAGCAACTGAAGTCTATGAAAAGAACTAAATCGTGAAGAACGTCACCAATCAAAAGCTATACAGAAAGAGCAGCTAAGCATCCAAGGTCACACTTAAGAGAGTGGGAAGCACAGTAGCAGGGTGCACAGCATGAGCGGGGTGTCAGCCTCACAAAACACAAAGTGCATTTAATATCGTCCTCCCTCCAGCATTCAGCACTATGAACAGAAAATTATATAAGAGAATATAGATGATGTTCACTGTTCAGGGCGATTCACTATCACCATCTCCTGATTTGAACCCACACTGTCAATCTGCCAAAAACACCTTACTGCAAAAGAATCAAGTTGCATAGTACTAAAAATTAACCAGGCCAGCAGAAGTCAAAATGTTTACCCCAGAAACAACTGACCAGTATTTTGCCAACATGAAACTGGCCAGTTGGGTCAACATCATGCTGGTCAGTTGTGGCCACTGAACCCAAATAATTGACCATTCATGTCAACATAGATGACCAACTGCATTTGTCAACATGAACTTAACTGTCTAACTGAAATGACTATTAATTTGTCAACACAAAACTAATCGCTGACAAGCAAACTCAAAGTTTCAGCGCTAAGTTCTTAAAGCGTAAAATAAAATAATAAAAATAGCGGTACCACCAGGTTGCTCGCAGAAGAAGCAATCTGAAAACGGGAGCATATGCCATGTTGGCAAAATTTGAAAAGACAGCTGTCTAATCACAAAAAAGCCAACACCTTAAATTGTCTGTTTGCCAATTACAGTAATCATCTTTCACAACCAGACAATTAGCGTCTATCAATCAACTGCAGTGTCTGCTATAAAGCAGACAACACCAATTAACGTCAATGCACGAAAGCCGAAAACATAAAGCGAGGCATCGGTGTCTAGCGAAACGAAGAGGAAGGCAGACACAGCTGTGGCTTCAACTAAATTGATCCTGATCACAGTGCAGCAGCAAAGCAAATCAATAATTAAACAAACTAATAATTGATATCCTTACAATATCCCGCACAGGTGGAACAACAACGACCACCTGGTCTTTGTCAATGGTACCAGAGGCATAATCAATGGCCTGAAACGGAAGGTAAGGAAGTTAGCACTTGGCAACTTCTTTGCAGCACAAAAACTCATCAGCCTATAGCTGCAGTGCTACAAGGTGTCTTGGATTGACATCTTGAGCAAGTTCATGTCTAAGGTGATGACTGGCTTAGATTTTGTACAACTGTACCGATGTCATCCATGTCAAATTGCAGTATGTAAAGAAAGGACATGCTGGCTGTCTACCTTGCTCATCTACTATTAAATCAGTGTCATCATCATCATCTTCTACATCCTTACCAACACCAACTTGAAAATGAAGTGGCATCAATATCAATTCTGAAGATGATGAAATGATACATGCTGATGTTTACATCATCATTATCATAATCATCGTCGTTGTCGTCATCATCATCATTTTCATCTTCAGCACAATCATCATCATCGCCATCACCACATCATCTTCATCATCACATCACCACCACCACCACCAAAACCACCACCATCATCATCACCACCACCACCACCATCATCACCACCACCATCATCATCATCATCACCACCATCATCATCATCATCACCAAAACCACCACCACCATCATCATCATCACCACCACCATCATCACCACCACCACCACCATCATCACCCCCACCACCATCATCATCATCATCACCGCAGCAAGCCAGAAACCAGCGGCTAATAATAAACCACTGGAATATGACTTCGGACAGTGACTGATAAAAAACCTATGTTCCAACATCATCAACCACAAACAGTTCATATAAAGCAGTTCCTAAACTCCAATGGCAGACAATACAATAGCAGACAATACAATGGCAGACAATACAATGGCAGACAATACAATGGCAGACAATAGAAACAGATTGATTAAATATAGACTTACTACAGGCAGGCCACAGGCGACTCTGTAGAACTTGTGACACTTCTTGTGGACGAGTACTTTACAGCTGATGCACTTGAAACCCTGACGTCCCAATCCCCAGATGCGATCCGAGCAAAAGGCACACGTCGCTTTCTGTGCAAAACAATCAATCAAATCAAATCAAAACAATCAAATCAAATCAAATCAATCAAATCAAAACAATCAATCAAATCAAATCAAATCAAAACAATCAATCAAATCAAATCAATCAAATCAAAACAATCAATCAAATCAAATCAATCAAATCAAAACAATCAATCAAATCAAATCAAATCAAATCAAAACAATCAAATCAAATCATTACAATGTTCCACAATCAGAGACAATAAAACTTCAGGAGAATGCCTCACAAATAAATGTGCAGCTGGCTTTCATATGACATTGTAGTTCTTATCAAATCTCAGTGCAACAGAATGCAATAAATTACAATTTATACAATGCAATACAACTGATATTTGATAATATACAACCGATATTCGATAATACTCTGCTCCTCACAAGGGCCAAAGGGGCATTCAGTGCTAACCTCACGATGTGAAATGTCATTAAGAATAAATCGTTTGTCAGTTCTCAAATATTGCACAGGCATGTATCATTTTATCATCT
This sequence comes from Lumbricus rubellus, assembly GCA_945859605.1. Taxonomy (NCBI): domain Eukaryota; kingdom Metazoa; phylum Annelida; class Clitellata; order Crassiclitellata; family Lumbricidae; genus Lumbricus; species Lumbricus rubellus. The sequence goes on along the minus strand of OX243817.1, from coordinate 28,506,461 downwards.
TCAGAATTTATATTGATGCCACTTCATTTTGCACAGGCAACAATACAATACAATGACTCACATATTAAACAAAGAGCCAACCAACAAAAAAACAACATATATTCACTCAATGCCAGCAAGTATTCGACAGCAAAATAAACAACAAACATAATATTAAACTAACATAATTATGCTGACCAAAAAACAACAAGAAATGACCAACAAATACTCTTACAAAGTTCTCTACAGTTAATACCGTTTTTTTAAATCTCAGATATCTTAAGGGTCATTAGAATAAAAAAATTTAAATCAATTTTGTATAAGGTTCAAACAAAGCACCCATGGCAGAGGAGGTTTTCAACTTAGACAATTAGGATGGACTGAAAATAAGAGCCTCTCCATTTCATCACTACGCATACACACACACGCGCGCGCGCGCGCACACACGCATGCGCACACACGCATGCACGCGCACACAACCGATTGGATGGTTTCCATTGATAAATGCAGACTACAAAATATTTCCCTTTAATGTTTTCAGAGGTCCAATAATGGAGCTGTAAAATTCTGACATCTCAACTTAAACTTAATACAATTATAGATAGAATATATCACCTATGTTATACATACAATACATACATACACACATACATACATACATATGTATACATAATTACATATGTAATACAAACTTTTAAAAATGTGTAGCATAAGTAAAATTTGCAATATATATATAAAAAATATGCAACATATATATGAATATTTTTAAAAATAAAATCTAAGCATATATATATATATAACATAAAATTATGTAGTATGTGTTATATATAAGTATATATATATATATATACATATAAGATGTATATCCAATTATGTTGATAACAAGTTAAGTGCCTCTTCTTATCCAATCTCTGGTGACAGAGCTGATGGTCACAACCTGAAGGGTCCATCATAATACAACATGAACACGTAACAACGCTTTCTATTCCCAACAATCGCCACGAATGCCATAGTTATTTATATACATTGTTCCTAGCTAACCAGTCAACAACCCAACCAACCAACCAGCCAGCCAGTCAACAACCCAACCAACCAGCCATCCAGCCAGTCAACAACCCAGCCAGCCAGCCATCCAGCCAGTCAACAACCCAGCCAGCCAGCCAGTCAACAACCCAGCCAGCCAGCCATCCAGCCAGTCAACAATCCAGCCAACCAGCCATCCAGCCAGTCAACAACCCAGCCAGCCAGCCAGTCAACAACCCAGCCAGCCAGTCAACAACCCAGCCAGCCAGCCATCCAGCCAGTCAACAACCCAGCCAGCCATCCAGCCAGTCAACAACCCAGCCAGCCATCCAGCCAGTCAACAACCCAGCCAGCCAGCCATCCAGCCAGTCAACAACCCAGCCAGCCATCCAGCCAGTCAACAACCCAGCCAACCAGCCATCCAGCCAGTCAACAACCCAGCCAGCCAGCCAGCCAGCCATCCAGCCAGTCAACAACCCAGCCAGCCAGCCATCCAGCCAGTCAACAACCCAGCCAGCCAGCCATCCAGCCAGTCAACAACCCAGCCAGCCAGCCAGTCAACAACCCAGCCAGCCAGCCATCCAGCCAGTCAACAACCCAGTCAGCCAGTCACCCGGAGACAGAACCATCGCATGCAGCACGGCATTCCATCACCAATTGCCTCGAGCTTCAAACATCGCGCACAATTCCCGCTAACAAATGCTTCGGCGTTCGTCCACACGAAGGATCAAGCCATGCAATCCCCAGCAGCCACAAGAATGATGACAACAACACGCCATGCCGTGCACCGAACCAAGTCCCTCGCATTGACAATGGCACAACAGCGGGCATTAATCACCCCCCCCCCCACCCCACCCTCGCCGCTCCACAAATACGCAACCCGTTTACGCTCTCCGTTGACTAATTCCCACAGCGTCGATCATTCACAACAATAATTTGTTCGCAAAATTTGCGATGAGGGAGTGAGGGGGTGATGGTTAGAGGCTTCCCTCGCGACGCCCCCGAATTGCAATCAGAGGATGTTGTGACATATTCTCCACCATAACGGGGAGTAGTTTGAGGGAGCTGATATGCACAATTTACATTCCAGTCGGTTCAGCAGTAAAAATATTCTGATAACAGTACACTTTATGTTCTTTAATTTTGTATAGGCTTTGCTTACTATAGATAGAAGAGATCACAGATTGTTATCATCTAAATAGAGCTGAAATTTATACCTTAATTTGATCAAAATGACTCTTAAGACTGTTTTGGTGCTTGTTGAAAATGAGCAAATCTGTCTATGCAAATAAGGAAAGGGTCGTAAACATCTTTGCAATTGGTCAAATGAAATTAATAAATGCTCTTGCCCAAAAATGTGAGCTAAAACATGGTTCAATTTACCACTCAGACACATCACACAGCTGCAAAAACAACCTTTCAATTCAGAGCCAGGTCCTATGATCCTCAGACAATAGCATATAAACACAGAAAATTAATTAAGTTAAATGGGAATGTTACGTGCATAGTTTAAAAGAAAATGTTAACAACACTGGTCTTTGTAAAGGATCAACAATTTATGCATGAACAGGTTTGAACAGTCAAATCTTTCAACCTCCTAAGTACTGATAAAACAAAGAATAATCATGCAAGATATGATCATCATGCAAGATATATGATCAACGACTGATCATAGTAAGAAAGATTTCACAACAAAGAATACTGATAATAATTATCTTATGTAATAAACCCACGTACCCTGCTGAATCGCTTTGGTTGGAAAAGGTGACCGTTGACACGATAGAGCTTACGCCACCTTCTCGCACCACGTCGATACATATTTCCTGCAAACAATCGAATCAGCAATTAACGAGAAATTAATTAATTATCTGCTTAGATACAGTTTAAGGTCTGAGTCAACGCTTCTATGATCAAACACCGTCATCAGTTTGCATTATGTAATGCATGACTCTTCACACAAAGCTTTCTTAAAGCATTCACAACTTGCCGTTGTTTAGATAAAGTCGTAACATTTACAGTGAAATGTGAATCTGCAGAAATGCTAGTAATAACCACCCAGATCGTATTGCAGCTAGAAAATTGGTTGAGATAATTGCTGGGTTCTACAAGTCTCTTAAGTCTTTTTTCTTTGGCCGTGGTTGGGCTGGGAGCGCCTCTGAGTAGTTTCTTGAAGGGGTGCTATATAAATGCTCTGAATGAATGAATGAATAACAAGTCTAGAGGCATTTTACTAAAATTCCAGAAGCACAATTAGGTGACCCTGTGCTCTGTGATGAACAGGGAATAACACAGAGATACATAATTCCCTAAGGAAAGATTTGTGTAATGGTATGGTTTGTTAGTGTAGGCAAAGTTCAAATATTTCTGGAGAGGAAAGAGGATAGAGGTGAGAAAATGAGATGAATAGAAAAAAGATAGAATATAACTTAATAGGTGGATGGTAGAAAAGTGGAACAGAAGGACTGAAGTGGAAGGATCCTACTCACGGTCTTCGCCTGCGCATGGCTGTCCTGGAGCTGGCGGAACATTCGGAAAAACTGCAACAAAAAGCAATCGATGATACGTAGAAAGCATCGATGATACGTAGAAAGTCATTTCCAAATGCTACACATCCAAAGCCATCAGATGAAACAACACTAGAGACGGATAAAATATTAGCTCAAAAAACAGAAGACCCAACATGGACAGGATAATAACACTCATATAGTGACACATACTACAAACAAAGTGCACATGTGCTGTCAAATTTATATGTTGCCTCTGTCAGAGATATTCCTCCGAGACAGTCTGAATGTCCCCCAACAAAACCACCGATCAAGTTGAGTGCTTTCATGATGTCTACAGTTACAACAGTATACATTTGAAAGTGCATGAATACCATGAAATCCTGTGGTAAACCAATAAGATATCAATTACAGTGCTGAGAATGGTGTGTTACAAGTGTCACACAAACTGTTCTATCTATCAGTATCCTGTTGACAGTCTATCACGCAGCATCTTTAAGAGTGCAGTCACACAGCCTATAGCCAACTAAAACTGCTAATATACTCAATACTCATTGCACTGATTTTTCATTAACTAATTTCAGATATTAATAGAACACCACTTCATGGTCATCTACTCAGAAGCGCTCTCAACACAATCCCGGCTAAAGAGAACAGTCCTAAGGGTAGAGTAGAATGTGAAGTTTTGCAAGAGGGAGTAGACCTTGAATTGGATGTGCCAGCAGATGGGGAGCCAGTAACAGCTGTCACAGATAAAAGAAGATATATATATAATCGACTTCGAAATATCTGCTATGAGGCAGGCAGCAGCATTTAGGATGGCTTCAATGCTTGGATGTTTTTGCAGAGGAGACAGCGACGATGTAGATTGCATTTCCATAATCAATGCAAGCACAGATCAAAGCATGGATGAAAGAAGCTATATAAAGTAAGTAAGTATTTACTTTATTGAACCGCCTTCAAAAGCACCACAGCAGCTAGAGAGTGACTGGTTCATCTTGCTTTTGGCTTTGTTCAACACTTTTTTCAATTTATATAAAAATGTGTTTTTATCATCATCCCATCAATTCTTGTCATGGCTTTCATGGCAACAGCTATGCTTCTCAATAGCTGCTCAACATATTATAACCAAATGCTTTGTGTAAGATGCAGACTCCAATTCTTCTTTATTGCAGTTGCCAAGTGCAGTCATTAGTCGTAGTCCAAGAAAAGATGAATTGATTTACTCTGCAGTCCATAGCTTATCGAAGCCAATAGGAATTGGTGTGACCTGGCATTTCAATAAATCATTCTTCTCTAGTTTTATCTGTGTCAATCATAGACCGAATCTTCTACTGGTTTTTTCTGTCTTTTCTTGAGCCAATCAGAATCATCTGTGGGGGAACATGTATATCTTTGAATGTGTGTGTTTGTGTAGGTCCTTGATGCCATTATGTGCGTCAGTGAGTGTGTGTACCACTGTGTGCATGTGTGTGTGTGTGTGTGATTGGTGTCATTCTGTGTGTGAGTCCTTGTTGTCATTATGTGTGTGCACGCCATTGTGTGTGTGTGTGTCTCTCTCATTGTGGGTCTGTGCATGCATGGGCACGTGCGTGTGAGCATGCATGCGTGTGAGCATGCATGCGTTTGAGCTCACAGGATCCTTGCTAGAGGTTAGTCAGTCTAATTCTGGGACATGACTTAACGAACTGCAATAATAGCAAAAGCCATAAATTATCTGAACTACCGATGTGCGATCGGCCATTTCCTGAGCTCCATCACAAAGTCATTTATCAGCCAAAAAATCATATATCAGCCACAAAGTCATTTTTATAACAGCCACAAAGTCATTTATCAGCCACAGTCATTTAACAGTCACAAAGTCATTTAACAGTCACAAAGTCATTTATCAGCCACAACATCATTTAACAAACACAACATCATTTAACAGCCACACAATCATTTATTGTCTTCCAATGAGTTGCAAATGAAAAAATCCTGGACAGTTTTAAAAAACAAGTTTTCAAGGGTTAATTTCAACAACGAGCAGTAGTGTACTGGATTGTAAATTTGTAATGACACTTCTATTGATAATTATTCTCATGAATGTCATTGACAGAAAGAACCATCATCCATTTCTATCCAGAAGAGGTAAGGATGGGAAGGAGCCGCAGCAGTCTTTGAAAGGCTCTTAACAAGACCTACACACACATGTTTCATTACAATTGTAAATTAAATGTAATGCAATGGAAATAGCAATAGAAACATGACACACACAAAGCTCATCCACTCTCTTTGTGCAAATGTTTCGCGCATATATTATCTAGATGTCTTAAGAACACATCAAAGGCACGTAACCAGTGCACACATGTACAATGTATAATATGCTTCAGTTTATAATACATTATGTATGTTGATATGCGCATAAAAATGCATATAAAACACATGCTGATACAGAGTATGTGCATAAACACCAAAACAAAGCCATCTGATTGGTAGGTGTATTTTTAACACACCACGAAAACAACAGAGGCTTATAAATTCACAACAAATGTGTCTATTATGTATAAACTTCATGCCCTGAATCATCTCATCCAACGAAACGACTATGTACAGTCCTCTTATCACAAAGCACAGAGCTTATCAGTCAACTACACTGCCTCAAGTGAGATAGTCGAGAATCGTAATCCATTTGAGGAGCCCTCTCAAAAATCTGAAAGGTCAGAGAAACACGAAATCACGCTGCTCTGAGGCAGCTTTTTACAGCCCCTAGCACGCACTGTACAGTCGACCAATTCATAAGAACATGTAGGTAGCTCTACCCATGAATGCTGCCGCCATAAAACCAAAATCCTCTGAAGCATGTATACGAGACGCAAGCACAATACCACACGATACAGCGGCGGCGAAGGCACCGATACCATCCAGATGTTTCCGCGCCTATAGTCTCTCTCGCTGGCGACACACGCACGAACATACACACATATGCGCGTGTGCGCAGCACCACAATAAAATATTCTCGGCAGCCTCCATTGGGCCATTGAGGTGAAAGAATCTGTTGCATAGATAGATCTGATCAGTGTTGCCATTTAAACAGATTCGGCCACTGCTTCACCATCTGATCAATATGAATTTGTCTACTTGATCCGCATATGAATACAATATTATTCCAAATGATTCCAATTTCCACAAAGTAGGTAAGAATATGTCTGAACCTCATCCGACTGTAAGCTGAATTTAATAATTTCATTTTGTGCATGACATACAAAAGCAAATTAAGCATAAAAAGCAGTTTAATCTAACCATATAATCGTAAATCACAACTGTTTTAAGTGCATCTTCAAATGAAACTCGTTCAAAACATTCCCAACAAAACACGACAAGACGAAGACCAGGCCAGATGGTTTCACACACTTCTGGCTAAAAAATAAACAGGGATAGCACAAGCAGATAAGTTCTAGGCTAACTGATAACCAATTCAAGAGAAACCAACTTGCATGTCTGTCTCTTTGTGTCTCTGTCTGTGTGTCTGAATATCTGTCTTTATGCCTGCATATGCGTATGTCTGTCAGTGTATACCGGTAATTGTGCAGCCCTCGCAAAAGTGTCTGAGATTTATACACACTCACTGTGCAATGACACTGCAGACAGCAGATGTTTTACAGCCAGGGCTGCACTGCGAAAGCATCGCTCCATATTGAATATTCACACCATGTTAAAGCAGAACTTCTAAAATTCTGTTCAACCTATATGATTTTTTTAAATTGACCTTAAAAATGGTCAAACTTCATCTGAGCCTCTGATGATTCTTTCCTATGTTACAGAACACTGTGTAATGTAAGAGGTAATGGAAATCTCCCACACACAAACACAAGGAGAAAAGGAAACATTAACTATAAAGAAATGTTGGCCTCTTGAGGATTTCCATAAAGATGACAATGACATTACTCACAATTTATACAACCTAGGTCAAACTGAGGAGAACACTAACGAGTGTTGACTTGTACCAAACAGCATAAGCAGCTCAAGCAATGTGCCAAGTAGAAATTGGCTCAGTGTTTCCAACATTGAAATCAAACACCACAATTCAACCACCCCAGTCTGGTACTCCACAGCCTGCTGCACTGTGTATATACAGCCCAGGAATAATCATGGACTCCTACTATCTACATACATAATTAATTAATTATATTATATACATATATATATATACATTCATACAATATATATATGCACAGTACACAGATATATAAATGAACACAATATATATATACCGGTATGTATATATAATATCCATACAAAGATATGTAATGCATATATAATGTAATATAATGAATATTATATATTATATATATAATGTATATTATATATATTATATATATTATATATATATATATATAGATATATATTATATATATATATATATATATATATATATATAGCTGCCTGCAAGATGCATGAAATGGGCAATGCTCCCATGTATACATATATAATAATATATACAATTATGTAAATAGATATATATAATTATATATATATATATATATACAAACACATACACACGAACACATGCACCCAAACATGGTAGAGTTCACAGTTTATAGCAAGGGAACAACAGCAAGCTGCAGCATAATTAGCTAAGAGTCCCTGGCTGCTAGGCCATCTAGTGTGTGAGGAGGCAGAGCATTATCATAGCCAGATGTCATGGGTCTGACAGTAAGACAGTATAATATATGCTACTTGGCAGACCCTAACCCATTTATAACTGAGTTATAAGGACAGTGGTGGGTAAATGTTATTGAAGCATATTCATGCAAATGCCTTTGAATTATAAAGCCAAGTAAAAAATATATATATATACATATATATACATACATACATACTGTCAGGCCGACAGCACATATAAAGCTGAGGTCTTCTTTGTGTTTTTGTAAACAATGTCAAAATAACTTCACAGTGTCTGCAGCTAACAATGGTTCACAATGCACATAGAAGGGACAAGAAGAAGGGTCAGTTGTCTGTTGCAAGGTAAGACCACGACAGATGTTGCTGGACACGTTGATGACGAGGATTGGACACCAGAGACTAAAGGAGAAGGCCCAGCGGAGGAAAGAGTGGCGACATTGGACAGCTGAACCTGCCTAGGGGCAGAGAACCAGAAGAAGACATTACATTTGTTTCAGCATTCAAAAAATAGGCAGCATAAATGCTGAGGTACATGCAAACACACTTTCGAACCAAAGCAACACAAAGTTATCACATGAGTGTTACGGAGGCTGAAAGATCTGTTGTAGTTGATGCACATGACACCAGCGATAACAAAATGCACTTTGAGAGGCACTGGTTCATATAAATTTATAGATACAATAATATACAATGCAATAATATCATGTCAGACTTGTCAGAGTTTCAGTGATGTTTCACTTCGTGAAATCATTCATAACTGCTTCGTTAAACTCACACATTTATAACAGAGACCATTAGACCTGCAGAACAATTTGTTCCGATTTTATGCATATCAATGAAAAAACGGCGGCACTGCCTGCTGGTGAATTGAATTTGAATGAGAGAATGACAGGGTGGCAAGGAAGATATGGAACGAAACAACATCAGATTTTCCTTTTCCACAGAAAGGAACATTCAGCCACACTAGAAGAGCAGCCAGGAAACAATTTCAGGAAGTTTCCTTAGGACATGGTCGCAGAGTTGAAATAATAATCAATAAAATGTTGATGGGTTTGAAATTAACCCCTTCCTCATCAAATACACTCATGAGTCACATGACCTCCACGGAGTTTGACCTGGCACCGGAACGAACAGGAAAGCTTTGGCAAAATCTGCAGACTGGATTTAATATAGTGCCGGTGAATAAGCTGGCACCACGACGTGGCTTTTGTGAGCACTGAGAAATTCTCAAAGATTTACAGTACATCAAATTATACTAGTAACCTAGAAGCGCAGGGTATGGACATGAGAGATGCCGTGGAAAAAGCCAGAGACAGAACTGTTTGGAGAAGTCTAATAAAAGCCTCATCACCTGATGGAAGAGAGAAGACGAAGACATTTATATACTAGTTAGCGGATGCATATAGCTGGAAATGCTAGTATTAAATAAAAGACATCCTAATAGAGGCCAATCCTGCCGCAGTCACGTGCTACACATCTTCAAAGCGAGCAGCATCCTGTAACCTAAATAAGTCAAACTCACTTTTAAAGAGAGCGAGAGAGACAGACAGACAGAGTCAGAGAGAGAGAGAGAGAGAGAGAGTGAGAGAGAAAGACAGAGAGACAGACAGACAGAGACAGAGAGAGTGAGAGATTCATGTACGAACCATGAACGACGATTTCCGATTCCTTGTTCAGTTCGTACAGACGAATCGCTTCTTCCATTTCCATCTGCGATGACAGCGTACACGGGTCACCTACAGCACAGATGTTAGAGTTAGCAGGAATCAGAAACAAGTTCATATCACCTAATTTATCTATTTACCTGTTTGATAAAATTCATGTCTTACAGTTTCAAGGCCTTTATAATTTAGTCAGTTGTCGTGATGCAGTTAACCCTCACAGAACATGGACGCCGCTTTAAGCCAATATCTTTGTGCCTAACTGGCAGAATCTTCTGCTTGTATTGACTAAAACACTTAAACGCATTCCAAAATGATAAACAAGAAGGCGCTGGATTGAGCAAGTCTAAAGTACATGTCAACAGCCACTAGATCAGGATGTAGGGAATCTAGACATTGATTCGCACTACAAAATGATTGGCACAATTTAAATTCCTGTCATAAACCGTCCTGTAATGTGTCTGACTTCTGCGTGTATTCTGGCATGACACAATTTGAAATCAAATGTAATTGTAATCAGCAAAAATGTAATCGGTAAATTTAATCAGCACATGTAATTCAATCTTGTACAGTATAGCAATTTAACAAAAAAGATTTTAAAAATTGGAGATGTGTAGGGTGGCATGCGGGGTACAGGAGTGGGGTCGGGCCGGGTTGGGCCACGATGAAAGATGGCGGGTTGAGAAGATGGAGTGAGAGCGAATGAATCATTTTAATGTATACAGTGAGAAAGCAGAGTAAAGGTAAATGCAATAGATGAAGATGAAAGTCTACACTACCTTCTTCATCAACCCATTTCAGCGTAAACGGTTGTGGCCCGACAAACTTGCAGATGTCTCGCATCTCCTGACACAAATCCTCAAATCCGATATTTCCATTGAGATGAGTTATCAACACATCCCTACGAAACATCAGAAATCGAACAAATAATAAATACTTTTCTAGAAAACAAATAACGAGTCCCAAGGCAGTAAAGGATAATCAGTCGCACTTGACAGTGCATATGCATGCATAATGCATATGTGTGCATGCATGTGGATGTGCATGTGTGCACATGTGCATGTAAAGCATCCTAGAAGTAGTTTGCTACTGACAAGGCCGTGGAAATTCTCTTATTACATCGCACGCTTTATAAATGTTTTTATACAATACAATACAATACAAGACATTATGAATAACACTCGTAAACAAACCTACTCAGGCATCTGCATTTAAATTCAATTGTTCACGTTTTACACAGACGCAGAACAAACAGTGAGTGATGAAATATCACGCAATCACTGCACCGCAGTCAATGCCGAACGATATGTTTGCTTTCTATAGTCTGCATACAGATCGACTCAGACTACATGTGCATACAGATCGACTCCTACATTTAAGCAAGTCCTGTTCAGACAATGCGTCTGAAGTGAGCTGTTAAAAGCACAGAGTCACTACTCTTATTACACGCAGATCCCACATTCAATTCAATCACCTCATAATCACCATTCATGATGTCATGATTTAATATTTATTATTTTATATTTTTAGAATCCATTTTAATATTGTACTGTAATACCAATCATAGCAATGAAAATGATTTACAAATAAAAGATAAGCTCATCGAGATTCAGTACATAAGGTAAGTTGCATAAACTGTGCCATTTATATGAATGTCCAGATACACACGATTCATATTATGTGGCACAACACACCAAAACCATCACAACACATTGAGTTCGATAAGTCACCTCAAAGTCGTGCATTGAGCTTCAAACTTACAAAAAATTATTGCCCTAACTTTATCATAACTCAAAATTTAAGACAAAAGTGATCCAATTAAATTACTTACTTGATTAATTCACTTAACCAACAAAATTTGTGTATTAAAAGCCTTTAAAACGAATCTAAAACATTATCAAATCTTTAATGCTATTTCTTTCCGAGGCACTTTTGCCCAACCAGACATGCATATGCGCACTATCGAGTGAGCCGTTCCAGATCAACATTATTTATATCTCCGGTTATTGTTTGATGTTGATATTGATAGTTTAATAATAATAATAATAATAATAATAATAATAATAATAATAATAATAATAATCTAAAACATGTTTCCTAACAAAATAAGGACGAAGAATATTTTAAACATTATTTTATATTATATTCTGTAAGAAAATCGAAAAAAATACATTATTTTCCTTAGTTACTCTGATCTGCAGTTTATGAAATAACACCGATTTAGGTCAGAACTGTCACATCTCAAAATAAAATAAAAGCCTATTAAGACACTGCACTATGAAAACAGACCCAGCGTAGACAACTTTGAGACGTATCTGATTGTCTTCTTCATTCAGTCGTTGGCCCATGATGTCTTAGAACTACGATGTAAACTACAGCCACACTGAAAAGATGACGATCCTACAAATGTACACATTAGCACTGAAATGGTACCTCATGACTTCAGATTAGATTCATGGAAGTCAAAATTATATCATTGTGTGTATGTGTGGTGTGTGTGTCTGCCTGTCTCCTAGCCTGCCTGTCATCCGTGAATAAACCAATACTCTCGAGCAATTTTTTACTTACTTAGATTACGATGAACAGATTTTCACGAACCCTACCTAAGTCATCCGTTTCTGATTTTTAATCTGTATCACTATTTAAAGATGTAAGTCTACAATAGAAGACTCTTATAGTGGCTTTAGTCAGACCAATCGCTGTGAATCAAACAAACCGAAGCAGCAAAAATCACAACAGGACGGCGATATTTCGCTTTCGTCAACCAGGATTTTGTCGTAACGATGAATGGGCGACTCATGCGAAGTTCCTGTCGTATCCCTCAGTCCACCTGAGTCAACCGAATAACTGTACAGGCCAAGAAAGACAGTGCAGATCTGTCCCGCTTACCACTACAAACTGCGATAATCCAGTGTTTCCTGGACGTTTTTAGCCGACGGTATTGTAGGCGCGATCGATTTAATCGTAAGATGCCACGATGACCAAAATAATAAAGCCTTCCGATGGAATTCGGATGTTTATCTATCGTTTTATGCTACGAACTTCTCGCCAGACTAAAATTCGGGCGACAACCCACACTACCGTGTCACGTGACGATGTCTCGTACAGGTGTCAGACAAACAAGTAAGCAAACATTATAATAGGGCCTACGATGAATCATAACAATGGAACCATAATGCAATCAAAATCTGTGAATTAAATCCTTGTCAGAGGTATGATTTGAGGTCCAACAACAGTAAGTGTTAAGCATTGTAAGGAGAGTGTTGAATAGGTCAAGTTTCAGCCAGGAGAAACCAGAGCGTGGCACAGATCATGGGGTCACAGTAAATTAACCTATCTTAACGCGTAGCCCTACATAGATATGTAGCTGAGGACATTTTTGGCCATTTAAAAGTCAAATCAAATAGTCTTTTTCTAGGGCAGACCAGAAGCGAAGCCAACTGCTAAAGAGCCTAGGTGCTGTTTAACGACACTGCATGATGTCAATGATGATTAGTGCCACCCTTCCAGGCTTGGGACTGGCTCTGAGAAAGTACGAGCAGTGGCGGAGTGAACTGTAAGAGCGTAGGCTGCGTCGTTTAACTACGTTAGCATGCGGATCGCTTTTCTATGCTAGCCTATGTTTCTGTTAGAGCTTAAGGTCTTGGGCTAGCACGGCCCATAGACTAAAAGACCTTAACGGCGTGGCGGCCATTCAAGAGGGCAAGGGGTGAAGAATAGTATGCCTACTCTATTATATTCATTGAAAAATCGGCAGAATCTAGGTCATAATATTATATCGTATTGCCGCTTTAGAAAAATGTGTAGACTTAGCCTACATATGGAATTAGAAAAGTGTCTTGTCTAAAATCAGCTCATAAATTTTGGTAGACTGATGTCACTTATTGTGAAGGTGGGCGGTGGGCCTATGTGAAAACAAACATGCCTTTCCAAATCACATAGGCCCACCTTCACAATAAGAGACAGCAGTCTACCAATAATTATAATTAGCCACAACGCTTCTGAACATTGAGGTTGAGTGAAGGGTAGATGAAAGCTAGGGGACAGCAATTGATCCAGAAGTTTCAAGCAGAAGTTCAAGTTAGCGATGGATCCAGAAAGGATCCAAATGTGCAACTTCAACAGCATTTACTTAACGATTTATTTTACTATTTACTGATAATCGTTGTCATGATAAAGTGGTCAACTGTAGATCCGCTTTTGCCTGGGACACCACCAACAGAATCGAATGGCTCCATTAATATACATTAACAAGGTGAGAACTCGGGAGGGAATTTGGCTTGAAGCAATGAAAGTGGACGCGTAGGCTGTGTCTTAAGATTATTTGGTAATTGCTGTTTACAGTAGGGCACTGCAGCAGTCTCACCATTGAGGCTTTGGATAATGCTGAACAATGCAGTTTTTAGCAGATTGGTTGATATTCACGTTCTGTACATTTAATGTTTAATTAACCCATATGAAAAGATTGCCCCGTCTATATTTACTTTTGTCTGAAATGTTTTGGTTAATGATTTAAAATTTTGCAATGCATGAATCTGGTTACTCATACAAAACTACTCAGTGATGCTGAAACACTGTTGCTAAACAGATCAAGAAGGTGCAACTTAATGTAGGGTGAAAAGTTTGCTAATTTGTTTGCTGACGTATGAAGCATACAGCTGAAGCTAGAACTTAAGTAAATAAAAATCTTCAAAGAACAAAATTCACTACATACAAAAGGAACAGATGCAGATTACCTTTTTAATGCAGACTAATAATCAATGGAGATTAATTTCTTAATCTGCATGAAAACAGAATATGCATTTTTTCATTCATGCCATACTGTCACTCCAACTGCCAATCTACATTTTCCTCACATTTGGAAAACGTAATAAATGAAATCAATTTTGGATTCATGTTCCAACAGTCACTCAACAGTTAGATTCACGCTCTTCGGCATGATGAAAGGGAGCCTGCACCATTTAGTTATTGTTGAGTAAACAATGCAACTCTTTCTTACAGAAATTACTGTCCATTGTCTCGTATCAATCGCTATCACTGCCAAAGATCTCGTTCCTGTCATTGTCTTCGTTATCTGCTTCACTCTCGCTGCCATGAACGCTCGGAGTGGCACTGCGAGCAGGAGAAGCATTCTGCTGCGGACTCGGACTTCTGCTTCGACTCTTGCTTCGACTCTTGCTTCTGCTTCGGCTGCGACTTCGACTCGGACTTTTGCTTCTGCTGCGGCTTCTGCTCGCACTTCTGCTTCTGTCGTGCGCTTGCTCATCTTCGTCCGATTGATGCTTCTCCGCATTTTCATCTTCGCTGTTGGCCGCTTCATTTCCTAAAATGTAACAGTCGACATAAATGGATTTGTAAACATTTTTACACTGAAACAATCCAGTCATTACCACAGGAATGACAATTACTAACTAGGGCAACACAACTGGTGGACAAAGTGCCTCTTTTCGTCATCTCAAAACCACTTTTTTTTTGGTCCCTCGCACACTGCAAGAGGTGCTATATAAATTTATAGACTCAATACAATATAATGCATTGTTCTTCTGATGCCGATCATCACCTTAACGCAGTGGTTCCCAACCTTTTTTGACTGTAGGGCCACTTTTTCAAAGTTGGAAGACACGAGGGCCACTCTTTTCGTAGTTAATGGACATTAGGGCATTTAGGGGGCCACAATGCTAAAATTCAACGAGCTAAAAGCATATAAAAATTGTTATAATTAATTCAAAGTAGAATGTTTGATGTTTATAGACTTCAAAATAAAATAATTTGCAATAGAAAATGATTATAATATTCTATCCTGTCCAAATTCTCAATTTTTCATACACTTTTGTTAATTCTTTGAGAGATGAGGGCCATTGCTGAAGACTGGCGGGCCATTTTGTGAGGCCTCGCGGGCCACTTTTGGCCCGCGGGCCACGGGTTGGGAACCGCTGCCTTAACGTTACAACTTTGTAGATGCTTCAATTGGTAAAAGTTTCAGTCTAAATAATTATTACACCCAGAAATAACTCATCATTCTTTTATGCCTCGATAGACAATCAGTTCAATATGGTAGTAGATAATAACCAAATAAAATTAAAATAACAGAAACTGCTGTGACAACATCATTCCAGAATTTTCTACTTGCTTCTGCTTCAGATAAGAAGAATAAGAACAATGGAAAATTTCTACAACACTGTCTTTGAAAACCATTTCTAGAACTGACTTATAATGACTCAATGAGGTTGTGTTACGAGTCTATATTCTATAAATAAACCCTTAATAAAAGGATTTATGTGAAAAGAAAAACTACCAATTTATGCCAAACTCAAAAAGGGTATCGGCGTCAAAATGATTATCTCTGCCAGCATACCTGCATCATTGGCATTGTCATCTTCTTCATCAGCAGTTGCTTTCTGATTAGCCATATCCATATCATCCTCCTCGCCAGGCGGCTCCAAAGCCATGGCTCTTGCATCCTAGAAACATCACCATAGCCACGAGTTAACACCAAGTCTCATAATTACACACTTACATAATTCATTCATTTCAAGAATTTATATAGCGCCATGCCAAGAAGCCCACCCAGTCCAACCAATACAAAAAAGGCTTTATTTTTTAAGGCGACTATCCAGACAGATGGAGAGCTCTACAACTGAGAAAGCACAACGCTGGCATGTTGAAGTTCCAGCATGAGGTAAAAACAGCAACTGATCAATAAAATTGTTGCTAAACAGAAGCGGTTACTAACTAAGAAAGTGACAAACACACTAACAATAGAATCTTCAGCGACAAACCACATTATATAGCAGCTTAGTTGCTGGTCTCATTTCTTGCTGTACTTAAGACTGTCCTATTCAACTGGGGTTGGACTGGGAGTGCTCCTGAGTAGCCAAGATTGAAGAGGTGCAATATCAAATAGCTGTAACAAATTTATATAGCACTTTTCATAACCTGATAGATGAGCTTACGGTAATATGGCCAGCACACCCAACTGTGTTACTGAGACTAACATCATCGGTGTTTACATACAAAAGCACAAGCCATCTATTCAATACTTGGGGAGTGACACTTGTTCATTTTGGCAATAGAACAAACAAGGCAATTCAGTAGCAGGCTATATGATTCCACTGTCAGATTTTCCTGAAAACTTTAACGACGAGAGTGTTTTAAAAACTGAACAATCAATGCAGCGTTGTTGTAAAAGAGTTTACTAACCAGCGCTGCAACTTCCTGGTCAGTGAAATTCCTGTGCTTAACAATCAGACGAGACTTAGCAACCGCACTGGCTGATGGTCCGATCTTACGACGTTTGCTCAATCGAACTCTGTAAAGTACATGTTACAATTGTTACATTACTCATTACAAATCAAATAAATATCAATCTAAAATTCTAAATACAACAAAACGGAACAACATGGAATAAATCGAATTTAATCATTTTTACCAGTTTCATTGCTCATTTAAAAACCGGTGTAATCGAATAGAAAATCATTAATCTAGTCATCAAAACTCTTGTCAAACCACATAATGTATTTAGCCCAAGCCAATATATATGTAACTAGCAAGAAAGCACAAATTTAATAAATGCCACAGCCATTGCATTCAAATGTGTCACAGATGAAAAATTTTATATCTCTGGATATACCTCATGTTGTTGAATATCTGGGAAACAGAATCAGGCTGTAGGTTAACTACATAACTATATTTGCATCAAAATTGACAAACTTTTTGAAAAGATATTCGTAAATATCAGCTCTCACCTCGTCTCTAATTCATTGTAATAAACGCCGTCATCTTTCATAACAAAGAAATAGTTCTCCTCATATCCACGAGAAGCCTTGTTCTTGACGTTCCAGTTATATTCTCGTGCAAGAACATAGTCATACCTGCAAGTTCACACAAAAATCCACATGAAACACAAAACGCCGCAAAATATTTTACCATAAAAAACTGCTAGTGATGAAAGGTGTAATTTCGCTGTAGGGTCTGTAGACATATTTGGTCACTTGCGTAACTATGTATGAATGAATCGAGCAAGGAATTTAGGGCAGTGAGAAAAACTCTGAAACAAAGGTCAGCACAGACGTGATATAGATCCCGCTACCCTCCCAAAGGTTGACTCGAACATTTCATTCGCCAGACAGCATTGATAAATTGAACAATAAAATGTGATGTTTGCCTTGCATGGCTGCCAAATAGTCAAATTCGACTGCTGTAATAACTTGTGATCACCTGATCAGAATATGCAAATGTTGTAACTGGACTGCAGCATGTCAATTTGAAATAATAAACAAAGATTAATATTATAATTACATCAATCTAGTTTCAACACGTTTAGACATCTACAGCCGCCATAACAAGCACAAAACTAAGCAAATCTAAAAACATATATTCCATTTAGCAAACGTGCTAAATTTAATATTTCATACAAGTCAGTTAGTACTTGAGAGAGAGACTGACAAAATAATTCCTAGCATATTGCTTCGCTTTAAGTCTAACGTTAAAGATAAGGAAGTAAGACGTACTCTTCTCCTTCAACAAATTCCACTTCTGCCTCCGAATCACGCTTCCGCTTAAGCGTTGTTTCTCCTGTCGGCAGAAAGTAGGCGACAAACTGGTCTCCACTCTCATCAACCATACCACTAAAAACAAAAATAATATATAATATACATAATTACATATTCAACCATACCTCTAAAAACAAAAACTTATATAATATATACATAATTACATATTCAACCATACCTCTAAAAACAAAAACTTATATAATAGATACATGACTACATAAATTCATCTCAAACTCTAATACAGATATTTTGAGTTAAATATCTATATACTTCTTAAAACTGTCATACAAAACTACAAGTTTCAGTGGCTTTTGAAAAATTGATCTGTACTTCAGGGATTGATCAGGGGATTTATTCCTTTTTCTTCAACAATTAAACGGCTGAAAAGAAGAAAATTATTTAGTAATGTTCAGCAAGGAGCAAAACGTGAAATACCGGATCATAGCTTGCGACATTTCTTCGTGCTGCACAGCCACACTCTTGTCTTTTGGAGCGGGATCCGAGTCAAAGATCACTTGAGCGCAAGGATGCTTCCACATCTGAAGTCAGCAACACGCAATACAATGACAAAATTGAAAACACAAAGCATTGGTTAGCATCAGTTGAGCTGCAAAGTCAATCGACTGCAAAAGGTTTCTTACAACTAACTGCTCTGAAAAAATTTAGACAAAATAATATCTGATCAAGTCCAAAGTCAGAAGCATCTGAAACATTCCAAGTCAAATGTTTTAGCAATTAAATCTTCATTGAATCTTAATTCAATCATTTATTCTGTAAATTTTATAAAAATTAAGCTTCAAACTGAAAGAAGTGGAATTTGTTGAAGGAGAAGAGTATGTGTTTTACTTAATACATCATCATGAAAAAACTCATGAACATACACTGCAAATTCAAAGAAATGATTGCATATAGATGTGAAATATTGCTGGTCACAGGTCCTTCCCCTCTACTGCAAACGTGAACATTACACAAAAACATAATAATACTAATATCATGCAAACAAACCTCAAAGTCTGGAAAGATTGGAAGAACTTCCACTGGTTCAACTCCAGGTTTGCTGTAGTGCTGCGTAATCTGGATACGAAAAATATAACACAAGTTACACATTCCCATTTCATGTAACCTCTCATCAATGTACAAAACTATTTTTAATTTAGTTGAACTATTTGACACAGATCTGATTCACTTAGCATGTTGCATATGGAAGTCAATTATCGTGTGGCAACATAGCTGAAAAAACTGAGGAATTCATTTGCAAGACTGCTTTTGAATACCTGCTAATTTGAAGTGCAACAATCAGGGCCTAAAAAGGAATATGCAAAACAGCATGAACACGTGAGCACCTTTGATGAGTTTCTCTCAAATAAGCACTACATAGATTTGCAATTATGATTACAATTACGATACGGTTATCACCTATCAGAGGAAAATGACTCACAGGTAATTTAGCAAAATCAAACGTGTCGTTAATAGCCTTAATCTGGCTTTCACGGTCCTTGTACATAACTTCATCTTTCATCTGCTTTATAATGCTGAATCCAACTCTGGAATTAAAAAAGCAGAACAATGCAACAAAACGAAAAATCATTCAATTACAAAGAATCGCTCTAGAATAATAATCGAATAAATAAACAAACTGATCCTAGAAATATGTGCATGATATATTATGTGGAAGACTTCTTATTTGGCTGTATATTTAAAGGTGGTGGAGTTGCTAGACCAACAGTAACGTAGTAATCGAACATTTTTTCCTATTTGTTTACACACATAAAATATTGACCTGCCATCAGGAACCAAACTAGGAGACTTTGGAACCTTCGTCGTCTAACTTCTGCTATGCCAAAAACGGGATCAATAAAAAAAATACAAGCAAGATTTTGTCAATTCCCTAGATCACTTATTCCATACCGTTTAATTTTAAAAACTGAAAAAGGGAACACAACAAATACTATCCACACAATTGATTAATGACTCCAAGATAAATCTTAAAACACCTTAACGATGAGCTTGTACTAAAAAACCCACTCATTGTTAGATGGTGAAGACTGTACTTTGAGCTATTGCAGAAAAACCTGAAAAAAGCCAGATCCTGCATACCTTGACTCCGCTTTCTGAGCACTCTGAGCAAATCTGTTGTACTCAGTGGAAATATATTCCGTCTTTCGCAACCATGATACACTCTGCTTGTTGTGTCGAGGTCTACACATAACACAGAATTCTGTCTAATTTAGAATAATTATTTAAACTAGAACCTGAACTAGAATGCTACAAATGAACTTGTATTAAAACGAAGCAATCTAAGACATCAAATAAGTATCCATGTTCTTAAAACGAGGCAATCTAAGACATCAAATAAGTATCCATGTTCTTAAAACGAGGCAATCTAAGACATCAAATAAGTATCCATGTTCTTAAAACGAGGCAATCTAAGACATCAAATAAGTATCCATGTTCTTAAAACGAGGCAATCTAAGACATCAAATAAGTATCCATGTTCTTAAAACGAGGCAATCTAAGACATCAAATAAGTATCCATGTTCTTAAAACGAGGCAATCTAAGACATCAAATAAGTATCCATGTTCTTAAAACGAGGCAATCTAAGACATCAAATAAGTATCCATGTTCTTAAAACGAGGCAATCTAAGACATCAAATAAGTATCCATGTTCTTAAAACGAGGCAATCTAAGACATCAAATAAGTATCCATGTTCTTAAAACGAGGCAATCTAAGACATCAAATAAGTATCCATGTTCTTAAAACGAGGCAATCTAAGACATCAAATAAGTATCCATGTTCTTAAAACGAGGCAATCTAAGACATCAAATAAGTATCCATGTTCTTAAAACGAGGCAATCTAAGACTTCAAATAAGTATCCATGTTCTTAAAACGAGGCAATCTAAGACTTCAAATAAGTATCCATGTTCTTAAAACGAGGCAATCTAAGACATCAAATAAGTATCCATGTTCTTAAAACGAGGCAATCTAAGACATCAAATAAGTATCCATGTTCTTAAAACGAGGCAATCTAAGACTTCAAATAAGTATCCATGTTCTTAAAACGAGGCAATCTAAGACATCAAATAAGTATCCATGTTCTTAAAACGAGGCAATCTAAGACATCAAATAAGTATCCATGTTCTTAAAACGAGGCAATCTAAGACATCAAATAAGTATCCATGTTCTTAAAACGAGGCAATCTAAGACTTCAAATAAGTATCCATGTTCTTAAAACGAGGCAATCTAAGACATCAAATAAGTATCCATGTTCTTAAAACGAGGCAATCTAAGACATCAAATAAGTATCCATGTTCTTAAAACGAGGCAATCTAAGACATCAAATAAGTATCCATGTTCTTAAAACGAGGCAATCTAAGACATCAAATAAGTATCCATGTTCTTAAAACGAGGCAATCTAAGACATCAAATAAGTATCCATGTTCTTAAAACGAGGCAATCTAAGACATCAAATAAGTATCCATGTTCTTAAAACGAGGCAATCTAAGACATCAAATAAGTATCCATGTTCTTAAAACGAGGCAATCTAAGACATCAAATAAGTATCCATGTTCTTAAAACGAGGCAATCTAAGACATCAAATAAGTATCCATGTTCTTAAAACGAGGCAATCTAAGACATCAAATAAGTATCCATGTTCTTAAAACGAGGCAATCTAAGACATCAAATAAGTATCCATGTTCTTAAAACGAGGCAATCTAAGACATCAAATAAGTATCCATGTTCTTAAAACGAGGCAATCTAAGACATCAAATAAGTATCCATGTTCTTAAAACGAGGCAATCTAAGACATCAAATAAGTATCCATGTTCTTAAAACGAGGCAATCTAAGACATCAAATAAGTATCCATGTTCTTAAAACGAGGCAATCTAAGACTTCAAATAAGTATCCATGTTCTTAAAACGAGGCAATCTAAGACATCAAATAAGTATCCATGTTCTTAAAACGAGGCAATCTAAGACTTCAAATAAGTATCCATGTTCTTAAAACGAGGCAATCTAAGACATCAAATAAGTATCCATGTTCTTAAAACGAGGCAATCTAAGACTTCAAATAAGTATCCATGTTCTTAAAACGAGGCAATCTAAGACTTCAAATAAGTATCCATGTTCTTAAAACGAGGCAATCTAAGACATCAAATAAGTATCCATGTTCTTAAAACGAGGCAATCTAAGACATCAAATAAGTATCCATGTTCTTAAAACGAGGCAATCTAAGACTTCAAATAAGTATCCATGTTCTTAAAACGAGGCAATCTAAGACATCAAATAAGTATCCATGTTCTTAAAACGAGGCAATCTAAGACATCAAATAAGTATCCATGTTCTTAAAACGAGGCAATCTAAGACATCAAATAAGTATCCATGTTCTTAAAACGAGGCAATCTAAGACTTCAAATAAGTATCCATGTTCTTAAAACGAGGCAATCTAAGACATCAAATAAGTATCCATGTTCTTAAAACGAGGCAATCTAAGACATCAAATAAGTATCCATGTTCTTAAAACGAGGCAATCTAAGACTTCAAATAAGTATCCATGTTCTTAAAACGAGGCAATCTAAGACATCAAATAAGTATCCATGTTCTTAAAACGAGGCAATCTAAGACTTCAAATAAGTATCCATGTTCTTAAAACGAGGCAATCTAAGACATCAAATAAGTATCCATGTTCTTAAAACGAGGCAATCTAAGACTTCAAATAAGTATCCATGTTCTTAAAACGAGGCAATCTAAGACATCAAATAAGTATCCATGTTCTTAAAACGAGGCAATCTAAGACATCAAATAAGTATCCATGTTCTTAAAACGAGGCAATCTAAGACTTCAAATAAGTATCCATGTTCTTAAAACGAGGCAATCTAAGACATCAAATAAGTATCCATGTTCTTAAAACGAGGCAATCTAAGACTTCAAATAAGTATCCATGTTCTTAAAACGAGGCAATCTAAGACATCAAATAAGTATCCATGTTCTTAAAACGAGGCAATCTAAGACTTCAAATAAGTATCCATGTTCTTAAAACGAGGCAATCTAAGACATCAAATAAGTATCCATGTTCTTAAAACGAGGCAATCTAAGACATCAAATAAGTATCCATGTTCTTAAAACGAGGCAATCTAAGACTTCAAATAAGTATCCATGTTCTTAAAACGAGGCAATCTAAGACATCAAATAAGTATCCATGTTCTTAAAACGAGGCAATCTAAGACATCAAATAAGTATCCATGTTCTTAAAACGAGGCAATCTAAGACATCAAATAAGTATCCATGTTCTTAAAACGAGGCAATCTAAGACATCAAATAAGTATCCATGTTCTTAAAACGAGGCAATCTAAGACTTCAAATAAGTATCCATGTTCTTAAAACGAGGCAATCTAAGACATCAAATAAGTATCCATGTTCTTAAAACGAGGCAATCTAAGACATCAAATAAGTATCCATGTTCTTAAAACGAGGCAATCTAAGACATCAAATAAGTATCCATGTTCTTAAAACGAGGCAATCTAAGACATCAAATAAGTATCCATGTTCTTAAAACGAGGCAATCTAAGACTTCAAATAAGTATCCATGTTCTTAAAACGAGGCAATCTAAGACATCAAATAAGTATCCATGTTCTTAAAACGAGGCAATCTAAGACTTCAAATAAGTATCCATGTTCTTAAAACGAGGCAATCTAAGACATCAAATAAGTATCCATGTTCTTAAAACGAGGCAATCTAAGACATCAAATAAGTATCCATGTTCTTAAAACGAGGCAATCTAAGACATCAAATAAGTATCCATGTTCTTAAAACGAGGCAATCTAAGACTTCAAATAAGTATCCATGTTCTTAAAACGAGGCAATCTAAGACTTCAAATAAGTATCCATGTTCTTAAAACGAGGCAATCTAAGACATCAAATAAGTATCCATGTTCTTAAAACGAGGCAATCTAAGACATCAAATAAGTATCCATGTTCTTAAAACGAGGCAATCTAAGACATCAAATAAGTATCCATGTTCTTAAAACGAGGCAATCTAAGACTTCAAATAAGTATCCATGTTCTTAAAACGAGGCAATCTAAGACATCAAATAAGTATCCATGTTCTTAAAACGAGGCAATCTAAGACATCAAATAAGTATCCATGTTCTTAAAACGAGGCAATCTAAGACTTCAAATAAGTATCCATGTTCTTAAAACGAGGCAATCTAAGACATCAAATAAGTATCCATGTTCTTAAAACGAGGCAATCTAAGACATCAAATAAGTATCCATGTTCTTAAAACGAGGCAATCTAAGACATCAAATAAGTATCCATGTTCTTAAAACGAGGCAATCTAAGACTTCAAATAAGTATCCATGTTCTTAAAACGAGGCAATCTAAGACATCAAATAAGTATCCATGTTCTTAAAACGAGGCAATCTAAGACATCAAATAAGTATCCATGTTCTTAAAACGAGGCAATCTAAGACTTCAAATAAGTATCCATGTTCTTAAAACGAGGCAATCTAAGACATCAAATAAGTATCCATGTTCTTAAAACGAGGCAATCTAAGACATCAAATAAGTATCCATGTTCTTAAAACGAGGCAATCTAAGACATCAAATAAGTATCCATGTTCTTAAAACGAGGCAATCTAAGACATCAAATAAGTATCCATGTTCTTAAAACGAGGCAATCTAAGACTTCAAATAAGTATCCATGTTCTTAAAACGAGGCAATCTAAGACATCAAATAAGTATCCATGTTCTTATTATTTTATAATCTATAAGAAAACTTGATCAGTTAAATAAGCTAAATCACCTCTCAGCAATTTTCCCCCTTAATAACCATATCATAACTGGAATGATAGCAATTGCAATGAATAACATTCATGACACAAATTCAATTGAATGGAGAATATCGACAAAAAATACACAAACGTTTACAAATGTACTTAAAGAAACGACTAACACAAAAGCACTAAAAATTGCAGAACATGTTGCCAATGAGAAACCAAATCCCTGTTGTATCAACGGTGATCACAAAACAAAGTTGAATTAACTCAATGCAGAGTAATCCTAGCATCCTAAAGTTTCAATCACAAATCACTAAACCTACTGAATTCTACTTTCATACGATATGAAAAATTTATCATACACAGCAACGGCCAGAAGTGCAGAACAGAGAGCAAGTCACTTTTATTGATAGCAAATCTTTGTCTAAATGTCAAAGGCAATTTCTGTAAGGATTACCTTTTAGCATCAATAGGAATATTGATCTCATCCTCCAGCAGGTACTCATCCTCAACATTCAATGGTGCTGTAAATTATTAAGAAAATGAACAACACAGTATTTATAACACACACAAAACTGAATTCAAGAAATACAATATTTAAAATCATTTAAGCAAGAAGCCCATTTGCCAGACAGAAAGTGGGAATCTGGCAGGGCGAGATTTACATGTAATCCAACTAAGCAATTGTTAGCCATGTGACCCCCTAATGTCCTTCAACTTAGAAAAAGTGGCCCTCGTGTCCTCCAACTTAGAACAAGTGGCCCTGAAGTCAAAAAGGTTGGGAGCCACTGCATTACAGACATGGATTATTGGCGCAATGTGCATTAGGAATATACTTAAAGAGGGCCTCATAATTTAAATTGCTTAGGGCCTCACTCTGCTCAAATTCGGCCCTGGTATCTGGTAATCTGAAACTACAATACCACCAGTTCTCACATCAGAAAAATGCCTGGAAATTTAACTTTGGACCATAGCTGTTTGTACTGGAATAGTGGTCACTGATAAAACCTATCTGACATACTGAGTTGCCTGAACTGCCTCACCATTTGGGTCAATGCTGTATGCCTCAGGATCGATCAGGTCAATCGGTACACCAAGGTCATGCTCAGTCAGCAATTCAAATTTATAGCTCCTCTCCAGAGATGTGGGGTTATACTGAACATATCTGGACAAAGAAGACAAAATTGTAATAATTAATAGACAAGACTTAAAGCATTTTTCATATATATATATATATATATATATCCTGATATACTTCATATATATATATACATATATATTGTGGGGCGCGGTGGTCTAGTGGTGGCGTCGTTGCCTTGGAGCCGGAAGGTCCGAGGTTCGAATCCACCTCCCCGCGTAAGGACCTTGAGCAAGTCCTTCACTTACAATTGCTCAGCGCTTCGGCGTGAAACTCCGATGCAGTGTCCGCTCTGCATCGGGAGCGCCTCTGAGTAGAGAGAGCTTGAAGGGGCGCTATAACAAGTGCACATACATACAAACAAATACAAACAAAATATATCATGACATGGTAAGCGTTGGTAGAGTAGTAGCAAAATTGCAACTTGATTGCTTTAGTAGAAGAGATGTTCCTTAACCCTTTAATGCCGAGATGGTAGTAAATGGTATGGGAAATCCTATACCCTTCGGCATTAAAGAGTTAAGCTAGTCCTGAGGCAACCATGTGTATTGAAGTGTTAGCAGCTTCGCGTTCTTAGCCATGGCGTACAACGGCAGGCGACCAGGTGTCTGCGCCATGTGCGTGATTTTGAACCCCCGACTTCTCAACTGACCGTGTAGTATGCTAGTCACTATACTATCAAGAATCCTTAGATTTAATATTACCTAAATCAAAGATATCAATGTTACAATTTTTACACATTATATGATCAAATTTGAACCAATGTTATGGTTGTCGAAACTCCTAAATGTCCTGCATTTCTCTATTTTAAGTATGATATGAGTTTGATTAAGAAAGCAAAATGTACATTTATTCGATAATTACTAAATATGTGAGCACTTCAAGATTAACAAGGTAAAGTCACTCAGAACCTGAAAGCACGTTAAATTGATCAAATAAAATGGTTTTCAGAGCTAAAAAATGTAAGAAAAAGAAAGGAAAGAATAGTTCAAGTCACAGATTACAGAGTGCAGCTTATTCCAAAAAGACGAAATAACATCCGCAAAACTTCTATGCTGGATGAAGGAAGCTTGGGTCGAGACGACCATGCCACTTTGTGCAGCAGAATAAAAAAATCTGTGACCAGCGACCAAAGATAAAGAAATCTTTCCTTTCGTTAGACCAAGGATGCATCGTCATGTACGAATCAAGTTTTATTCGAATTTTGTTAAACAGACTTAAGGCATTTAAAGAGAAATTACCTGTTTGCTTCAAACGGATAGATGATATACTTAGCATCGAAAGGAATGTCAGGCAGCGTATTGTTATACTTTACCCGACAAACAAGTTCTGATCTGAAGAGTTCAAACACAGATAACAACAGAAAATTAATGCATTCGAAAAACAAAGCAAAACATCGTGTTTGGGCATGCAGAGATAGTTGTAGAAAAGTGAAGGAATGAGACCAGAAAAAAAACTTGACTAAAGCCTACATTGTAGTGTGAATCAAACTAACTGCTCAAGGCATCCAACATGATACTAGAGATACTGACAAGCATAGCTGGCATACTGACAAATCATTGTAACGTCTTTAAAATCCTACTAAACTGTATTTTTCGTGTATTAATTAGGGATTCGGAGTAGAACAGGAATAAGGCTTTTGACTCATTTGACCAGTACAGCCTTGATCTTCGCTCATTTGACCAGTACAGCCTTGACCTTCGCCCATTTGACCAGTACAGCCTTGACCTTCGCCCATTTGACCAGTACAGCCTTCAGTTTCGTCCATTTGACCAATACAGCCTTAAAAATTGAGTGCCTGCACAGTTTGACCAAAACTAGCCTTACTTTTTCAAATTCGATGTCTGTCGTAAAAAAGTAAAAAAAGTAAAAAAAGTAAAAAAAGTAAAAAAGTAAAAAAAGTAAAAAAAGTAAAAAAAGTAAAAAATTTTCTCCGGCGTATACAAAATGGACTACTCGAAGAAAACTGTTACTGAATTACGAAAAATCGCCGAGCGCAGCGGCAAGCATGCATATTTTACAAGACGGTGGATAGCGAAGTTCATTGCTAAAATTGACGCCCACACCCGCGAATGCTACGACGATGAATGCTCATGCAAGAATCCACAGCCGGATCGACAACAAGGGCCGGGTGAGACCATCGTCGTTCGTCGTCGGCGCAATGGCAACTCACCCCCGTGTGATGTTAGTTTGATCGACAACGAGATCATCATCGTTAATTGTCAATGCAATGGCAACTCATGCCTGTGTGATGTAAGAGCGTGAGTGAACTACGACGTGTTTTTCGACGTGTTTTTCGACGTGTTTTTCGACGTGTTTTTCGACGTGTTTAAAAACATACGTTAGACGTATTTTCAGACATAGCGACATAGGTCTACATACATACATACATACATACATACATACATACATACATACATACATACATAATCAATCACAATCAGACTATAATAGGCCTATTATTATTATTCAGTTGGTTCTCTCCATCTTATTTGCAGTTTCGAAAAAGTAAGGCTATATTGGCTGAATATGAAAAAGTAAGGCTAGTATTGGTCAAACTGTGCGGGCACTCAATTTTTAAGGCTGTATTGGTCAAATGGACGAAGGTCAAGGCTGTACTGGTCAAATGGGCGAAGGTCAAGGCTGTACTGGTCAAATGGGCGAAGGTCAAGGCTGTACTGATGAATACCCCTGGTACTGCTCTAATTGTATAACTGATATATTTCCATTTAATCACCTAGTAGACCAGAGAGAATTCTTGAAGGGAATATCTGACCCTCCACAAGGAGTTTCTAGAACGGATCAGTTGAACTCACTCCCAAAACTGAACCTTAATCTGGATACAGATGATCGAAGGTCTCTCCTTAACAATGAGGAAATAGATCCGGATGCTAATTTTTTCAACGATAGTCAACTCCATGCGAGTTATGTTGCTCCTTCACTACTTTACGATAGGTTTCACCAGTATAAAGATCTTTCCGCTGTGTTGCATGTAAACTGTAGAAGTATCGCATCTAAGATGCCAGAGTTGCAACTGTTGTTAACCCAGGCTATGGTTGATGTTGTTGCTCTTACAGAGACTTGGCTGGATGAGAAAACTGACAGCTTGCTTTTTATACCTGGCTACAAAAGTGTTCTTAATTCAAGATGTGGACGTACTGGGGGTGGAGTGGCCTTCCTTATAAAAGAGAATATCAACTTTAAGGTTCTGGAACGTAATGATTCAATTTCTAGTACATCTCATGAAAGTTTATTTGTAAGCATAAACCAACCTAAGGGACCGGACCTTGTGGTAGGGGTTATTTATCGTGCTCCTGGGCAGCCTATCAATGAATTTAATGATGACTTGAATCTAGTACTTCCTGAGCTTTCTAAGGGGAACAGAAAGGTAATTCTGCTTGGTGACTTTAATATAGACCTTTTGAAAATTAATGAACATGCCCCTACTCAAGATTTTCTGAATATTATGACAGCTTCGCGCTTTCTCCCTGCAATTGATAGACCTACTAGAATTACAGATATCTCAGCTACACTTATAGATAATATTTATACTAATTTTTGGCAGGAAGTTGTTTGCCCTCTAATTTTAATAAATGATATATCTGATCACTTACCAATTATGATATGGTTTGGAAATGGAATACCCTCCAGATGTGTAAAAATTAATGCTAAGCGTAGAGTAATTAATGATAAACTGATGACTCA
Source organism: Lumbricus rubellus (assembly GCA_945859605.1). Classification (NCBI taxonomy): domain Eukaryota; kingdom Metazoa; phylum Annelida; class Clitellata; order Crassiclitellata; family Lumbricidae; genus Lumbricus; species Lumbricus rubellus. The sequence goes on along the minus strand of OX243817.1, from coordinate 28,476,453 downwards.
ATTTTCTGAATCCCTAAATGAGGCCAATTGGAGCCCAGTTAAAGATGCAATTACCAACAGTAACCCCACGCTTGCATATGACATATTTATTTCTATATATAGAAAATACTATGATGAAACTTTCCATCGGGCAGGTAATCCAAAGAATCATAAAGATGGCCCACAAAAGCCATGGATGACATTAGGACTACTAAAGTCGTGTAAGAAAAAGGATAAGTTGTATTTAAAATACTTAAAGTCGCCCACAAGTGAGAATAAGGATAAATATAAGCAATACCGGAATAAGTTTAAACAGACTAGGATTAATGCAGAAAGATTATACTATTCGGAGGAGTTTCTCAAGTATACGCAGAACCTGAAAAAAACTTGGGATGTCATAAAGTCACTGATCAATGGGCAACCCAAGGCCACTCTTGTAGACTCTCTAAACATAAATGGGCTTACAGTTGATGATTCTAAAAAGATTGCACATGCATTTAACGGTTACTTTGCAGGGGTTGGCCAGACACTTGCTGATAAAATACCTGCAGGAGAAAAAACTGTTAAGGAATTTTTAAATCCCCCACTTCTAGGATCTTTTGCAGTCACCTTGACTAACCCATATGAAATTGTTGCTATTGTAAAATCTATGAAATTTACTCGAAGCATGGGTCCAGACGAGATTGACCCACTAGTAGCTAAAAATTCTATTGAATCTATTGCTGATATATTATCGAATATTATCAACTGTTCTTTCATGACGGGTATTGTTCCACCAGCCCTAAAGGTTGCAAAAATAACACCAATATTTAAACAGGGAGATAAGCAGGAAATGTCCAATTATAGACCGATATCGATACTACCATACTTTGGTAAAATTTTAGAAAAAGCCATGTGCCAGAGACTTAACGACTACATAAATAAAATGAATATATTGTATCCCCTACAGCATGGATTTCGTCCAGGTCATTCAACTGATATGTCCCTAATTAATATGCAGGATCTTATATCCAAGGCAATAGACACGAACAAATATTCTATCGGCATATTTCTGGACCTTGCAAAAGCCTTTGACACGGTTGACCACAATGTCTTACTGAGTAAGCTTGAAAATTATGGTGTAAGGGGAATAACCCTCTTATGGTTTAAAAGTTATCTGGAACATAGGTATCAGCAGGTGATGTGTAATGGGGCGTTATCTTCTCGGAAACCTGTAAGAGTTGGGGTCCCACAAGGCTCTAACCTTGGCCCTCTGTTGTTTTTATTGTACATAAATGACCTACCTAATGTATCTACTATGATCAAATTTATTTTATTTGCAGACGACACGAATGTTTTCTGCTCTCACGAGTCCTTGACCACGTTAGTGGAAATAATAAACTCAGAACTGGCCAAATTAGCATGCTGGTTCAGGACTAATAGACTTTCTCTTAATGTAAAGAAATCATGCTTTATTGTATTTCGTTCGCCAAATAAGAGTCTTCAAGGTCATCAGATAGACTTGTCAGTTGATGGGATTTCTCTTGTACAAACTCGTTCTGTAAAGTTTCTAGGAGTCTATGTAGACGAGTGCTTAACATGGACAGAACACATTAATATAATTGCCAATAAAGTTGCAAGGAATCTTGGAATTCTGGCAAGAATATCACACCTACTCCCGGTACACATCCGTAAAAACTTATACTATACGTTAATTAATCCATATTTTGATTATGGTAATATTGTCTGGGCTGCTAACTATTCGACGAGGTTAAAATGCCTTGTGCTCTTACAAAAAAGAGCGATTAGAGTTATAGCTGGTGATCATAGAGGGGCACACACAGCGGATAGATTTGAAGAGTATAATATTATGAAATTTGAAAACAAGAATTACTATTTGGTGGGCAATTTTATGTATAAGTTTGTAAAGGGTATGCTACCTGAAGTTTTCTCGAACTCTTTTACCAGAATTGTTGATGTACATGACCATAACACAAGAGTGAGCAAGGGTCTGAGTGTGTCTTATGCACGTACAAATTATCGTAGATTCTCAATATATTGCAGTGGACCAAAAATTTGGAATGCAATACCCATAAGTATTCAGTCTTTACCTACATACTCGCAATTCAAGAAGCGCTGGAGAGACCATATTAATCTAAGGGAACGTGATTGAATGCATCTAGCTTGTTTGTTTTTTGTGTTTTTGTGTTTTTTTCTCTATTTGTCGGTCTCTCATAGGATTGCATGTTGTTCTATTAAATGTCGAGTTATCATCATCTTCAGTATTAACAGCATAGTTACTATGTTCTGTTTCTGTACAACCAACATTAAGCTGAGCTATAGGGTGGGCCCTTCCCAGCGGGGCTAGTGCCCCTTCTGGGTCTTCCCCTTTCCTGGTTGATACAATTAAATGTGCTTCTGATAATTTTCCTTTCAAATGTGTTATATTAATATGTTTGCCAGACAGTACGAACACGTTGTCTAGTTAAGTTGCACTATGTTCAGGTTGTGTTTGATATGCTCCAAGGAAATAAATAAATATTTGATTTGATTTTTTGATTTGAATGAGCGAAGATCAAGGCTGTACTGGTCAAATGAGTCAAAAGCCTTATTCCTGTTCTACTATTCGGGTAGACTTCATTTTGGGAGAGCTTCAACGTAGCACTGCCATAGGCTCCTGTAAATTCCTATGCGATGCCATGTGGCTGGTAGATTATTTGAGCGAAATCGGGGGTCGGCCATATTGTTTATAAGCACAGGCACTCAGTCTTGGGAGTTATTCCACTCCACAACCCACTCCACTATACAGGGTGACAAATTACGCTATTCCAATACTTAACAGTGACACGATTTCACCTCTATTAAATTTCGAGGCATGCTACATCTAGCGACATCTAGCAGACTATCGAGAAAAGCAAAATAATGTTACCAAAACAAGTTCTCAAGAACTCGAAACAAATTACCGTTTTTCATTCGAGCCTCTATTTCTAGCCAGTCTGGCTTCTTGATTAATAGTAGGCGCCATCTTCAGCAACAACGTAAACTTTCCTCAGTTAATTCTTTCAATTTTAAACGTTAAATCACGAAATCTTTCGCGCAACGCTTAACATTGTTGGTAAATCGTATCAAAGTACTTCCGATGTCATCTAAAAAACCCGAAAATCCAAAGACCATAAAACCAACGACCTGGATACATTGCAAATCGTGCGTAGGCCTATTTCGCGTCAGTTCGTTGGTGTATGAACTAAATAAATCTAATTATCTAAATAAATAAAATAAAGGAAGGCCATTGCAGACCTTTAGGCCTTGGCCAACAACAGAGAGGGCTAATTGATTCTTCATAGTTGCAGCAGACCTACTAGCAAAGCTTCAAATGGAACAAGTAGTGCATGGACTCTATCTCTTTACGGCAGATCGAGCAAAGATCGAGTAGGCCTATAGGGGACGACGTCCTTGGATACCCAAATTTGGTGCCCAACGTGAGACAGTATAGGCCTACATGTAACTCTCGAAGGTAAATTGGGGGCATGACGCCATAGAAGATCAGCTATCATGAAAAAATATTGACCATGGACCGTACAGAATTAAAGGCGTCATGCAATTTAGGCTGTTTTATTTATCCATCTCCTTGTCAGTGGACTTGTCGTCACAACAGTCAAACTCATCAAAGATAACACCACAAAGCTTTGCAATTCCCTTTCCCCAAAAACTAGATGTCTCGAATGTCATAAGCACAATATTTTCATACCATTAGCCTATCAGACAAAGGAATTTTAAGTGTTAAAATACTTGAAAACAATACTAGAACGAAGAAAACGGAGATCATAATAATTAGAATTATCATATATTCAACAAAATGAAAAACTCTGGTAAAATCATTACAGTTATTAAAAAGTTCTATAATAATAACTCGAAACAGTTACTACCTCGAATTACTTACTTACTTACTTATATACGAATAACGATCATGATCTATGAAGTCAATGTTTATGCTGAACTGATTGGCGAGGAAATCGAGATTTTCGTACCGTTTTTGTTTAACGTTGATTTATTTTAAGAACATTTTAATGTTAAACAGTTTGGTTCTTTAAAATAGAAGAAAGAAGCAGAAAGCCTGGCATAACTATAATTAGTTTATTATTGAGCGAATAGCGAATACTGCAGTTTTTGACAAAATCTTCGTATTTGAAGCTAAATAAAAATGGCGTCTGATGACAAGGAAACGAAGAATGTTATCGTTCCGAGGACTGCAGCTGATGTTCAACGATTCAAACTACAGAAACTACTGAAAAATCCGGTAAGATATCGACTATTGAGCGCAGTTAAGTGAATGATGAAATATTTGACGTGGTAATTGGGCAGACTGCGGTCCTGTTCATGTAAACAGTATGGCTGACCAAGAAATTGCTGAAATAGAGCGCTGCGACCTATAAAACGCATCCCATGATGCAGTGCGCTCAGCAAGTAAGTGATCAACGCGAAATCTAAATAAAAGGTTTAGTAAATAATTATAAATGATGGAAAATATCCAGTAAGTATGCGTAAATAGAAAGTTCGAAAGTGACAAATCCTGCGCTTCGATAACTGATTAGACGCTTTTATGTATTTTTTGATGCCTTGGGTCAGGTTAGGCATTGTGAGTGTCGCTTAGGGTAAGTTTGGGCGTCATTAGGGTTAATGTTGTTATTGGATACTCTATGTACATGCCTGTGGACAGTATTTAATGACTACATTAACCCTAGCCGACATTCACAACACCGTGACCACTTTTTGTGTGTTCCATTATTTCATTATCTTCTTGATCATTTTTCTTATTGATTGAAACACTTATTCCTTCCATTAATTCAGTAGGTTTTAATTTCATCCGTTGCTGCAATATAGTAAAATAAAAGTCCTATTTGCTTAAGTACTTATAAATCATGCTAATGTGTTGTGTTGATTATAACTTGCTTACTGAGCGCATTGCATCATAAGACATGGCTGATGGGTAGCAGCACTCTATTTTAGCAATTTCTTGGGCGGCCATACTGGTTGCGTGGACAGGGCCATATGTTATGTGAAAGTATTGTTTCTAATTTGCCAGAATGGAATACACTCCATCCGACCAATCACTAATCCATCTATTGAACAGTACCTGGGTTCCACAAGCCTTAATAACTTTAATATTGGTTATTTACTTATAAGACAAAGAAGTCCTTTGATAAAGTGCCTCTTACTTACCCGCATTTTCTTTGTATAATTGTAGCTGGACTTGCAGCACTTTTTTTCACAATCTGGTATGATCACAGTATTGACACATAGATAGATTTAACAAAGCAAAAGAGAGCATTACTATACAAAAATCATTCTCTTCATGGCGTTTTAAGTGAGCTTCTGAAGTTATGTTCATTTAGTTAACTGTATAAATATTGTGGTTTGTGTAACTTTAGGACAAACCAGCATATATACCAGAAAAGCCAGAAGCAAAGCTGCCACGAGTATTCAAGCCTCCTGAATTTGTCAGAAACATCTGGGGTATGAATTTTGACCGCTGCTGTTCCTTTTTTGTAATAATTTTTGAATTTGCACGAATGTATTAACACATTGAGTGCCACGTACGTATTAATACGTACTTCAGCCAGTCATTTAGCATGGCGTGTAGGCAGTCAATGTGTTAATGCACAGGTTAAAGTGCATCTTTGCCTACAGGGTGACATGCTTCAAGGACCGTATTAAGGCTATTTATGGTTTCAAGCGCTACTTTTCTTTATTTATTCATTCATTCATTTTATGGACTTATATAGTGCCCCTTCAAGCAAGCTATTCAGGAGTGCTCCCAGCCCAGCCATGGGAAAAGAAGTCTTGAGGGATTTATGAAACAAAGTTTGATTGGTCAGATGTAATAAACACAGCTTTGAAGGGAGGTTAATCCTAGATGGACGGCCCGTCGGCCCTACATCCTATGCATATGGATCATATGCAAATAAACCGTTTGTTACAAAGTAGAATACTTGTGATTCTTATTACTTTTGTGACTGAATCCTGGGTTATACTTAGTTTTCGAGTTCTTTGTTGTTTTAGGATCGAGTGCTGGTGCTGGCAGCGGAGATTTTCACGTGTACAGAGGTGTGCGTCGCCGTGAATATGCACGACAAAAATTTCTAACTGAAAAGTCAGAAAAAGCAAGTACATTCGAATTCATTTTGTGTGTGTCTTTCTTAGTGTTGATTTTATAATTGTTTATCATTGAAATAATTGTGCAAGTATGCATGATTTGCCATTCCATGCTGTTCTATTTCTAACCAGGCTTGCGGATTAAGGGAAAGTAAGAGAATTTGTTAAACAAAGGTTTTTCAGCTTTTACAACAACTGGTAACATTTAGAAATTATCAGACTTAAAAAAAAGAATCTGACAAATTGATGTTATTCTAAACGATAATCTGCTGTCACATTGTTGCACAGGACAAGCTGGACGACGAATTTCAGAAGCGTCTAAAGGAGCATAAAAACGCCGACATAGAAAAGTCAGCCAAGAAGAGAGCTAAGAGGTAATCAAGGTTTTTAACTTGATTTTTAATTCATCATCTTTGCCAATTGAAACAAACAATGCATGACACACATTTCTTGCTATAAGGAAACCTTATTAAAGCTACATTTAATGAGAGTGCATTTAAAGTGACTAGGGAACTAGTGCAGTTCGTCATTAAATTATTAAAGCTATTCATTATATTTAAAATATTTGCAATGTTTACAGGTTGAATCCTTGTAGGAAAAGTGCTGAGAAAGTTTTTCTTTGGTAACTAAAATGTAAAGTGTATTTTGTTCACATATAATTTTACTTTATCAACATGATTCAACTTAAAAGACTACTGTGAATTAGAGAATTCAAAATACAAAGTTTGTAAATTAATTTAATTTGTAAATCATTTGATTTTCTAAATTATTTTTTTTATCAGGATGAAGAAGAAAATGAAGCAGAAAGCTAAGAAAACTAAACTGAATAACAATTCTGCAAATGGCAAAGGTAAGACACTTAACTTTGTTACAATCCATTGTCAGAACTTTAAATTGTTGTCAATCACAAGAATCATCATAGAGGAAGAGCTTGAATCGTATACCATACAACTAGACTCCATACTGATATTATCTGCATTAAAATGCACTATTAAGTTAAAAAACGTCAATCTCATTATCACTCATCAAATGAGTCCTTTGGAAATTGGAATAATTTCTTCAAGAGTTCCTATGACACTTATTTACATTTTGTACGTGATTTGATAGATTTTCTGTTATTCGGTACTAAATAACTTTTGTTGAATGTGTAAGGTGAAGAAAGCGAAGATTCAGACGAGGAAAGTGCAGATGAGAGTCCAGAGCTGTCGAAATGCGAAGATGATTCCGAGAAGAAAACCCGATCATCGTCAACTAAAAATCTCGTACAGGAAGATGCTCACTCGCAACAAAGTTTTTCGGCTGGAGAACCAAACAGCGAAGACAGCTGCACTTCTTATGACGAAAAATCAGAGGAGCAAAGGCAAAGGCAGTCATCTGCTGCCGATGACCGTATAGAAAAGGACGAGGATTCGAAGCAAAGGTTTAATGAGAACAGTAACTCTTGTTCAGACAGTCATTCCTCGAGTAGCCACTGAGATTTTTGGTTTATATTATGCGGACAATATAACATGAAAAACTGTTTCTGACTATTTTTTAATGTAAACGTAAAATCTATTTTCTAATATAAACCTATAAACAGAGACAAAATTAAATATGCTATTATTTGAAGTCAATGATTTTCTGTTTGTAAACTTCTGGATTCGTCGGAGCTTTCGGCCGTAGATGTTTCGGGTTCATGAAAAACTAAATCTGAAAGAAAAACAACATGTCACTGTTTAGTAAGGTACTTATCTTAATTGATACATTTAACTCTTGCATGTCAATTTTTTAAAGACAATCTGTTTCTTAAAGCCATTGTACAAGTTGTTCTTTAAGTGCATATTTTCGCATTTCTGATTAAACTGTAAGAAACCATAAAAGTATGATGTCTGATCTTAAGACCAGTCGTAGCAATACGTGTGCAAATTGCAATGTTGAGTAAAAGACTGGATTTACTGTACACTGCATTTCGGGACTGCATAAACCAATAAAAAGTAAATTGTCTGATGTGAATACCAAATGTACCAATATGTGTCACTATGCAAATTACAACATTTGTTGAGTAAAAGACTGGAGTTACTGTAAACCGTGGTATTTACCTTTATCCTGGTATTCAACATTTGTCAAGTAAAGGGCATACGGTGGAACATTGTATATGCTTGTTTTGTTGACTGCCCCAGTCTCTGTGGGATTCTCCACTAGCTCGTGGACTTTCTCAAGACTCAATTGTCCCTGTCCAACGGCGATCAAGACAGCCGACATGTTACGAACCTGTAGTAACAAAAAAGTACACATGTGATTAGATTTATATAGCACCTCTCGCAGTGCACACTAATCAGAGGCACTCCCAGTGCACGAGACAAACAGAGAAAACAACTGGTCTTGAGACAGCAAAATGAGACACTTGGCCCACTAGTTTACCGGTAATACGGAGTTACATATCAAAGGAGGAAGCGGTTCAACAGTGCAGGGCCAAACAAAGCAAAGGCCCACTTTTTACCTGCAGGTTCTATAGGACTAAATTGGTCAACAATACATTTATAAGTGTAATGTATTTGCAATACCAGACAGTTGAGATACAGCATGTATCTGGTGTACGTAACATTACTGGGAAATGGGTAATACTTTTATTTCAACAGGAAGCAATTTTGTTATAAATTTAATTTAACAAATTAAGACAAGGATTAAGAGCAAATTAAATGACTGAAACAAGGTGCTTTAACCTTTATTATTAACCATGACGTTTACAAGGATAGATGAAAAAACTTGGTGGTTTACTTCATATTCTTAATATGCTGTAAGGTTTTGTGGATTCATCTATACGTCAGTTAAGAGAAAACTGCTTCTGTGAAATCTTATTCTTAAAGACACAAAATTGAACAGCGTTTAAAATACTTTATAAAAATTGGGTGACTGTTTTACTACAGGCTAAGAAATCCCCTTATTCTATGATACATACCTGTTTGTACAAAAAGGAATGCGAATTGAACACAAAATTCCAGTAGTCGAAATGGTCATTTCTTGTGTACTGTGCAAGAAACCCATGGCCTGGTTCTATGCTGGCACTGATTGCTTTGACAGAGTTTACCCACATCTGCTTAGCCAAACTAGAAGGGTTCGTAAAAGCCCGAAAGTTGTGGATTCCATTTAAAATCTTGGCTGCACTCTGCACTGCATCCATGTTCATCGGACTTCTAAAAACAGGACATGAATTGCTTAATGTTCATGTCACAGATAAATGTATGCATGTTTTAACCCTTTGAACCCGACGGGCCGGTTTTCTGGCCCGTTGTCCATAGAGTTACGAGAGCTCCAGGTTCAAAGGGTTAAAATGCATAGAGCCGTTCTGCATTACACAAACGTTCAGCTATAGACATTTACGTTTGTGGGGCGCGGTGGTGCAAAAAATCTGTGTATGGCATGGCCAAGTCTGTTCAATGTAGATGAATTCAGTCACTGCCTCAAGAGCTTGTAATTTAAATCATTTGAGAATCTAACTCTACTTAGCTACAATATGTTGCAAGGCTTTTTGCAAAGTGATGACAATGTAGCATTACCTGGGTTTTTCTGTGCTCAACTTGAGATTATCATAGAGTGCAATTATGCATGCTACACACAAAGAAAATTAGTCCTGTTTTAGCTTAGCACAAAGGATCTCAAGATCATTGCTAATGGAAGCGTACAACAAAAATAACTAATTGCTTTCTTTATAACTTTTGTTAGAAATTCATTCCCTGATGTGTTATCTGAATCATCCAACAAGCAAAATTTTAGGCATTTACAGAAGACTGCATGTATATTTCTTGAGCTAATAGGTAATATATACTCGTTTAGGTGATATATATTTTTTAAGGTAATATATTTTTCTTATAATAACCTGATGAGACAGCTGCGCATAAACTCAAACGGTGGGTATGGCATTTCCCAGCCGAGATTCGGATCTTTGGCGACACATATTCGATAGACGTAGGTTCGATTAACTGCCTGAAAACGACAGTGAAAATTGTCTGCTACTCTCATCGTCTTTAATACTCTGTCAAGTAATTAAACATACAGCATCTGGTTAATAAAAATAAAAATTTAAAAAATTATATGGTGCTGTAACCACAGCCATGGCGTTACAAGGGTCCCTAATTAATTAATAAGTCAATCATATAAATTGATAGAGTTCCTAAAGTATCTCCTGATTGATGTCTCCAAAGTCTTCAATTTCTAAGCTGTGACCAATATTACTCCTACTTCTTCTTTCTATTAATTACAACTACTGTTCTGACAAAAAACTTAGGAGTTCCTCGGAATATTATGTACTATATCTATTATCTACACTAATTTAAGTATTTAAATTCTATCCAATGAGGAAATCACTCAGATGAACAAACTTACATGATTGTTTGGGAACTGTGTACCTGATATCTTCTTGCAGATCAAGAAAAGCTCGGTTCAGCGTTGCTGTAATATACGCTGGATCGTATGGTTTGCCATCTTTCCTTTAAGCAACAACATGTGGAATTTTAGCATTCTGAGCACAACAAGGCTGAGTGAAATATAGATATTAATGACAAGTTGGTTCCCAGTTCCTTTTAGGACACTCGTCATTAAGCCCGTTAAATGTTTATACATGAACAATGTTTGCAACAAATATACTTATAAAATAATCCACAGCAAAAGCAATTATGAAATTGAGCTACAAAAGAAGTGTGACTATGTGTACAAAGCATTCAGTTTCATGGTGCTGTTACTACCTGTGAGGTTCAAGTCTAGCAAACAAAACCAAAAGCACATATCAAGTCTCACCTGGCTGGCAAATCAGTGTGGACTGTGTTGCATGTGGCATGTACGCCCTTATCTGTTCGACTTGAAGTCACAACGTGCGGACTCTTGGACAGTCTTGACGTTGACAATGCTTCCTACAACACCAAAAAGTATCAACACACTGTTTCACTGCCTTCGTATAGTACATAATAAAGTAGCGGATTGTGGTCTGCCAGACTGGACAAGTGTGTTAGTGCAAGATAACAAAATCATAAGAAACAGCTGTTCGATATGTGACCATTGTTTCTTTACCTGTAGTACACTTACAACTGTCTTGATTGGCCTGGCACCTTGTATCTGGAGCCCACTGAAAAATAAGACATAACGTCTCAATATTATTAGCAGTCATGTAACAGAACATACAAATTATTATTGTTTTAAGCAAAAAGATATATTATACAACTAATTTTTACTGTACAGAGCAAAATTGCTAACAAAAAGCATTTTAATTCAGAGGCATCACAAAATATTTGGTATAACTACACATTCAACCTTGTGTAAACATTATTTGTATTTTACGGAAAGATGTTTAGAGCTATAATTATCATTTTAATACAAATATGACTTTTTCAAATACTTGTTAAATTTGTTCATTCGTCCCTCTCAAAGTCAGGACCAAGTCTTCGCCTATGGTGTCGCCCTACTCATCTCTCTAGGCTTGGGACTGGCACTGACAACGTGCACGCGGGGTGCGGTGATGTAGTGGGTATGTTCGTCGCCTTGCAGCCGAAAGGTTGCAGGTTCGAATCCACCTCAAGTCGCCGTGTAGGGACCCTGGGCAAGTCCTTCACTCGCAATTGCTTAGCGCTTCTGTGTGAAACTCCGATGTAGTGTCCGCGCTGCATTCGGGAGCGCCTCTGAGTAGTGAGAGCTTGAAGGAGCGCTATAACAAGTGCACATACAAACAAACACGCAGTGCGGAGTTCAGTAAATGAAGTCGGTAACGCTTACTTAAGCCTTATTACCCGTGGCTCTTTCTACTTAGAGCAAGTTTTAGGAATCAGACTTCAGAAATGCAAACTTAATAACACATGGTTTCCCTCGTTGTAAAATATAACAGGGCATGAAATTATATATTTTCATACCCATAGCCAGTTCCGATGTAGGAGAAAAATATCAAATATCGACCCATGTTGTGATTGTTGTCTCTAAAAACGTTTGCACGTGTTACTTCACCGGTCCCTTTAACTGCAGAAAATAACCCAAAACTATTGACCACGTTGTGCGAAACATTATAAATAAAAAATTATATTGTTTAATCTAACATTTCAGTAAAGCGAAACTTACTAATCCACTCTACCACAGTATAAATATTATTACTACGCTAAGGTACTTTTTCTATAGGGTTTGTGTGTTTTTATTATTTTATCAGTCAAGTCTGAAAAATTGTGTAAAATTGACTCAAATTTCTATGCGTAACACAGCTGTTCTTTGAACGGTCCTTGCATTGAATGAGATCAGCGTACGTAGGTCTACTAATTAATACATGTTCATAATTTTAAATGATTTATTTTAATATGCAATGAAAACTGGCAGAATAATAATCTAATAGGGATCTAAGAACAGTCGTAATGCCAATGTTTCAAATTTTCAATGCTCAAAGGCATCATTCATTTGAGCGCCTCTGAGTAGTTTTACTAGGTAGCGCTATAAAAATGTCCGAATGAATCATTCGATGCATTAATAATATAATATATATATATATGGATTCGAACCTGCAACCTTTATAAATAATGTAATATATATGAGGTCGTTGCATTCGACCGCTATTATGCAAAAGCCACGGCGAATTGACTTCGCGACTTTTGGGCTACTTTGGGACGTGATCTAGCAACGAAGCTGTTCCGGAGCCTGGTTTGGCTTCGGCTTTTCATTGGTCGACATTATTTGTTGATGATTTCACGATGGAGTGGTCGGACGAAAAAGTTTTCGATTTAATCACCCTTTACGAAAGAAATCCATGTCTTTACAGCATTAAAAGTAAAGATTATCACAATCGTGGTAAAAAGAGAATGGCAATTCAGAAAATCGCAGAGGGATTGCAAACGACAGGTATACGTAAATACTGCACGAAGACCATAATCAATATTAACCCTCGATTTATCTTTCGCCAAGAATTAACCCTTTACCTGTTTATTGAAGAATTTCAAATTATGCAGACACCCTTCGTCTGTTTTTATGTAAACGTGTCAAGTTTGAACAAGGCCATCTGGTTTTATTAGAAAAATAATTTTAAAATGTTTGTTATTGTACAATGTACCTGACAATATTATTGCCTGTGACCATAATGGTGAAGGATGTCTGAAAATACGCCACCAGCATAGGCGTAGGAGGCGGGGGTCCAGGGGGGGCAAATGCCCCCCCAAATTTCGGGCAAGTCTGATTTTTCGGGCAGGCAGACCCGAAAAAATAAAAAAAGTTTTAAAATTGTTTTACTTTTTTTATTTTTCCGGGTCTTCTTGCCCGAAAAATCAGACTTGCCCGAAAAAAAAACCTTTCGGGCAAAAAGTAACGGGAAATTTCAGAAGATTTCCGCCGGATGGCTAGAAAAAGGTCGTCAAAATTTTCGGGCAAACGTAACGGAAATTTTTCTAAAGATTTCGGACGGACGAAAAAAATTTTTCGGGCAAAAGTCTCATTTTTGCCCCCCCAGCGCTGAAATGTCTCCTACGCCTATGGCCACCAGTTCATACCAGCTCTTACATTAAAAAAACTGCTCAAACAACTGAATTAATTGATTTCAAAAGCGTTGTAGCTTACGAAGCTTAAGCTCAAACCTCATGTTAAAGCTTTTCATCAACAGGTGAATCGAAACGCTTATTTGTAACATGCTCAGATTGTAAGTCAACTTCTGTATCAATTTCAGAGTTTGATGTTTCAAAGAAATTGAAATACTTGCGATCACAGTTTGGGGATGAGCTGAAGAAAGCCGGCCTCACGAAAACCAGTATGGCTACAGAAGATACGTATGCAGTCAAGTGGAAATTCTTTGGAGCCCTTTCTTTCCTGCAGAAACACGTGAACGTTAAGCGGCCATGCATAATGAGTAACTTGGAGGTGTGTAGCAATCTTGTTTAAGAGCATTTGTTATTGAGGGGTTTATGTTTATGTGAGAAGCATTTAATAGAACCATCTTTATGACATCATGTTTGTGAACCTGATACAGTATCATATTTGTGCTGAAAGACGAAATATTCTACGGCTGGAGCAAATACAAAGTTCACATTCTGAACTATGTTATGTTAGAATCCATGTTGTAGGAACATTCTGATATATATAAAATGTTCTCTGGTTGCCAAAAATTTTGTTGTCTAAGATTGTTTAGGCTAAAAATTAATTTCTCAGCTAGGGAACATTTAGCAAGTAGAGAACAAGAAGAGAACTTAAGCTCTTATCTCATCTGAATGATTTACATGTACAATTCACTCGCATGTACGGTAAAGACATGCACGTGCCTTAATATACAATACCTGTAAATTCACTAGCATATAGTTATTGATACGAGCATTGTAACGCTTGAGTATAATGCCAATTAGTCACGCTTAAGTATATCTTGAAGTCTCTGCCTGTTCATGAGCTTTCTCGACAGGAGAAACAGGACTCGGTACCATTGATAAAGATTCTGTTAAAGATGTAGCCTGTTACAAAAAAATTTGCTATGATAATTGTTGAATTGTTCAATTGTTCTCTCTTATTGTTTTTATTGCAGATGGAGGCTGAAATTGATGAAGACATCATTTCAGACAGTCACTGGCCCCCAGCTGTTCTAAACGGTCAACTTGAAACTGCTGCTTCGCTGGACTTAGTCAAATCATCCGCGACCAAGGCAGTGAAGGCAGAAGTGCAGTCGGACAGTAGTAGCTCAGAAAGCAGTCCAACACTCACAAACACTAAAACGTCGAGCAAACGCAAGAGACGGCACTCGCCCGACTTACAGAGTTCTGCCATAGACAAGTCTTTGGTTGCAATGCAACAGTACTTCACCACTTGTGCACTTGCAATGTCTCAGTCGCAGCCTAAATCTTCATCGGACGACGACAGCGATATGTTGTTCGCTAAGATGATCGGGTCAGAAGTGAAGAAAATACGAAATCCCACGCTTAAGAGAACGCTAAAGAAAAAGATCTTTGATGCAGTATTCGACGCACAGTCAATGGAAGCAGAGGACGAAACTCAGATTGGAAAAATTGGAGGACAGCATTTTGTTCCATAGAACTAGACTTTATTACCTCATCTCTGTAATTTAACCCTTTACCCATTTGCCCCGAGAATATCCGCTGAAAACACAGGCTTGACGGGAAAAATGAACGGGTAAAGGGTTAATGGCTCGATTCATATAGTATCCTAGCATAGGTACTTCCAGCCTGTGAATTACGTGTAGCACGACTCAAGGATTATTTTGGGTAGAGGTATCCAACCTACTCTAATCAATTCGAGAGCATCAATGCTCAGTTACTAAGCAAAATCATTGTGCATGCCAGATTCCAGTGCAAGTCCAGTTGAAAACCAAGAGGAAGGTGTGGAAACCGCCTACGAAGGAATTGAATTGAGGAAAAAGAAAAAGGCGAGACTTTTGCAGTTGAGATCTGATGGCTAAGAATGTATTGCTACTACTAGACCTGAGAGTCGACCCCAATAAGTGGACCCCAATCGACTTGGTCACCCAAGTCGAATCGAATCATTTCTGCTCACTGCAACTGACCCCAAGTCGAATTTTTTCACTTGAAGTTGTTTTTTCCACAAGTCGACTTAAACCGACTTAACACACAAACAGATCTAAAATTTCACTTTAAACCCATGACCGTGAGGCAAGGCAGTTGTTTTAAAGTAAATTGTTTCTTTGAATTATGACAAAACATTTGCAGCCACTGGTAGTTCTATAATGAGTCGAATGGAAACTTGTGCAAGACATCTACAGAAAGCTTATATTAGTAATGTAATTTTACAGATTAGTAGGCCTAATGTGTTTTGCCCAGTTGTTTGCTTTCATGATAGTGCTGCAGATGGGAAAATTTTATTTTGCAGTGAGTGACTAATACCGTAATACGGCATAAATAATTGCTAAGGTTCAAGCTATACATGTCAGTAGATTAATTATATATCCTAACTAAACAAGTACATGCGAAGTACAGAGACTTCTTTAATAGCTGGCATAACTACCAGGACTCATTTCGACCATTCAACGAACTTGTAAAAAATGAATTTGTAAAAATCTACAACAACTGTACAGTCTCAACACCTAATTTTTTAAAATTGATTTCTTTGGGTGAGATCTCTTACTTCTAGTCATGCTTGACTTGATGCTGTGTTATGTTAATCTTCTTTCATCAGACCATCCATAACGGAGTGGTTTAGGGTAATGGAAAACAATCCACTCTGCTAACCCCGAAAATGGATTCCATTTTCATGGTAAAAAAGTTGAATCTGGGTCTTCTTGGGAGGGGAGGGCTTAGACCACCTAGCCCCTGATAAACTCCGCCCATGTATTAAAGCCTTCTCAGCCATGTGCAGCTGAAGGATAAACAAAAACAGTGTTAGGACTTGCACAAAATGGTCTGCAAGAAACTAGCTGCTAAAAAACAGACTCAACTGCTAAAAAAAGCCAGACTCAACAGGATCTTCATTCTGTGGTGCAACAATAGTGAAGTACCGGTAGCTTTTAATATGTACTGACTAAGAACAAATGAAGTCAAGTCCTGCAAATACAGTTTGTTTCCCTAAATATTACCAGCAGATAATAATGTAAAATCATGCATGTCTGTACTATTTACAAAACTATCACTAGAGACCTTTGAAAAATTATCTTCATTGTTTAGTTGATTATTGTTAAATGGCGTAATATTAACTTAAAAACTAGATCTGTGTGCCATTCAGTTTTTCCTCAATCACTTAACCTACAAGCAGACCGGGACAGACTTTTCGTACTGGTCACTGGTAGGTAGCCTTAACGCAGAACGTTTCCTCGTTCTTGTCATCTTCGTCGTTTATGAAGACGAGAATTTCCGTGTAACCAGTCGCCATACTGGGGCAGAACCTCAACGCAATGGACGCCGTTTCCGCGGGGCCAAGTTCCAGACGCTGTTCTTTCAGCTGGAGCAGATCGTCTCGGTTCGTTCTCACAAAGAACACCTTGCGTACCCCGTACGGATTCTTAAAAGCGATTTTCTTATTGCTGCCCTTGCCGCCCGCAGCAGGCAGCATCAGCTCAAAGGATTTGTTAATGACGGGGTGTCGGGCGATGATGCTGACGAGCCAACTGCGGATCAACTGATGGAACTCGGTGTCGACGACGTTGATGTAGACGCTCTTGCAGCCGACCTGGACCGGTCGAACGCCGACGTGCATCTCCTGGAGGGAGTTGGCCGGAAGGACGAACGCGTCTTTCGGTTGGATCTGCATCTCCAGCGGATGAGATGTGAAGCACTGAACGAGACGTGACGTCTGAGTTCCTCTGTGTATCACACACACAAAACTTTCGCAAGATAACAATCTGTGTAACTTAACCCTTTCCAGCCGGAATTTTTTGATACCTATTCTGTTAATCTGGTCACTGGTGACCCGGTCCGGTGGGAAAGGGTTAAACTTGCGAAGGAAAAGACATTCATCTGACGTAACGGACTGTATAGAGGACAAACGTAATATGTCCAACGTATTATGTATAAAACAGGTTACGGTTGTCCTCTATACAGTCGTCTGATTTAGTCTCACTATGTGTGAGCACTTGTTAGAGCGCCCTTTCAAGATTTATACTCAGAGGGGCTCCCACATAGATTGGGCAGCTGCTTAACAGCAATATTGTAAACACAGTCCACAGTGGCGCAACTAGGGGGGTGCTGGGGGGTGCTTGAGCACCCCCCAGGGCCAAAAGGTGACCCACGCAATTTGTCCAAATCCGATGAGTTTTTTGTTGGGGTGGGGTGGGGGGGGGGGGTAGGGAATTTTCGACACTCGGTGCTTCGCTCCTTCGGCGCTTGCAATAAAATTTTGAGCACCCCCCAGCAAAATTTTCTGGTTGCGCCCCTGACAGTCCATTACGAGACACTACTGATGAATGGCAGTGAGCTCTTAAAAAAGAATCAATAAAATGATCAGGTTTTGTTTGAACTTTTCCAGAAGAGTTTAAAAATCAAATATTGATGAATTACTCATTTATTGACTGCAATCTATAAAATGTTCAGCCAATTATAACATGGCCACATTTACAACCTACCCACTGCCTTCTATAATCCTAGCTAAGGTCTTCTTTCGTCATATTTTTATATCTGATCACAAAATTTAAATAGATAAATTACAACGTGCTTGCTTACAGTGTCTTCGTGCACCAACTGTAGTATTTTTACGCGGTGAAGTTTTTGCCCAGACTTACCGCAGGACGAGCGTAAATCGACTTGTTTGTCCTTGTGTGGCAGCCATGTCCACCCTCTGCATTGTTTGAATGTAGACTTGCCATATCTGGATAGGACTCGATAGGTATGGATCTACGTAGATGGCCACGTAGAAACGTTTGACTTGTGGTGAAGCACCACATGCAACCTACGTTCACACAAGGCACGGCGATCACGCTATGAAAAAGATCTACTAATATTTGTATGGAAGGACCTACATAAATGCTGGATACCATGAATAAGCAAAAGTTAGAAAAGTACGTCTGGACCTGAACAATTTCAAAGAACTGAAAATGGCAAATAAAAGTTGAGAGAGAATTCCACAAATTTGGGACCACTGACCGCCTACACGCCATGTTAAATGACTGGCTGTACTACGAGTTAACTCATAGTAGGCAGTCAATGCGTTAAGCCCTGGAACCTGGTGCAGCCTTAGTTAATGAAATATCAAGCACTAAAATCATAATGGACATAATCGAGTAGAATTCACTTGAGTCTGCATGGTGGGTTGCTGCGCATCAATTCCAAAACTGGTTTGTCAAATGAGTAATAGTCGTCAAGTCAAATAGCAAAGTGAGTTTTAACAAGTATCAGGCACCAGTCCATGAATGTCTCTCACCAAATCACTGGTCCACATCAAACTCTATGCCTTCAGAAGCGTTTCGGTTTCATAAACCTTAGAACTTAAGTCAAGCACCGAAAGGTACGAACCTTCATAAAGATGTCGTGTGGTTCACCTGGCTGCACCTTTCTCGTCTCACAAATGACGTTGCAGTCACTACATCGCACAAAAACTTGAGTCACAGGTGGCCCACCGACCGGCAAATCTGGGCAAATAAATTGAATCAAGTTTTAAACTAACTCTCTCTCTCTCTCTGTTGACAATAGCTTCCACAAACCACTTAAATGTCCAAGTAAGTTTACTTGCAAAGGATTGATGGGAACTAAACTAATTTTGCTTAACTATTTCTCAACTAAAATAAAAATAATTCACTAAAAGTTGGCAACTGATATTTGTAACTAAGTTAACCAAACTAAAATTACTTAGTTAAACTACAGTAGTTAAACTTTTGTTTAACTTTTTAAAACACTTTTTGACAAATTTGAAACATATTCACAATAACATAATGTTAAGTATCCTGTGATAATGCCGAGAGGTTAAATGCCAGTTTAATTTCCAAGTTCAAAAATGTGTACTAAAGTAATAATAGTCATATTACAGACTAATTTATAGTTCTATCAGGAAATAATGAAAACATTTGCAAATGCAAACAATGATGCATTAGGCAATGCAATTGCAATGCAGTTCAATTGACTTAGTAATAAAACAGTTACTCTGATTACTCGAGCATGAGTCATGACAATAATGCCAATAATAATTATAATTAGCATCGGCAAGTCCGCTGTCAAATTTGTATCTGGATCATGAGATAAAAAACAAAGGTTTCGTCAGACAATTGGCATATTTATAAGCGTTTCAGTCTAGCATCAGTGAGGCAAACAATGACTAAAAAACTATTCATATTTAAAGTCGACCATCAATTCAATCTAATCCATAAAAAAGCAATATGGTTGCTGTTGTCCATTGGTTTTCATGAACAAGTTAAGCAAAGGAGTAAAAGGCCACTTGAGGATTGTTATAAAAACTCAGAAAAGTTTATACTAATGCTGCCACTAAACATTTTAACATTGATAATAGCAACGTCATATTTTTTAATATAATGTACGTCATATCATATATATTGTTCATATATCATACATTGAAATGACAACTAAATTTGGGGAGGAGTGTTTGCCAGACCTGTAAAGGAATGCAGAGGAGGGAGTCGAAAAGATTTCTTCAAGAATGTCTGTTCCGGATGACTGAGCCTGAACGTCTGATCAATGATGTGTGGCTGATGTTCCACCTTGACTGACAAAATCGCCAGCGGCTTGAGCTCAGGATTACGAAAGAAAACCTACAAGCAGCCAACAAGCTCAGAAATCTAGGAACATGTGTAGTCAAGAGTGTCAATGCAAGAATACCTAGAAACCGTGTTTTCAAATAATAAAACCACCTTTCAAATCACAAATGTAGCAATCAAATTACTGATTTGCATTGTGATGCTAACTGACATTATAAATAATAATAATTGCAACTATTACAACAATAAATATAGATTACGTTAATCCCAATTCTTATTGCCAGAACTATGAGTATTCTAAGAACACTGGTTTCTCTCCCTAGACTAGTCAAGTGCTATGACATACTTTGCTCTTTCCCTGGAACTGATGCCATCTTGCGGTGCCATCAGCTGTAGGTATGTATGAGCAATTGCCATGGTGCCACTTCAAGATTTCTACTCAGAGACTACAGCACGGACACTGAATCGGAGTTTCACGCTGAAGCGCATGAGCACTTGTGAGCGAAGGACTTGCTGAGGTTCTCTATGAGGCAGCTTGAGGTGAGTTCGAACTCACAACCTTCTCGCTCCAAGGCACCGAACAATGAGCATACCCCGACACTACCACAAAGTGCTGATACCCTCTGTTACACAGTCTATAATCACTCACGATAGTATCTAAACAGGAAACAAGCAGTGCTAAAAGTATTAAAAAAAGAAGTGCCTGGTCGCCCCCTTACCTTTCCAAAAGAAGTGCCAGGATGCCCCTTACATTTTCAGGTGTGCTGGCCAAATAAGTGGCAGGACGGCATAGAGATTTGAAAATAAGTGCCAGGACGCCGTCCATGACCGTCCTGCCACAATTTAAGCCCTGGAAACAAGATACAGTGGCACTTACTTTGGTGACTCTTGAGTGATGCTGCTGCTGTTCATGATTCCTCGACATCTGATTTTCATTCTGATGAAATTGTCTGTGGGGATCGGTTGGTGTTGGCGGATCAACCGAATGGTCCGCCTTGAACGTCAGAAACTTAAACGGAACGTGGACGCTCTCCTTCGCTCGCAGAAAGATCTCCGGCCGACCGGATTTCGATTCCATGTTGAACATTCCCTCCTCGAGTGGCGTATGAATCTCATTTACCATCTTGAAATGTCGCCATTCGATGGGGTTTGTAATCACTCTGGACAAGACAAAAAAAGATATCTTGCAAGTGAATGATGACCGGGGCTATATAAATGGTGCCATTATTACTATAGGACATCCAACTGGATATATGCCTGATTAGAGTTTGACTTTGCTCATTCATCCATTCATTCATTCATTCGCTTGTTCAAGTATTTATGTAGCAACTCTTCAAGAAAAGTACTCAGAGGTGCTTCCGACTCCAGCACAGCCCAAAAGAACAGTTACTTGCAGAATGTGTCAGAGAGTGACCTAGGAAACAGGCACAGTTCAAGAGGGAGGCATTCCTTACTGCTGGGCCAACCACGATCATTATGGCCTAGTGACATATGAACATGAACAGCTTTCAAGTAAAAATCCTAAATTTTACAAATCTTTACCTAGCTAAGAAGCAAATCTGCCATCACTAACTTTCCATCATAAACCTTCATTTATTAACAATTGGGATGACACACCGCAACCCATTACAACACAGACAAAATAAAAGCAGACAGTCAATTAACATAATAGAATGGTCAGAAGGGTTTTAATGTAAACCGATTCCTACATGGCCAGCTGTTTGTAATTGATGTCATAATTCATTACATTTATTTATTTATCTAAATTTTATTGTTTAAATGTATACCGATACCTACATAGCTGTTTGCAATTGATGTCATTCATTACATTTATTTATTCATTTATTTATCATGGCAATCATTGCAGCAACTCAGAATAACGCAATCATCAGAGCCCCAGCTTTTTACTGTTTAACGACACTGCCATATCAAATATGATCAGTGTCACCCTACTCCTCTACCCAGGCTTGGGACTAGCACTGGCAGAGTGCAACCAGTGGCAGAGTTTAGTCATCATCATCATCTTCCATGTACTTACTCCAAGTCGATATCCGTCCATTCGATTGAAACGACGATTTCGACGTTGTACGGATTCTTTAGGACGAACTCAAAGAATTCGGTTGTACCAAGCGATGCGTGAATGACGTGCTCGGTCGTGATCGCGAGATTAAGCATGTTGATTATGTCGTCTCGTTTGTTGTGCGTTCGAAACAATTCTATTGTCTTTAGATCGCGATATCTTTCGTCCTTCTCTTTACGAAACGACTGCGAAATAAAAGAAAGTCAACTGCAGGTCTGAAGAAAATGCTACCTTAAATATTCTGCTCATAGCTTAGAATCAGATATTCCAGAGCTAACGTTGCTACATAGTAACTAATTTTAATTCTACTAGTACAAGCAGTTTTAAAATCTATATTTATGAAGTGAATTTTATTTGTTTGTTTATTGCACACACATACAAGCAAAACAATACAAAGTGACTCAATAAACATAGTGCAATGTGAATCAGGAAAACCTATTAGCTTGTACAACCCTGACCCCTCGCTTCATGACTATTTTTAGTGCAAGTTAATATTAATACTTAATTAAATGTGGATGTGGAATCTGCAAGGAAAGAAATCCAAATGTTGCATCTACAGCAAGAGTTCTGAGCTTGAATTACAATGTATGACAAATGCTAATGCTGAAAGAATACGATCCTTACTTCATGTTTACGAAGGTTGCCTATGCATGATGCAATGCAGTATACATGACAGTGAATACTGTAATAACCAGTTACTCAGAGCCAATTTCAGAACAAGCAGTACATATGAAACATGGCAGAAAATCAGTCTAGTAATTATTGTCAGCAGCTGACCATAGTCGGTGCAGTGTCTTCAAGTTTCTCTGCCACCCTGACAGCCTCCATGCGAGTGAGTTTCTTCAGCTTTTCCGCTGGTATGCCTTGGCTATCCTCGGCAGACGACTTGCTCTTGCGCGTTCGAATGAGCTGAGCGAGTTCGTGGCTGATGTCAGCCAAATGCTGCGCTTTGCAAATCCTTGTCCTATACAACTCTAAAGAAAAAGTACGGTACAAAAGAAATTCTGATATCTTTGTTGGAAAATAATATTTAAAATCGTACACATTCCTACATTGCCCTGAGTTAAAGTCCAGATACATAGATGCATTCATACCTAACATTAAAAAGGTAATTAAAAGTGCCATATAGCATATAGTACATTTTGTTAAGAAAATGTTAGAACACTATGTGTAGCATGGTTAGTAATTTATGAAGCTCAGTTAGCAACACTACAGCACAGGGTGGACATCAACTACACATAAAATATGACAGTGTTTCAATAGTAGAAGATATCTATGGTACTTGGTGAAATTACTAAGCTGCCTCGGGCAAATGTGTTAACACTTTAATAGCAAAATACACATGAAACTTAAAACATTTTCAGAAAGAGAATATCATTGTTTATTTTTCAAACCGACACAATGCAGCATGATCAGTGATCACATGAAATAATCTTAACTACAAACAAAACAAACAGCCTACAATACAATAGTTTGTGGCTGAAATTAACGAATTAGCAGTGAACTGAACGAAACAAAAAGGAAACAACATATTATATTTCGTTAGGCACTTACGTTTACAGCAGTTCCGACGACCAAATAAACTGCCTCCAGCAAATTTGTTTTTCTCATCTTTGCTAAGTAAAACTTTATTCTTACAGGCGGCTTTCACTTCACGGATACAAAAAAAGAAAGCATAAGCATACAATAATAATGGTGACTAAAAGCAAGCATAATCAAAACCTTGAAAGAAGATTTGAAAAGCACAAACAGTATATTTGTATAGCAAGATAATTATAATCACTGTTTTAACACCAATGCAGTTAGATGCAGTCCAACAGCCATATTTGTTTGGGAAATAGTGGACCCATGTTATCCCGCTGTTGGACAGCTTGTGGCAGGCTCTGAGTTGAGTGTGGGACAAACCAATGCGGCTATCAGACGGCATTTTTTTGCCCATGTTATCCCGCTGTTGGACAGCTTGTGGCAGGCTCTGAGTTGAGTGTGGGACAAACCAATGCGGCTATCAGACAGCATTTTTTGCAAGATTTCGCACCCTCTCCATAACAAAATGGTGACTAAAACTGATAATAATCAGAGCAATCCCATTGTAAAAATGACAACACAAAACACAAACAGAGATAACAAGTGAAATCCTGGTGAAATCAAGAAAGCATATACGCTGATTTTTAACCCTTTACTGGTGAGCTGCATTGGTTTCCCAGTAAACACTCATCGTTAAAGAGTTAAACAAAGTGCAGATATACCTTTCATCTCACTCTTAATCTTTACACAAGCAAAGCAGAAAGTGATCACAAATAATTAGCACACGAAGAGTGATGGATTCATAAGAACAAAATGACCAATGCACAATGCACAGTCAAAAATGCTTCTTGTTTTGTTATCAGATTTTCAATCAAGCTACAATCTATATAATGGCTGGCTAGATATTTTGCAATTAAAAAAATAAATTGTTTGTATCTTCAAATTAAAATAAGCACAGCAAGCATAGAGGTCAAACAGATCACAGGTGATTTTAATAGCTCCCGATGATTCAAAATTTATGAAAATTATTATCAATCAAAATTTGAAAATATTGAAAATCTCTTTTGCAGTCTTGTAATACATTGAAAATGTCCAGAATCCTGAGCAACAGTTCAAGTCACATTTGACAATTTTTCCTTTTAGTGAAAATAAAATTGATGACACTTATTTCAAAAAAGAAACCTTTGGAATCTATAGCGCCGTGCAGCATTCATAAATCTACAGAAAAAGCACACATATCAGCGAGAATGAAGATTGAAGAAGCCACACTCATTATCATTATCATCACTACTGCTGCTGCTACCTTCCAATGTTTTTGGCAGGTCGTCCATACAAATCACTTGACGGCCTGTTTTCATGGTAGACATGGTAGTCTCTACAGCATTTCGACACGGACAAATATAAACCACGAATAAAATATTGTTCAGTAGTACATGCACGTATTTAGAAACTTAATATGAACAACACGTTGGTCTGTATGCAAAGAATACAAGGATCAAGTGCTGTAAAAGTCACCATTAGTAGGCCCTGCACCCACATAGAACTCATCCAGAAATGAATCATAGTCAGTGGGATGGACACAAAGAGTACGAATAATTCTAGGTAATATTCCATCTCATTTGAATCAGTAAATTACATTAATGGAAACAAGGAATGGGAAGGATGTCATAATGAACTTACTTGTCTTACTGAGCTTAGAATCGAGCGGATGGCCTACATTTCCAAGCCTCAAGTGAAGTCTTCCCTTGAGAAGGGTATTGACCTCTGTCGGCATGACGCTTCCGTCACGCGTGACATCGCCAGCGGCAACCATCTCGTGCTCGATGTATTCAGTCGTAACGACATCCAATTCATACGATACCTGAACTGCTTCCCTGCCTTGACGACACAAGTGCTACAAGACACCAGATCACGCATATCATAAGAGTGGCGCATGGTAGTCGATTGGTTCTAGCACCATGTTTCTACACACAGAGAGTGTGGAGTCAAGTCTCAATTCAGTCAGTTACTGTGTATATAGCTCAGCTGCCTCAGCACCACCGATGGTCCGCACTATGGTCATTGGTCAAGTGTGCAATTCTGAACTTTAGAAGAAGGGCAGTTATAAAATGCAGTACGTTTTGTACTCTACTTAATGTAAATTTATTGAAGCTGTTATAAAGTAAAAACACAATCAAGCTTTTAAACAGTATGTCATGTATTCTCACCCGCAATTCAACAATCGACGAACCAATGAGCAGCAATGAGTCGCCATCCCAGACATCGATGTGTAACGTCTGCTCCGCTAAGTACTTTACAAACAGTTGGCTTTCACCGTCCTTCATGTACACAGGATCGACCACATACTTGACCTACACAAAGACAATAGCAGCCATACTTTATTCAATGTCATAATTCAGTCAATAAGTCCTCTTCATCCACTCATCTGCTTTTTTCTCTCTCCTTTCCCTTTTCCTCACTATCACTGTCATCTTGTCATACAGATCTCTACCACTGTCTTTGTCACAAACATCAAAATCTTCCCTCTGCACATCAACTGTTCATAGCTAAAGCCAGAGACTTTTGTGCTTATAAATGTAGGCTATAATCTAAAACGACCAGATTTTGTCAGTCTGAGCACCAGATAAAATTTCAGAAAGGTAAAGCATGCATGATGGATGATAAAGTGAAAAGTGTTTAGTGGGGGTTCGGTAAACAAATTTCTTAGTCATAAGACTTAATTGTGCATAAAACCACTGTTGTATTGAGAGCCATGAAAGGTCACCTGATATCCTGGAGGGCCTTTAAAGAGAGTCCCATCTTTGTCAAATCTCTGAAGTATGAATGGGAGGGAATCTTTGTCACCTGACAAGTCGTTCTCTAGCAGTCCAAGCAACAGTCTAAAAAATACAACAAATCACAAAGCATGCAGCTTATAGGTGAACTTCAATCATGGACATAATCTCTGGATCATAACATAACATAACAATGGTTTTAAGTGATTCAGAAGACACTGGGTATGTGTTGCAACCACTGCAAATTAATCTCTTCAGCATTAAATCAATTACACCTGGCCTTAATTTAAGTTAAACAATTAAAATTAAAATAAACTAATTAATTTGAATTAAGGCCAAGCATCACTGATTAAATGCCTGCAAAGAAGTGTGACTGCCCTGAAAGAAGTTGGGAACCATTGACTCTCATAGAGTTTTAAGTAAATATTTCATAAACACGTAGAGAAAATGTCATTATGCAAAGTTCGATTCAGCACAAGTGAAACTTAGAAAACAAATTTGAACCTTCACGAAAAACAGTAAAAAAATTACAAACCGTTCCGAAGTGACTTGTTCGAAACGATAAAACTGGAACGTGAAGAAGACGGTACTTGGATGTTTGGCACCGACATGATGCTCAAAACCCGGAAGCCTTTGTAACATAATAACACACGGAGCATAGCAAGTTGTTAAGTCTTATAAAAAAATTAAGTAAAGCATAAACACTTATTTACATAACAGGAGTCATGTTAAACTGTGACAGTATTAATGAATAGACTCAGTGCTCTGTCCCAATAATAATAACATTACAATGACAAAATTTGTAGCATAGGATATATCAGATGTCGCAAATTTATGTGTTAATCATCATAATCATAATCTTGAAACTTCAACAACACCAAAAAAGCGAAGTTGCAGCAACCAGCTTACTTACATGTGCTCAGTCAAACAAAATTGAAAGGCAGGAAGTTTATATTGATCAGAAAAAAAGACGTCAGTTCCAGCTCAAAATATAGCTATAACATTAACTTAGTAAGTAAGTACAAATATCGCTTGTATAAAGTATATTACTTATTCATATGTGAATGCCAGTTTCCTCTCTTTCTGTATATTGTTTTTCTTAAGTGCACATTTATTTCCGTTTATAGACATTAACTGGATCAATCAAGCTGTACTTTTACCTGGAGAAGGCCATGAACTGTAGAGTGATTTCGTTGACTTTGAGTCGGTCCACATCCTCTTTGGCGACGACGAAGTTAAGAAAGTCCGATGGATCAACTGCTTCAGCCGCTGCTCCACTGCGATTCAGAATCGGTGGAAATCCGACGGAAAGCAGCTTAGCATAGGCTGCTCTCGACAAACCCTGGCCGCTACAATCGAACCAAACAAACGACTATAACTCCATGAATTCTTGCTATATTATATCATATGCGTAATTCCGCTTCATAAAACACACTGACCATAAATTCTGATACACAAGGTCATATTTACATGAATTTCTCAGTTTTAACACCCACAGTGTCCACACTCTTCCCAGCTTTCCATTCCTTGTGGAACCTTTATGTAAGCTTGTACCGCTTCATAGCATAGGAACGAAGGATGTAATTGAACGTTTATTCATCGATTTTAATAAGGATGCTTTATGACAGAACAGTTACAATGGGTATCTGCATCTGATCTGAACATTAGGGTGGCCTGAAAAATATTTTTGCAATATTTTTCATCGCACACCCTCAGGATTTGTGTGATTTGACATAGAGACCACTCAGTATTTTTTTTTAGGTCAATATAATAAGAGGAAGTGCTCTCCCAGAGCCCTCTAAAAAATGCATGGGAGCGTATTCAGCAAAAATTTCTGCTTTCTCTTAAGGTTCATGCAAATTTTCGTATCCAACAGATACTGTTCAAATTTAAACCAAGCTCTGTGCTTAAACAGCTTTCTGTAAAATAAAACTTAGAGTAACAAGTCTTTTTAGAATAAAAAACTTGAAAAAACCATGTTTTCGACTTGTTTACCATGCTTGCCTTCGAACTTGGTAGTCAAGCAATGTCGTCAGGTTTGTGACCCAAAAAAGTTGCAAGTTCAACTTATCAACTAATTGGGCATCTCTAGTTTGCATTATTCAGTCGAATCTACATGTATCGTGGTGTCAAGCAACGTGCTAGAGTAGAGGAGCTGGCACTGATTGCCATTCTTATTGAGGACTTCTCTGAAGTCAGTAGCCAATGCAATGTGACTGCATGTTCTAGGCAGTCAGTAGCAACTTTCAGCACAAAAACAATTTTTTGAGCTGCAGTGTATTCATCGTTCTCTGACCACATACTAATTGGTGTAAAGAGGGCATCTTGTGGTACATGAAGAGACTTGAGCAGTTAATTGATTGGTGACAAAGTGGGCCATGGAGAGATTCTTGAAATGAGGAAATTTTGTTGGACCAAGATGGAGAACATCTATATTTCGTTCCCTCTGCAGAGCACTGACAATATCCTGCTTGTTTTCATCAGAAATGTCATCACTAAATAAAGACAATGGAGCATGGTCTTTGCTTAGGTACCACAATAATTATTGGAAAATCACTTTCTTTCTGCAACTTCTGTGATTTTATCGTCAACTTGTCTCAAGTCTTCGATCAACTGCAACATCTACAAGTCATTGTCAAGAGCATCTGTCATTAGAGATGCAGCAATGCAGAAGCCTGCATAGATTGTGGTGAAAACACACACAGATATGCCTCAAATAGTCCAACTCATGCTTGCTCAGTTGGTATTGATGATGGAATCTGATATTTTAAGCAGTTTATGTCTTTTGCCATCCAGTGAGAGTGGTGGTAAGCATCCGGAACCAAACATTTTGCGTCTGCATCTTCAAGACTTTGCCCAATGGTGTAAGAGCCATCATGGTCAACTCTCCATAGTTCTCACATGGTTGAACATCTTCAAAATGTCATCACAGGTTACTGCTAACAATGGCAGCACAGTGAAATGCAAGCCATGTTTCCCCTTATGTGCTTAGACAAATTTCGTCAGTTAATCAAACAGCACAATTCGGTTATTTTGAGATGTTGAAAGTATCAAACATGGTGGCTGCACCAGGACAAGAAGACTCTGTATTTATCTCAGTATAATTATATAATGGCTGCAGAGTTAATTGATACCAGGACAAAGACACTCTACCCAGCCCTTAAACATTACAGGAGTGTTTCATGAGAGTGCTTAGATGAGACCAAACGACTGGTGGACTTTGTTCTTCCTAGGACAAATTGAATTGGCAGTATTTTCTTCCAAGGACCAATTGACCTGAATAGTTGATGCTTCCTAGGGCAAATTGAATGGGGGGGGGGTTGATTATCTCTGGGACCAACTCACTAGCAAAATAAAACATTTAAATTATTTTATAGTGTCACCAGTTTGTTGTATCAGTTAATTGGTCTTACAGAGAAGATACTCCACAACTAAAGCTCACACATTCAATTTGTCTCAAGAAGTGGCGACCCTTCTATTCAATTTGCCCTAGGAAGAATCCACTCTACAAGCCATTTGCCTCCAGAAGGAATCAACTTCCCTTTCAGTTTCACCTAAGAAGAATCTGATTTCTCTGAAGTTTCCAGGTGCAAACTGCAACAATACACTCCAGCCAATTATAATACTAAGAATTAACTCAATCATTCTGTATATCCTATGATTAAATTGACTTCTGAAGTGTTTAAAGGGAGATTCTATTCAGCCCACTAGGCTACACCAGCATTGCAAGAAAAGGAGACACAACTAAACGATTGAACCACAGATAAACTAACAGCTTCCTTGCCTCCGATTCACATTTTGGTGTGACCTTGCGCATAAGAAATTTATGTAATAATAATAATCATAATTATAATAACAATAATAATAAATGTCATAGGACATTTGTCTATTATTAAACCAAAACACACAATTCTACAAACAAAGAGGTGCTTCAAGATAAAATATAAATAAATATTAAGATATATTGAAAGAAAATACAAAATGCATAACTAAATTAAAATATATATTCTGAATTTATAGCCACATTAACCATATGATGGTATCAATCAACTACATAGCCTAAAGTAAGAAACTTGACAAGAATGATTAATTAATTCCACCTCTAGAGAAGACTTAGAGGGTGGTTGAGAGTTAAAAAGCTTGGAAAACTAGAAAATTTGCCGAAAATCGCATGTATTTATAATACGTTTAAATGTCGTTTGTAAATGGGCTGTGGGAGACCACTTCCTCCTATTCGATTGGCTTAAAAAAATTACTGTATGCTATTTACATCCATTCACACAAATAGGGAGGGTGTGCGATAAAAAATTCCAGAAAATAATTTTTCCTATGTAAAAATTGGCCACACTACTGGACATCTTTTTCTGCAATTCTGGTTTTAGATGGGAGTTAAGAGAGGTCTGAACGCTACATGCATGCAACAATTGCAACATGAGTGCTTACAGCTATGAGTCTCTAGCAGACAGGTTTCTTCAGCTCACATCAGGAATATAACTGGCAACAAGCCAACACCAGTAATAAAATGCAACCCAAGTGTGAGCCCCAAAAATGTAAATGTCTTTGATATCCACATGTGTTATACTACAGCATTGCATAATAACCCATTTCCTTAAAATTGCAAATACCTTATCACTACTATAGGGGTGCTCGATAGTACAGTGGTTAGCTCGCTGGACTGTCAACCGAGAGGTCGGGGGTTCAATTCCTCGCCGGGGCAGAAGTTTGTAACGAGATTTCTGTTGAGTACACTGACCTCACGGTCAGTGGATAATGAGACGATGAGGGAGAGGATTGACCACGACCCTCATATGCCGAGGCCTTGAAAATGAAGTCGCTAACACCATCCCCATTGGCTAGCCCGGAGATCTCATTATTATCACTAATATGAGATGCAGTTCTCGGCTTGTGCTAACAGGTCTGAATACAAGCAACACAGAGCAGAGTGGAGAGAGAAGATACCTGTGCATTCCTGGACATGTAGCCAAAATAGGAAAGTGGATGGGTGTATACGGAAGTTCATGCATCTCAGACGACATACCCACCGCATCTCGCGCAGACTGGAAAACACAACGTTCTATTTTTCAATTTTTTTAGCACCCTTAATTATTTATAGCCTGTAGGGTCTATAAATTGTAAAAAATAAATATTTGATTCTGGATATTCTGCAATCAATAAATCTTACACTCTTCAAGCAACATGTAGACTAGGAAATAAGTACTTCACAGTTGATCCATTTTACCAGCCATAAACTACACTACTCTGAAACATATTCTTTAGATTCCACAAGGAAATCAAATTAAATTCTGGTCTCAAATATTGGCTGACAGATAAAATAATAAGATTCATGTTTAAAACTAAGCTGTATTTTAACACATTCAGCGCCAGGGACGTATATATACGTCCCAAATCCAGTCATTTAACATGGCGTGTAGGCGCTGAATGTGTTAATAATCATCTGATCATAAATAGAGCAGCCTAAATGAAATTTCATGGTAAGAGTCTTCAAAAAGAAAATTGGCAGCCAAAGAACATATAATATTCAAAAGTAACACAGTACGAGTTAGATACACTACCGTCACACGTCTGCACTGAATATATTAAACCATTGCTTATAATATTATACTTGAACTAGGTTGGATAGCCTAGAACACAGCTCAGTTCCAGGTACCTGGAAAATGAGGTGATTAGAAAGATAAAATATTTAAATTTTGCATACCATCATCATGCCATGCATATAAGCAGATGGAAAGGGTAAGTAAGGCATCGGATATCCTTGTGGTTCATAAGATTGTTGTGCAGGAGTCGAAGATTGCTGCAAATCACGCTTAGATCCGCTCCTGAAATAATTCAACAGTCAGTTTGGTTGTGGTAATCTTCACAAACTTGCAGGCTGTACGTAAAATATTTAATAAAAGCTCTTCTGAGCAACCTGAGCAATTTATCTGAAGAGGTGCTACATAAATTGACAAATACAACACAGCATAATGTGTATTTCCTCAAGAAAGGCAATACCGGCAAGTAGCTGGATGCTGCCAAAAACAAGCAGAGCATTAGACCAATTGTTTTACCAGCCTTACTATATAATATCGGTAAGATTTCCAGCATCAGCATAAAAATATTAATACATGGATTGTTACATAAAGTTTTAAAAGAAGAGCAGAAGGAAGAGGAGGAAATCAGTACCGTATTCATTTAAATTTCAGCATCACATTAATTATTTCAGAATTATAAATTTCAAATTTGGCATTTTTGATACTTCAGCTGACTAAACTTTCAGCAGAATTCATGAAAATTAGCGAGGAGTGTTTCATTACATATAAAGTACTTATGGAAGATTTCAAGTAAAAAATTACCTGGCGCTGACAGCGATTGGAGGTTTACCCGCTCTGCCCTTGGATTCCCTCAGAAGGTCACCATCCTCGGTTGCCAAGGAGACAAGAGAATGAGATGACACCTGTGCTGTTGGCTGCTGCTGCTGCTGGTGGGCGTCATGATACCTCTGGTCAGAGCTGATGACCTCTGCTGGTCCCTACAGCGGACAACTTACTGCAAGAAATCTCAACATATCAAAGTGATAATAATGATCTCATATAGTAACAGTGTCGCTCATTCTAAGTGCAGTGCTGTATTTAATTAAGTTCTCAGTAATCAAGATCGTTGTTAAGTTTTTTAATTAATATGATAATGTAATGCTTCCATATTCATTTCTAGATTGCGCACTTTTTCTTTTAATGCACCTATACATCAATGAGCTTTGTGCTGCAGTTATAAGTCAGCCAGGACACTGATCACAACACTATTCCCTGTGGTTTCCAAGGCTACCTCATACATCACACAGTAGTCCCCATGGAACAATCTTTAACCAATTATTTGAACCATTTCAACTAATTCAGCTTAAAACACAATTTCACATTTTCTATTTACCATAAGTAGTGCCACCAGCACAGTTAGGAAGTGCTTAAAATGTGTCATACAAACGTTTTGACTACATTACACTTCATATATGTAAACACACATTAAACCATTAAGCACACGTTAGACACGCTAAGATTAAATCCAGTTGTCTTACACGGTTGAAAGTGAATGTGACTGTCCCACTCGGAGCACAGGTGGATATTTTGGACAAGTTGGCATTTGAGTCGTGTCCACCTCGAAACACAAACGTTGAGTCAGGATTTGCGAGACTGCCACCAAAGAGTTGGACGGTAAGCGGGCTGGAGTCATCGGTGGTCGAGGCCAGTGGACTGACCGCACCCCAGCAAACAACGATATCAAGAACTGGCTGAGCAAGAGACGTCTAAAAACAGATTTCAAAAATCACATATATTCATATTCAACCAACAAGTTTAAAAAATTTGAATTAAATATTCTGCTCTTGTAAATATCAACAATACCAAGCAATCCATTTCATGTTAAATTAACGTTAAAACTGGTACTTCCCTGCAATCACTCATTCCAATGTCAGAAGCAGCATTTATTCCAATCTCATAAAATTAATAAACATTGTACATTATATCAGCGCTTATCAAACTTTCAGACGTGGACCAGTAATTGTTTTACAAGCAGACCAGTGTTATTTCAAAATTTAAATATTATGTTATTGTCAATAATTTTTCATAACTGAACTTTTGTTACTGTTGCATGTTTACAAATTTTATTATGTTTGAAGACTGCATTGCCAGAATATTATGGAATATTACTTTTCTAAGTTAGTGTTGAAAACATTTTGTGCAGTGCATATAATTCATATTTTAATTAAGTATAACAGTCAGCCAGAGTAAGGAGGAGAAGTTGTGTAAAAATCACTTAAAATATCCCATTCGAAGCACATGTACAAGAAGGGTGATGTGCTGATAAATAAATTTCAGAGTATTTACTGAAGTTAATGGCAGATGCAGAGACCAGTTAATACCTTCTGAGCATTCAGTTCTGTCTTCTCGTTACTTGGGACCATGACTTCATAGACGAGGCTAAAAACAATGTGGAACATCTTGTCCTGAAGAAGTCCTTCAATGTCCACACGACTCTTGTGCACGAGGCCAGTAGCTGCACTCAATCTGTTCACACACGAACAGAAAAAAATGGTGCACAATGATTAGACCTAACCAGAAAAAACTACTTATTCACGGGATTACCTGAATATTGAAGCTTATTAGTCGTCTTCTTCCATAGCAGGACATAGAAGAGACACTATCTCCGTTTTATAAGACAAGAGCCGTTAGGAAGTGACCATTTCACCAGGGACATAAAATCTAAGACTGCTACCTTCATACCTATAAAGCCACAGATTAACTCCTTGTTCCAATATCACTTTTCCTACCATAGGTCTAAGCAATCCTTACCTTACCTTCTGTCTTTGGTTAAAATCATAAATTATGCCTTATGAATACTATAGGTCTAAGCTTTCCTTACCTTATCTTTGGTTAACTCTTTCCCGCCGGATCGGGTCGCGGGTGACCCGATTAACCCAATAGATATCGGAACAATTCGGCGGGAATGGGTTAAAATCATAAATCATGCCTTATGAATACACATGTAAATGACATTATCAAGATATCTGGTAAATTAATGTTCTAGCATTGGTGATACAGTACTTGTAATACTGTTTATGATCTTTGTAGTTTTGGCCCTTGTGTGTTTGTAGTTGCAAACAGACCAATAAAAGAATCGAATGTGCAACTGAAAAATCCCAACACCCAAGGAAATTAAATCAACACCCTTAAAAAGTAAGTAAGTGAGCAACCGACAAGAGGAAACTCCATTTAAGAACTTTCGAGCAACTTACGCAACAGTCGTGGAGGATGATCTCTGATGTCCGCGTTTAAACGAAGCAGATTTGTTGAGATTGACTGATTCTGAACTTGGACTCAGTTGAATCTCTTCTGGCTGTGCCACAAATGTCCATCCATTGTGAACTCCAACCTAATCAAGACACGCAACAAAGCCAGCTATACCACAGCCCCTCTCTCCTTCACATTGAAACATTATATCATCAAATGCAAAGCAGCCTATTAACAGATGAAAGCAATAATATTAAACCAGCACATACAAGGAACATTGTAGCTCTAAAATCTGTTCCACACTTCACCCACATAATACTAACTGCTAGAAGACCATCCAAGTTATTGGAATAATTTGTTTCTTCTGCAATGAGCAATTGTGAAATTTTAAATTTCAGTATGTTCAACATTGCATTACGACAGTAATTAGAAATTTACATAGTGCTACTCAAATAGACAAATATGAATTACTAGAAATTAATCACAGGTGCTACCTATACTAGTCTACACAATTAACAATAATCATAATTGGCCTCCTCCCTATGGTCACCTCCTCCCTCTGACAACCAGGTTGGACATCAATCTTTGGAAACCATTCTGACAAAACATTGTCTTCATGAATAAGCTGGTGTCCTGCGCTTAGCATTAGAGTAGTGCTCTCAAATGTGAAGTTTACAAATGTTAAGAAACGAAGCTGATCACCTTCATGAATAAGAGATTTAATAGGATTAATATTGAATAATGCTGAAACACAAACTAGCCATTCGGCTCATCCTGTCCGGAAGTTAAGTCAAGAAGTGAGGAACAAGAACATCGACTATACAACTTCAGAGTAAACATAGTCGTTATACTATAGCGCTACTTATAAAGTTCAACAACAAATTCACTAAATTCGATTGCGAGGCATGAAACAACTGTTCTCAAAGGACCTGTTCGCAATCCGTACACGACACGTTAACCAGAATCCTCCACATAACAAACAAGCAGAGACTCAAATCAATCAGCTACCAAGTCCCAAAATAAAACAAAGAACAGCGTGTAGAGTGTAGACTTGTAAAGTGCTTGAACAACACCAATCACAGATTGACATTAACGTAAGGAAGACCAAGGCTTAAAGTGTGGTAGGACAATCAAGGACGGCGTCCTGGCACTTATTTTCAAATCTCTATGCCGTCCTGCCACATATTTGGCCAGCACATCTGAAAAAGTAAGGAGCGTCCTGGCACTTCTTTTGGAAAGGTAAGGGGCGTTCAGGCACTTCCTTTTTTACACTGTTAGCACTGAGGAAGACATACTCTAAGGAATCTCTTCGTCACTTGTATTCCTTTGCCCGACGACAACGGCTGCGCTCGAAGGATGTAATCGTCGAGAACTTGTCGACAGAGTTCCTCCTCAAACTTCTCCAGCGATGGACTGAGTCGAACCATAATCCTCTCGAGAGAACACTGCCACGCCTTCGCCAGTCGAGGTCGTTTGAGGTTGTCAATCACTAGAGGTCAGGAAAGAAAGCTCAGTTACATAAAGAAACTAGGCTGTTTCTAAGGAATTTTTAGAACTGCACAACCCCTTCTTTCCTTTCTCATCCTCCATGGTAAATTACTTTCAATCGAAGAACAATGACCATGTTTGCTAGTTTTAAATGTACAGAAGTGCTTCTACAACTGCATAATTCCATTTAGAACTGTCTAAATGGATTTGTGCAGCTGTAGAAGCAGAATAGAACTGCACATTTTGTGTACAACTGCACGTTGAAAAATCCCTGAAAGAAACTATGTATGCAACTGATGGCATCCAGATGTACACGAATTTTCAGCTAAACTTCAAATTCATTTCACTTGAATTAAACTTTTATATATGCTATTTCCTTATTTTATTAATCTAACTCTGGCTGACTTCGTTGAAATAGATCTTAACTGAAACTGGCAGTAAACCACTCCCAAAAATATAATAGCAGCTTTAAAACATGTATCCACGTTTATATTATTCCAACTGAACAGCAAAATAGACTGTTTAAACACTTCTAAAATATAACCTTCAATTTTATAGCAAAACAAGGGTGCCCTAGCTAAACGATTCTAAGCCGATGTATGAAAAACATATTTTTCGTATGTCTTGTCATATAAAATGCATCTTATATCCTCCTTAGTTTAATACATGTTTTGGAATATTTATTAAGAATCTTGCCTCCACTTTTCTGATCCTTCTGGCCTCCAATGAGACCTGGAATTGATTCCCTCTGTCCAACTATGACATTCTCTGGGAAGAGATGAATAGCTTTGAGAAGGAGTCGATGAACTTGAATGGCACACAGAACCTGATATCCAGCCCGGACCAAGTTGGCATTTCCTGTCAGATGCAATGAATACACGTCACAACATCAATGTTTTTATAAAAAAATTAAGGCATTTTAATTGATAAAATGGCTGAAAATCATCTTGGCATAGGCTGTTTGGTATCAATGCACATTTTAATATAATAATTATTGTCAACTGGCCATTATTTCACCCACTACGACAAACAGTGCAGAAACTTATTCTGTCTGATTTTACAAAGTCAAAGTTCAGAATTTATATATTAAGGAAACTCAGACAAGTAATACCCAGATATTTCATTGAAATTTAAAATTCGATATCTATGTCTGATTTTTATCCACTTAAAGCAGTTTTGTGTTTACACCATACAATTGATTTCTGATAATGACTCCACTTGCAGGGACCATCAATTGACGTCAATTGTGTTTCCAGATAAGATTAGATTAGACAGATAACCTCTGTCTTTCAATTCCACACTCTTCCATCTTTGCATCAGTCTCATGCAAAATGAAAGCAACCTTAGTAACCCCTCTGCCTTAGCTTCCTCACCTTCTGGCAACCAGACTTGGTTCCTCATTAATCTTCACTAGAGAGCCCAAGCCCAATGACATGAACACGTGCTTCTGAATAACCTGGTGACATGATCTGAACCTTCACACAGTGCTTTAGAAATTCCAAGTTTAGGCGTAAAAAAATTGTTGTGTTTCCGGTAACCCGACCGACCCATTTTTACGGCCGCGACTCAAATATTTTTGTAAAAAATTTTATTAAAAATTTTTTTCCCCCCCAAATTTTTTTTCCCCCCCCAAAAAAATTAAATATTTTTTTACATTTGTATTGACATAACATATGAGACTTCAACAAAATGAAATTAATAGGACTGTTTCCAGAGCAGTTTTGGGTGCAGACAGTCGGGAAATAGGCAGTTTATACTTGCTTAGAACACATACTTTGTTTCAGCGTGCAAAAAAGACTAGTGGGGTATACTTTTTCGGATAGTCACTGCATAAAAATATTTTACCAAAATAAAAATATTTTCCGACCTACCTACCCAATTTTTTTTAGCTATGTTACCGGAAACACAAGATTTTTTTTTAGGCCTTTTATGATTATGATTTGGAAGTTTTTGAGTAATGATCATGAAACCTTGACCAAGAATGCATTGAAATGTTGACATCCTTTACTACTACTTTCACACTGAATAGTTATCAAGCACGTTTAGATTATGTTATAAAAGAGTTTAAGAAAACAGAATGCATACCTTCAACATCTTCTTTGATGTAGAGAAGAGCACGTGGACTCCCATGATAAATTTCAATCCTAAAATTCAACTTACACTCATCCACATTTTGCATATATTAGTATAGTAATCACAATCTCAAGATTTCAACAGCCCCCAAAGAAAACTAAGTCATGGGAACCATCTCCCAAAACCCAGAGATGCTCAACCAAAACAATATTAGCAGGTTGGTGAGCAAAGTCGGTAGGCAGCAAACACCATGTAATCCAAACACGTTACTTTGTCAAAGTGATGATGCCACTCATTAGTTGTCAATGATATCATGTATTTAGAAGTGGCATAATTCTGTTCCCAACAACTGCAGACATGTCTCTCCTAACACTTTCCAACATGTGAAATTTGTTTACTCTTGAGTAGCCAAGTAACAGATAACTGTAAGCAACTCTCACTAGCAATGACTGGATAAAAAAAGACATTTACTTAGCCAAGGCATTCGTAAGTCTATGTAAATACTGATTCTTTAGTTATTTAAATATTTAAATAGTTACTAATTCTGTGAGACAGTACATAAACTTATATGTTCCTTAATACCAGAAAGTTTACATCTTGAAGATTTTCAGACATGTACTATATAGTCGTTATAATGCCAGATGATAATGCCTTCAAAGGATGACAAAGTACATGTACTAATGTACAGTACTAGATCAATTGATCAAGCTTTTTGCTTGTCAGATGAAAGGAAAGGAATTACTAAAGAAGAACAGAGCAATACTGAATGAAATACTGCTGCCCTCTCCTCCATCCAAAGAATAATATTATGATAACCATCTCACTGTAAGTACTGTAGCACTTGAGTTTCCAAGAGCACACACTTCTCAGTGCGGACACAGCCAGAGAATTCCTTCACTCAATCAACCAAAGCATAATCTACAAGAATCCTTTTAACTCTCAATTGTTTTGACATCCACAGTTGGAAGATCAAAGACAATACGATGCAAAGACAATACGATGCAAAGACAATACGATGCAAAGACAATACGATGCAAAGGCAATACGATGCAAAGACAATACAATGCAAAGACAATACGATGCAAAGACAATACGATGCGATTACGATCGAGCTGCGACTACTTAAACCGAAGTGGCACACAAGGATTTGCACTTGCACCTGCACGCACCTCTTGGCTGGAGCAGGGCTGTTATCCGATAAGTCGACCGTTTTGACGTCAGGCTTAAATATCTTGTAGACGCCCCAACCACAGCCGATCGTCTGCTTCTGCCCATCTCCCGTCCCTGTGAGAGCCACTACCTCGAAAACAAGAAGAATGCCAGGGTCGTTCAGCGAAGAGTGGAAGTAGACGGTCTACAAGTAAATAAAAAAACATTCAGCATCAGCCAAACCAACACATCATATGAATACAAACAACATAAGAATGCACACACTCAATTTAAATACAAAGAAGTTTTTAAAAAATGAAGTAGGCTAATCACTCATAAAGTTTGTCCTAATACATCACATCCAAGAGGTGCAATTTCTGTATTAACATTGCTACAAGCATCTTGATTATGTGCTATATTTACGTTAGTGCTATTGTTCGTGTTATTATGTTACGTGGAGTTCTCATTCTTTGCTTCATAAATTACATTTACATGACTATGTTTTTGTGCAATCTCATTGCTTCTAAGATAAAAAGATCCCTTTTTGGTAAGCCTTTGTGTTCGAAGAGGCTGTATCATTTTCTCTGCATTCAATGTCAATTTCAATGTCTGTGTGTCAATAAATGATTGACTCATTGAAATACACTAAATTCTCTACATATACCGGTAATAGTAATAAATGTTCCAAGCATAAAATGAGAAAGAATTACTGTATACCTGGTTGTATGTTAGCTTGCCACCTTCTTTGTAGTTAATCTCCGGACCTGTCCAGGTTCTTCCCAAAAATTGTTTACATCCAGAGTCAAACAAACTCAGCTGAAGACGAACCTGTGTTGTGGCTGGACTTAAGATCTGTCAACAGAAATCACCACAAGAACATCTTTAGAAAACTAATATCAATTATGTTATAAATAGACCAAAGACAATATGCATGCAACTGATTGACCCGAAAATAATTATTGAAGCCACAAAAATAAAACAGAGACTTCTGAAAATTATAGACCACAATTTATAGGATTTCCAAGCAAAACAGAAATTACAAACACATTCGAAACTTCAACTGACATTCATCCATAAACGGTTGCTCAAGCAATTCACACATTGTCAGAATGTAGTACCGGGTAGTAGTCGTTTATTGACAGAGCATTAACCAAAAAAGTAACAGCAATCAGTAAGCTTACAACTCAACTGACTTTCAAGTCATTGATGTACAAGTCAAAGGATCAATCTAAAAGGGTCCTATGGACACGCTGAATGCATGGACAGTCATTGGACATGCTGAATGCATGGACAGTCATTGGACATGCTGAATGCATGGACATGCTGAATGCATGGACATGCTGAATGCATGGACACGCTGAATGCATGGACACGCTGAATGCATGGACACGCTGAATGCATGGACACGCTGAATGCATGGACACGCTGAATGCATGGACACGCTGAATGCATGGACACGCTGAATGCATGGACACGCTGAATGCATGGACACGCTGAATGCATGGACACGCTGAATGCATGGACACGCACGCTGAATGCATGGACACGCTGAATGCAGTGCAACTGCATAAAATACGTGGCCTTGTGCATGCACTAAGTTTACCAATTTAATAGTTTTGCACAACACATATAACTATTAATCAATTACTTTCAATTAAATGGTTTAGGGCTTAATAAGATAATTTAATAATAACTAACGATTTAACAAGACATTACCTGTCCTGCCGTGCTTTTCAGACCATCAACAACCGACAACGTGACACAAAATCCATTTGACACACGTCCGGTCAAGTCATCCAGCTTAACGCGATCATCACTAGGGGGTACAATCGTGCCATGCACCTGCCTCACAGCATCCTTAAACCACTTGTGCTCAGCAGTTGATGCTGACAGCTGAGTTGAATCGAGTTTCGCTAAGTTGGTCAGCGACTGCGAAGGTCTCAATTGTCTCCGCATTGTTTCACTTTTTCGTGAACTAACCACAGCCATTCTGATTACATCCACAAGCGAACTTTCAAAAAATCAACGTCCCAAAAAACAGAGCTGCAGTCATGCAGGAATTTATGGCATCCTAACACTCGAGATTTGCTGCGGCTGCTGTATAGGGATTTGCATTTCCGGCGGCTCTGTCTAATCGCAGATCAATATGCTTCCAATTTGTGTCTCCAATGGATACACACCATCACAGAGTCTCTTGGTCTCAGGTATAACACCCCTTCCTTCCTTCCCTCCTACATTATACAGCAGCACAGAGGCGTGGCTGATCGACAACTGACGGCAGCCACGTACGGCAGCCAGTTAATGATCTTCAGTGATACTTGTCCCAACATGTCCCAACCCACAGGCAGCAGAACTGTCCACCTACACACTAGTACATGCTAAGGCTAAACAAACACACAGAGTCACAGACACACACACATACATACAAACACACACACACATGGAGATACATACACACAAACATAGGCACCGAAACGTCTGAGTATGATTTCAAATTACAGCAAATAAAACTGGTGATCAAAACAGAGTGAACCATTTATTACTCAGGTGCAGTGCATTCAAACAGCACTAAATCAACAGAGGCAATGTGAGTTCAGTCAATGATGGCTAATGAATAATTCATGTGTCTACCTGCAACGGACTGTACAGTCTACCAGCGCAGCATAACACAGACAGAAAAGAGCCAGGCAAAAACCAACTTAAGCTGCTAATGTGAATAGCGTCTGCAATTAATCTTTCGACCAATTCTCTACAACGACGGAATCTGACTGCACCATCTGACTCAGCCATGGTAAGTAATTCAGATGTTGAGATTAATATTAGTAAATTTATTCATTGCAGTTGCAGGACCGCCAATGAATTTCAATACACTGCTAGCACATACACAATTTTGAGGTATGCACCAATTTCCTTTCTCATCTGGAGAGCTAGGAGAGTAAAGTAGTCTCATATTTCCAATGTTTTGTTATGAAAAGTCACAATAATCTGACTTGAGGTTAGCAAGTCATTTGCCTGTAGAGCAATCATTCACTCATTCACTATTATTCATTATTAGAATTTATATAGCGCACCTTCAAGAAACTACTCAGAGGCGCTCCCATGCCTGCAGCAATCAAAATACCAGCACTCATGCATGGAAAGTTCACCAATCAATTGTCACTTTTGTATGATAATGAGTGGGAAGGGAATTAGAATTAGACTCATTGTTGCTGATCCAATGCTTTGCCACTCATCAGCATAACCAAACCGAAGTGGACTCAAGAAATTTTGTGTCCCCAAGCAGCTTTTCAGTAGAGAGTCAGCCACTACATACAAACCGCCCCCCCCCTCCCACAATCCCACACACCAATGCAATGGCAAAATTCCAGCTGACCTCTCAGTGACTTCAGATATAACAACAACCACAGATGTACGGTGAAAAGCAACATGGGCAGAAACCTAGGGGGGGACATAAAAGTGTTGGGAGGGAGGGCCCATGCATTGGTCCCCCCAATAGTTGGGCGTCAAAGATCAGAAAAAAGTATTGGAAATTTTTTGGGCAGTGAAAAATAGCAATTTTTCATGACTTTTTCCCGGATGACTAAAAAAAGTCATAAACTTTTTTGGGCGGTGAAAATAAAAACTTTTCCTTGAAAAAATGTCATCAGAAATTTTTCGTCCGTTGAAAAATCTCACGTCTTTCCTTCGGCCACTCGTTCGTCCCCCTCAAATCTCCGCCCAGGTTTCCGCCTATGAAAGGCTCAAAAGTAACTCTGCTCAAATTATTCTAACAAAGGCTTTATCATCATCATCGTTGTCATAAGCATCATGATCATCATCATGACTACCACCACCCCGCTGTCACCGCCATTTCCACGACTATACGGTCATGATTGTCGACATAATAAACACGCATGGTTTCGTGCACACAGAACTTGTGTGCACGCAGTTTTGTGTGCAGGGTTTTGACAGTAAACCAGTGACTTTCTAGCTTGCAGGGTTCCATGTGGTTCTGTGCTTGGAACTGTTTGGTTACATTATACACCACACCACTAGGAACACTGCTGGGATATCATCTTTATGCTGATGATAGACCTACATAAATCTACATCGCATTCAACAGTCTGTCATGTTTGTTTGTTTGTTTGTGCACTTGTTATAGCGCCCCTTGAAGCTCTCTCTACTCAGAGGTGCTCCCGAATGCAGAGCGGACACAGCATCAGAGTTTCACACCAAAGCGCTGAGCAATTGTGAGTGAAGGACTTGCCCAAGGTCCTTACGTGGCGAGGTGGATTCGAACCTCGAACCTTTCGGCTCCACGACAACGACGCCACCACTACACCACCGCATGTGACTCATCTGTGCAGCTGCTGCCCGTTGCCTTTGCCGAGGTGCAGTCTAGGATGGTGGCCCAATAAACTTTAA
This sequence comes from Lumbricus rubellus, assembly GCA_945859605.1. Taxonomy (NCBI): domain Eukaryota; kingdom Metazoa; phylum Annelida; class Clitellata; order Crassiclitellata; family Lumbricidae; genus Lumbricus; species Lumbricus rubellus. The sequence continues at coordinate 28,431,990 of OX243817.1, read as the reverse complement.
CCCATTGGAGACTGCAATTCTGCTACTGGAAACTCTGATGTAACTGTACAAATTAGATTGGCTTAAGACGGTTCTCTTAGTAACTCCTGATAAGCCTGTCTTAGTTGTCATGGGATTGAAATTTTTTATCTATGGTGCTAATATAATACGCACAAAACTATTGATCTCTTCAGTTACTTAGTTGAGGAAGTTAGAACTAGAGCTAAGGGTCTAACCATACCCAACAACTAAAACACTGAGATAAGCCAAAACTTATACCAGACATGAATGCTGCTGTTACTTAAAACACCATCATGTTGGTGGTGTAAAACCTGCTACTTGGCAATAAACTCTTTTAGCGTCATGCTGTTAACTGATTATCCAGATTCTTTATCCCAATGGACATGAACTACTTCACAGAAGTCAGCAAGCTGTTGACCTAAGCCAGTTTAAAATTAATAATCTTTTTAACAATTAATAATTTTAAAACACATATCCAGATTTAAAATCCACCGGTAAGTGTTTATTACACCAGCATGCGGGCGCCCATGTTTAATTCAGAAGACATGCGAGAAAAACAGATAGGCCTAAACCGTTGTCCACCGCGTTCAAAGGGGTCATGGAGTCAAAATAGGCCTATGGGAATTTTATCCTACCTGAGCGTTGGCACCTTCAACTGCAGTCAGGGTAATAGCAAAAGCTGCACTGTTATTAGTTCGTATTGATTCTTTTTCAAAGCATGGAGGAAGTAAAAGATTGCTTTCGATTAGGTTATGCCATTGCTTCTTCAATTCAATGATCGCCATCTTGTAAACGAAACACCGACTGACCGCTGTTGCCATGGTTTCAAGGAGCGGAACTTAAACTTACTTGCTTATGTGGCGCTATAAGTCTAACGCAACAAGTTCTGGAATAAAGTCAAATTTAATAATTAAGAATGGGTTGACCAAATATAAATAATTTTAGGATTGTATATTTAGATTTACATCCAGTGGCAAGATTTCCGCTCCACTTTTTTGTCCATCATGTAGGGCCTACCTTAATATGCTTCTTCGGGTCTGTCCATTGACGCAGTGGCGTAGCCTACGTAGCACTTGAAGGTGTTTGGAGGCCCCTGCGCAGGGCTTCGATGGTGAGCCCCTCAATGCTCGAACCCCCTAGATTTCAAACAGAAGGCTGCGCAAAGACGCCTGGCTCTTTTGCTGTAGACAATATATCTGCATATTTGCACTCACAATTAAATATAAAATTAACAAGTTACAATTTTTTATTTTCTCTCATTTGTCTTTATAAGACATTTTTAATTTCTTCAGTCTACCAGAGAAAAGTGAATTAGGGCTTAAGCCAATGAAACCTTTGAATGTGTACGCCGAACATGAAGGTTAGACTTGATTATGCTCGCTCTGAATAATTATTCAGAAAGTAAAAATGACTCTGACCGCCGAGGTATAGCTGTACAGCCGGGGCCCACGTGCACAGCAAAGGCTGCACGCTCTATTGCTACGCCACTGCATTGACGCCACTGTACATGAATGTCTAAATTTATCTGCTTGCATGTATTATGATGATCAATAAAAATTGATTGGTAAATGGGTATATTGTACAGACAGCTGGAGAGAGACAAGCAGAGAGACATTAAAGACCTGTGCATAAAGGTCATGCTACTGTTGCTACGTCAACTGAGCCATTGATAAATAGGCCTATAGCCCCAGATGTCTTAAAACTAGGGTCACTTCGATCTCTCATTTCGGCACGTGAGACAGCCTAGGTATAAATTATTATAGGCTAAATAGGCTAAGTTAAACGAACGTGCCACTATTGATATGCCTACAATCCTACATACAGCATCAGTGCGAACCGTTTTTGTCTACCAGGCTATTAGCACCGACCAAAGACGCTAGCCTTTACTGTTTGATGCAGTTAAGTCTTCACAAAATAAGCCTACCGTTAGTCAAAACTAAATGGGTCTTGAGTGGACCAGAAGACTTTATTTATGCAACACCCTGTGACCCACATTTTTAAATTACCATCTCCAGCCCTCAACCTTACACCCTTGTAGGCTATAGGCTACCTTTGCCAAATTTCTTAGACTCCACAGTATGTAGGCCTATCTTAATTAGTATTGCTCACCACAGCTTTGGAATGTTAAGTGATCCATTTCCGAATTCCCATATGAAAACGTAATTAGAGCATAATAATTCACTCAAGGTTGGCTGAGCAACGACTGGGACTCGCATTAACTAATCCGCTGATAAGAAAGAGGACTGGAAAAGTAGGTAAAACAGAAAAGTAGGTCGGAGAGTGAGTAAGAGGGTCCTCTGGGAGATTTGAAACTGATCTCTCAACTAATACATGTAAGCTTGTGTAATTTGAAACTTGTAATCTAATGTAACTTTGAACTTTCACAGCTTTCTCAGCACCACACCCAAAAAATCTACACCAGTGAATTTAGATTAATCACCAGTGCAATATCAACTGAAGTTCACACCAGCCAGATTGTTTAGGTCAACGCTAGGCAGACATATTATCATGGACAATGGTGTACATACTAATGTAATAAAGCCTAGCAATTACACAAAATGGATAGATTATTTTAAGTCTGTTGTGTCTGCAGTACTTAACTGTTGTTGTTATACTATTGAAACTGTTAGCAACAGTTTGTCCTAAAGTTGTGAATGTAATGTGAGAATTTCTCATACCCCAAAAGCCACATCAGAGAGACGAGCCTATTCATCAGCACTATGTCAAATCAAGCCTGCAATAGCCAAAACTGTCCTATTCATACAAGTGAAATGCCCATGATTGCTGAGAGAAGCTATCATTAAATCAACACTACGAGCTATGGATAATAATTTTTTTGAAAAATGTTATTATCTTATCTTATCTTATCTGACAATTTATAAAGCGCTTCTTGCAGCAAGAGCCTTTCAGAAGCGCTCCCAGTGCGTTCATCTCCGAGAAAAAAGGCAAGTTTTTAGACGAGAGAAAGATGAGGATACACTACCAGAGAGGATGGCAGAGCGAACTGATGGGAGAAGCCCATTCCATAGAGAGGGACCAATGCAAGCAAATGATCTGGATTGCGCCATGGCGGTCCTGACTCGCGGGACAAAGAGGTCAAGCCGATCAGAGGACCTAAGAGGACGCAGCGAAGTGGCAGAAGGGGGGCGAAGTATCTGATCACACAGATACTTCGGAGCAAGACCCATTTGAGACTTGATGACCAAAATTAGGACCTTAAATTGTATACGGGTCGAGAATGGAAGCCAGTGAAGTTGTTCAGTCATGAATGAAGAAATGTGGGAGAATCGAGGAAGGCGGGCAATGAGCCTAGCGGCAGCATTGAGTACAGATTGCAGAGGAGCTAGGCGAACCTTGGGTAGACCAATAAGAACAGAGTTACAATAGTCAAGCCGAGAACAGACAAAAGCATGAACAATTGAGGTAAAGATCGAAGATGTGACAGATTTGCGAATAGCCCTGAGACGCCTTAGCTGGAAGTAGGAAGAGCGAGTAAGATTGGCAATGTGCTCAGTGAAGGTAAGAGAACTATCTAGGGTTCATTCATTCATTATTAGAATTTATATAGCGCCTCTTCAAGAAACTACTCAGAGGCGCTCCCAGCCCAGCCACGACCAAAGAAAAAAGATTTAAGAGACTTGAGAAATAGAGATTGACTGGTCAGATGGAGGAGATGGAGGTTTGAGGGGAGGTCATTCCAGATTGACGGTCCCACAACCGAGAAGGCTCGGCGCTGTCTGGTAGCTAAGCGAGCCCGTGGAACAAGCAGTTGTCCCTTCGCAGCGGAGCGAAGGGCCCGACGCGCTTCAATGTCAGAGACAGGACGACAGAGGACGCGCAGATAAGATGGAGCACAACCAAGAATACAGCGAGAAACAAGGGCAGCAATGCGGTAATTGATGCGTTGGGCTATTGGCAGCCAATGCAGCACATCACGCATGTAAGCAGAGACAGGCGAAAATTTAGGAATTCGCCCGATGAGTCGGGCAGCAGAGCGTAGAACCCGGTCTAACCGTCCCAGAACCCCAAGGGGAAGGCCAACAAGGATTGAGCAGCAATGGTCAATACGACTAGTTACAAAAGCGTGAACAAGCACAACTAGCGCATCATGGGAGAGAGAGCGAGCAATTACTCGAAGTTGACGAAGCTGATAATAACAGCTTCGAGCGACAAGATTAACATGCTGGGTGAGACTGAGTTCACAGTCAAGGGTGACACCCAGGTCACGGACCGTGGAAGAGAAAGTAACATCCGGAAACAGTTGAGCTAGCAGAGGCAGGTCAATATTCTCAAGTTGCCGACGGCCGCCCAGCCAAATGAATTGCGTTCGTGACCTAGGGTGACACCTAGGTCACGAACACTGGAGGAGAAGTTGAAGTGAGGAAAAGTTTGAGAGAGCAGTGTGTAGTCAAGTTTTTGAAGCTGTTGAGGAGTGCCAAACCAAATCAACTGGGTTTTGGAAGAGTTCAAAGAAAGACGATTAGATGACATCCACAGATGAAGATCTTGTGATAGAGCATCAATTCGACCTGCAAGAAGGAGTTGAGCAGAAGAGGGTCCATGGACATAGGCTTGGACATCATCAGCGAAAAGGTGGCCAGTTGCAGAGTGGCCAGGAAAAAGAGAGGTAATGCCAGCCGTGTAAAGGATGAAAAGTATGCACCATGCAAAATTCTTTACTACATGCCAATTGCTCCACGTTTTGCATCAAAACCCAATAACATCATCTTCTGAAACCTTACATCCAAACCAGTACACATGTAGAAATGAGTTGAAAACTGATTAAAGCCTCTGGAAACAAGGTTCTCAACTTAGATTAGACTGTTATTCCATGTGCCTTCACTCTACAACATTGTCTCCTTGGAATAGTCATTCATATACTAGAAGTAAATGAAAGAATGGAAAACAAAGGAATGGACAAGACCAGGCCATGTCCTCCACGAGTTGCTTCCACCAGCGAAACAAACGGGTTATAACCTGCGCCCCAGACACCATGATCGGGTACTTCCACGAGCAGACAATCAAATGAGGAAGACATTTATAACTAGAATGTTATTTACATATTAATTAATTAGTTTGTTTAGTTTTAATAATTTTTATGTTAAATTTGTATGTGATACTTGTTCACCAGAGTGCTGTTTGGCAGCTGGTTAAGAAATAAAGAATATACTTACTTACTTACTTACAAATGAGAGAACTGAAAAAACAGAAGCATACAAATGGAGAAGGAAAACACACTGCAGGGAAATAATTCAGGGAACAGAGCATTTACATACTTAAATATTCTAGTCTTCTAATAATTATTAGCATCTGTTGCATGCTCTCAGAGTGCTATATAAATAATGTCCATATAACTATAATATTAGAATACAAGTAATGTCACTTTCCACCAGGACACTAATTAGTTTTCTACTTTCTACCATTAACATTCATCGGGCATAATTAATTTTGTTTCCTGTGTTCCAACAGAAATTTGACGATTTTGAATACTGCACTCTGATGAAGCTATCTTGTAGAATGAATGTCATACATTACTCCATTAAGTGGCTTGTGTTCATGTTAAGCGCTTATGCTTGCATTAGGCACCTTCCTGTGGTTATTGTAAGGCGCTATGTATAAATGTCCATATGCATACATACATGTGCAATTGTGCATGCAGAGTGGACACTGATATGACTTCCGGCAGTCAAAGATTCATGAGATAATGATGATGCAGTACTTGTTGTCTGTGACTGTAACTGGTAAGCAAAGGCGCTGGAGGCTGAATAATTGTAAGCTCATTTCCACCAAAACAATCTACTCATAACAAGAATTCCCAGAACCACCCTGCCCTTAACAAGAATTCCAAGAATTACCTGCCCATAGGGCCATAACAAGAATTCCCAGAATCACCCACTCACTCAACAACATCCCATTAATGTGCTTAGCATCCAAATAATTAATTATGAATTAATCAGTTAAATAAATTAAATAACATTTACTATGGAAAACGTGCCATTACAGCCTTACAGGTACGATTTTGATAATAATGAAAGAACGAGACCAAATTATTTCAACACCGTTTTTGATATACATCACCATGGCAACACCACACATAAATGCATTTATATATACAGCAGAAAGAAATCTGACTACGCCAGACCTAAGAAGTTATCAAATTAACCAAATATATATTAAAAAGCATAATACCATTTGCTATAAGTGAATTTCATATACATATATATACTTAATATCGTAATCAGAGTTTTCGAGACACAATAAACTACCGTTAACATGCTCGACATCCTAGTCTCAAAGAAATGGCTTTGACCCACATTATTCTTTAGCTAAAAGTATTTCATGATTATTAATTAGACAAGGATAATAATCAACTAGTGGCACTCCAATATTAGACCAATGTGGTTATTCATCATATTAGACATAGTGCTCGCAATGTCAATCGAACTTTAAAATGGATTAGAAGCAAGCTAGAAAATGTGGGGTTAAGAAATTAAAGAGTGATAGATGCATGGTTTCACATTTCTCAGATTCACATTTCAATGTGACCCTGCACGCATTAAAAATTTATATAATAATCAGAATCGATAAGAAGGGTAATTAAATGGATGTAGAAGCAGAAACGTCAGGGAAGACCTGAAAGAGAAGAATATTGACATGTCAAGAGCAAAGGATCTCATCAGAAACAGAGAAATTTGGAGCCTCATCGTCGTCACTTGACTGACGGAAGAGAATAAAGAAGAAGAAGAAGAAGAAGCAGAAGGTTGCATAAGCAAATACATGGATGAATGGAGGCTGCAAAAGAACAATATGCTATGCTTCCAATCAAAAGCGTCATATGTCGCTAGTCAAGAAAAAGGGGATTTGTCTTACAATTTTCCCGCATTTTACAGCTAGAATTATTACTAAGTACTACTTCACATCCACTTCATTTGCACAAAACATTCAGAATGAATTGCAGGCATGTAGTTCGAGCCATTTACTGCACTGTAATACAGGTACACGCCACAGAAATAACGACATGTCTAACTAATAACAACTACGGCACAACTGAAACTTTCACTTTACAACAGCAAAAAATCAACTAGAAAATGTCCAAGTTAGAAAACAAGGAGCCTTACCAATGAAAAAACGTCCATCTTGATTTGGTAACTACAGTCAAAAACCACCATCTCAGATTTAACCCTTTAATGCCGGAAGGTATAGGATTTCCCATACCATTTACTACCATCTCAACATTAAAGGGTTAACGGTACACTGACGAAATTAACGTCACGTGAAGCTAAACCAAGTGCATTGCTACGGAACAGATTATCCAAACACGAACATATATATCACAGTCAACCGTAGGCTTTGCGGGTAATAGATGGATCTGGAGCGAGTGAACAAAAACAACGTCAAATGAACAACACCTGGAAACCTCGTCTGCAGTGCACAACTCCACTGTCACACCTCTCAAACTGCATTTACAATGATTGCCCATCTTATCAACTCTACTTCCGCCTTCCACTGTAACATTCACGTTTTCACATATGCACGACGCTAATCTTGTTGAAATATTAATTTCTCTAATTAGTAGAGATGATCAATGAGTGCATAGTGTACAGACGTGTGCACTGGATACGAGGTTTCACTTGTGCATGAGCAAGAGACAGTACACAGTACACCAACAGTCGTTAATGGTACACAGTATGGTGATGCAAGCAAGAGACAGTACACCCAACAATCTTTAATGGTACACAGTATGGTACTATGATGCAAGCAAGACACAGTACACCCAACAATCTTTAATGGTACAAAGTATGGTGCTCAGATGCAAGCAAGAAACAGTACACCCAACAGTCGTTAATAGTATAGTGCATTGAAACTGACTACAGTTGAACAGTAAACACATTTTATAAACTTGGAGAATGTGGGAACATTGTGAATAACTGCCATCCAATTAGTTATCAAATGTATATTTATCAACTGTTTGTGTTGGTACATTATTTAAAGATTAAAGATCAAACAATGACATCCTAAAGACAACCATCAGTGTTACGGTATACTGTATATGAGATACGGAAAATCATAAACAAATTCGCAGATTTAGTTACAGGCAAACAAAACGGCATTTACAAATCATGTAGCGTTACTAGCGTATATACAAGTTCGCTTGAACCAAGGCAAAAAAAAACAAAAATTACAAGAAAGTATGTTAAACGGGTGATAAAGTAAACTTGAGAATTTGAATTCCGCTTCATAATGTACTGTAGAAAACTTCCATTTCAATGATAATTCAAATGCAAACATAATGGCCGTAGAAATTATATAACCGGGTGTTTCTGCTAAGGAAGTCATTAAGGTAGAAGCCAAATAATAATTAATATGATCGACATAAAATATTCACAGAGGTCGTGTAGCGCTAATTAAACTGTTGAAGAATAACTGTAAATTTGTTCAACTAATGCAAAAGCCATTGATAAAGTAGAATCCTTGTGAACCATGAAAGTTTTCATCAAATAACTTTAAATTCACATCCTATCTTAAAAGCAATCTATAAAACATTGATACAGTACTGAAAGTGTACCAAACAGTTTACGCTCCCAGAGGTCGAGGATTCTAATTTTTTTTATCATAATTTGCAAAACATCATCAAAAAACAATCTATACAATGAGACACGCAATAGTTGATTGCAACACGGCTTATCTTATCAGTCCTTTAGCCTACAATTAAAAAGTAATCAAGAGTCCCACACTTTGAACAGAGATAAGAAAGCATGGGCAGATAGAGGACAAGCAGTAAGAACAAGATCAAGCAGAGGGAAGTTGTAGAGAAAGTAGTTCCTCCGTTGCTGCCAACCTATAAATAACGGGAGCGCCTCTGAGTAGTTTCCGTGAAGAGGCGCTATATAAATGCTTGAATGAATGAATGAATGAAATAACATTACACACGAAAACCGATGAACAGCAACTGATGCGAGGAGCGACACGTAATACTTTCAACATTAATCTAGCTACAAATGCACATGTACATCGATTGGTAAAATACTTTGCAAATTGGAACATTTTCCGCGGACGTTCAAACGAACGACCGACGACGACGATGATGACGAGCCCCCAAAGCAGGCAACTTTTATTACACAGGTCAAGTTGAAGACTGACTTCACGACGCAACGACTACGCAATCACTAGGTCCATAGATCGTAGATGTACGATGATATGGAAAGTTCAATGCAACGTACAGTTAATAGATTCATCGTAGGACGAGGGCGAGGAGGCGGCCAAGAACGTTGACTGCCGCCTCTAGTTCCAGATCTTTAGGAAACTGTCCCACGACCCTGTTGCGACCGCCATGCCATCTTCAGTCACGCCGAGGCAACTGACACGGTTGTCATGGCCGGCCAGAACACCTGTCACAGAAAATAATTCTCATTATTATTTGTTTATTTTAAATTAAATTCACGTAGCACCATCACCCACGGAAAACTAATCAGAGGCCACTCGTGTTTTCATCCTTTATCAGACGAAATTTATACATCAAAGGTATTTTAGAAATAACAGAGATTACTAAAGCATCTTTGCAAAAACGAACAGCAGAAAGTTTGCTATTAAGCATAAGGGCCCTCACTTCACTCATGGAACAATATACCAAAAACTATTTGTGCAGCCAGGAGTCTTCATAGCCTTGCACAGTGCGCACACAATAAAAAATGTAAAATAAACTACCTTGTCAACCTACACTAATTTTTTATTTACTTTGGGTGAAGGTAGAGAGAAGATATCCTGATGCAACTGCTTTCCAAGCACTGAAAGCACCTCTGAATGGTTCACCCTAGTAGAGGCGCTTTAACCCTTTCCCGCCGGATCGGGTCGCGGGTGACCCGATTAACCCAATAGGTATCGGAACAATTCCGGCGGGAATGGGTTAATGATATAAATTTTGTAATACAATACAATACAACTAGCAGCACATAAGTTTTCTCTAGCACCAACACCAACATCCATCCACATGTAAGGTAATAGCCACGTTTCCGCATGATCAACCTTTTCCGCAATCGGTGAATTCATGGGAGGACCTACCAGCTCGGTCCTGCTTCAGCGCGTCCCAAACGTTGCAGTTGAAATCATCGTAGCCTCCGAGCAGGAGTCGTCCACTCTTGGAAAACGCGACGGACGTGATGCCGCAGATGATGTTGTCGTGTGAGTACATGCCGATCTCCTGGTCAGCGCGAATGTCAAACAGACGACAGGTCGCATCGTCCGAACCGGTCGTAAATGCAAAGCCGTTTGGAAAGAACTAGCAACAAGAAGAAGAAGCACATTATTATCGACCAGTCACAAGGAGGTACAAGGAAACCGTACACAATACAAACGACAATTTTGTGCATACATACATACATTGTATGCATGCATGTATGTATGGTGTATGTATGTATGCATTTATTTACGTATGTTTGTGTGTATGTACACTCGTTTCACGACTCATTCATAACCACAGCATTAACGCTTTAAAATCACTTGGTGTTAGGTGGCGCTCCGGCGTGTCAACACCAACTCAACGCAGAGACAGCAATACTATCGAAATTATGGTAGTCTGGGTTGGGTCGGGAGCGATTCTGAGTAGATGGTCTTCAAGGAGCGTTATATGAACCTCATCGAACCTCTTAAATGAATGAACAAATAATAAAAAGTTGTGACTCTGATGGGTGATAGGAAAGTCATACATAGTTTGTAATTTCACATTCACACAGCACCTTTGCAAGAAAATTTCCGTAACATATATAATAAAGACTATAATATATTATATATATGATATTATATATGTACATACATGTATAATTTCATATATTTAAATAGTCAATCCATTAGAAGGTTAGCTTGTTGTGCCTAGTAATAATTAATTAATTTCCATGTCTTACCGTTATGGCGTTAATATCGGATTCGTGTCCAGAAAACGTCTGCTTGCACATTCCATCTCTTATGTCCCACAACTGAAAACAGAAATTTAATCCATTAATATTCAACTTTGAACACACTTTGAACATGACTCAACAATCATAGATAGGCCTACATTGAATGCCAAGTAAACCAAAATCATGAAAGCACTGCAATGCATACAAAACCACGTAGTAGACTTTTACACCATTTATTATATACTTTTGATATTAATGGCATCATTTAAAAATCACTCTTGCCCTTGAAAAAAAATTTAAAAAGGAAATAAAATAATTAAATTTTACAACCAATTCCCTTTAAAACTGCGCTGCATCTTTCACTCTCGGCAACAAAGCGTTAAAGCTGACTGCAGTTTTGAAGTAGGGTATATACCTTCGCTGAAGCATCGCAAGCACCGGAGACGAAAGTTCTCATGTCAGGCGCTAACGACAGACTCATGACGTCTCCTGTGTGACCGTTGAAAGAAGTCGTCTGCTGACCCGTCTCGATATCCCAGAGTGCACTGCATCAACAACAATCAAAGAAATTATAATTTTCATTTGTCTTCCTATTCTTTATGCAATGTTATTGATTACACCTAAAACCCTTTAATGCTATACCCTCCGGCATTAAAGGGTTAACACATGTAAAACATCAGAACATCCACAGGAAAGGAATTAATGAGGCAAACTTGTGCAAGACAGCAACATATCGTAGCCAGTATTTTATTGCGGGGGTGGGGGGATGTTTACTCAACTGTGAGCAATGGTGAGCAAGCCCAAAACCAACCGTATCAACTGACAAATGGGTCTGGACTCTGGAGAAGCATCGTGAGCTCTCATATAGAGCGTGTTCTGGATAGCCAATACATTACACACTGTAGTTTTTACATCAAATGCTAGAAAATGCATATTTTACATTTGGGGGGTGTTCAAACACCCAAACCCCCCCCCCCTAGTAACGGCCTTGATGAGAGGTGCAAGAGAACAACATTTCATTTCCTTATAAAGCATTTTCAAATACTTACCAAGTCGCATAATTACGTACCAGGTGTACAACATCAGAGTGTCTATTAAATAGAACACTCAGCTGCTGTCTTGCTATTATAATCTACCAGACATTTAATAATTCATCCAGTATCCAAAAAAATATAAGTTTTTATTTGTATGACTGAAGATTTCGGTACTGCATTTGGCAGCCCAGCCAGTCATTGTCAAACTAGCCATCTCCGTCTCCACTAGTACTCCCTCCTTGCACCCAGCTGTAGGCAAACACCAGCACCATGTAAGGCCTGTGCTTCATCAGACTACCCAAAACAAGCAGAGGGCATTACCATAGTGATTCAGGTTTTTGAGGACTCTTGCAATGAAAAAAATAGATTCAACTACCCTTACATGTAATGCAACACCAAGATAATAGAAGGCAAAAAGTTGCCAGGTCAAGCAAAAATATTGTTAATAAATTGTTTAATTTTTCCAAACTAATGCAGTTATATATATAGAGAGAGAGAGGTAATATAAGGCAAAATATGCTTACATATATTTTTATTTTGAAGCCTCACGAAAGTAAAGTTTGGAATGGCATGGTAATAACTTATAGGTCTTGAAAGTGTATCTTGTGATATACAGCTCAAGAAGACATGATTATTTGGTTTCATATGATCTTTTGTTGAAGTGTGCATGCAAAATATCTACAAGGAAACACTACTCTAAGATGGCAAAAAACAACTACCGGTAGGTGGAAAACAGAATACTTAAAAGCAGTTAAGAATACCTTCTACATTAGAAAGTTATGATGGTCATGAGTCATGATCTAAAAATGCAACCTAAGAATAATGGCTTCATTGAAAGTAATGTGTTTTCATGAAAAGTTTTGATCTGTGTTCTTTCTTCCCTGAAGCGTTTGTTTAAGTCTAGAATTTTGAGCGGCATGCGGATCATTCATCAGAGGAATATTCATCAAAGGACTGTTCATCAAAGGAATATTCATCAAAGGCTGTTCATCAAGAATAGAATAGAATTTATGGGGTGCGGTGGTGGTGTAGTGGGTATGTTCATTGCCTTGCATCCGGAGGGTTACAAGTTCGAATCCACTTCAAGTCGCCGCGTAGGGACCTTGGGCAAGTCCTCACTCGCAATCACTCAGCGTTTCGGCGTGAAACTTCGATGCAGTGTCCGCGCTGTAGGGAGGCTCAGAGGGAGCGCCTCTGAGTAGAGAGCTTGAAGGAGCGTGATAAAAAAAGTGCACTCGAATACAAACAAAGAAGACAAACAAAAGCGGTCCTAACCAGGTCATATCTCCAGAACTAGTCACGATTTGATTGTCATCAAGGAACCGACAGCACGACAAATATCCGTTGTGGCCGGAAAGTTCCCGGCTGACCCGAACATTACCCTCGCGTGTCTTCAGGCTGTAGATGGAACAGATGTTGTCAAGACCACCGCACGCCACGTAACTTCCGGACGGCGCGTAGGCACACGTCATCACCCAGCTCGAGCGCAACGGTATCGCATGCATCTGAAAAATATAATTTTAATATAACTTTTTTGTATTGAATCTGTAAACGCCTAGTACCAGACAATGTGCATAGGTGGCCCTAACCAGCGGGACTCTGCAGTACCTTCTGGGTTTTTTCGTTTTGTTACCAAGAGCGTTCATGTTTATTTTGATGTGATGAGTGCTTCTTGGCTCAATAAAATGATTGATGAACCATAATAGACTGTAAGTTGTTTTGGTTTAACGACACTGTGAGTAATAACAAATGATCATTAGTGACACCCTCCTCCTTTATCCATGCTTGGGACTGGCACTGACAGAGTGCGAGCAGTGGCGGAGTTTCAACATGCAGACCTCAGAGCTTCACTGATTCTATAATAACTCAAACTGTACACGCAACACAATTTCTTAGAACTCTCAGCTATCACACTGTCAGAATCTCCATGTTACATCAACTTACATGGATGGAACCCTTATGGGTACTACACAGACTCATATGGGAATAGGGCTCATAATATGGGTCCATACTGTAATGGCTCCTATACAAGCCCCTATACAAATATGACTCCTATACATATGGGCCTGTGTGGGAGTATAACTCCTATTATATATGGTTCCATGCAGGTATGCAGGCAGGGCAGCTCTAGATGCTCTGGGTTGACCGTAAATCTCCTGCCATTGGCGTCGGCCAGTTACCTGAGTCTAGTCTGCTTATTTATGAATGATTTTCTGACCCAGTTCCTTGTCATACAGACCAAAAAAGAGGAAGTTGCATCAGAAGTCATGTTATTTTTAGAACAAGAATAGAACAAGAATAAGAATATGCTATATAGAGAACTGAAATATGATTAGAAATCAGAAATTTTATGTTCAGAACTGATATTATTACACTGCGATAATTTTTTTGATACGTTGCTTGTTATAAGTGACACAATCCATCTATTTCCAAGAGCCAAAGTTCGTGTTTTCTCTCCTACATTTCATTTTCCATGAAAAGAGTCTATCGTATATATGTTAGCTCAAAAAACAGAGTCCAGTTTGGGAGGTTTATGTTTATGATGAAATGTTCAATGTCATCATTGTTGTTTGTGAGACAAAGCATGCCGACGAGAATTATAACAATTTTTTCTTTGTGCGGATTGCTAACTTCCGGACCACGCAATCGAAAGTACAAGTCTTTAAGAATTAGAGTAATATTTATTTTTAAACTGAACAAAAACATTTGAATTTTAGGGCATCTGATGATCTGACCATATAACAAGTTGGAACTTGCAAGCACCTGTTGTATCTGCACTGTAATTTGATGGTTTAATTTGAATAATGCATCTTCAGAACTGAAATTAGAAGTGAAATTTTTAAAATGGAATCAGAACTTAAAATTTATAGAACTTGAATTAGAACTGATAAATATTTTAGAGATTGAATTAGAACTTATAGCAGAACTTGAACAAGAACTGAAATTATTGCAGAATTCAAATTTTTTAAAAATTCAAAAATTATTTATTGATCCCACAAAACGTAATTTTACAGAACATGTTATAACACATTTGGATTGAATTAGAACTGAAATTATTTAATTATTTCAGAACTTGCTTAGAACTGAAATAGTAATCATTGTCAAAATAGGAATGGAATTAGATCTTAAATTATTTCAGAACCTGAATTAGAACTGAAATAGAAATCAGTGTAAAAATAGGAATAGAATCATAACTGAAATTAGAGTATTAATAGAACTGAATTTGAACCAAAATTGGGAATTATTTTTAGAACTGAAATACCACTAATCATGTTTAATACGAACCTTATTCGTAGTATAACCATCCCACACTATAAGTTTTCCATCCTGTGATGCAGACACCAAGTTCCTGAAACAAATGTATCAATGACAGTCACATGTACGTCATCTGAAAACTGCTCCACAAAAACATTGTGTAACTCGACAATCTGCAGTAAGACCAACACAACAGTCTGTTGACAAGATATATGATCGAAGTCAGTAAATGAAGAAAAGGGAGGCAGAGGAAGACAAAGCAGATCTAATAGACAAAGATAGAAACAAAGATAGAAAAAAACAGATAAAGATAGAAACAGGCAAAGATAGAAACAGAGAAAGATAAAAGATAGAAAAAAACCCATATAAAGATAGAAACAGACAAAGATAGAAACAGACAAGATATAAACAGACAAAGATATATATAGAGAAGCAGGCAAAGGTAGAAACAGACAAAAGTAGAAACAGACAAAAGCAGAAACAGACAAAGGTAGAAACAGACAAAGGTAGAAACAGACAAAGGTAGAAACAGACAAAGGTAGAAACAGACAAAGGTAGAAACAGACAAAAGCAGAAACAGACAAAAGTAGAAACAGACAAAAGCAGAAACAGACAAAGGTAGAAACAGACAAAGGTAGAAACAGACAAAGGTAGAAACAGACAAAGGTAGAAACAGACGAACTGGTATCAAGCATGAGGAAAGAACTTGATTTGAAAATGACAGTTCTATTTTTTTTAGAATCATTCCCAATTCCCCAAATATGTCCTCCTCTCTGTCTCCTCTCTATTCAACAGTGTCAGTCAACTGATCTGGCGAATAGAGGGTTAAAAACTTTCTCTTAAATTATTCTTAGGGCAACGCGGATCAGGAGCTTTGAATACATGCCAGCAGGAACTTCATTGGTCGGTTTCCGTGGTTACTACAAGTACGTAATAAACCGTCCAGTGAAGACTTCATCCAGTGATGCAAACATCAATAGACAAACTCGAAAAACATGCTGCTCTTCAACAACAGTGGCGCATATCAAAGCTCTCGACCAGCAACCGAAAAATATCCGAGATCCAACAATAACAACAACAACAACAACAACAACATACTATACAAGACATGTCAAACAGTTGCAGGTTGAGCAATGAGCATAATTTGCGCAGAATCCAGTGCTATCTGCCAGACTGTTCATAAATAACACTTGCGGGCAAACTGCATGAAAGTTCAGGAACTGCCATGTCTGGATACTTCATGGTGGAGGTAAATTTATAAGCAGGGCTGCAAATCGTTAATTTGGGCTTCTGCATGCATTTAATATGCAGATGCCAGATAACTTTACATTTTGCAAATGTCAATGTATTGTTAATCACAAAATACCACCCTCTGACTCATGTAGAAGAATAGGAAATTGGGCAAGAGATTTATCCAGTTTTGCCCCATTTCTAGAAGTCTGAAAATTAAACATGTTAAAATTCAGATAAGTCAGTAAATTTTCTTAGGTCGTCCCTCTCTTCCTGTAACTTCCTCACGCCCTCTGCCTGTCTACATTTATTTCTCTACACTCTGTCTCCCGATGCTTCCACTTGTATGTTTATCAAGTCTCAGTATGAGAATAGTAACAAAATAAATGAGGATCAGACTATGATCCATGTGGGGCAGGGGTGTGCAAAGAAGACTTTACAATTGAGGCGTTGAGCGCCAGAGTGGCCTAACCTCTAGGAGGGGTTAGGCCACTCTGGCGCTCAACGCCTCAATTGGGTCCTAAAAAGGACTAGGGGTCTGAACCATCTGTCAATTCTCACCCTGATCCATCTACCTTCCTGCCTCTCTACCAGTTACCAGTCTGTCAATCAAAGGCTGAAATGGGGTCTGTCAGAAAGTCTGAGCTGTCAAAATATATATCCATGCTACATTGAAGCAGCAACTGAATTTTATGTGGAAGCGAACCATCTGTGTCTCACTAAATCTCTCAAAATGGCTTCCACTTGTTTGGAGTTGCAAGATGACTCTAACAGGCCAACCCAAGTACCGGTACAAGTCTTCAAAGGGTATGCTGGTCAAAAGCACATACAAGACTTTGCATACTTTTATGTGACAGGTTTTCATGAAGCAGAAACTAAATTAATACGATCACTTTGAGCAGAGGAAACAAGCTGAGATTACGGGCAGCCATGACGGTGCAGAGGGGCACCACTGGAACAGCCCAGACGGAGGAAGGGAGGGAGGGAGGGCGCAAGGGATTCATCATGGCGGCCTCCTTTCAGTCGATATATGCAACACCAAGTCACTGTGTGTGTGCATGCACAAGCAAGACCTCTCTCTCTGCCTGTCTGTCTGTCTCTCTCTCTTTACTATCTCTGTATCTGTCTGTCTGTCTCTGTCTGTCTCTGTCTCTCTCTCTGTCTGTCTCTCTGTCTGTCTGTCTCTCTCTCTGTCTCTCTCTCTCTTTGTCTGTCTCTCTCTGTCTGTGTCTCTCTCTCTCTCTGTCTCTCTCTCTTTGTCTGTCTCTCTCTGTCTGTGTCTCTCTCTGTCTGTGTCTCTCTCTGTCTCTCTCTGTGTGTGTCTCTCTCTGCGTGTGTCTCTCCCTCTCTCTCTCTCAGCCTGCATCCAGATTTCCAGCCAAATCAACGTTAGACGATTTCCACAGAAGACAGAGCCGCATGCTGCACATTGAAGCAACGGTCCACAAATAGAACCGCAGGCTTCCACCATCGATCGATACAAGTGAGACGAAGCAGCAGCAGCAGCAGCAGTAGCAGAATGCAGCAGCAGCAGCAGCAGCAACAGCAGAATGCAGCACGGTCGATGCCAAGCTCAGCAGCAGCAGCAGGTCTGCTAGTGCCATCCAGGGATGCTACTGCTGCAGCTGCTGTTGCACTAGCGCATGTAGTAGCAATAGCAATAGTTGCATATCATGGTCAATACAATATCAACCCTAAACTGCACTTGCATTCCATGATGCACTCAACCACGCAGCATTAGGATGATGAGGTTGGATGCCAACAGCACCTTGAAGCTGCTACTGCTGGTGCTGCTTCTGCTGCTGGTGGTGCTGCTGCTGCTGCTATCGACTGAGGTTGGCCGGATGCCAACTGCCATGCTGATACAACCTCCCAGACTTCATCTACATATTCACGACTTACAATGATACTGCAACCCTACTCCTCCTCCTCCTCCTCCTCCTCCTCCTCCTCCTCTATACAATCAAGCAGCATAATTTTTATCTGATTCCATTGTTCAGTCATTTTCATTCATCCATGGTAACTTATCAAGTCTGCAGTTTTAATGAATAATGAATAGAACATCAATATCAACAGCTATAACTCTAACAATAACAATAGTAACAGTAATAATAAATATATTCATGGACCACCACAAGGCAGAAAAAGTACTGTTCTCAATTATTTATTTACTTCAGAACATAAATATATTGCCCTTCTTTTTCTGCACATATAATATGGCTGGTGACAGAGATCCCAACAGTCCAGTTATTCTTGAAAGGCTAATTTTATTCAACAGAGGGTTAGGTTCACCTCTGTGAAGGCCATTCCAAACAGCCATTTCCACATAATTTACTATAATTTTACCATGGTACATTAACTGCAGACAATAAGATAAATATTCCTCCTTTGAGGATGTCAGCTTAAATAACGCAGACAAAGGTTAAACGGACAGCGAAAAAAATCAATGACGGATTGATTTTTCTACGAGACAACAAATTATGACCCACGGTTCATTTCCATCGCGATGGAAGAGTAGAGAAGAGGCTTAAAACTGCTGAACATTACCGTAAACAAAAGTAACGCTACCAGCAGCATAAACATGTGGGCTGCTGCTGATGCTTACCGTACTCCCTCACACCATGACCATGAACTGATAGAACGAAATATCCTGCCCAGTCCACCCACCCCCAACAACACCGAAATATCCTGCCCATCCACCCACCCCAACAACAACATCAGAACCCAGTGCAACCAAGATATGATGAAACATGCCAATGCCCCTTAAAATTCATCAGCATGCCAGATCTGAAAGAGTCTGGCACACTACAACTGAACTGTTACAGCAGCTCAGCTCAAACCAGAATACACGTACTCACTGCATTTGTTGACTGCTGTATTTATGTAGCACACTTATATATCGGCAATTATAGTGTTGCTTTTAAAGGTAAATGGTTCAAAAATGGTGCAAATAATGATTAAAAACAGTGACTATCTTAAGGTACCTTCAAACCTATTCTTGACGCTACTCTGTCGGTTGACAACCAAAGTAAAGGGCTGCCATTTCACACTATGGTAAACTTTCACCTGTAGATAAGAGCTGGTTGCCTCAAATTAGTCTTTGAAATGCATGATCATAATGTATGATTTACATGTTCATCAGCATGAAACAATGAGTAATTCACAATAATAACTGTAAACAATAAAATGTAAATCTTTGCAAAAATCTTCAGATACTACAAAGCCAGGCTGAGAGTTCTAACAATGGCAATCCGTAAAAGCAAAATCAATGAGTCATAGTTTTGGTTAGGCCACAGTTCCTGGGGTCAAATGAAGGTCAAGCAAATGGCTAAATGGTGCAACTACAAAAAAAAGGGCTGGTACAAAGCCTGCTCTTACGTCAAATACAGCGTTGATATTGTTTTTTTTACAAATACTAATTGAATTTTCATAGAAAAGAGAAAAATGATACAATACTGTGTGTACAAGTTACAGAGTCTACAAAATTTGCCAACTCAAATTTAAGCAAAAACAAAACCATTACTTTTCTGCTTTACTACCAGCATCGCTTTTAAGCTATTGTAAGCAAAGTATTATATATAAGCCTAATAAAACCTAATTATGTTTAAAAGTGAGACTGAAAGATACATAAACAGAGAGACCGACAGACAGAAAGGTAAACATAACAGACCCACATGAAGGCAAGGAAAGCTTGGCTAGTGTTTTAGATTACTTCAAAGGCTCACATGAGAGGCAATATCAGAACAGGAGAAAACTAAGGAGAAATCTGCAAAAAAATCAAGTTTTATCATAAATATCATTAATCAATGCTGATACCATTTCATGGAATTAATTCACCACAAGTTAACTAAATAATCCTCTTTTTCGCTTTTCAAATGATCGAAAGCATTAAAAAATTTCAAAGCAGAAACAGAAAGAAAAAGTGCATGGATGTGAAATTACAGAAAGTAATTTCTACGAAATTGGATAACCACGCGAGATATACTGAAATGATTCATATTTCTCTGTAAGAAACTAAAAATGACCTTGGGAAGACAAATAGCTGTTTAAGCTGGTAAGATAACATATGAAAGGAAAGCAGAACTTGGAAAGGAATCTTGGTGTTAGACCACTAAGTGATTTGTACAATTATATGAGCAAAGCAACTACCCGTTGGAAATTTATTATCTAGCCTACTATATTACACTACTATGACAAGAGATCTATATGCAATTGAAAATTCTGAAAAATGAAATTGAAAAAAAATGCATTTGAAAATTCTGAAACATGCAATTGAAAATTTAAAAAAAATGCAATTGAAAATTCTGAAAAAAGCAATTGAAAATGGGGAATGAAACTTGACTTTCAGGAAATAAGTATAAATTTAAATAAATGGGATTTATTTTTATACAGGCAGGCATGTATGTACAAAGGAAGCATGCTCAACAGCAATTTTCTGCATTTCAACTAAACTGACCAAAGGCACCCAGAGAATTTCCAGATCTATATCAGAATTAATAATGATCACTTTACAGCATAGTTCAACATTGTTCCTTTTATTACCATTAATTTTATTGCCTAGCACCTAATTATCATGACTCTGAAGTGACCTATGTGGGCCACAAGAAATGCATGAAAACACAATTAACATAAAATAATCTGTCTTCAGGAATAAACAAAAGACTCAGGGATCCACTGCAGGTTTTGAACAACAGTCTGCCAAACACTAGTCCAGTGACTGTAGACCTGAGATAACAAACTTCCTAAAGAACTTATAAACTGAAAAACAACGCCACAGTCAAATCTCTTAACCTTTTAACAACCAACGTGTACTAAAATACATGGAAAATATATGTAAGGCCTAAAAAAATTGTGTTTCCGGTAACAGAGCTAAAAAAAATGGGTAGGTAGGTCGGAAATTTTTTTTATTTTGGTAAAATATTTTTATGCAGTGACTAACCGAAAAAGTATACCCCACTAGTCTTTTTTGCACAAAATACACGCTGCAACAAAGTATGTGTTCTAAGCAAGTATAAACTGCCTATTTCCCGACTGTCTGCACCTAAAACTGCTCTAGAAAACAGTCCTATTAATTTCATTTTGTTGACGTCTTTTCTGTTATGTCAATACAAATGTTTTTAAAATAATTTATTTTAATTTTTTTCAAAATTTTTTTTTTTTATTAAAAAATTATTTTTTAAAGAAAATTTGTTTACAAAATTATTTGGGTCGCGGCAATAAAAGAGGGTCGGTCGAGTTACCGGAAACACAACATTTTTTAGGCCTAACTTGTCGTTAAAGGGTTAAAAGAGAACTTTCTTAAAAGAGCTCTGACATTCAAAATTCCAGTCACAAACATGCATATACCGGTACAATACATATGAGCCAGTTCAAACATACAGCATACAAACATTACCGGTAGATAAATACAAACATACACCATACAAACATTGCATAAATGCATACCTCGAGTCTGAAGCCCAATGCATCGCATAGATTTTAGCGAGATGGCCGCGAAGTGTGCGTCTAGTTCGCATCTGTATACGTCCAACGGGTTCAATGTTTGCGGCAATCTGCGCGAGAGACGCATCGGCCATTGCCTTGCGTGATTCCTAGCAAAGTAATGTAAAGTAAACATTACAAAAGAAATAAATGTAAAGTAAACTTATTGAGAGCTCTATTCATCTACTGTGGGGCGCGGTGGTCTAGTGGTGGCGTCGTCGCCTTGGAGCCGGAAGGTTATAGGTTCGAAACCACCTCGTCGCGTAAGGACTTTGGGCAAGTCCTTCACTCACAATTGCTCAGCGCTTCGGTGTGAAACTCGGATGCAGTGTCCGCTCTGCATTCGGGAGCGCCTCTGAGTAGAGAGATGGATGGGGCACTATAACAAGTGCACATACAAACAAACTAATAATAGTCAAAATAACAATGCTAATTTCTACGGTGCCGAAAAAAAGCAATGTTCAACAGCTTTCTAAAATAACAACGATTGCAATGCAGCAGCCATTTATAAGAAAGCAACTGTTTCATAATAAAGCATGTTTGCTGTAGCCTCAAGCAAGACTCTATATCAGGTTCTTTTGTAGTTATTCGACAGGACAAACAGGCAGAAGGAAGCACTTAGTAATAGAAAGTACTGGTGGCTATTGTTAGTAACACTACAGACAAAAAAATTATTGCAGCCAGAGTTGGTGCAGTTCTTGGGTGTTGAGAGTTCTCAGTTTTAAAAAATCTTCCACTCTGCTATGTTTTTAGTTTATCAGCACCTTACATTTATCTATCAAAACAATCAGATGGCAAGAAATGCACTAATGATGATGATCAATGATGAATTGATGATGATGAAGCTTCTCTGGCAATCTCTGCCCGAAGGCAGATTAATTGGCTGTTACGCCCCTGTAGATGAGATGAGTGAGGTGGTTTTCCTGTTGCCTTCCCCACAGACAATGATGGGTAAGCAACTTGCCCAAGGTCGCTCTGCAGCAGCTTGAAGTAGAAAGTTTAGCATCTTGTGAAGTTGTTAAAAATCTCTTTTAAAAAAGTTGCACAATGCAAATAAAATGCTTCACCATCAACTAGTAACCCCTCACCTCCCCCACCTAGATGCAGAATGGCAGATGTTAGGTCCTTCAAAAACTTTTCAAGCTGCTTTTCTCTGTGGTTTATTGCACATTCTCAAAAGTCCAAATGATTGTTTTCAGTGTCACCTCATTATTTTTTGGGGTCATAGGTCAAACAATTTGAATCAGAGCTCTAGGAATATCTCAATCATCTTGAGTATACCCAGATCTTCTCTTAGACATTCCTACATTCCAAAGCATATGAGGACCTAAATCAGTGCTGGCCTAGGGGACTTACAGAAAAGATTGACACTTACACATGTGTGCAAGTTGGAGTAAGAAACAATGACAGGCCATGATGACCCTGGATAGATGATATAATGAAGTCATAACATTGTCTGGCCTGGTTAACAATATTGTAGGTAATAAAGGACTTGGTAAATTACTTAAGAAAATGTCTAACATTTCCAACATCAAGAACAGATGATGAAGGAATTTTCACACAAGCTATTTTGGCCTTATCAGCCAAATATATAATTGCAGGGATGTCAACACAGATTGCCTTTACAGTTTTTGACCGGCCAAAAATGAAAATTTTAAGCGCACATCTATTCCATTTAGAAACAAACACTGGCAGTACCATGTACCGTACTTTAGTGCATTGGTCCCTGCGTTACTCTAAACTGCATCACTGCATGTTCACACAGCAGTTTTATGCTTCTGTACAATGTACATCTTAAGAAAATGGTCAAACAATGCAAGTTCACACTATAAAATCTTTCTGCATAGCAAGCTCATATGCCTAGACATGGGGTAATTGGCATTGACTGGTGCTAAATACATTCTCCAATTAGATGAGATTTTTAAAACCCTAAAGCTGAGAATAATGTACTAGTTGAATGTGGACTGAAACTAGGAGAAGTAACAGATGTTCTAAACTATTATCGAGTCCTGTGAGTCATCATCCTCCAATTTGCTCAAACAAACCATAGTACATCAACCTTTAGTAATGAGGACAGTACGAAGAACACAGCTGTCACGGACATTCGAAAAAATAGTCTGCACCGATTAAAACTTTATTCAAAGAACTAATTACGCAAGGGTCTGACTCGTCATTGAAAGTCTTGACCAAATATTAAACTTCATGGACTTAGCTAACCATTTACTATAAAACTAAACTGTATGCTATCTGTTAAAAAATGGTGACCTGACAAAATAGCTCCTGAAGGACAAAAGTGCACCGACAAAAGTGCACCTTCATACACGCAAAACGACAAAATACAAGATAAATACTTGTCCATGAAAGCGCGTAATTAAAAAGCTAGCAGCTGAGAAAAACTGCACACAAAATATTGACTAAAAAGTAAAAGTTCTGTGCAAAACTATACCATGGATGTGAGTTCATAAAGGTACAAGTGTAATTCATGCAATAGGGTTCTGTTCTAATTACAATAAACCAAATACTGTGACTGAATTACATTTTATATGTAACGTCATAAGCAATCCTATGTATTCCCCCATTGTAACCATTCCATATGTTGCGTTCCATACGTTGAAGCCAAAGCCTGTAAACTTTGATTTTAATGAACCTATCTTTACTGAAATGCCTTTGGATGTTTGACACTGAAACAGAAACCTTGAGATCTTAAATTTACAGAGATCTTGTTCTTGATGGAAGTGCTTTTGTGCGAGAAAACGTGAAAGAATGCGATAAGACATGAAAGTTAAATGAAAGCAAGAAAATATGAAAGAACTGCAGCAAGCACACATGGAAGAAGAAATAGTAGATATGCTACACAAATAATTGATATAAAGTCTTGAAAATAATGCTTAATTGGATATTAATTTTGATTCACTAGCATGGGTCTATCGAAGCTTAAAATCAAGCGGCATATACCGGGTGGCGCATAAAAAACGTCCCCAAACTTTGTTAATCTGGCAAAGATCTAATTTCAGAGATATCAAATATCAATTTACACCAAAATGTTAAGCAATCATTTCTGTGCACACATGTCAAATTTCAAGAGAGTACGTTTATTATATCACACTCTGCGGCAAGGTTATAACGTCGTACCTGTTAAAATATTTTGCACAAAACTACGTCATTAAAAACGTTCCCAAACGTTGTTAACCTGGCAGGCTGGCAATTAAACAATTTTAAAGATAAACTAAATCATAGTGCATCAGACTAATTATAATTCATATTTGTACAACACAGCCAAATTATAGCTAAAAATACTCAACCGTTTGAGAGAAATTGTTGTTAGAACTGTATGACCCATGGCCAAAATGTTGCACAGTTTAATGATGATGTTTACGCGAGAAAATGTTTGATTGATCCTCCGCGTTCTCTTGTAACGACTCTTAAACGCTGTTTCCATTGTCCTGTTGACTTCTGTAGGCCTATTTGTGTGTCGTCTAATAGAGACCATTAATTTTTTACTTCAATGACCTGCTTAAAATAAAATGACTGATTGATTGATTGAAGTTCGTCAGCATTAATTTTAGAAACAATTTTCTGCGACCAGCATACACATTACACAAGCTCCTTTGGGGCGCTCCGTGCATAAGTAGACCATAGGATTTAGATCGGGAGAGTTTGGAGGCCAGGCATCACTGTGGATAAAATCAGGGATGTTTGCTTGAAGAAATTGCTGATCCAATCTGCAAAGATGTGAAGGAGCACTGTCTTGTTGAAAGATGTAGGCCTAATTGTCATCAGGATTGAGTCTACGTACTAGGCCTATACGACGTTCGGGAATGAGCTTATCGCGTAACAAGCCAATGTAATAGGCCTACTCTCCATTGACTTTGGTTTTCCGAGGATCAATGACGATGATGTGTGTTTTACCGTGCATCGAAACTCCAGCAGATGCCATTAAATTTGTTTAGAGAAATGACTAGTCTCATGATAAAGTCTTACTGGCGCAATTGAAGACTTTCGTTCGCGGCAAAATAAATGACGTAGTTTTGTGCAAAATATTTTAACAGGTACGACGTTATAACCTTGCCGCAGAGTGTGATATAATAAACATACTCTCTTGAAATTTGACATGTGTGCACAGAAATGATTGCTTAACATTTTGGTGTAAATTAATATTTGATATCTCTGAAATTAGATCTTTGCCAGATTAACAAAGTTTGGGGACGTTTTTTATGCGCCACCCGGTATATATATATATATTTCATCGCTGCACAATTTTTTTTATTGTGCATGATTGCCAGGATTGAAATCGTTGCACACATTTTCTGCGCGCTTTTGTCAGCGCACCATTTTCCAGCTCGACTTTCTTATGGCGCCGTAAGTGAAACCAGCCCCAGACAAATGGAAAAGCATATATAGAAAAAAATGCAAAAAGGATATAAATTATGAAGTGTGAAAGCACTCACCATCTGCAGTATCTACATATTAGACTCAAAGTACCCAATAATTTTCTTTGCGCTTCTTCTTTCTACAGGGCACTATTGTACAAAAGCTTCAGTGTCTAATACAAATGTTGAAACCACTCTGGGATTTTTTTGAAGAGCTATCCAAATTCTCCATCAACAATGACTGGAATTGTAGTTATAGAGTTTTTTCAATCCAGAAAAAATAATCAATGGCAACCCTATATGGGTGTGCAACATTTGTCCATATGTACTCTATGTATACCATACATCACTCTATATACAATACATATATATTAATACCATATATAATATATATTATATATATATTATATAGATATATATGGTTCAAAACTCACCCTAATTTGGTTTTTAAGCTGCTCCGCCTCCTGTCGGAGTTGTTCCAGTTCGCTCATTGTTGCTAATCTTTTGTGTACTTTGCTCAATTAAACAGCTACAATTTAACAAACAATACATCATAATCATAATCAAATAATTGTCTAAAATTTTATCAGTTGAAGAGACTTTCAGAAGCGCTCCTGAATCAACAACAAAAGACCACAACAAAAAAAGAGCAGTTTTGAACCATTCAAAGAAACCAGGCAGAAAAACAAGAGCAGCCAAAATCACTGAGGGTCACTAGGCAACCAAATCCACAAATCATTACATAGTTTTAATCATCACTTATGTACATTTAAATTATGCCTCATGATTAATATTCAGCTATAAAATTGGCACGTTGATAATACAAGTCTTAAGTGATTTTTATGTACCAAGGCCAAACTACAGATTTAAATGTGGCTGAAATCCCCTTTAATACACCCAACTGTTAGTTCTTCCTCTTGATTAAATTCTACCTACCGCTATAAATCCATCTTGCACACCATTATCTTTATAAAGATAAGTACGGTATAAATACCACGTTTAAAACTGTTTCCTGTATCTAAAAATAGACATGCTAATGCTGACTAGATCTATTTGTGGGCTTTAGACAAGTAAAAGCATTCTGTCTGTCAAGTGTTAACCACCTCTGACAGACATGTGGGACTGTTACCCAAAAGGAAAACCACAACTGAACAAACCAAGTCCTATTCAGGTGGTCATTGACCCTTTTAATACCAACCAAAGTTTAGTAAATGGTATGGAAAATCCTATACCTTCTGTCCGTAAAGGGTCACCAGGACTGAATTTGATAGGTGCATCTGTACTGTTGCACTGATTGATTGAGATGTCGTAATTGTAATCGTAATCTCCAAGCTTCCAAAGCGCTACTCGAAAGCCAAGCTTCATCAAGTCTAATGGGTTGTCCAAAGGAGGCACGAGTCCAGTCTTGAGAAGGAGCAGAGGCGAAGAGTAGTTGATAAAGTGGGTGTTGTTTAGGTCAAGACTTGGCAGGTTCAGGATCATGAGAGGACTCAGAGGAGTCAGGGTAAGAGTTATTAAAGACGTGAAATTAAGTAATAAGTGGAAAGCCCAAGAATTGATGGATAGAGGTTTTAGACGTGTTTGAGGAAGGTGATGGTGATGAGCGATTCAGCAGGCGGAATTCAGGAGGCCAGATTGATTGTCCAATAATGACTATTCATTTGTAACATTTTAAATTAAATTATGTTAAACCTGTTGTTGGATGCGTGCACAAAGTATCCCAAAATGAAAATTTAGAACCATAAATTGAGCCCACATTAAACTGATTTTGAGCCATCAGCCAACTGAACTGCATGGGGTCAGACTGACATTCAGAAACTAACGATTTTTACATGCTACACTACTATATTTTACATTACATGGCACTTATCATCTGTGCATTAAGGACTCAACCAAGGTCTTTCAAAAGCCAGTCTTCAATGTTGTGAATAACATTCAACTCAGCCAGAATTATTACCAAGCAATCCCTCTAAAAATGACAAACATCCACTCAGCCACACCTAAGCTCTACACCGCGCTTTACTACTTAATTAATTAATTAATCATAATTTACATGATATATTAGACACCATCAGTCTACACACGAAACGATGAAAGATTACATCATCAGTGTACATCAATTACAATCTGATCAAAGACACCATCCCCATCACAGATCCCCCATTCTCAGTAACTCACCCCAGCGACACCACAACGTTCCACGTGGGGGTCAAACCCAACCTCCTCGACGTCTGGAAATCTCCCAAACGGCGCCCCTAATAAATGCGCTGTATAAATCTGATCGATCGACTGGCTAAACGAGACGAGGCGAGGCAAGAAGGAGGGCCCCGCCGCCACCGCTGCACAACCTCGGAATAAATAATCACGCACACAGATCGACGACTCACGGTCAACCGATCAAACGCCTTCGGGGGTAAAACACCCATGTGTAGTATGTATGTAAAAAAAATTACATCATCAGTGTACAGCCGTTACAATCTGATCAAGGACACCACCATCCTCGGTAACTCACCCCAGCGACACCACAACGTTCCACGTGGGGGTCAAACCCAACCTCGACGTCTGGAAATCTCCCAAACGGCTCCTAATAAATGCGCTGTATAAGTCTGATCGATCGACTGGCTAAACGAGACGAGGCAAGAAGGCCCGGCGGCCGCCGCTGCACAACCTCGGAATAAATAATCACGCACACAGATCGACGACTCACGGCCAACCGATCAAACGCCTTCGAGGGGTAACACACCCAGTAGTAGTCACGGATGGACCGCGTACTTACCCCGTAGGAAGGGTGAACACCCGAACGATTGTGGCCCCGCCGCAGCCCAAAAAATCCTAGGCCGTCGATTAGTTAGGAAGTCGAAACAAACGCCAGCTATCCAAAACCATTAGCCACAGCTCCTCCTCGGCCTTCCTCCTCCTCCTCTCTCTCTCTTGCAGTCTCTCCCTCCTGCCGCCGTAAGCGCCCCAGACCTCAGCCAGTCCCTTCCGCCACCGCCACCGCTGCCTCTCAGTCAGACCGCCCTACACTGGCCCTACACAACAACAGCCGCAGCAGCGTAGAAGCATCACGAGAACGCACCGCCCCCTCTGCCTATTAGCTCAACAGGTTGCAGCCCTGACGTCAGTATATATTAGCATAAATAATCGATGCGTGCACATTGCAGCCTATGATTATGCCGTGCAGGAACCTCATAGTTTATGCATCAATTATGAATATGCATTAGTTGTAGGCTATTATAATAATAATGATTATGAGATGTGCACATTAGGCTATGTCTACGGCAACTGCCTTGCAGCGTCGATATCAGACAGACAGGCAACCGACGTCCCGTTGTTCCCGGATAGGTCTAGGCTTGTTCACTGTTCACTGTTCAGTGCAGGGGCGGAAACCTAGGGGGGACAGAGGGGGACGGTCCCCCCCAATAAAGACGTTGGGGGGGACGGCCCATGCATTTGTCCCCCCCAATGTTTAAGCGTTAGGACATGTGCACAATCTTCAGTAGGGAACTAGAGAAAAAAAGTTTAGCAGATGAAGTAAATATTTATAATGATATGAATTCCAGGGCAATCCAGGTACTAACCAAAAGTTATTAAGTCCCACGTTGGATAGATTGCGAACATTATACTGTATAGATAAGACACCTCTTTTAACTTACAACCAATTATTATAATAACATTGCCAACACCCAACGTCGCAAAAAGTCATATATCGGGTTTCTGCTACATTTCTTTCATCTTTCCTTCAGGCTCGAATCAGCGTCATGTTCAACATCGAAAATAATATGGAAAGTAGATAAGCTAGTAAGTAAGTATTTTGTATATTACTCCTCTTGAAAAAGAACAATGGGACATAGAACATCATTATTATATATCGAAGTAGAAATAGGCAATAAAAACGTACGAATTAATTTGCAAGTTGAATAGTTACTAATCTAAACTATCATCGTCAAACAAGTTAACTTTATAGAATTCTGGTGATAAATCCATTTTCAAACAACGATTCACATCGTTGAATCTGCAGATTATGCGAGTGGGGCATAAGGGAGTAACCAGTTACACGTCCAGGAGGAAGAGAAGATCGAGGAGGACTTGACATAGAGACTGTGGTAAGCAAACTGATTATACTGGAATCAATATGATGTCTTTACACACCTGAAAATCGTTGGTAATACATGATTCAAATTGATGTCCTTACACAATCGAAATCGTTAGAGATCCTGCTTGGCCGAGTGGGTTGTAGCCGGCGGCCCGGGTTCGATTCCCGGTCAGAGATTAATTTCTCGGATCTTTACTGCGGGTGGCTCGGTCGCAATATAAACGTGGAGTGAGAGGTTGTTCTCTGCCTCCGACTGTAAAGGCCCTTTGGTCAAACACGGTCGTTAAAAAACTACTTTCCTCGAAATCGTTGATAAAACCAAAATCAAAATTATGTTTTTACAATTTTACACACCCGAAAAATGTTGATAATACTGGAATCAAAGTGATATCCTTACACATTTGAAAATCCTCAATAATTCTGGAATCAAAATGATGTCCTTAAACACTCGAAAATTGTTGATAAAACTGGAATCAAAAAATATCCTTACACACCCGAAAATCCTCAATAATTCTGGAATCAAATTGATGTCCTTATACACTCGAAAATCGTTTATAATACTAAAACCAAAAATGATCCCTTAGACACCTGAAAATCGTTGATAATACTGGATTTAAAATAATGTCCTTAGACACCCGAAAATTGTTGATATTACTTGAATCAAAAATGATGTTCTTAGACACCCGAAAATCGTTGATAGTACAATAATCAAAATGATGTCCTTAGACACCCGAAAATCGTTCATAATACTGGAATCAAAATGATATCCTTAGACACCCAAAAATCGTTGATAGTACGAGAATCAAAATAATGTCTTTAAACACACGAAAATCCTCAATAATTCTGGAATCAAAATAATGTCCTTATATACTCGAAAATCGTTGATAATGCTAAAACCAAAAATGATCCCTTAGACACCTGAAAATCGTTGATTTACTGGAATCAAAATGATGTTCTTTGACACCCGAAAATCATGGATAGTACGAAAGTCAAAATAATGTCCTTAGACACCAGAAAATCGTTGATAATACTGGAATCAAACTGATGTCCTTAGACGACCCAAAATCGTTGATAATAACTAAATCTAATTTGTTGTCTTTAGACACCCGAAAATCGTTAATAATACTTAAATCAATAATGTTGTTCTTAGACACCCGAACATTGTTGATAGTACGAGAATCAAAATATTGTTCTTAGACACCCGAAAATCGCTGGTAATACTACACAGATCACAAGTCACAAGCCAGGTCTCGTGATCAGGGAGCAAATGCGCAACTTTAGACTACCAGGTAGTTATAAAATCGCATCCTCGCAGCTAAAAATAGTTTTTAAAAACCATTGTCATGTGATTGGCAGTTTTCTACTAGGGAATATTGAAAGATTGAGAAAGTGTCATACAGTTCTGAAACTTTCTTTGAAATGCTCTGATAGCAGGTATATTAATAATTATAGACACGAGTAGGTTTTCATTTCTATCAGTGTTTCTTTTCCATTCTTTCTATTAAACATAATTTGCATTAAAAAATTAACACAAAGAATTTTGTCATGAATTTGACTAAAATTCAGTATATTGTATGTTTTTCTTATATATATATATATATCGTTGATTTCATACATTACAGAGGTGTCTATGTTAAATGCTTCGAATGTTTTTTGCAAAGCAATTGTGTGAAATTTGGCAAATTCCATCAGTTTATAAATTCATATTATAACCTTTAAAGAGGTGTCTAATAAAATATGCTCTCCGATCGTTTTCAATAACAAATTAGAGTTTGAACAACTTCTATCGGGACTGAGAAAATGGACAATTTTTTGATTTTGGATGACAGCTAAAATGCTACAATTAGATGTGAACATTAAAAAACAGCCTTCCTTCACCCCTCCCAACTCGGCGTTTCGCGCCTCAGCAATCGACTTTCGGCCGCTCGTCCGTCCCCCCCAAAGTTCGGACCAGGTTTCCGCCCCTGGTTCAGTGTGTTCAGTGTTCAGAAGTCAGGACTCGCAGGATCTTTCAACCTGACCTGCATGCGAGAAAACAGCGATTGGGTGAACTGAGCTAATTAATCGTCTCGTGTTAATTAGCAGTCAGAAGGCTACATAAGAGGGCGAGGCAGAGCCTCACACGCTAACTCCGCCACTGGTTGCACTGTGCCAGTGCCAGTCCCAAGCATGGACAAATTAGGAGGGCGACACTAATCATCTTTGAAATAGCAGTGTCGTTAAACAGCAGCACAAGCATCACACGCATTTATAACACTGTCGTCTGCATGGCTGTGATTGAACGTCAATAGAATGCATTGATTGTTCACTGATCCTAATAGGCCTACTGGTTTCCTCTGCGTATACAATCACTTTGTCGTAGGCCTAAAGAAGGTGTCCAGCAGACGTCTCTGGGGTCTCTGGAGAGGGAGGGGAACGGGAAGTAATTACGCAAAACAAATCGATGAATATTATTTACTATCGATAAATTGGCCTATAATAAATATTAACTATTTATATTCATCTTTCCCCCGGCCACAATGTAGGAGTTGTAGACCTATATAGTCCATCGATCGACGCATTTATGCTGGTGAACAGTACTGTACTAACTGTAGGCCTATAATATTGTAATATTGCATTGAAGCCCCAATTGTTTATTATCTTTGTGAAGAGTAGGCCTAATTCAACCTCGAGATAGGCTAGCCTATAGGCCTATGCGACAATGAGAGATTATTTATTTGCCGCAGTCACTCAACTGTGACGACCGACGAGTTGTCGTCTGTTGAGTGCGTCGCTAGGCCTATATATATGAGCTGATTTTCGATGTGACTTTTGTGATAGAAAATGAGACATAGGCTACGTTTGATAAAATTCTAAACATGTTGGGATAGGCCTACAGCGAATTAAGATTGCTCAGTATATAATTTTATCAGACAGATGGTCTCCGCTATGAAGGCAACAGTAGGCCTAGGCTACTCATATAGTCTTACAGTTTGACGGGATATAGGCCTATCTGCCAGACAACGCCTCGAGCTTTAATCTCGGTTGTGGTGCCATCCATCTGGAATGAGTCGAATTACCCTCTCCTTCAGAGCTGCACGTTTATTACATCTGATCAGTTAAACATTGTCTTAGATATCTCTTAAATCTATTTTTTCTTGTCGTGGCTGCAGGGCTGGGAGCGATCCTGATTTCTTGGAGGGACGCTATTTAAATTCATAGAATGAACGAATTGACTATAACTGTTCAATCAATCACATAAATTTATATAGCGCCCCTTAAAGATATCTACTCAGAGGCGCTCCCAACCCAGGCCTGGTCAAAAAGAAAGGTATTGAGAAGACGGTAGAAAGAGCCAGCAGATCTAGTGACGGGGAAGAGAACGGAGAGCCGTATAGGGAGGCCATTCAAGATAGCTGGACCCACCACGGAATATGCTCTTCGCTGCATAGTATACGTAGCGGTACGACAAAAAGGAACAAGATAGGCCTAGTCACCGCGGGCAGCTGACCGCAGCGAACGGCGGCCCAGAGAAACGGGGACAGGAGTAAAAAGTGCACATTATATGATGGAGCTTAAGCCAGGATGCTGTTATCACTATTTGCAGTGGCGGCGCCAGCCTTACAATTTAGGCAGGTCGTGGTCATTGCTGTCATTCAGTAGGTTAAAGAAATTAATTTTAGGAAGATATTAAAAATTCCAGACAAATTTTGGCAGGTCGCAAGGCAGGTCAGAAGCAAAATAGGCAGGTCAAATGACCTACCGCGACCCACCGTAGCGCCGCCACTGACTATTTGGTGGTTATGCTAAGAGAAGTATAGGCCTATAGTGTGCCGCTGTGTGCGTAAAGCGGCAAAGTTCAGTAACAGTTTTAACTGTTAGGGTTGCCATCTACTGAATATGAATGCAGCAACATGAAACGTTAGTTATAACCACGATGTAAGAATTAATTCTTACGTCGTGGTTATAACTTATAAGACAGTAGCGCCTCTGAGACTGAGAAGAGTGCTTGAGCCTTGAAGGTGCGCTAAAGCAAATGGATCGGAACATTATGGTACACAGTAACACCACATAAATCATATTCCTCACCCGAAATCCCATGGCGCACTCGTCTGCCATAACATTCTGACTAAATCTGTTCACCAAACTTTGGACTAATATCTATATTAGTCCCAGACCAAACTATATATCCTAACGGCCGAGAGCGAAATAGGCCTAAATCGTGGCCTCAGCAGAGGCTTCTGGCCTTGCATCATGCAACCACTCATCGAAGTAATATCACAGTATCTATAGCCTGCTGTGGTAGCCTATTATCAAAGACCTTTAGTCTAAGTTGTAACTTTAAAAAGTCTTTGGTAATATCGGCATTATTGGGCATAATATTAGCATCTATTACCATCAGTATAATATGTTAGTTTGATCTGGATTATTAAACGATGATGATAAAATACTTTTTGATTATTTCAGTGAAATTGTTATTTATTTTATTTGATAATATTGCACCATTTGAGAGTTCTTACTCACCGACTTAACAGATGCAGGACGTTAGATGGCGCTACACTTCAATGGCCGTTCTACGGTTCCTGGACGAGGCTAGTGATGATGCATGGGGCGACAATATAATAATTGCACGAAAGGAGTACAAGTTAATTGATATCAGTTTCGGCGCTTTTAATGTCTTCCATTTCGAATAGCTGCCATTTGCTACCATGTTTGGTTTAAGAATCCGAAGGAGTTTACCCACTATCAAGATCTAACAGTTATTGATTCGTGCTAGTCGGTGTCTGACCACTACTCGCCGAGGTTCGTAAATAGCTCACACATCAATTGGTCATCTGCTTCCATTCATAAATTTGTAGCCTGCCTTTCGCGTGGCTGGTTATATTATTACGATTGTAGTTTAACGTGAAGCATAGTTCGTTAAAGTGTGGAGTTTGCCGGTTAGACAAATGCCTGTTGTCTTACAATCTTACTGGACAGCATGTATTCTACATAAAATTGGTCAACTTTGAGCAGAACGGAAAGAAAGTAGGCTTAAGCGTTATATGATTATCTGTTCGCTGCCTCTTTTCGCTATTTGCCTATTATAATATCGTAACTTGTGAGAAATCGCAGGTTGGTATCAACGTTGGATATCAATTGAATAATTTAAGATAATTTATGATTTATTTAATTATTTTTGAGTAGTCATTGTCTGTGATCGAGGCAAGTGGTGCGTTATTTGCTGTAGCACAAGAATGTTCTTGAATAAATGAATTATTGTTTTTTGGCAGTTTGTGAAAGCCAAGTTCATTAATGCATGGTTTTAAGTTTACGCATAAATGTGGTTTTTTGTGACAGTGTGCCTTTCATGATATTTTGCAAGTCATGTTGGCTGGGCTACCACAAGTTAACGTTAACACTAACTGCTTACGTTTAAAAATTCCTGCAAGTTTTTAGCTGTTAGCCTGGACATTTGAATGGAATGTGAACATTGATAATTGGGACAGTTGATATGGGGATGCTGGCCTACTTGAATACACAGACCAGCAAAATTTCCATCAATTTATTTGTGTTTGACTTGTGCCTCTCTGCCTACCTGTTTGCTTGGTCATGGTTGATGGTGGATAGGCTGATAGCTTGAGGTCAGGCAAGGTTAATGCAAGGTACATGGTGAATTTGAAATTTGGTTCTGAACTGTAATTCTACCTGAAACATGAGCTTTTATGTTGATCCCCAGAATATGCAGTCAACATGTTTAGTGTAGAGCAAAGCGGCTTTCATAATTCCTGCTTTATAGGTGTACTGCTCACTGTACCTCCACTTTCTCTGCTGTCCTCAACTTTGCCGAGACTCAACTTATATGGTTTGGCACTGGTTCGCAGTTCGCTTAGATTGATTGTCCGGCGTATGTCCACTGCTTTCTCAAATTGTGTTACCCATCTTCATCTAGTGGCCACAATCTGGGTGTCACCCTGGATAGCAACATCACATTATTTTAAATAACAGAATATCCTTCAGCCCTAACCCATTCCTGCTACTATCATTTGAGGCGACTGAGCTATCTGGAGATCAGCAGCTTTCTCATCTGTCTTCACCTCTGTTGTGCATGCATTTGATTTGTTGGAAGGGTTGAAGTATGAACATTGCAAACTACTTGTTCATATAGTTTAAGCTAGTAAAGTGATATGGGAACAGAAGTGATGTAATGTTGTTTGGGGTTTTAGAATCAGCATGAGCAGGAGCTTTTTTAAATAGCATGAGGTTATTTATTCTCAGTGATGTCTATTTTATTAAAAGTTTATTGCAGTTAACAAGGTTTTTACAAGCATATTAAATTTGATGTTTTCCTGTCCTAAGATGGTAAACAGACTTTGATGGTGCTCTAAGCCTGTGGGCATGTGACCTACGTGCTGGACAGTATGACATCAAAGTATCATGCTCCCCAACTTTCATTACATTCTGAATCTGCGCAATGGTTAGTGCTTAGTGCAATATTAGTGACACCTTCCGTTTCTCTGTGTAATCTTTTCTTACCTATACAGTTATTGCCATACTCAATTGTTAGTTTATTTCCTCATGATTTCAGTCATGGCTCTTGATAAAGAAATGCTGTTTTTGCGGTAAATACATACTAAGAAACCTTGATCTCCACGACTTCTATTGAATCAGATATTCTTTGTCTAGTAACTGTCCTGCTGCTGCCATTTTACATTGCTGCCATTCCCCCATCTTGGATATAAGAAAAAGGTGATGTCACTTTTATGACTCATCATCAATGAATATTAACTGCTGACCTATTTCATAGGGTGAACTTTTTTCATTGTGTGCTTCTGTGCCATTATGAAGTCTTTGTGGTATATTCGTCACAGTTGTGCAGGACAAAGAGGGAAAGAAACTGTTTTGAAAGATAACTGTTATTGTTTGATGACTATCAAAGTAAACACCAGATATTTCTCGACTTGCTATTTGGCAGCGTGGTGACAGTCAGGGCTCAATCATAATATTAGTGTGAACTGTTGTCATAAAGAGATGGTTGTACGTACAAACGGTGACTGTCATGACATCCTTCTAGATTCTAGTTTAACCATTAGATATAATATTTCAGCAGTCTGCTGCTGTGCCTTATTGGAGCATCTGTCTGGGAGTTACTCATGAATGCTGTAACTGGTGAAAGTGGGTTAAGGGCTTAAGGCATGCTATCAGTTGAGGCATTCTACCTCATTTGGAGTCACCATATACACTTGGTAGTCTCAAAAGCGATGTCTGATAATAGGAGCAGTAAACTCTGTCTTGCAAATTTATACTCAATGATGTACTGTTTGATAATTATATATGTGTTTTGATAATATATATATATATATAATTATAATGTATGTACTATGTATAATGTATATATAGTAATATATTCTAGTGTGTGAAACTCTGCCTGCATGTTTTGTATATATTGTTTTGTAATATAATATTCTCTCACAAAGATGGTGTGATATGATATGAGTATCTGATCTAGCTAAGAATGGTGAAACACACTTGAGCACACTCAGTGATATACTAGGCCCAAAAAAAATATGTTGTGTTTCCGGTAACAGAGCTAAAAAAAATTGGGTAGGTAGGTCGGAAAATATTTTTATTTTGTAAAATATTTTTATGCAGTGACTATCAGAAAAAGTATACCCCACTAGTCTTTTTTGCACGCTGAAACAAAGTACGTGTTCTAAGCAAGTATAAACTGCCTATTTCCTGACTGTCTGCACCTAAAACTGCTCTAGAAACAGTCCTATTAATTTCATTTTGTTGACGTCTCTTATGTTATGTCAATACAAATGTAAAAAAAAATTTTTGAAAAAAAAAAATTAAATTTTTGTTTAAAAAAAATTTTTTTTGAAAAAAATATTTTTTTAAATAAAATTTAAAAAAAAAATTATTTGGGTCGCGGCCCTAAAAATGGGTCGGTCGCGTTACCGGAAACACAACACTTTTTTTACGCCCTATACATGTAGCAAAACAATCAACAATGGAAAGAAGATCCATAGGTGTTATCTGTTGTTTGTTATAGGTTCTGTTTGTGTTATTTACTTTTTAGAATTATTAGTTTATTGTTGTGCTAGTAAGCTATAACTTTTGTTGACGTTATAGAACTTCAAGATATAGATATTTCCCTGTTTCATTTTGCTGTGCATAGGGATGTAGGCACGTGGTATATGCAGGAGTTGAGAGGGAGGGATTTTTTTTATCATGGTTAAGGTCTTGTTTGCCTGGAAAACCTATTCTGATATGTGTGTTTGCTTCTTTTACCTATTCTTATGACATATTTTCTTATGGAAATTATAATTGAAGTTCTGTTAACCTTGAGTCTGATTAATGACAACATAATTATCATCTCATTCAAACAACATCCTCACCCAATCACCTCCTGGAACACTTGTCTCTCGTCCCAGAGCCATAGAGTTCAGCATAACTGACTTTTGGAAATGCTGGGCTAGATTGTACAATTGATGTTAAAGGTATTAAATTGTGTTGTAGGTCACGGTGTGCCTTGGTGGGCTAAATAGTCACGCTGGGTGTGCCTTGGTGGGCTAAATAGTCACGCTGATGTAATATTATTTTGTATTTATGGGACATGGATGAGTGCGTGTTTCCTCAAGTGTGTTTGTGTTTGTGTGTGTGTGTGTGTGTGTGTGTGTTGCTGTTAGTCATTTCAAGCATGACTTGCTTGCTTCATGTACTCTATGAAGGTGGTATTTTGTATGACTTACTATATATAGTATATGCCATTTATAACTGTGTAACAGTGCGTATGTTATGAAAGCTCTAGGTTGCTGTAAAAATTTTGCCCTTGAACACTTTAATATAATTCAATTCAATTTTTGTTTAATCAGAACTTCAGGCTGCCAGCATATTACATTTTTATATTAAGTAATTTTACAAAGGTTTTATGTATACTGGTAAGTTCAGTTTATAGTCTAAGGCCTAATCATTCTAAACCCCCCTCCCACAAAGTTGGCAGCTGCTGTTCTCTCAGCCTTTGGCCAGAAATTGTGGTTCTTTGATATGAAAAATTGAACATTGCCAGTTTCTTTGCAGCCACATGTCCTGAACTTTGCCTCCAACTGTTCAAAACTGCAATTTTTAGTGTACCTGTAATCGTTCTGCAGTGTGTCAGATTGAATTTGAATAAACGAGTATTATTATTAGAATGATTTAGCTTGGTTAACTGATGCGTATGAAACTTATGTTAAGACGCCATTTCTGTCTGACTATATATAGCTATTAATGATGTTATGAGCATGTGAAGACAAGTGCCCTGCCCTCATTGTTATTTTTATTGAGCACTGTTATGTGTGGTGATCTATGTTCTTTATAACTGCATAGTCTCGCAGCTGTTTTGTGGCTAAGTACTTTCCAAAAATGATCAAACGATGTGGCGTTAACATTCCAAAAATCTTTCCATGCTTGAAGTAATTCAAAAGCCAACACATTGAATTTTTCAGTTGACAGCTATATGGTAACATCAGTTTGTCAAAAGTGATCTCCTATGCAAAAAAAACAGTAGGTGGTTCCTGGTGAAAATGCACTCAAACTGTTGAAGTTTGGTTTTATAATATTGTATCATTGCAGAAATGCAGGGCTGTATTTTTAAACAGTGCCTGCTACCTTTCTGGCCAAAATATTGTCTTGTAGACATCAAAAAAAATGGTGCTATGCCCATGCTTCTTTCAGCACCATTTCGGTGGTCTATGATTTTGCCTCTAGCCCTGGTATGACATATCCCCCACAACAAAGGGTTTGTGGTGGCTCCCTTTTCTTATTAATGGGTGTACAGCCTACATCTTTGTTTGGGCTTGGTTGGGACTCCCCATGGTGTGACTCACACACCTAACTTGATTGCAGGAAAAGTGACCAATTATGATACTGCCTCAGAAAGGGTGGAATAGTATTATTGTGCCTTGGGGGGACAATGGGGGTAATCAGTTGATGGTGGTCTATCTAGGGAAGGTGCAATTTCACTTCCAAAGAAAGAAACCCACTTTAAATAGTTAGAATGGGCTTTCTGCATTTGCTGCCACCTGCTTAATTAACTCACTGACATTGGGTGACATTGAGATTCTAGACACCTACAGGTGTAAAATGGTTATAGCAGGTGAGTTGGTGACCAATTTTGGTTAGATGAAGAGCAGGTCATCGTGGATTGGCTAACCCTCTGAGCTGTGCTACATTGGCTGCATTTTGTGCATACCTGTTTCCACTTTTGCACCAAAGGTAATCAACATTGCAGTTTAGAGCCCCAGGCGAGATTTGGCCGGAAAGTACCAGTAGGTTAACTTGATGTTCTGTGGATTCAACCTCAGACGGCCTTTCGTAGGAATGTTGCTTGTAAACACTTGCTAATTTTTATCCTGACAGAAACTTTCTTGTCACAATGTCTGTATCTTCTAAATGATGTACTGCACATTTAATTTTGGTGCACTTGTGGGAAAGAGGCAAAGAGAGACTAAGAAGTTTATTACGGAGGTTGCTACTTAGGCGGTAGTCTGAACACCAAAAATGTTAATTTTCGTGCATACTTTCACATGGCATCATGGAATTTTAAACATGTATTCGCATATTATTGAATAGCATAAGTGTCATTTTCCATCAAAGAAAAGTTGCACATTTACGAGAAATAAATTTTTAAAGTTTTATTGTTTAAGTGACCGCTTTACTTACTTCTTTCACTAAATTTTCAATCTGAGTTTACTTTTAAAACGCCTTCGCGATGTCCGACATCAACATTAAAAAACGCATTATTAATTAAGAAAAATTCGATCAGTGTTATAATTCAGGCGCATAGTTATAATAAATGTTTATTTTGCTTTAGTATAAATCTACACTTGATTTGAATCATTCTGTGATGGTATTTTTGCTGTTGTTTGTATATGAGCGATATTACAGGCACGGGCTAGTCAAGGATTCCTTATTGGCGACGTGTGTCTTTTACCGGTCTTAAAAGATTTGTTTTGGGGTCCATATCCACGCTACCTCTATGTTCTTATTAGGCAGCCCGCAGCCGTTCACTCTATAGACCGTTATGGCCCTCTACTCTAGTACCAGTCTCGGGCTGCCGCAGCATCGCTCCCATATGCTTTCTATTGACCCTTTGCAGCACTATAATTTATAGCTCGTACTGGGATCTTTTCTGGGAGCACTACTGTTCATGCCCGTTCTCCTTTAGGATTTTTAAAGTAAGGTCAATCCATGGCAAAGGGTCAATAGAAATGATGTTCTTTCAGTTTGAGACTG
Source organism: Lumbricus rubellus (assembly GCA_945859605.1). NCBI lineage: Eukaryota > Metazoa > Annelida > Clitellata > Crassiclitellata > Lumbricidae > Lumbricus > Lumbricus rubellus. Next base: position 28,390,394 of record OX243817.1, on the reverse strand, counting down.
TGGTCCTAGAGGGTCATGACGGTCTATAATAGCTAGGCTACAGCCGAGCTGACGACCAGAGGAATCTATGGGCTGGAAGCAACTTTGATCGGGTTGCATTGTGAGAGGCACGTGAAAAATCTGTAAATATGACAGTACATAATAGAATAAACTCAAGGACTATCTCAAGCTGTCTTTTTTACACTGATCGACTTGTGATCTTATCATCATGATTTGCTAGCTCTGAAGACTGTGCCAATTGATTCTAGTTAGGCAAGCAAGATTATGATTGGATTTCAGAATAAGAAGAAAGGGGGACAATTGCTTTTATGATGACACAACGCTAAACCATATCATATTGTGTCTGGTCCAAAAAGGGTCTCGCAGTATGAACTATTCAGTAGTGGAGCGCTGTGCAGAAGCCGCTTGGCAAGAGAACATATCTGCTGGGAATGACTAACTGAGGAGGAAACCCTATATATCAACTTCACCTATAGAGGAGGGAGGTCATTCCAAGCAGAATTAGGCATACACAGGAACAAATGCCCTGTGTTGGGTTAAAATAGTCCTGGTCCATGAAGCGAAACAATTCAATTGGAACGCAGAGTGCAATGAAGCAAAGCAGCAGATAAAAATTTGCACGTAAGGTCAGGGAGATATTTCGGACAATATCGTGTAGTTCTTGAGACATGTTGGTAGAGATATGAGCAAAACCTTGGAAGATGTTTGCAGCATTTAAAACTGACTGAAGAGGATTAAGACGCAGCTTGGAATGGACAATAAGGAGTGAGTTACAGTAGTCTATGCAAGAGTAGATGTGTGCATGAACAATTATAGTAGCAAGACCGAGGGCAACAAATGTCTGCGCAGTGGTGTGGTGGGTATGTTCGTCACCTTGCAGCTGGAGGGTGGCAAGTTCGAATCTACCTCAAGTCGCCGCATAGGACCTTGGGCAAGTCCTTCATTCACAATTGCTCAGCGCTTCGGCGTGAAACTCCGATCAAATGTCCGTGCTGTAGTGGGGAGCGCTTCTCAGTAGAAATCTTGAAGGGGCGCTATAACAAGTGCGCATACAAACATACAAACAATATGAAAAACTTTAAAAATACATTCATGAGAGACCCACAGTATGAAAAAATAATGTTAAATAGTTATTACTATTTTCACATCCACAGGGTATTTGATCATACATGGCTTGATAGACCAGTAAGACCACCCATAAACATAATTTCATCCATAAATTCAGCTTCAGCTTACTTAGATAAAAAAAAACCTTATAGAAATATTCATGTTAACTGTAGCCTTAGAAAGAATTACTTAGTTATGTTTCATCTACACTCTATTTTACAGTCTATTAAAAAATGATCACATCCGTTTCACAGTTCTAACACTTATTTATATTAGGGCAACAAATCTGTTAAATGCCACTCATAATTCCAACATGCAATACCAAAAATGGACCATTTTTGACGCTGTAAACTCTTTAAAACAATTTAAGCCATAATTGGGATATTTGGCACATTTGGGTCAGTCCATGTGAAATCACCAAGGGCCTGTAACTAACCTATCTCAGATTTGTCTGTAATTTTGCTATTTTGAAGCTTATTATGTTTGTATACAATATTGAAATTTTGAGAAGCCTATCAGCATGTATCGGCATTGTATGCCGGATGGAAGTAGAGGGGGAGGGTGGGTGAAGCATGTTAAATGTGGAGCCCTGTTCAGAGCCCAATATCTGAGAAATGGATGCACATAGGCTTGCAAATTTGTTTATTTTGTACAACTTTTAGTGTACTTTCTGATTCTCTAGATGGTTTTGGATTGCAACAAATAGTTTTGCATCAAAATAGGTGCAAAAGTGGCCAAAAACACTGACGCGACTCTAAATCGGCAATATCATGGCATTGTAGCAATGAAGACTACAGAAACAATTGCAAATGTTTTAAATTTCTGTAATCAGCGTATAGTTTACTCTGTATGTAACAAATCTTGGCCTCTTTGCTAAAATCTTCATCATGATACGAGTTGTCAAATTTGGTCCGTCCTATGAACTGCCTCATCTTCGGCTGCATGTACTTGCATGTGGGACAACTGATAGAGCAATACTTTTGACTTTGCCTTGTAGAACCTGAACAAATCTTTCCAAAGATATATGATATGTCTTCTTTATCTGAGTCCTTCACATGGTTGTGAATGGTCGAAATAGTGATATATTGCACATTCGTGGCATGTTTTGCCTCCAGTGACATGTTTAGAGGCCACTATCTCATGAATGGATGCACATAGACTTACAAAATGTGGTAATTTTGTACAAAGTTTGGTCTAATTTCTGATTCTCTAAATCATTTTGGATTGAAACGAATAGTTTTGGAATAAAATTGGTGCAAACGCGGCCAAAATCATCACCGATTTAGACTCGAGATTGCGTTTTTCGATCACTTTTGCACCCATATTAGTGCAAAAATATTTATTTCAATCCTTAGTTAAACATTAAACACAAGCTGTGAAGCATTATCAAGTTAATTTGATAACAATTTTTTGAGATGTGAATTTAACAAGTCGTTTTGTGTTAATTTTTTATGCATTATGTTTTGAGTCATCAAAAACCAGTGGGTAGACTCGCTAAAAGTGAAATAACTTTTTTTCTGTTTGAAATATTTTTTTGAAATGTGGCCTTTGTATGTAAATATGAATTGCCTTTAAGCCTGCAAAATTTTGTTTACAAATTCTTGCTTCTGGCCAAGATATTGTAAAAAAAACTTTGAGTTATCTTTTTTTGGTCCACCCTTTACCTAAAGTGCCATAAAAAATTAATGTGCAAGTTTTTTTTGATGGAATTTTTTTACAATACCAGTATACATGCCTTGTTATAAAAAAATTATTTCCATGTTGCCATATTCATGTATGAACGGATTTTTTTTAGAGCGAAGATACAAATTTCAAACTACTGTCTAACTGCTAGACAACGTATTCCAGAAACGTGAACTGACCACTTTGAAGCTCTATGGAGCACTACATATGGAGGTTCAAGCTAAAAGGCCAAAGCAAAGGAATCTATGGCCTGATATATTGATGACTCTTGCATATGATGTAAGATAAGACTAAGATGGTCTGGGACTCAGCCTGCTAGAGAATTATGCGTAAGCACTAGCACGATAGGATCTTAAACAAATTGTGGTTTTTTTGCGTACACAGTTTACGCACCCAGTGCAGTTCCTCTCATATAAAGCTGTGTGAGCATGGTGGACGAGTGCATGGCAAGTGGTGCAAGTAGGAAATAAAAGTGTGTTTGTATTTTGGTTACTGGCAATGGCGTTATATATCAGTGTATCACACAGATCTACAAGATGTTGAAAGGGAAGAGGTCCACATTAGCAGGTATAATGCTAAATATATAATTTAAAAAGTTATTCTGTTTTTCATTGTGGCTTGGCCAGGAAGCTGTATGAAATCCAGATTAGCAATCTATGTATTTAGTAATTATATAATTAACTTGGTATACATGAATTTGTTTTGCAGTTTTCCTTCCTTAATGCCTCAGTCAGTATTCTATATTCTGTAGAGCTGTGATGCCGTATGATGGTAAAATAATGCATCTGTGCAATGCATGCAACCCGTATATATAGACTGCCTATAATTAGATTGCACTACTTGTTTCCCGGATGCAGCATGGTATAATGAAGTGGTCAAATTTCGGATGTGTCATCTTGTGTTGGCCTGAATGAAACTAGATTGAGCAGGTTGACTATATAGTCTGTAATTCATATAGATGTGAATTAGGAAGGCAGGCTTTACTACAGTAATGTGGATTATTCATTCATTCCGAAAACTTATATAGCGCCCCTTCAAGAATTTCACTCAGAGGCGCTCCCAGCCCAGCCACGGATGGATCAGGCTCTTCTTTATTCTTGTCTTTTCTCCAACTCTTGCCTCCATCTTACGAGGATCCTTGTCGATATCACCATGCTCATATTTCGTGACTCTCATTGATCTGCAAAGAACCTCTTACACTCATCAATTTTAAGAACGTGCTCAGTTTGCTGATTCGTATTTATATCAAAAATAAGATGCACTTTCAACAAACGCTTCTCAATTTTTTTTCTGTGACTCAGAGTTCTTGCTCCAGTTTTCTTTATCAGCCGCTATAACAAGTACTTGTACGTACATACTTACATTACAATACATGCAATCATACATATATATATATATATATATATATATATATATTAGACTGGTCCAAAAAAATGAACATTGAAATATTTGAAAGGCATGTTGTTTTTTCTGTACATCTGGTGCAAGAAACCTACAGTGCAAAATATTAAACCACTGTGGCTCCATCTTCAGGTCCCTCAATGCTGTCAAAGTTTTAGTATGCTTACTACATTGTAAACGGTGCATTATAACTGGCAGGCCTCCAGTCAACGATCATTGAGCCTTCCAGTTTAGCTGATAGCAATATTATTGAATTGCCAGCATGAAAAGCAGCTGCAATTAGTGTTTAATTGACTTCCAGTGTCTAATAAAAAATATCTAAGAATGCTGTCAGCATGTCACATTGACGGTTCAGAAAGTCGAATTTGACCATGAAGATTACGATGAAGCTCCGTCACCTGGGGTAATGCTTAGTGTCTTCGTTCTTCGTCAGCGAGTCATTGAAGGTGCTGATTGTTGCAACTAATCTAAGAAATCTCTCTGTCCCATCATTCACGACTTGGTCTGTAGGCCTACTTAGGAGGAAGATCCAACAACGTCTCCTTATTACAAAGAGATTTCATAAACCTCCGGCTCTCTGTTATTTCCTCTCCTTGTTTTCCTTAGGAACCTACCTCTTGCAGTCTAGGTTCTTCTTCTTTACTTGTGTCTTGATTATCTCTTTTCTTATTCATTAACTACTTCTTGAAGAAAAATAAGAACCCAGCAAGGTCAATTCCTCAATATCGCATGAAAGTAGTAAATGCCGCCTTAGTGAACTTCTCATTTACAGCGTTGTGTTGGTCATCCAGGAGAGCCCAGTCATTCATAGCAGCATCACAAGCTCTTGGAGCCACTACCCTGCAGGTAATAGATTAGATGAGGACAATGAAAACACCCACTTCTCAGATCGAGAATAGCTCCCCCCGATCCTGGCTGGTTTCATTTGCTCACAAAACATCACGAGTTTGAATATCGTAAATGAACTTTATTATCTATCTTGACACTTCCTGCAGTCAGCTATTTTAGAGCCTGCAATGCATGGACTAGCGGACTGTTATGATGAAAGACCACTGTTGGTGATAAATGTTTGAATAGCTGGATATCGGATCCAGAAGATGAGTCCATCACAACTGTGAAGACTGTATCCAATATAGGCCTAGACTCTGTTGCGAGATGTCTGTACAAGTTAAATGTAACAGAGGTCAACACAATGTAACACTGAACAGTTATTAACATCCTTAATGGATCCCATGCCAGTGTTGTAAGCAGTAGAGTCAAATAACAGAGCTTCAATAGGTTTTTTCCAATGTCCATTCTTCAATGATCTTGACAGCGATGTTGGTCAATGTTCATAGCGGCTCCAGTATATAGGCTACCCGATGGAAGTTTTGGCATAGCAATGAACTCATCGAATTTGATATTTGGGCTTGAAATCAACAATTATTGACAAAAGGTCAACTCAGTGTGAGAATTGTGGAAAAATAACTGGAGGTTGAACCATTATCCACTTGGAATTGGGTGTGTGAAAAACATACTTTACTATGGGGTATTGTGGCTCTAAAAAGACTGGGAAATGAAACGCCCAGTAATTCACACGCTGGGCCAACCTATGCGCCCTCTTCTTTCTCCTGTAAGGTCTGCTACAGTTACCTTACCATTCCAGAGTGGAACTAAGAGGACATAAGCTTCTTTCTTGACTTTGTGGATGAAGGAATCTCTCAGATTGACGCTATAATGGTTCGCCTGTCAACCCTGGCATGCCAGAGTGAGTTTTAAGAAATAGACGTTTGGCCATACAGTATTGGACTGCAGATAGGATGTGACTAGAAAGCCTGTCAAAAATAATGCTGCGGTTCAGTGTTGAAACCAGCTCAATTTATAGAACATCATGGGGGCACGTGCCCCAATGCTCCCTTCGAGTCTCCTAAGGGTAGGTCTGTTTAAGTATAGGCCTACTTATCAATGTTCTGAGAGGGACAACCAACAAATTTATGAAAATTGTTCTTGAAACCATCACTTTCCAGCCACATTAAGGTTGTCAGCAGCCCAATATTCAATGTAAAAATGAACGAAAAACCATTATATTTTGAACCCCATTTTGGGGGAGACCCCATAGTCAGATTTTATCGGATTTTGGATATTTTATTCAGTAGCAAATTCTGAGAAGGAAACCGTTTAAAAAGTTTGTGTTACAATTTTTCCCAGGTCAAACTGCAGATTGTGTGGAGTATCAATATATAGCCCCAAACCCCAACTTTGATGCTCGTGAGTGACCCCTAAATATTACATTGGTGGCCTAAAATTTCACACAGGTACTTTTTAGATCAAAATGAACAAATGTATCAACATGCCTCAAAAATCCAAAAGACAAATTTTTTTACATGCGAATTTGGACCAGTCTTATATATATATATATATATATATATATATATATATATATATATATATATGATGTGTTATCATCAGTTCCTGATGCCAGCAATTTATTTGGCAGGGATGTGTGTGAATAAATGACTTCCATTGTCCATGGTCATTTGTCAAGTCGTTTGCTTCCCTTAGTGTCAGTCTAAGTGATCTTATCTCCTCATTATTTTATATTACAGTCTATCCTGCATAGTACTAAGTCTTTGTCTGTGGCTTTTTCTTTCCCTTGGAATCTTAAGTGCAGTGCATTGTTAGTTGGCATTCTCTCTACATGTATGTCAATATCATCATAGTTCCCCCATTGACCAGCTTTGTTTTAAACACCTAATTCTTGTCTAATGTCTGCATTTCTTATTTTTGCCCTTTAACATCCTTTGGAATAAAGATGTATGTTATGTTAATGTATTTGTGCATATACGTTCCCTCTGATGTGTGAGTAATGACTCGTTGACCAGTAAGAGGCAAGCTGATACATTAAACTGAGAGGGATACAGAGAAGTGTACTATTAAATCCGGTGTCTTGTAGTTGTCTGACAATTGGCTACTTTGCAGTCTTGGTAACTTGCTCTGGTGAGAACCAGGAGATTAAGAAAGCAATAATTACCCTTGTGAAAGCAATAATTACTCTTGTGCATCATATTACCGGTAATAATAATAATAATAATAATCATATTATTATTATTTGTATGAAGGATGTTGTTAATAGGAAACATGCCAAGCCCTAAAATTGGCTAACTATATTGATGAGAAACATGGGTGGAATACAGCTAGTGACTGTAATGTGAGGACTATAAATAGAAAAGGCTGTTTGTACCCAGCCTCTGCCTTTGCTACTTCCCAGATGGCCAGGAAGCATTTACTCATAAACAGCTGTGATGTCTGCAACATTTTATGAAATGTCGTAAAAGTAATTGCTTCGGTTTACAGCATCTATCTTACATCACTGTTAATGGTTGTGCAATTTATGTAACCTGTGTTTCATGCATGCTTGTCTATTTTATTTTGTCCTTAGTTTCGAACGTTTATTGTTTTAGGACTCGTAAAATTTTGTGATGAGTGCCTACCATAAGTTTAACCTAGACTTGGTGGCCTGTTTTCTGTCATTGGTATATTTTCGGAAAGCCCAGTGATATTTTTTTATCGGACACATCTCTTGATCTATATGCATGCATTGGTTGTTCTTGCTTCAGCACATCTTGAAAGTTCTCGAAACCTGACAGACTCATCATTATTATCAATGCATGTGAAATTCCTAACCTGACGTCTTCCATGTGTTCTGATAATAGAACTGTGAAATTGGAAATTCATTGTACCGGCATTGTTATTAGTAACTGAATAACAGTGCTGTGATACATAGAGGCAGCCTCTGCATAGAGACAGCCCCTGAGTAACGGTATATACGGATCTTGAAGAATTAACCAGTGATAACCTCTCTCAGTTGGTTGGTAGTGTTTCATGAGAAAAGTTGCACAACTGAGTTATTTAATGTGGGTATAGTATCACTAGTATCTATGCATGTATCGTTGTTTGTTTGTGTATGTTTATGTATGTATGTGTCTGGCTAAATTTGAAAGTGCTTTTTAAGACGTATGGTATTTGTCATTAGTCTAATAGTCTTGCTTATCGGTTTCGAGACTAACTCTCTTTTGCTCGAGAATTCTTGTGTTCCGATACTCAATTAAGTCAGCTGGGATATATCTATATCAGGTAGTTTGCACATGGACTACAAATGTAGTGCTTTGCAATTTGCATCCATCATTCAGGATGTCTTTAGACATTAGTTCTATCTAGAGCTCTGTCTCAGATACTGAGATACTGAGACCTGATTTAGGTTCCTTGGTTGTTTGGTAATTGTTCACGAATCCATTGTGTAGACTTTGTAATAATAGCACTCAATTTATTGGTTGTATGGTGGTTGTTGGTTATTTCTTATAAGATTAAATCCTCAAGTAAGCATTTTTATCCAGTGGGTTTTGGGTGTTTTACAGGAGTGCCTTTTCATTTATAAATATGGTTGTTCCTTCTGGGTAATGACAATGTCCTGTGTCCATAGTACTTGAACACAATGTATTACAAATTGACTGTATTCTGCTAATATTCATTTGAGCCTAATTGACATTTTGTGACTACCACTCTTCAATATTAGTCTTGATAATTTGTCTAAGCAGGTGACTGTGTGTGTGTGAATTGACTAAGGGTAATTATTTGCTATTCTTTGGTAGAACTGTGTCACTGCCAATACATGCCACTCCCAACAAAAGACACTCCCAATATAATGTCACTTCCGTCAGCTTCTTTGTGGCAATTATGGTAAGTGGCAGTGCCAAAAATACTCAGAAATGTCAACTGCATGATCTTTCTCTGAGACTAATGGCAGGGGAGGTTAAGGATCACCATTAAGTCACATAAGTATTAGTAAAACTATGTCCCTGAAGGTATGCACTTGAATTGGCTACAACTTACAAGTAACATTTTAGTTAATATTAGAATGAAATCAATAATATTATGCAATTGACTTGAGTTAATCTATAAAAAAATAACGATGCGCTATACAAGCTAGACAAGTCAACAAAATAGCTTCAACTACACATGTTGTGTCAGAAATATCCGTAGACCGTAAGCATAGCATATATGGCTGAAGTATTTCTGTGAATGCATGTTAGCAAATTTGTTAGCAGAACTTAACCTTTGTATTTTAGTTTTAAAAGTTTTAAGCAGCTGAAAATGGGTCTCAAAGATGCTTTGAGCAGTTAAAAATATCAGGCTTTATTGTGTAATTTTTTATGAATGACCGCGTACTGAATGCTACTTTGGCCTGAGTCCGCCTGACCATAGATGTTCTTAGTTGTCATATCCTCTTCGGGTCATTACTGTACAACAGTGTACAGACATATCTATTCCATTTTAGTCCACTTCATCAGAATAAACCATGAAATCGACTTTGCTTTTTCTTAAGGATCCTTTTCTCATCCTATCTGAGTGGTTTCTGCCATTCTAATCTTAGTGCTGCTCTGGCCATCTTTGTCTTTTATGTACTTTTTTGTTATTTTGTTTTTCTGCAAAAGTCTCTGTGATATAAGGTCAATTGGAAACTCGTAAACATGAAGAACAGTCTCATGCAGGAAATTGCTGCTCTACTGTTTCGCTGTGCAGGTCATTATGTGAAACCGTCGCAGAAGAATAAATCTTCAACATCTCTAAGGACTTATAATCTTGGCGGTTTATTTAGTATTTTCTCTTTTTTTTATGTGGCTCCAGTTTTTATGCTGTAGGCGTCAGCGAACTCTGGTGTGTTTTAAGTATACAAAGATGGTGTTGTGGTGAAGCTTTTACCTATACAACATCACAATATGTGCACAAGTTTACTTGAGGTTTATAATTATAATTATGCTTTCAGTGGTATAGTTGGTATAGTTACTGTTGTTAATTTGGTCGAGATTTGTGGCTTTCTACAAAGACTTGTTTATTAGTACATTTGTATTTTCTTATGAGGAGTAATTAGAATTTTTATGGGTAGTCATAAATCTCATGTTAATATTAGCCTCTCTGTATACCAGAAGATTAGCTTTCAGCAACAGAGTGTAAACTGCTGCTATGAAGTCTGTTTTTAGTACGGTAAGCATTTGAGACATGCAGATGATACTAGACACATTTAGTGGACGCAGAAGTTGTGTTTTAAAAAACCTTTTGGTCCAATCTGCGAATGGATGTCATTCAAGACTTAGCTCTATTCATTCCCTGAGCTCTAGCAGTCTACAATATTCTATGAATTTAGGCATTTGACCAAGGTGTGCAATTTAGTTTGGCGATTAATTTGATGGACTGGCAGTCCAGAGCTATAAAAAGTCTAAGTGCCTTCCATGGAAGAGGTATTTCAAGATTTCTGTTCCACTGGCATTCTAACTATACAATGACTATAATGACTATGGCGCCGTCACAAAAGCGCGCAGGACAAAAGCGCGCAGACAAATGCGTGCAGACAAATGCGTGCAACAGGAAAAAATGTCTTTATGTATATGTATGTGTCACTATGTATGCATGTATATATGTAGGCTATGTATGTATATATATGTATGTATGCATGTATGTATGTACATACATACATACATTCATACATGCATACATTTATAAATAAATGCATGTATGTACATGTATGTATGTATGTATGTATGTATGTACGTACGTATGTATGTATGTATGTACGTACGTATGTATGTATGTATGTTTGTATGTATGTATGTATGTATGTATGTATGTACGTACGTATGTATGTATGTATGTATGTATGTATGTATGTGTGTATGATGCATGTATGTATGTATGTATATATGCATATGTATGTACATACACAATACGTACATACATACATACATACATAGATACATACATATACATACATACATACATACATACATACATACATACATACATACATACATACATACATACATACATACATACATACATACATACATACGTATATATACACATACATACATTCAAACATACATATGTTTTTTCCTGTTGAGCGCATTTGTCTGCGCGCTTTTGACCTGCGCGCTTTTGTTACTGGGCGCATTTGTCTGCGCGCATTTGTCTGCGCGCTTTTGTCCTGCGCGCTTTTGACCGTGCACCAATGACTATATACTACAATGACTATACTACAATGACTATACTACAATGACTATACTACAATGACTATACTACAATGACTATACTACAATGACTACATCAACTGCATACAGACACAGCAGCATGATCGGGCAGCAAGGGACGAATACATGCCAGTGACCCTCGTACATCAAGGCTATAAAAATAAATTAACTTCATCGCCATGGATACGCCTCTGGCTTGGCATAGTGGCCGATTATTTAAAGCGCTGAGCTTTTAGTGCAAACAGTGCAGCTTTAAGCCTCCCAAGATGCTTGCTACAGTGTTACTTCGCTCACAATGGCTTCATGCAATGAATTCAGCTTCAATAACCTTTATGTGCATGATAAATGAAGTACAATAATGAACTTAAGAAGCCATGCCTTTCTTTCTAGTCGGTGAGAGTGTGAATGCTCTTAGTGTGCCATTTATTGCTGCACACTTTAAGCATAGGTCTTTGCCTTCTACATGCCACTACCATAGAAGATGCCACTACCATAGAAGATGCCACTACCATAGAAGATGCCACTAACATACATAGAAGACATTGCAATAATATATAATCATTGGGTGTCCGGACAATTCGGCGCCGGACAATTCGGAACGGACAATTCGGACCGGACAATTCGGAACCGGACAATTCGGGTTGCATGTAAAAATATTTCTCTTACGGCTATGAAACCTTTGTTTATCAATGGTATGAAATAAAATTATATGGGACTAAACAAATATTGTATGATCTTCTAAAATTTATCGAAGAACAGAAATAAGACACTGAAATTAGTAGCTGAATGCAGTAAATTATCAACTTATAGGCATCTCATTTAGATAAATGTAAGTTTCTTACCTATAGGCCCATGTTTTTTTAATGCCCGATATATAGTGAGGTGTCAGATATAATATTAGTTTCGACAGTATATATTTTGGGTGATGGAGAAGTCTATCACGAATTTGGGCTTCAAAAAATTGTTCGGTCCGAATTGTCCGGTTCCGAATTGTCCGGTCCGAATTGTCCGTTCCGAATTGTCCGGCGCCGAATTGTCCGGGAACCAATCATTGCTACCAGATTGTCTCTGTTTTGTAGTCCAGTGTAAACTTTTATGGCGATACTATCGCAGTCTTCTGTTAGATGCTGTAACTTACAAACTCAATATGTGTTTATGATGTCATGTTGAATTTTTGTAAATGGGATTCAGATGTCTGTGATGGTGTATAGAAGGAGGCAGCTTGTTGCACTATGAGTTAGCTCCACGAAGAAATAAGCTTATACTGTTGCAATGAGAAAAACATGCTGAGCACAGTATTGCTTGATGTATAAAACTTAGTCATCAAGATCCTATGCATAAGTAATTTTGTGCTGTACACAGTTGGAGAGCAGGTTTTTTTATAGCCGGAAACAGATGTTGCAAGGAAAGGAAATGTGCAATTTTGTGGAATCAAAAGTAATTCTGCTCAAATAGATGAGCTGCTTGTGAATTCACTGCAGTACTTTAGAAGTTCTGTGGATTGTAGTATTTTGACGTGCATTCATTCACATAACAACCGTGGGAAGTTGTTTGCGCACATGCGCTTATTTCACCAAGTAGTGTAATTTTTACCCGTAAAGGGAATATCAGGTCATGTGATGCACTTGACCTTCAACCATTGCCAGCTGAAGGTCAAAGTGAAGGAAATGAACGATGGGAGCTTTACTTACTTACTAAATTTATGATTGTAAGGTCCATACGTTATCTTGTGCTGAACAGAAACAGATGCAAACGCTGGTGCACCGCTATCTGGACATCATGGCAATGATGACAAGGATGATGATGATGACCTATGTGTCTAGCAGGAACATCTGGCGATCTTGGCAGCCGTATGCCATGCCAGGTTGTGGTCCGGAAGTAGCAGCTGCACGTGTGTGTGTGTGTGTGTGTGCGCGCGTGTGTGTGTGTGCTTGCGTGTGTTTGTGTGTGCGTGCGTGCGTGTGTGTGTGTGTGTGCTGTTCCTGCTTCTGATATCTTAACCTGCATCAGGTTGTCAGTTACACTTCCGTAAACAACAGAAAAACTATGAAAGCTATACTGAATTGTTTTCTCATTTTATCCATGGAATGCTTGGATGTGCATCTGTGTACGTTTGAGTCTCTCTCTCATCAATAACTTTATGGGGATTGGGGGGGGGGTTGAGAATGAACAATCAGAATGGTTAGGAATTTATTGTGATGGTTTGTATGACCACGAATGGGATAGAGTATACGTTGTAATTGGATGACTGAATGGATGACTGTGAATGGAATAAAATGTATTAGAAAAGGGTGGCAAAGATGATTATGAATGGAATGCATTTTGAATACACTAGGAATGTGAATAGATTTTGTGAAAGAATGATTGCCAATGTGAATGCAGTATGAATAGTACTAGCCTATAAAATAGATAATTGTGAGTGAATAACAATTATGAATGAAAGATCTATATGTGCGACTTTGTACATGCAGTAGATTTAATCTTTAGGTCCACTCATATACCAGTAGATTGACTTCTTATTCTTTAGGAAACTGTGTAGCAGTTGTTGACACTGACACTCTTTTGTAAGTTAACCAGATCTCTTTAGAACATGTGATTTATATGGAACACCTGATCTTTACTGAATCATTAATACCCGCCCAGTAATTTTAGACTACACTGTATACATTGGTGGATATTTTCCTGTAGCAGAAAGGTCAGATGTCGTGATTTGACCTCAAGAAGTATGCGTGGCTATCCATAGTACAATATCAATGTCTGCTGGATGTGCCTATGAATTAAGCAACGTTGCTATATATATAAATTTTATATATATATACATATATATATATATATATATACTATATAGTCAGTTAATCCATCCATGGGTGGAGCGAGTAGTATAGCCTTGAAAGGCACATGTAGATCGGAAGCTGTGGTCTGGTCGTGGTGGGCATGGTAATTAGTTCCGGAGTCTGGTACGCTTGCTTGCGTATGCTGCTTGAGTATGGAAGCATTGGATGGGAAGATATAATGTATTGGAGCAGATGGATGGATTCTGGATGACGAGGATTGACTGACAAAGTGTGCTTGCTCATTCTGTCCAACCTACGTTGACGTTGGCAAGCGATCTGACCACTGTTGGTAATGACTTGTTTGTTTTCTAATTTTGTCAGGAAGTGCAAGGGTACTTTAGCTGGAATCTTACATTGAATGCTAACATGGCACTGATTAAATCATGTATACGTGTGTGTGTGTCTATGTGTGTATCAGTGCATGGGTGTGTTTATGCATGTGTGTGCATGTGTGTCGCTTGTGTGTGTGTGTGTGTGCACGTGTGTGTGTGTGTGTAATGTATGCATAGGTCACTGGATTTATATAGCACCTTCTTGTCTCGTGGTAGCCTTCAGTTGTCTGGAGTGCATGCTTTGTAATACTGAATGGAGTTATATAGTTGTAGAGTCTCGTCCCATGAGAGACCGTCACTGTGCAGGAAAAGCAGTTCTTCATGCAATTGCTCTGCTATGATGGATTGCTGCTTTTCCATTGCCATTCCAGTGCATATATACTGGTGCTTAATAAGTACATGATGATAACATTAGTTATGATAATAATTGTAATAATAAGTTAAATAATATTTACAGTGATAATAGTAATGATAATCTCACACCTGATGGATTATACATACCTTGAGTTAAAAAATGATAACTGATAAGAGGAAGAAATGCAGGGATATGTGATCTTCATGGCATTCAACTGCTTGGCACAAATCTGGATGGGTTAACATAAATCATGCTGCTTCCTCAGTGTATCAACACTGACCTGGTCTTAACTGACATGATCTTATTTGTGCACAGTACTATAAAAATTAATTTAAACCATGATTTAAACCAGTGGTTCCCAACCCGTGGCCCGCGGGCCAAAAGTGGCCCGCGAGGCCTCACAAAATGGCCCGCCAAGCCTCAACAATGGCACTCATCTCTCAAAGAATTAACAAAAATATATGAAAAATTGACAATTTGGACAGGTTAGAACATAATTATAACCATTTTCTATTACAAATTATTTTATTTTGAAGTCTATTATAAACATCAAACATTCTACTTTGAATTAATTATAACAATTTTATATGCTTTTTAGTTAATTAAATTTTAGCATTATGGCCCCCTAAATGCCCTAATGTCCTTTAACTAAGAAAAAGTGGCCCCCGCGTCCTCCAACTTCGAAAAAGTGGCCCTACAGTCAAAAAAGGTTGGGAACCACTGATTTAAACCCTTGCATTTGAGGGCTTGAAACTCAAACATTTCTAGTGGGAACATGTTGACTAACCTGGAGCTTTTTATTGATAGTGAAATTCATTTTTCTAAACATGTGATGCTGAAGAAATTTTTGCCAAGTTTTACATTTGTTTGTATACCATTTGTTTTCTGAGTCAGAATAGATCTTGGTTTCTTTGTCAGTTTTTCATTAGCCGTTCAAGGGAGTTGATTGAACAATGTTGTGTTGTATGTAGCTTTGACGTTTTACTAGAAACTGGAGAAGATTGATCATGTTTTTCAGGAAAGTTGTACGTAAAACCATGTGTAGTGTGCATAGTTACTTGATGCCAGTAAAATTAAGACTTAATTTGTCAGGGTAACTATATATACTTGTTGTTTCAGGATATGTTCTATATCTTCTTCGTCTTTAAGTTCTCTGCCCCTCGGCAGGTTTCAACATACAATGACACCATTCTTCTCTTCGATATGCTTTTCTCTTCAGTTCATGTTCTATATATATATATATATATATATATATATATATATATATATATATATATATATATATATATATATATACATATATATATATATATATTGTATACATGTTTTGCATTTTCAAGATATGTTTCGTTTTCGTATCATTCGGCTGCATATATGATGCATGTAATTAGTGAAAAGAACGTGACCTTAATAAAGTATTTAGGGAATTGTGATTGATGAGGTATGGTACTTAGTAGCACAACTTAGTGTAGGACTCTATAGAAACTGTTGTCTATTTAAAGACTGGACTTGACTGAGTGCCAAGTTGAGTGCCTCTGCTAGAGGGGGATGGGTGGGTGGGGGCATGGCCGAAGAGGAAGTAACGGTTCAGACCAGCAGATGAAGTGTTGCTGCTTCAGTGCTTCTATGGTTTTGGTTTGGCAGCCTTGTAGTACTCTAAACCATGTCCAACTTTTGTCTCCACTTAGTAGTACGCTGCAGCTGTATGGAAGTTTGATTAATTATACTTATCAGTATGAGACTGTATGATATGATTCAGCTTCCATAGGAAACATGGAGCCCATGGGGCAGTGTACGTATAAGAAATTCAATGTCTGTGTGCAACTGCTGAAATTAAAGAGCATACGTTCATCAAATGAACCTGTCCTTAGTCCTTCCTCGTGCAGGACAGCACATTGGGCAACACAGCTTTCTCTATTTTCTGCACTGTTTCTGTTGCTAAAGCTGTTTTACCCTGGTGGGTTGTGCGCCCACAGCGGAACCCTCCTCCTTTACCCTGGCTTGGGACAGGCACAGACCACCCCTATAGAGCTAGCCTGTGGTGGAGCCAATGAAAGTCAAATAACGCATGTAATCATAAATCATAAATTATATTTAATGATCGTACTAAAACTTGGGTTAGAGCACAAAATTTATGAACTATACATGCAGACCGACCCTTGATTTTAAATCCACCAAGTGGTCTAAACACTAATAAAAGTATTCACAACATTGGTAGAACTGTATGGCAACAACTGCTTTGTATGAAAATAATGAAATGCAAATTTAGTCATAAACCGAGGCAAGTCTGAAGTCCATTCAAATATTTGGTAAATAGTTTCATGATGAGTAAGCCAACCCAAAATATAGAAGCCTCATGCTTTCTGCCTTCCCCAAAGTTTTAGACGAGAGCCTCAACAAATTGGGTCTAATGAATAACTTTGGTATAATTGATGGCAACTTTTGCATCTTTTGTGAAACATCACAACTGATGTTGTAACTTGCAACAATGCTAAAGCTTATCTCGCAGAACTTTAGCTGTTTGTGAGACGCCTTTGTAGCGGTATAGCTGTGCTACTGCGCCAATGTGCGCCATTTAGATTGTCATTATTTAATGTTAAAAGTCGTTATTTAATGTTAAAGCGTTCTCATTTTCAAATGTTTGTGAAGAGACATTTGTATTTCAGCCGCGTCTTCATTACAGTTGTTTATTTCATAATATTCTTGATTATCATAGTCTTGCCATTGTTTTTGTAGTTATGTTGACAGTGTTTATTTTATTTCTTTGTTTATAGAACAGCATTTTATGGCACGTGCAAGCAATCAATTGATCAATCTTTTTCAAACCAAGTGAAATAATGCAGCTATAATATTATATGTGGGGCAAAAATGTAAAATCAATTCGATCGCTGAAGATAACTGGTATTGAGTGCTGGGATGATATGCACCATTGCACCAACATATATTAAAAATAAACCTGTTTGAATGTTATTTATAAATAGATTGTATGGCATGTATGAATAATTGGACATGTTGAAATTTTTATGAAAAAGATGTTAGCCCTTGTGTGTGGGGTGTGGGAACAGACCTCTCTTATACTGGATGATCCTGGCACTTGCAGAGTACAGTCAGTGTACATATTGGATATAGCTGTGCTGACTAATGGGGCAAATAGAGCAGAATTGTTCTCAACAGAGGGAGATGAACCCATCCCTGACCCATTGATTGATAGTCCATTGGACTAATAATCATTAGACTATGTACAGCACACACACATCTTCATGAAACAGAAGAGTTACTTACCTGCATGGTATACAATAGTATTTAGCTTAACCAGAACTGTTTGCTGTTGATAGCTGGGGGAGGAGTGGCTTGAGCTGGCTATGGCCCATAGGGGTCTTTTAAGTGGTTTGAATTCCCTCATGTTTCTAATGATGGGTTACTCACAAGATTCATTCTTGCAGATCATTTATTCATCCATGATAATCACCATCATCTCTCTTTATCATCTTATTGTAAACAATGATGCATCAGCAGTATAGGCCTCACTGTTGGATGGGTGGATTTCCTGGGGGCGTAATTAACACAGGCAGAATCAGATGAAAATTTCATCAGCCATTTAATGTACCATAGTCTGGACATTGACACACACATTTAAGAGAAATATGTTGAGTATCGAAATGGCATCATTCTTTTACTCATCCAAGACAAGGTGCAAGGTAAGACAGGCAGGCTAAGATTATTTGTTGGGCTGTTTATGACAGAACAGAATCTGATGTATGAGCAGAATTTGATTGTTCCACTCTCGTTTACTGTGGCTAAGAACATGAAATTAATTACTGGCTCTTGATTGTTATGGCTGTGTCTTTAGTAGTAGTAGTTTAACGTCACTGTTTGGTAACAAAGACCATTAGCAACGCCCTCCTACTTTATCCAGGCTTGGGACTGGCACTGGCAGAGTGCAACCAGTGGCAGAGTACTGTGTCTTTGAGTTGGCTTAACCCTTTAATGGTGAACTGCATTGGTTTCCTGTCCATTTTGTACATGCTGGTCTTCAAAGGGTTAAGGGATTGATGTTCTCATTATCAATCAGAAGTTGCTTCATAAAAATTCAGTTTAATTTGAAGCAATTGTTTTGACTGTTTTTCCAATGTGTTTGTGTTCATAACTGTACATATAGAAATGACCGACCATTTGTACAAAGGAGACGATAATACTGGTTGAGTACTCATGCTAAAACCTGATTTGCATTTATGCCTTACGGTAGTTCTTTCGTTATTCGCTGAATGGGAAAGTAGAATTGAAAGTGTTGTTTAATCACTGGTTCATTACGGTCAGCCTGGTTACTGGTGTGTTTCATTCATTCTTCTCCACCCTTTGCCTCCAGTGGTCCTTTCCGCCCATTGCCGTTGGGCTATGAACACTCCCGGCCACCCCTTAATTGATGGCTGTCTCTAATAACAGGGAGGGGTTATTTCAGCTGGGTTGACATTTGAATTGCTAATGTAAAAATCCTGGTTGCATAGGACATGAGATTGATTTGCATATTTTTGCAGTCCCTTCCTCCCTCCTTCCAGTGGTTGCCGATTCTTGTTTGGACGTCAACCGAACAACTTAAATTGTGTCTGTAGAACTAATATTCGATAAAAGAATAAATGCTAACACTGGAAAGTGATGTGGTAAAAGTGTTACAGACATTGTATACTAACTATTACATGTCAGATGCAACCACAACAATACAGATCTATAGTTTGTGGTTCGTATTGGTATGGGTGTCTTACAGACTGTTGTGTGGCTGCATGCAGTGCTAAGCACTCTGAGCACTCTGGTGTCTGCTATTTCGAGACATTATTTGGAGGAGTAATAAGAATCTGTGGGTCTTGTATAAACATCAAGAGGCTTGATTCGATGGAAAAATTTGGATGTTGAATGTGGTCTTTTGTGACTTGTTAATGACTGAACTGAATAGGACAGCAGTTGTATTGGCCCTGTTATGGGTGTCGTGTTTAGATGGGAGTAAGCGTAATTACTATCATGTGCCAGTGTTGATAACATGCTGCACTGTTGAAAAGTAGATCATACCCTGGAGGCATCATCAATGGAACCATATATAGGTACCTAAGGGTAATTGGGTCTTGTAACTGCCTGAATGTTTGCTGTTTTCTGAATGAACTTGCACTCAGTACAGAGGAACTGGGCAACACTAACTAGTAATGCAAACAAAGATCAGAGATAAGAAGAGTAACACTTTGTTTGATAACAAGAGCACTCAAAGCAAAAAACATTGAATTAATGCTACTTTTAATGAGAGGCTGGATCAACAATTCTAGTATCAGTTCTTCTATTTGCTAACAGAGGATAGTAACATTAATCTAACTAATATGATACTCACAGAAATTGAGTTGTTCTTGTATGTATGCATGTATGTATGATTTACATTTTTGATTGTATGTATGTATGTTTGTGTGGCGCAGTGGTGTAGTGGGTAAGTTCGTGGCCTTGCAGCCGGAAGGTTGCAGGTTTGAATCCACCTCAAGCCGCGTCGTAGGGACCTTCACTCGCAATTGCTCAGCGCTTCGGTGTGAAACTCCGATTCAGTGTTCGCGCTGCATTCGAGAGTGCTTCTGAGTAGTAATGTTGAAGGGGCGCTATAACAAGTGCACATACAAGTCATATATATGTGTATGTATGCATGTATTTATGTATGTATGTATGTAACTATGTATGTATGTAACTATGTATGTACCGGTATGTATGTATTGTACATGTATCATTACAGAATCTCACAAAAGCACAATTCTTGTGAATCATTCATTATGCATGCATGACTTGCATGTAGAACTGTTTGTCTGGGATTGGAATCATTGGATTAAAAAAATCTTGTGCTAGATGCAATTGGGTCTGACCTCTCAATTTTGATCTTGCCTTTGTTTTGTATTCTGTATAGTGTATACATACGAGGTGTTTAACTTTGTTGTTGGCCGTGGCAATAAAAATAATATGTGGCCATCTGCCGGTGGTCATCATCATAGTTTACTTGAGAGCCCTCCTCAGATTCTGAGTGTGGCTGACGATTTCAGTCACACGCTGCCAGACCAGATCCACTCTGCCCCTCTCCGAGACCCGTCGTCTGAATATATGCACAAAATCAATAGTTCTGTTTATTCAGCCATGGCCGCCACTCTGTCTGTCGTCTGCGGCTCGGGCACATCATCAGACACGTATCCTAATCAATGGCTTCTGCTGCTGTAGTCTATCAAATTTGATCAGACAGTAGTATCTGATCAAATCATTCAATCCAGAGTTCCAGACTCTATATACAGCTGATCAAATTCATTTAAACTGGACTTTATATATATATATATATATATATATATGTGTGTGTGTGTGTGTGTGTGTGTGTGTGCGTGCGTGATTAGATCTGCAGAAACCATATATTATTATTATATCCATGATTAAATCGATTTAAACTGGTAGACGGTACAGTATTGAGACCGTTTGTGATGAAATTTTATGTAAACATTGCTATATCTGATCAAAACTGTTTGAATTGCATGGGATTAAATCCTCAATAAGCTCAGATGTATCTGGTCAAATTCCCTGAAAATAAACTACGTGAATTGAAATATTGAATTGATATTCCTGCCAGAGCTCGTATACTGGCACCTAATCAGATCCTAACAAAGCCCTGATGAGTATCTGGTTAAATCTGAAGCTATGCTGTGTTGTTACACAAGTCTAAATGTGTTTGTTGTTGTGGTTTAAAATTTGTCAGAATCTTATATTGTAGAGGATGACTAAGTTTTTTATATTAATTTGTAGCACAAGCGTATTGTTCAGTATTATAATGTGAAAGGTTAGAACTTATATAGTTCTTACAAGAAGGCTGGAGTGATGTAATATCTATATATATAAAAATGTAACCGCGTTTGGCTCCTTGCAAGTGTTCTCCGAACTTTCTGCGCCGATTCCTTTCAGAACTTCACCAAAACCTTTAGTTCCAACACGGCCGGGTTTTCAGAATGATTTTTCGCAAAAAGCGCAATCTTTTCAACAAAAAAACAACTTTGAAAATTCCACCGTTTTCAACACATAGCCTACGCCCGTCAATAAGCCTTGCATACCAATTCGGGCATGTTTGTTCCGTAAATTTCTTTAGCGCATTTCATTACGGCCTTCGCATTTCATTACGGCCTTCTTGCTCAAGCGTTTTATGGCTTGATCCGCGTCGCCATCGCAAAGGGAGGAGGGGAGGGAGGGGGAGGGGGAGGGGGAGGGAGAGGCTCTTTTCAGCCACAGCAACGCGTGGCCGGGTTCAGCTAGTATATAAATAAAAATCTAACCGCGTTTGGCACGGCTTCAAAGATCTCCGAACTTTCTTCATTGATTGCTTTCGAAACTTCACCAAAACGTTTAGTTCCAACACGGCCGGGTTTGCAGAATGATTTTTGGGAAAAAGCGCAATCTTTTAAACAAAAAAAGCAACTTTGCAAATTCTACCGTTTTCAACACATACGCCTGTCGATAAGCCTTGCCTTCCGCGTTTGAAACGGTTGTTCAAATGTGTTCCGTTTATGTAGAGCATTTCAACAATCCAATTGCGGCCTTCTTGCTGAAGAGTTTTATGGCGCTATCCGCGTCCCTATCGGAGAGGGGCGGTGTGAGGGAGGAAAGGAGGGGAGGGAGCGGGACGAACAGGGAGGGGGAGGGGCGCGGCGGAGGGGAGGGGGAGAGGGAGGGGAAAGGGGAGGGAAGGGGAAGGGGGATGCTCTTTTCAGCCACAGCAACGCGTGGCCGGGTACGCTAGTATATTATATATTCAATATTTTCTATTTAGTAGCAAGTGACTGAACATTTTATTTTCTTATACTTTTCTAATTTGTTTGGATGACATATGAGGCATTTGTGTTTGTATAAGGTTGAATGTAAAGGTTAAATTGAGTGTTATTCTATAAGGTGAGAACTTGTTTAACTGTGACGGCCCTGACGGGTCAGTTTCATGAGCCCCTGTTATCCTTAAGTGCTGTAAGCTTTCTTACAATATGCTTTATAAATGCTTAGATACATAACATCATTATGCAAGCATATCTACAGGTATGCAATCACATCATCATGAAACTAAATTCAATTTTAATATCGTTTTGGGCAAACAGAAATCCATGTCTTTTGTTTATGAATAATTGTCCTAGCCGCGGACAAAAAAGCGTATAAAAAAATATAATTCAACAAACCGCTATTTTTGACTCGCAATAATAGACAAAATGGATATTTTGCATAGATCTGCGATCTATTTAGATGCATACTTCAATCAATCAATCAATCAATCAAACATACTTCAATGCCCGTTTGAAACATGGTGACAATATTAAGGCTTGCCCATCCCATAAGACATATCTCGTTCTTGGTTCACGCTGAGTAAAAGTGAAAAGACTCCGCTTGCAAGTCTTGCAATGTTCAGCATTTTGCAAAAAAACTTTGAACACCATCCACCATTTGCTTCTCCAGTTCCCTCCAGTCAAAGTCTTATCCCCAATTTCCATTTAACTTCCTTCAGTGCTTCTGTAGAACCTTGCTGTGCATCGCTCACGTTTGTAACACACATCAATATGTATAGTTACACACACACACACACACACACATACATACATACATCAGTTTCCTGTGTGACTTATGAAACGGAAATGTAACTTATGTAAATGACAAGGTGCATGGCACATCCCTCTGCTTTTATTGGGCGCCGGTAGTTTCCATAAGAGCGAATTTTATGTGATTTAATCCAGAGAGGCAAGCTTCTAGAGGAAGAGCTGAATCAGCGGCAGCAGCGTCCATGAGCGCCAAGGGAACAATTGATGCCTCTGTCCTTTTGTATCAGATTATCTATGGTTATTGCTTTGTGCTTTAAGGAGACTTCTAAGGAAATGGCGCTTACTTACGTGTAAGTGCCGGTGGCGTCGTTTCTGTATGTTCGAGCATTTCAGTGCTTTGGAGAATAATTAAATTTAACACTGAAAATTTCATCTCTTCTTTTTGTGATCCTCTTGCCGAGCACTAGCTTTACTGGTTTGATTTTATGGTTTTTCTTCCGAATTTTGGTTGTCGCTTTATGCAATTCATGATATTCTCTTTCATTTCATAATTTTGTGTCATGATATTCTCTTTCATTTCATAATTTTGTGTCATGATATTCTCTTTCATTTCATAATTTTGTGTCATGATATTCTCTTTCACGTCTCACAATTTTGTGTCATGATATTTTCTTTCATGTTTTATAATTTTGTGTCATGATATTCTCTTTCATGTCTCATAATTTTGTGTCATGATATTCTCTTTCATGTCTCATAATTTTGTGTCATGTATACCAGGAGGTATTTGACGTCTGTCTTGGGAGAGTAAAAGCTAAGCGCAGACCTGTATTAAATTGCGAGACATTGTACTAAAATATTGAGTTCCGGAAGAGCTTCCACTTTTGTAATGATTCTGGTCGTTTTTAAGCAGAAGTACATGTTTGTATTGTGGTTACTCTTGTAAATAAAAGTTGAAAGTCCTGCCCTCTCATTTCCTTATCAAATCATTGAATCCAGACTGTATGCAGCTGATCAAATTTATTTATACCGATCTATGCATATGCACTGAGGCTGCATAAACCATGCATAAATTGCATATCTATTGATTAAATCGATTGAAGCCTGACTGTATCGTATATGCAATTACATTTTTGTTCCATTTACGGAAAAGCACATTGTGCATAAATCTGTTCAAGTTTATATAATTAGTTTATATTTATTGTGTTGGTGCAGGAGCCACGATATATTAATATATAATTGGTGCCACTGACTTTAGTAATTTTAATTGCTACAGTTTTCATTGTGCTAGAACACTATATACTTGGTCCCATTTGTACGAACTGCAACAATGCAGAATAGAGCCTTTTCTGTGATCGGCCCAGTTGTCTGGAATTATAATTGATCGCTACAGTTTTCATTGTACTAGAATACTATATATCTGTAATCTATTCTATGCTTTAATGATCAATATTGTTCATTGATTAACATTAGGCCTGATATTGATTTCTCAATGTAGAACTGTTAGTTGAACGAGAACTTGTCTGGGAAGGCTGCCATTCTATATGTACGCAGGCTGATCAGTGATCAAGTGGAAAGGGTACGGTGGTGCAAGTGCCGCAGTTACCTTACTTGACATCACTACTTGATTGCTTGAGTGGCTCTAGTGTTGTTCGGAACACCATCTGCAATGAATCTTCGCAATCCATATAACAGCAGCCTCTGCTTGTCTGCCTCTTAGTGGCAATCCATCTAAGCCGTAAGATACAAGCAAGACAAGCAGCAGCAGCAGCAGCAGCAGCATCTTCAAGAGCCGACTGATTAATGGTGCCAGCAGTAGCGGAAGTTATGCCAGGACCTCTTCCGTGCTTGATCCATAGGATCATGGAAAATCTGGGCCAATACCATTCAACTGAGAATTGAGCGATACCTTGCCTCCCCTGTATTTTACAGGATGTTGTTTGTGCTTTTATGTATTGTGAAACGTTTAAATGAGCTTTTTGAACCTCGTTTCTGTGAACTTGGAAATAATATTTTTTTAAATTACTGCATTGAATTAGATTTTTTTGAATTTTGAATTTAATATTTGTTTAAATTACTGCATTGAATTAAATTGTTTTTGATTTTTTCGCTGAGGATTTCATCGATAGAGATCACTGCTGTTTCTTAATTAACGAATTAAGTATTGCATTTTTATGCATGGACATGCTGTATATCTGTATGTGCACTTTATGCATGTATATAATTTGTATGCACTTAACATAACTGTTTTCCTTTTTCTATCTGCTGTATAGTATAGAAATAACAACTGTGCCTTTTCTTCTTTGCAGGTGTCCGCGGCCACTGCGCTTGCTTCGCAGGTAGATTGACATGGCACAGCTGTACGACTTCTTAGTTGAAGCGGAACTCCAGCAGTACTACACGCATCTCACTACGAAGCTGAACGTGATCAACGTGTCCGATGTGAAGCATGCTGAGGATGAGGAACTGGCCGGGATCGGAATGACGAGACCGGAAATAAGACGGCTGAAGAAGTTCGTGAAGAAGCACTGCCAACCAAAAGCACTGAACAAACTTAAACGGGTTTGTTGAACGTTCCTCAGAGTTATTTTGTAAGCTTTGTAAGGCGCCCTTGTAACGACATGGCTGTGTTACTGCGCCATATAAATCATCGTAATTATTATTATTTTTATTATTTGTTCAGATTGACCCAGGGTGGATAAAAATCGTGATTTTTTTAATAAAAATCAAAAAATCGGATTTTTTTGATTTAAATCGGATTTTTTGATTTAAATCGGATTTTTTTTATTTATATCGAATTTTTTTATTTATATCGGATTTCTTTCTTATAGTTCGTATTTTGTATGTAGGCCTAGTGCCTTTTTTGAGTATCAAGTCACATGCTTCATTAGGTAACAGTTATTACCTTTAATTCTACAGCTATACAATACAGGGTGGATAAAAATCATGATTTTTTAACTAAAAATAAAAATCCTATTTTTAAAATTTAAATCCGATTTCTTTCTACTAACTAGTTCTAAGTTTGGATTTACTGCTTCCATGTGGGTATCAAGCCACTATGCATTATTGTAACTGATATTTGGTATTCGGTAACAATTATTACCTTCTTTAGTTTTGCAGTTATACAACACAAATTAACACCTTTGAAGTGGTATATATACTTAATACTAATAGTGCGATCGATGAACAATCAGTTAAATCCAATGAAGAAGTCAATGTTCTGTTAAACTGTGAAATCAGATCGCTATGTAAGTGGTTAAGTTACTGAGTCAGTGAGTCAGTCACACCTTGCAAACTAAGACACTATGGTACTAATATTATTAGGTCCCTGCTAGTGCTAGGGCTAGTCACCAGTAACTGTTGTCATTCAGATGTAAAATATTTTAGTCACAATACAAATGTTCATCTTCTCCTGCTAATGGCTTCTTGTTCATAAGGTTGAAAAGAAACACCAGCTTTCCAGTTGTGTGGCACAAAAGCATTAATTAAAATTTATTTTCACTATTCGATTTAAATCGTGATTTTTATTACCGATTTAAATCGTGATTTAAATCAATGATTTAAATCAACCGATTTAAATCATCTCCACCCTGGATTGACTACTAACCATAACTAGTTAGTTGAATCTTGTGCAGTGTAAGAATTGTGGAAAAATAACTGGGGGTTGGACAATATCCACTTGGAATTGGGGTGTGAAAAACAGACTTTAACATGGGGGTCTAAGAAAGACTGGGGGTTGAAACCCCCAATCCCCCTGGCAATTCTCACCCTGATCTTGTGTTGATATCTGTTATGCATTGACATGCTAAGATGCTCCATTTCGGAGTCTCGATCTTGGTGATCTGACCTGGATATTGATCTGACTATGCCACACATTGCCACGGTGTTCTTGGACCATTGGATAAATGTCTTGTGTGCTAGCTGTATAACAATGAGCATATAAAATTATACCAATTTAATCAAACCGGCATTCACAATTAAACATTTATATTAAGATGCAAAACTTTTTAGCATTATATTATTTAAAATTGTCACATGATGCACGCAAATTTGTTTACAATTCATGTATTTTATGATGGTTGCCATTTCGCTTACTGGAATAATAATAGGTAGAGTTATGTAGTTCAGTAATTGAAGTGAGAATCTGTTGCTGGTTGACTGGAGTTGTCAGCGAAGAGCAGAAGAGAAGAGCTGTCAGATGTTTCTGAGGATATCTGTTGAAGCGACGCACCATGGAAGCCAAAGTCTATCAGCTGGAGATTGTTGGAAGCAGATGGTTGAGCCAGGGATGCTAGAAGTCTAGGTTGAGTGGATGAAGAAAAGTCGTGGCAGTGGAGGAGCAGGAGGAGGTCTGATGCGATAACTAGGTCACTTCATTGTCCATGGTGCAGATGCTGTCTGGGTTGAAGTATGGAGCTCCACACTCACACCCTAATGAAATATTCTAGGCAGTGCTGCCTGTTGCATTCCAGGGTAGATTGATCAAACCCAACTGTCAGTGAGGCATGTGAAGCAGGTTACAGATGTCTAGAATAGGTGCTACATAAAATGGGTAATGGTATTACCTTTTGATAATTATCTGAAGAGGTGCTATAAAAGTTGGATGTTACCCTTATATTATTATCG
Source organism: Lumbricus rubellus (assembly GCA_945859605.1). Taxonomy (NCBI): domain Eukaryota; kingdom Metazoa; phylum Annelida; class Clitellata; order Crassiclitellata; family Lumbricidae; genus Lumbricus; species Lumbricus rubellus. Next base: position 28,362,434 of record OX243817.1, on the reverse strand, counting down.
CAGCTATGTTCAAACTTTGGGCAATCACTTAACAATTGAATTTAGAAAAAGTCATCAAAACTATGTTCCATGTTTATAGTTCATGACATGAAATCACAATACTATGGTTTAATCCAGCATAGCTCTGGTTTAGAGTGGTAAATAATAATTTACCTACGTGTATATTCTAGGGCTTTGGATTTTTAATGATTTATTTCAATTGGTTGCTGACCTTTTAATCAATTAATTTTGTCTTGTTCGATTGATTTTTAAAAACTTATTTCATGATGTTGAATGGCCTACGTCTGGAGTAACAATACAATGAGCAGTGGTAATGTGAAACATTGGAATGGAAAATTAAGCAATCATGAATTGCATTTAAAGTGATTTCTGATCAATGGAAACGTTGAAGATAAGCGAAAAAAATATACCATTGTTATTCCAGTAAACAGCGCATTGTGGACTATTGCGTTCAGAAAGTACTAGCTGACTCAGTGACTACATTTTTTACAATTTTCCTGCTTTACATAACAGATACCAAATTAAATCGGACTTAATCGATTAATTGAAGTAATATTTTGGAGATTAATTGATTAATTTTTAAAATTAGTACCAGCCCTTGTATATTCCAATAATGGTGTTGATACAAAAATATTTTAATAACAGTATGAGGTTTTAAACTTCAACTTTGCTAGAGATTTAAAAACAGAGTTTTTGAGAAAGTAATTTATGATGGGACTAATTTTTTTGAGGCATCTTGTTTTCCGTAACTCTGTAAAATTTGGTGAATAACTCTTTTGTGGATTGATGCCTTCTGAAAACTTTTGAACGTTAGCCAACAGTTACTGATTATATTTATTTAAGACAGAGTTTCTTCCCCAGTTTTGTCTAATTTGTCACTGACGAAGCGACCTCCTGAATTGTCAGCTGTCAATGCTGGGGTTAAACAGATAATATTTTCTTGATTTGTGGTTCAATGTTTCAACTGAGAATGCTAACAACAGGTGAAAGAAAGAGAGTCGAGAGTTCAGGATAAATACCATCTCAGTTGCATGTCTGCTCTGCTGAAAGCAACACCTGGTGACATCAGAAACTAATATTGTCAGCCACACTAATTGATGTACGATGTCTGGCAAAGGTGAACACCATGTGCGGCCTGTTATAGAGGTGTCGATGCTTATTGTTGGAGATAGAAATTGTAAGCCACAGACTTTGACTTGCCATGTTGCCTTATGGTTTGAGGCAAGGATGTTTCTATTCTAAATCGCCAAACCTAACCATTCCTGCCCAACCAATGCTGTTTTTCGCTGAGTGGCTGTGAATAACCAGGTTCCTGTGGGTTAGCATTTTCAGTGTGCACACTGCACATACCTTTAGATTTCTTGGCGATGCTGCAGTTATGACTCTAGTCTCACTGGGATTAGCTGTTATCTACCGGTCATTAGGTTTAAATGTGTACGACAATGCTTTGCCGAAAGACTTTCGCTACCAAGGTACGTGTAAGACAGCGTATGCAAAACACAAGAACTTCGAAGGTTTTTATGTTCTACCCATTTTCAACATGAATAACCATTAACCATATCCCATGTCTGCCAAGTGCTTGCGTAAACGGAGTTTAGTGCTCCATAAAGATGTAATTATTTCATAAGGCTAGAATATTGCAATAGTCTGCTGCAGCTGGGCATCGAGCCTCCTCGGTGCTAATTGTGTGTGTGCTGTGCACTGAAGATAGTCTTTGTGTAATATTGACTGTCTGGCTGCTTGTCAAGTGGCTCTTCATTTACGAGTGTCCTTGGTCATAAGTGCCTGATGTCGTCTTCAACACATGATCATGTCCAGTATGTGGTTCACTATCGGAGACTTTGGTGTTGACCAAACACGTTTTTGTAATAATTTTTGACCACACTTGAAATCAGACATTTGTACCGATATCATATATATATATGTATATATTGTATGTATATATATTTATATATTATATATGTATATGAAGTTGTTCAACAATTAGTGCATATCAGAGGAAATGCCGCCTGCAATTAAGCAATTACGACACAATGTTCAGTTTCTGATGTGTATTTCACACTGAAATGTTTATGTCCAATTATAGATCCACGAGACACACCCACATGCACGCACCCACACGGACACGCACACACATGCACGCACCCACACGGACACGCACACACATGCACGCACCCACACGGACATGCACCCACATGCATGCACCCACACGGACATGCATACGCATATTGCATACAAATGCATCCATAGAGCTGGTCTGTATCTTGTTGGTGTTTCACGTGGTATCCTGTTTGGCTTATTCCACATATCCTGCTCTGAATTAGGTCTTGTACTTAATGCCTCCATCTTATGTATCTGTCATTTTCACTGACACCGAATGGAAACGCAAAGTCTCTTATAAATATCTGTTGCGTGCCACTGTGTCAAATGTATTTAAAGGTTAGCTTTCGTCCTGGTGTCTATTTGTGTCAGAAGATGTTGAGTATCAATGTCACTGTTGTGCATTTAGGAACTTTAGAGGCTGTTATGTAATTCTTTTGTTTGTACATTTCTCGAGTGCTTTACTCAGCATCTCCCTAATGATGTTGGACATGCTCATAGTCATAGTATCAAGACTTGATAATTTTCTTTGGACTATCCTGTGGTCTTCAGATAATGCAACAGTGGTTTTGACCCTCATGTGTAATTCCCAGATTGAAATGGATAAATGAATGGATATAGATGGATGGATGAATGAATATGGATGGATGGATATGACTGGATATGGATGAATGGGTATGGATTGGTGGGTATGGATGAATAGGTATGAATGGATATGGATGAATTGGTATAGATTGATGGGTGGGCAGAGGATTAGAAGAGGTCTGCATTTCGAGTTAAAGTTCAGCGCGTTTTATAACATTGTCTGCTTTAGATATTGACAAAAAGCCAGGAAGAGACGCGACCTTCATCGTTTGATGAGAATGCACTTTCTGGCCGATCTCCACCGAGAAGCGCCACACAACAACAGCAGCAGCAACTGCAATGGAGGAGGACGAGTCGTCTTATCGACCAGTCGGCCATCACTGTCAGCTGTAAACTTGGCGCTGGAGAGTTTGGCATCGTTCACTATGGAGTGTGGAAAAGGGAAGATAATGCCAAGGTTAGTTGCTGCTGCTGCTGCTGCTGCTTTGATCAGTGATGCTTCTCTTGTGTTGGTTTTAAGGACTGTTTAGGTGTGTTTGGAAATGATAAAAGTGAGTCTCTAAATTGTCTTTAATGGTAACAAAGCACCATGCTATTCACCGTTCTTAGGCAGCTAATTCTGTGCTTTATTACGACGATAACCGTTTGGTTTGAGTTTTTACCATAAAATTTGTAATGTTGTGTGTGTGGATTCGAGCGTCCAACAATGTAGTTACTGTGTGTGTCCATAATACACAATTGCCAAGTGACTTTCAAATGATGTTGTGTAGTTAAACAGTATAATAATATTCTATTTATTTAAACAATCTCGGTTGACAGATCACAACCGGTTACAGTGTACAATTATGCAGTTTAAACAATTCACAAGAACGAAGATCACAGAATACACAAATCTTAACTATACGAACTGGACAGACAGCCTGCAATACACGGCGCTAATAGCAGCCTACAAAGCAAATCCGCCCAACGGGGGCTCGAACTCACTACCTCTCGCACTCTTGGCCAGCGTGTTAACCATTACGCTACCGGGCCCCCACCAAAAAACAGTGGTTCAGAAATTATAATACTAGACATTTTCTAGCCACGGTACTTTTATGCGTGGAATGAATAATTTGGAGAACTTGATCCGATTCACAAATGTGAACTTGATCCATCATCTTTCAGTTGCAGGTGGCAGTTAAAACTCTTACGAAGTCTGTGATGAAAGAGAATGCTGAGAAGTTTCTTGAAGAAATTGCCGTCATGCATCGTCTCGATCACATCCATGTTGCAAAGATGTATGGTGTTGTCTTTGAAGACCAGCTGGTGATGATGGTCAGTACCAAACAGTTTCAGTATCGATGGGTTGTGGCACAAGCCTTTGGGAAATAAGAAAAGTAGTTTTATTTAATAATGACAATGATGATATTTATTTAATACTGTAGCACAGCTGAGGCTAAAGAAAAGCCCTGGCAGAAATGTAGTTTAGCACTACACTGAATTTGTGTTTTGTCACGCTCTATGTGAACACGATTTCAATTGTGAGACTTTTGTGTATGTAGTTGAAAATGCTAACACACTTAATTATATAGTTAGAATGATGGATTGATTGTATTTGGTCCAGAGGTTGAGCAAAAATTAGCCATTGTATTGACAGAGCTGTGATCAAATGCCTTTCAAAGAATCTGATGGAAACATTAAATTATATTAGGTGTTAGATTAAAAGTTAACTTCTGTCTTGTTTTAAGTGAGAAATTGTGGAAAGTGTTTTTTCACCTTTCAAACAAATTGAAGTAATCTGAGCTTGGAGTCTCTTATGGTCATTGCTATGATACAGTTCTTGAGTGTTGCTGGTTTTTGTTTACCTGACAGTGAATCCATTTGTTTTAAAACTATTCGCAGATAACTGATTTGGCGCCTATGAAGTCATTGGTTGATTGTCTCCGCGATCCTGGAAACAGGTCTTACTTTTCCGTAGCAGTGCTTTGCGATCTGGCAGTCCAGATTGCGGATGGTATGAGCTACCTGGAGAGCCAGACTTTTGTCCACCGTGACCTTGCTGCTCGCAACGTTCTTGTATTTTCCAAAGATATGGTAGGAAACTTGCCTCTTGTGTTTGCATGTTTAATTAAGTTTCAGTAGATCACTAGACATCTTTAACTGTTTGGATTTTGGCCTGCAAAGCAATATTGCGGTTTAAAAAAAATGTGTTTACTTTTCAGCACATGTTTACAAATGAAATGTTTTACTCTGCTTAGAGTCATGTAGATCGTATGGTGTATTTCTAAACCAAAGTTTGTATATGCAATTTGTGTGATAAAATGCATACTTTCACACTTGTTCTGCATAGTTTACAGCACGTGTTTGAGTTGCACAAGCAATTTATACATTTTACTCAATTGTTTCCTACCAGGTAAAGATCTGTGATCATGGTTTGACTCGAGCTCTTGGAGTTGGAATTGATTATTACCAAGTGAATGTTAGCATGAATCTCAAGTTACCTATTGCATGGTAAGTTCTGTCTGATACCTCTTGTGTAGTATTATTATTTGACATAAATGGAACTCTTTATAATTAATACCTTGCATGCATACATGTGATATACATGTATAATTGTATATGTGTGTATGCATGTTTGTGTTTGTATCATCATCACCATCATCACCGTTTCTGTATTGCTTTGCCAACCACCCAATTTTGTTTCTAGACTAAGCAGTCTGGAGTTGAGTGGGTGAACCACCTCCCAGTACCACCACCACCCAGGTCCATGTGTGACTTGGTTGTTTGACTAGTCTCTTTCATCTTCTGAAACAGAAATTTGATAAATTTAGGCTCAGTCTTGCCTACTATCGTGCTGTGTGAAGTGCCTAAGCATTTCTATTCTTCTATTTTTTTTAAAATCTCTGAGACGTGGATGTCCCCTGTTCCTGGCAATTTCTGCGTTGCTAGTATGCACAATGTGTGGAAGTCAAAAGATTGTCAACAGTCTCAGCTGTTGTAAATCATCCAGGTTCTCTCGGACCAGTGTTGATTTCGCGAACGAAGCCAAAAACGAGAACAAAATAGAGAAATCAATCGTTCGCAAAAATGAAAACGAGATTCTTTTGAAATTGCAAACTAAAACTAAATAGCAGCGAAATTTTATAACTCAATTTTTAAATCCCTCTTTAATTAACCACTTCTCTTACAGCTGCCTTGCTCTGTCCATCATTTAGAGCGAGAATTGCAAGAGGTTGGGAGATTCAACCCCCCCCCCATGTCTTTCTTGGACCAGTAGTAGAGTTTTCATTGCATACCATAACTCCACATAAGCAATGTCTGACTCCACTAGTTGTTTTTGTATATTTCTCATACTGCCCTCAATTACTGATGCGTGAATCAAACTTGCTGCTGCCCACGGCTACTGAAAGTCAATTAATCAGCTGCAGTGTTGATTTGTTCAACGAAACAAAACAGTAACGAATCAGATTAGGCAATGGTTCACAAAACGAAAGCTGAAATGATTTGATGAATAAAAACTAAACTTAAACTTAAAGGGTCCATTCCAGACATTTTGTTTTTATCGAGAGTGATGAAGTCCCCGAGGTTTACCTTGGGGCATAAAAAACCCCAAAAACAAACTTAAACTAAAACGATTATCAGAAACAAAACTGATTGATAATGAACTGAATAAAACTAAAATAAAAATGATTTTCTGAACTAAAGTAACGCTATCTAGCACACAGCTATCTATCTAACACAACCTGTATGCAATCCGAAATGGGAGATGGTTCCGCCATTGTCCTGCATCTTTGTTTTCATCACTTGATCTGCATTTCAAATTGGTCTGCTCAGTGGTCCAGTATGTACAGTGAAATGACCATGGTCGTCAGAATTTAGGTCACATAGTAACTGGCACCTGTCCAAGTCTTAGAGCCTCTGAAATATAGCTATAGCCAGTGCTCGAGCCTGCATGTCCTTGAGCAAATTCTGTGTTTGTTTGCTTGTATACATGTATGCATACATGTACGTAAATATATCCATGATTCATATTTATGTATTGTATGCCACTGTGCGTGTACATGTACATATGTGTATACATTTCAAGTATCTTTATTTTAACTCATGTAATCCCTTACAAGGGCTGCTTCATATTTTGCCCTTTTAATCTGCTAGTGTAACGTGTGAAGGTGATTGCTTACACATGTGCAGTTGGTTTTACTGGCCAACGTTTTTCTTAGAATTACTAGATGATAATTCTGTGTTAGTTGCATTGGTTGTCAAGTTCAGGAATTATTGTTGTGTGTGTTATGAAACAGCTTTGTGAAACAGCAACTACTCAATGTGATCGCTGTAACGATAACAGCTGATTTTTATGCGATTTGAGTTGGTGTTCTTGTGTTTATATAACCTATCAACTTGTTTCTGTTAAATAAATCTTGTCTTTTTTATGCAGGTGTGCTCCAGAATGTATTGCAGACGGAACCTTTACATCTGCCTCCGACGTCTGGTCGTTTGGAGTTACTCTTTGGGAAATGTTTTCCTATGGCTTCCAGCCGTGGGCGGGATTTACGGGTAGTCAGGTAGGAAAGACCAACAGCTACTCTGTTCTAAAGCCATATGCTGCAGAACAAATGTCAACTACTGGCATGTGTCATTCATCTGTGAATAAAAAATCATGTCTTTTTTCTCTCGAAAGTTTGTCAATTTGTTAACTGTGTCACGAACGTATGAATCTAGAAAAATTTAGAATTTAAGTACTGGACAGAATGAACACAGGGACAGTCATGTGCTTTGACTGTCCGCTTTGCTGAGCAGACCATTTTTAATGGCGGTTTTTGGGTTTTAAAATCCAGTAGTTGGGACAAATCTGCAAACAATGTTTGCAATTTCTCTGCATTTTATTATAGCAACAATTCTGATGCAGTTCATTTGAAAAGGTTTCTGTATTTGTATATTCAGCTTGTTTTATGTGGCATCTGTTTCGATCATTTAGATGCCATACATGTCACTTCCAGCCATGGGCTGAATTTATGGGTAGTTTGGTATACATCGTAGAAGCCGTATGTCATGTTTTCTGTTTGCAATTGGTCTGTCGATGTATTGACAGATCGCTTCTGCGATTGGACAGGACGAAGGTCAGAGGTTGGATCAGCCGGAACGTTGTCCAAAAGAATTCTACGATCTGATGCTTGTTTGCTGGACCCATCAGCCCAGCAGACGGCCGCGCTTCTCAAAGCTCGTCGCGGAAATGCCTCAGGTCAGATAATTATTTGTAGCGTGCGAATACCTGTCACTTTACTCACCAGCCTATGAGAATTGCTGAATCACTCCTTTCTTAAGTCGCTTAAATCTTTTTTCTTTAGTCGTGGCTGGGCTGGGAGCGCCTCTGAGTATTTTCTTGAAGGGGCGCTATATAAATTCTAATAATGAATGAATGAATTGGAGCACCTCTGAGTGGTTCTTTTGAAGAGGTGCTATATAAATGCTCGGACTGAATGTATAAATGGACGAATGAAAAGTTCCTTATTGTTGGAATGGAATTTGTTCTGCACTTGCTGTGGTGTAGCGTGCAATCCGTGCATTCTTTGATGTTATTCTGCTTATAATTATTAGACCTGTGGTTTTGATGTCAGTGCATCAAAGAGAAACCATATCACATGATGAGGTCTGTTATGAAAGCCAGAACAGGGATTTTGAAATATCTGGCTGCTTCTTGGTTTAAATGTGCTGATGTTTATTTACAGAGGGATCCTGATATTTTCCATCGAGCGTGCGCTTTTATTTGTTTGTTTACTGTTTAGATGAAAGCAACGCAACACATTGTGTGCAGAGAAAGCACAGCATGTCGATCGGATTGTCTATCGTACTGTGTTAGTGATGTCATCACGCTTCTCGACAAAACGTAAGCATTGTGAAGTTCTATTTTTAGTCAACCTTAGCCATTGTTGTATGACTGAAACCTTGTATAACAATAGCATTGTTATCTTGACATGCTTCTGCAGTTTTTGTCGTGACTATTTATGCTAGGTTTATGCTTACAACAAACCACCTGTGGTTAATAGAGCTGGTTCTTAACTGCATTTAACATCGTGCAGAGATTTGTTCACTCTTTGAGTAATGCTGTATAAGTTTTTATGGAGCAGCTTGGTTGCAGCTAGTTATTCAAAGAAAACGATCAACATCAGCATGTTTGCCTAGTTGGTAAGGTTTGGTTTATTTCAAGTACCGGTACTAAATATTTGCAGTTGTTAGTAAAATATTTTGTGTATTACAAGATTACAGCTGTGAAATTTTTGTGAATTAATTTAAAATCATACCTGGTTCTTTTCATGCAATTTATTTTGATGGCGTTTCTTTTGTGATGCTGTTCCAACAGTTGTCCAATCTCAGGATTTTGGAAAGGAATTCACGAGCCAAGTAACAAGGTCGGCTTTTTCTGTACGACGGATACGCTGCCATATGTTGAAAGTAAAGTCTTGGCAGTTACACTTCGGAAGGGCAAAGTCACCAGAAAAGGTATTGTATAAATGGATGATCATTGAAGTCGCTTTGAGTCTACAGTTCTGATTACTAATGCCTGTACAAAAATTTATGTGGTTCACGTTTGCAATTTCAGTCTCATTAGTATGCAACCGTATTGAGCTAAAATTTGATGTACTTTGCTATAATGGTCTGGGCAATTTCTTCAGTATGCATGGCATGATTGCTTTGGATCAATAAGAGTGATTCCGTCATTATGGAGATTTATACAGTGCCCATTCAAGGCTACTAATCAGGAGCGCTCAAGTCCCAACCTCGGCTGAAATGGACGGGTTTCAAGGTGGCGATAAAATGCATCTGAGCAATCCATAAAGGGAGCCACCATGGGGGCGGGGGGGCAATAAGAGAGAAGACATGGTGTAGTGTAGCTCAGAGAATGAGGAGTTCACCCTGAGTGGAGGAAGGTAGAGCACAATGTTAGTGGTGGTGTTGTTCACAGTGATCGTCTTCATTGTGTGGTGGCATTAATTAGCTTCCATCAAGTTAGGTATCATTGCTTCTAGACAGTCCGTCAACCACTCAATGGGGGGGCGCGGTGGTGTAGTGGTGGCGTTGTTGCCTTGGAGCTGGAAGGTTCGAGGTTCGAATCCACCTCGCCGCGTAAGGACCTTGGGCAAGTCCTTCACTCACAATTACTCAGCACTTCGGCGTGAAACTCCGATGCAGTGTCCGCTCTGCATTCGGGAGCGCATCTGAGTAGGGAGCTTGAAGGGGCGCTATAACAAGTGCACATACAAACAAAACAAATCAATAATATCTTCTAGGGAATCTGTGTTTTTGGTTTCAGAGTCTGACAGGAAGTCTTTACGTCCTGGACAGCGATTGCACGCTGGAATGATCAGTGTACCTCAGAACGACCTTCGACACATGGGTCACGTGGGTCATGATGGGGTCATGTTTGGCGACGTGTCCTGTCTTGACCAGAAGCAGGACAGATTTCTTTCAAAGGGTATTTCAATGTTCAGCTTACAACAATGCATGACTACCATTGAATCCTTTTTCGTTCATAAGTGTTAAATCTTATCTTATCTGATCATTTATAAAGTGCTTCTCGCAGCAAGAGCCTTTCAAAAGTGCTCCCAGTGCATTCAACCCCAAGAAAAAGGCAAGTTTTCATGAATGCAATGACGAATAAAGTGCAATACAGATGACGATAACGAATTAGACCTTAGATGACAATCAGAAGAAAGCGAGCATTATGTCCAGTGGGAGAAGAAGCCCTGTGAATGATTTGCATCTTCTGCCATTTCAGAAGATAGTTCCGCTGTAATTCCTGCACTCCCTGAGGAATCAACAGCACCAAGTAGCATTTCAAAAGAGATAATTAGCAGTAAACCGAAGCCTATCTTGATTCTGGTAAAATCATAGATGTTCGGCTGATGTAATGTGAATTGGTTTGTTGTAATTCTCAGCATCTGATATTTTGTTGTTATCTTACAGGCGATGATATTTGGGATGACTTGTGTGGATCTACGATTTCTTTGCCAGTTAGTGTTCATTCCAGTACAATAACGAAAAGTTGCTCAAGTAGTTCGTTGGTCAGTGATGTCACGTCCATTGTCACAAGCATCATTTCCAGGTAATCAGCTGTTTTGCTGTGCTTTCAAGTCTTATTTTTATTTCTCTGGAGCTTAGTTAACGTTCAAACTTTGACACTATATGTTGCTAGTCAGTTCATGTATAGAAAGACAAATTATATTCAGTGAATCATTTACCATAATTTAGTCTTTTTTTTCTGTTTGTATGTTTGCTGTCGTACTTTCCCAAAAAATTAATTCAAATGCTATTGCCGATATTCCAGCGATACGCTGACGGATGTAAGCAGTATGCAGGAGGACTGCGACAGCTTGCCGAAGTCGTTGTCGGAAGAGGCGCTTGATGAATCCTTCCAATTTGACAGTCCAAACGAAGACCTCGACGACTTCAAAATACCTGATATTTCGGTAATTTTGTCTTTTTGTACCACCTTGTCTTCTTGACAGCGACAGAACGTATGTATTTAATTCTGTCAAGTAGTTGAATCTGATGACAAATTGGAAAATGGATGCAGGCCATCATTCTGTGTAGACTGTATCAGTAGTTTAGTAGCTGTAGTCTCATTCAAATCCTCAACGGATAAATTTCAGAATTTTTTCAGCTAGAGCCCTGTTGCAAATTCTATCTATATTATCATTGGTGTGTGTGGTAAGATTTTGGGGATAAAGTGATCGGCCGGCCACCTGCCTTCATTTGTCAAGCTTAGAAAGTGAAGTTGTTTGTACTGTAAACCACAGTTCCTACTCCTCGTGCATTAAATATGATTTGGAATTGGTGTGGTTTACGATAAGGTTTCGAATTTGCAGTCACGAATTCATTTTATTATTTTTGCAATAAGGTGGAGTGTATCATAAACTGTTGAATTTATTTTTTACAGAACTCTTTTGATCTGGGTCCATCGCTCATGGATGAAGTGATGAAAGCATTCGGAGGTCCAAAAGACGAAAGATCTTCTACGAATAAAACGAAGACAAGAACGGAAGACTTCAGTCGCGAGGAGACGTCAGCGAAACAGTCGTTGGAAACATCTCTTGTTACAGCTTCAAAAGTGATGGACAGCAACAAAAGAATGATGCCCACAAGGCGAACATCTCCGCCAGAACATCCGTCTCCGTATCAAAATGGCCAAACCTCATCGTCGTTGTTTGTCCTTCAAAGGAATGCGGTTGACAAACAGGAGAACACTCGATATGAGGTCTGAACTAAGATTTTGCTACTTCAGCAGTCATGTGAGGTCTTGCTATTTTCTAATGGAAGGGATTGTAGTGGCTTCCTTTGTTTTTGTCCTTATATATTACAGATATTGTCACTACAGCAAACCGAATTTTATTTTGGTCGTTTTGGATGCCACGCAGATGTGGTTCTTTTACCAAATAGCATTTGTTAGGTAATCAAGCATCATTTGTAGACTTTACTTAACCCTTTAATGCAGAGATGGTAGCAAATGGTATGGAAAATCCTTTACCCTCCGGCACTAAAGGGTTACCTAAAGAGGGTGTCTGGCAGCCGAAGCAGTCAATGAAAGTGAATCAATAAATGTCTCTCAATAAATTTTGTTTTCTTTGATTTTATTCAAATGATGTGCTTTCTCTGTTCTCTGAGGTGATGACTGTGTGTGATTTTGATGTCTGTATCTACGCCAAGTTGTGCATTTAAATAACTTTGTCTACTTCGTTTGTTTTTCAGGTGCTTGAAGATAGGATGAAGGGAATGGCAATAACTACGGATCATGTAGACAATTCAACGGAAGGACTGGATCAAAAGAGCAAACGTCCATTTGTAGAATCAACGAAAGAATCAGTTGCAAGCGATTCCAACATCGCCGGCAGAAGTCATTATTCATCCAAGACGGATTCTAAGCTGCCGCAGCATTTGCCGCCAACAGTCACTGGACGAGCACAGCAACTGAGAAGAGAGCAGGATGCGGTTGCAGCATCATCATCCCATCTAGGTGACTCGAGGGGTTCCTTGAAGAACGGAATGCTTTCAAAAATCGGAAGCGCTCTCGCAAGGAAGAGCAGCACTCACGAGCACAAGACGCTGCAGTCGCTCGATCTCCGTAACAGCCCGCCCGCCTCCATCTCCTCATCTTCAGAATTCCTGCCAGGCGTAAGGAAGCTTTCGTCGACCAGCAGCAGCAGCCTGCCGGTGCGCAACGGGGCAGCATACCCATCGCTCGTTTCGCACATGAGCAGCACCGGTCTCGCAATGAACGAAGACGAGTCAGGCATGAGCGCCGCTCGTCGGTTGCGACCGGGCCGTTCGTTTACGAAGACGAAGGAGAAGATTCGGTCGTCCGTGGTTTCGGTCATGCGTAGCAGAGGCTCGCAGAAGAGCGCGCTTCCCCCACCGCAGCCGAATCTCAACGCGAATCTCCTCTTTTTCGATCGACTGAGGGAACAGGAGATGGAGAGAGAGCAGCTCGACCACCTCGAGAAGATTCCTCCTCCGTCACAGGCGGATGAATCGAACGTTGCTGAGGAGAGGAAGTGTAGCAATGGTCATCCAAGCAGGAATGATGATGATGATCAGCATCCTCAGCAGCAACTCATTTCAAGGAACATCATCAGCAGCAGTAGCAGCGGTGACAGTCAGCATCACGAAGCAGTAGGGTCCATGACTGTTTTTGCTCAGCCGCAAACCTTTACGATACCATCGATACCATCCGATACTCAGCCGCATGTTCAGCCGCATCATCCTTCGAGTGGCAATCCGCCTCCTACTTCGAGTTCCGAGGTTGTGTTACGTTTGAAGAAGCAGAAGCAAGGTATTATCGGCGTCACAACTGATGAAGCTCCTTTTATTTCTGATCGTCGTTGTCCGTCTGTTATATCTCGAGATTCTCTGCACGTATCGGAGTGTTCTAGCTCGAGTCTGACTCGCCAGTCGACTGGTAGCAATTCGACGGATGATTCCGGAACAACGTCACTAGATGGCCGCGTTGTTCAGGTTTCGTCGTCGTCGTCTGACGGTCACTGGCGGGCGAATGGCTTTCCCAAATCGATTAGCAGAGAACCAGTGCAGCAGGTGAAGCTGTGGAATACAAAGACGGTTGATCATGCAACTTCTCCGCCACAACATGTTCATGATAACCTTTTGTCATTCTTTGAATCGGAGAGGAATGATGATGATGATGATGTTGATGGTGGTGATCACAGTCCAACTCTTAGAGTGTCTGATGGTCTCAGGTATTTTTTTAGTTTGGTTTTCTTGTAAATTTTTTTTAATCATATGTTACTTTTATAGCTCTGTTGTTATTGATCTTAAACTTAGATTTTATCATAATCATTTTCTGTTTGGCTTTAAGTTTGTTTCTTAGCTAGCAATTTCTGACGTTCGTTTTCTTCACGTCTTTATTCTAAATTTCACCCGTCACGTTAGGGCATTACATTAAAGGCTCTTTTACACTTGTCATAAAAATATAATTAGCAACAATTTTTCAGCTGGAGGAGCATTTGACTCTAGTTTAGTACTTTGATCAGACTGTATGCTAGGAATGTTCATACATTTTGCCTGCATAAAGATCCATTGTGGGGATACTCTGCAGAAGTGCAAGATATTTTTATTTTACTGGTAAACTGCAAATGAGCTAGAGCATAAGACAACAATTTGTGAATTGACCGCTTAAGAGGCTCACCAGCTTCAGTGAGGCAAAAGAACTAACCCCCAGTCAAGTGAGAACAGAGGATTTGGAGCAGAGCATTGCGTCCAATTTTGTGATTTGCCCGGTTGGATGTTAGGCTGAAGATCTGGCATAATGCATCTTGATGCACTGGGGTGTATTAGTACACTGGTGTTTTAGTATCAATTCTCAGGGAGCTTTTCTTATGTTCTGACAGAGGCATGTAATGTAGCAAGCATCAGTTACCGTATATGCCGTAGTAGAAACTGAACATGCATGTTCTGGTGTTAGCATCTTTTTAGATTTGTATTAGCTGCATCATACACATTTTGCGCTGACCAAAGGCCATGGTATAAAAGGCTTATTAAAATATGAGAATAAAGGCATTTCATGGAAGAGGAAGAGTATGCTTAGAAGGCACAAAGTTACTAAAAATCCAGACAAAATAGTGAATTGCAATCAACATGGGATGTAGAATCATTCAAACGTTTCTAGTTACAACGAGTACGTTTTAAGAGCTTCTGAAAAGCAATCAATTTGCACACTAGTAGTGTCTCTGAATAGCAACTGCTTTTCTTTTCTATGCTTTTCGATTCTGTACCGCTTGAAGTGTTGTGTTTAGTGTCGGAGTGTTGTGGTAGCTCCACGGCTGAAAGTGGTTTGGGAAAGTTACCGGGTCTGAGTTAAACGGCCATTTGGGGGTTTTGGCCCAAAAATTGTTCTGAATACTTTTTTTAGTCATTCGCAATGAATTTCCCGAATACTGTACCACTTTCCCTCTAAATTTGGTAATTGGTAAAGAGTCATTGTTAACCGTGCGACCTGGCTGAGACCCGACAACAGCAGGTAATGAAAATCGATGCCGGGTCACCGACCCGGACAGACCTGGCTCACTTTCAGCCCTGAGTAGCTCTGTCAGACAAGGTTAAAACTGATTCAAAATTCTGACTACACAAATCAAATTATAATGTTTTCTTTTAACTCCTCTTCACTGAAACCTGATTAAGCTTTGGACGAATTGACCGAATTGCATCATCTGAAATGACTGCAGCTTGACATGAGTGAATTTTTTTCTTTTCTTTTTTCTTTGTTTCTCACAGGTCCAATTCAGAAACCAACGAACGAGTCGTTCTTCTGACCTCTCCTGCTGTCGCAGTAAGTAATAACTAAATAAGCTGAATTTCGTATTAGTCTGGAGTAAATTGTGTTTTTTTTAGGATGGACAATTATTCTCAGTGGTCGTTTATCTGAATTTATTGAAAGTCATGTGCAGTAAAAACTGTGCAAGGGATTGATTATCATTTCAGGGCAAGTCCGAAAGGCTGTAATTTGAAACATGTATGTAATTGGGACTCTTCCATTATTCTTCTTTACTAAACTTAAAACTGTTCTTTTTGGGTGCGCTGGAGTCGGGAGCACCTCTGAGTAGTTTTCTCTTGAAGGGGTGCTATATAAATTTCCGAATGAATGAATGAATGAATGAAAACAGTAAAGAACTCAGCAGTCTAAGATATGGCTCTCTCTTGAATGTGTTAGGCTCCTCAAGAAGATTGCTTGTACACCTTTTCTGACGAAGACATGAACGTATACTCTGCTGCACGCCTGCCTCGACAACACGCTGGGAGCACCAACTGGGAGGACAAGAATTCACGACACTACAAGGAAGCGGGTCATTGGGATTCAAGTGCAAGATTCAACTACGTTACGGAACAGCCGTCTTCAGGGCGAGAATCGCCAGAACTAGTCCATGTATAGACGACGTTTACTCATTCGATAAAAGATAGACCGCTTTCGTTTCGTATCTCAGTAAGTTGTCTGTTGTATGCTGATATTTATTAGTGATTAATGCGTGTCATGCTGTTGAACAGTGTTGGCCGAGCCGAAGAGCTCGTTAACTTTTTCGTGCATGATGAATTTTGTAGGTAAAGTGATTTTTGTCATTTTCTCTGTATGGAACTTGATGCTGGGTTGTTTAGCGGCAAAGATTCGTTAAAAACCAGCAGCGTTAACCCCTTAGCAACCAGCTTGTACTAAAATGCATTGAAAACATGTGTAGCTGGCCGTTAAAGGGTTAAACGATGTCTACGCTTTAGTATTTTCTTCCTTGAATTTCATCGTCTAGAAACTGCGAGTACCAATATTATTATGTAGCCTAATCTCAGTTTTTCTTGTTCTATTGAAACTTCTGATATTATCATGTTGTTCATTCACTGATCTGACAAGAGCAGCAGAAACCCTCCATGTTCAATGGAGTCAAATGGTTTCGGTGTTCATTAATCTATTATTTTGTTAACTATTAGGCAACCATTTTTTATGTGTACGATAACGTCTCAAATTATGATTGAATATCAGAGTGCACTGTGAACTGACAACTGGACTGAAAAACAGTTAAACGTGTTTCAAAGTTTTATGTCCAGGCTAACTATTGTTCTCAGAGGTGAATCATGAATTTCAATCTAGAAAGGTTAAGTGTCAGAGGTCTATGTGGAAATATAATTGAGAAACGAATAATTGTATGTTAGGTGTAGGAAGCATACTTCTGTTGCAGGCCCCCAGGGCACCCACCGTCGGATTCCATCTTCCTCCGGTTCTGTACCTGTCATATTTTGCAGCTACTGTTCTCTGAATTCCACCTATAGAGAGAGCTACTTTAAGCAATAAACATCCAGTCCCCAGATAAGGTAGGTTATCCTACCATTTCATCTGCATCAGAGTCTTTGTTTCTGACGTTTCTAAATTAGAATTACAGCGTTTCCTAGTTAGCGTTGTACAGAATCAATTTAGTGAGACTGAGGGCAGAAACTTGTTGCTGTGTGCTTCGAATAAGGATATTTCAAACAGGATCAGCTTTTCGTTTTTTGGCTATAATGGTCATGTGTTTGTTCAGGAAGCTTTCAACAAGACTAGGTATCTTGTTGAATGTTCAACATTCCAAAATATATTCTTGATGTTATTTTGTAATTCTTAGTAATTTATTTGAGCTGCTTTCTTAATTAGCATGTGATGGAAATTGTGGTTTTGCCAATAGTGGACATAAACAGGATAATTTCGAATATTGTTGAGTCTTGTTTTAAACTTTAAACTATTCTCAAGATCTAAGTCGTCTTATGAAATCTCATTGCTGAATTTATGCTCAGTGGTCGTCGTATTGTTCTATCTGCTGTACGCTTGCCGCTGTGATTCCCTTTAATGATGTCGCTAATCAAAAACGTGGATTTCACCATGGTACTGCTATATAGTAAAACTGCCATCCTTAACCCTTTAATGCTGAGATGGTAGTAAATGGTATGAGATCCTATACCCTCCGGCATTAAAGGGTTAAAGTATGTTTTGTGAACAGCATTTAGTTGTTTTCATTGCTGTCCGATTTCAGACAACTTGTGTTGTACTGGTTTACGAGGCATAGATTTACATACCGCAGTTAATTACTAAATTTGTGTGGTTGCTAGCAATTTTTTTTATCTACATGTGCCATAAGAGTGCCATTGGTCATATAGTGTTATTTTGCAGGGATGTAAATAAATATTTCCTTTTGCAGTGCTTTGGTAAATTTTATTAAACCATTTTGGATTTGTGTGGACCCTTGTAATTTGTATCGAAACATCTGTGCAGCTCCTTTTTGAAGACTTTTTAAAAGTGTTCTCGTGTTCTTTGCGGTTGACAGCTGTACAGAAGAACATCTCATTCTATGTGCAAATATTATTATTAAATGCTTGTCTGTTGTCAGTGTAACTAAGTCTTTATATACACGTAGTTCCTTTTTAGCCACTACGATGAGCTGTATAGTGAATGTGAATGCTATATGTAACATTTCTTTTGTTTGCATTATGACGAAATATTAAATGAATACCCAACATCTGGATACTGTCATTACTGCTCTAACATATATATTGAGCAAAAAGTTTCCTTGACAAGGTTATTTGCTAAGATTTGATGATCACCAGATCTGCATAAACTGCTGGTAACTCTGCACTGTCTGCTGAGCTGTGTGCTCAACTGTGGTAAGAAAGACCTTTTGAAAATGGATTGGATATAAGACACCAAAGCAAATGTTGGATCAGCAACATTGAGATATCATCTAGTTCTAACAGATGTGTGAAAAGCTCCACGTATGTTTTATGTGTCACTAAATTCTACTGTGAGAATTGTCACTGTCATACTATTGTTTGCTTACATAATGTAATTTAATGTAAAGCCCCTAAATTGCTCAGCATTACCAAGCTTATTCACCAGCGTTTCATTATTATATAACTTATATAAAAGCAAGACTTCTGTCCTGTGCCAGTTTGGGAAGCAACATACATGTTTCTGGGACGAAATTTTGGCGAAAGAGTAAAAAAGGTCGTCAGAAAATTTCAAAAGCTGTCATCCACCCAAAATGGCCATTCCCTATAGAAATATAAATCCCCCAAACTACGGTAGAGGGACTAGATTAAACACTACAAATGGGTTCCACAACATGTAGGAGGTGCAACAGTGGAGGGTCGAAAATAACAAAAAAAATTTCATACGTAATACATGGATGGACTCTGAATCTGCAAGCAACTGCCAGATTTGGTCAAACCCAACTTCATTGCAGTAATTCTTGACAGAAGTCAACTCACAGTAAGTACTGTGAAGATGATTTCGAGCCATTTGCAGAAAGTAGCAGGCGTGTGAATGAGGATGTACAACTATGGATGCACCAGTACCTACCCGAAATATTGGGGACTTCTGCTCTCATTATAATTATATGTATACACACACATGAACCATAAAATTCCACTGCAAGAAAGTGAATGCCCATAAATCAAGTGAAAGATCTTGTGGTTCTATTCTGCAATTGTAATTGAAGTTGATTTGTAAAGAAGCCACTGACTCCACAAATAAACAATATTAACCTTGTGACCTCATAAAAACTCATTTTACTCACTTTTTGACACAATTTTACAAAAATGATTCATAATACGTAAAAGTTAAAATCAGGCATAGATCTTCCATTTTTCCTTATCATATCAAAACGTGGCATAGTCTAAGCTTATTCAGGCTCAACAATCAAACGCTGCCTTATTTCTTGCGGTCTGTACTCTCAAGTTTATCTCCTAGAGCCGAAATTGTTTTCGATGATTCTTGCGTTGATTGCATCTTTTTAAGTTCATGTAGTTTCAGTGGTTTCTGGTCTTGATCAGAAGATCTCTTCTCAAAGTCTGATTTTGACTTTGGCAGCAATTGAAAAACTAATTCTGTTCCGGTTTTCTTTGAGCTGTGTATCGAAGCATGTTCCTTGCATGCGGTAGTCACCTGATCAAAGACCCGATTTTCACCCTGCACAAACGCACAAAGCAAGATTGAACACACGAAAGCAGTACTGACAACATAGTGGTTGAAGATGAATAAGCCTTTCACTGAAGGGAATTGCTGAACATGACTTAGATGATATATTCGTTTTATTGAGTTCTTGCCAACAGCCAGTTACAAATAAGACATGATAAAGAAAAATCATAATAATTCAATCAAATGGGTGGAAGTCAGAAAGAGGGGCAAAATTAAGGACTGCCTTAAATTAATATAAATAACTATGAGATGTCATGTTATTATGAGTTTAGTTTTTATCAGTATTTTTTTGGGCAAATTACGTCTGATGAACCATGCATTAAGAACTTCAAGAAGAAAAACCTTAAGTGCATTCCCAATGATAAAGTATTAGGGTCATTTTTCCAACACTGCACTTACCAAATTTGTTTAAACACACATATACACATACAGAAAACTCACAAACCTCAGTTGATTTTCCAGTCTTTATTACAACTTTAACTTCAAGACCTTTCTCAAGCCACTCTAACATCTGCTTGACCTTGATCTCAAGGTCATGGCTGGAGATGGTGCTCGACAGCTCAACTTTCTTCGCCGGCTTCTTTTTCTCTGCCTGGTTTACAGCTTTCAGCCTTTTCTGCTCCAAATTGAAATCTTTGGCTGTGACAAGACGAAAGACAGGATGCATGGCATCTTTATCTTCTACCCTAAGCAGTTTCAGCTGTTCTTCTTTCGCCAACAGCTCTGCCTTTCGCATTTTCATGACACCTCGAAGCTCACCATTAATTCCAAGTAGCTGAAATGTGAACAGAGTCTTTTAGAAATACTGGTAGGACTTCACAGCTACTACCGCATTATGTTGCGTGCATGCACTAGTGAGGACTTACGCTATCTTCTCTATGGCGCCAACTGACCTCAAATGGGATATTACAGCTGCACAAAAAGGTCATTTAAATATGGTTAGTACCATATTAAACAAAGAATAAGTAACAGAATTGTTCACTGCAGATGCAGCAACTCTAGGCTGAAGACTAAAAGAAAACACCAAACTGGAATATGGTTGCAAAGACAAGCTCCCGCCCCATAAGTTGTCTGCACTACTAAAATCCAATGTAGTAATCTAGCCACAGTAAAAACCGTTGAATTGCTGCAAATACCTGAATGGTATCACTGCCTGGTTTGCCAGCATCTGAGGATTCTTTGACAAGAAAACATGATGAATGAATTGATCGTTGGGCACATAAAGGCATCTGAATACATTTTGAAGCATGACCAGCAATAAAATACTGTCTCGTGGAACACCTTAAAAGGACTCTGCACCTGTTGCAAAGACACGTCAAGCTACTTTCAGTTTTCAAAATAGTATCACAGTTTTTGATGATTGTATAACTATGAGCAGACTTTGTAGACCATGTGTTAAGGATGAAATTCATAATAAATTGCTTTCTAATAGACGTCAATTGTGATGCGAAAAGAGATATGTAACTAAAATTGAGTTAGAGAGAACATACCAACTCTCACGACGCTTAACCTGATCCTAACCGACCATCACGACGCTTAATCTGATCCTAACCACCCCACACGGTCCCCGATACTGCAATTACACCACGTTTTCTATAAAACTGGTTCCGAGAAATCGGGCTTCGAAGTGTATTTTCAGTCTATTCGGGTTGACCCCCGAGTAAAAATGGAGGGCGACAATAGGCTGAGTTAGGCTCCACTAGAATTACAGAAAATACAAACAAGCAAAGAGCTTACAATTACCCGCAGACTGATAACAAACTGGTCGCTTTTCTTATGTCTGAAATAGTACTGAAAAACCGAACCAAATTCATCTTCGTGCCAGAAAGCATAATACTTGCCAACTAAAAAAATATTAGCTCTATGCATTCAGTCATTGGTAAAATTAGTAAGTAAGTGAATCTAGGTTTAGACAGCAGATGGGCCAAAGATCTGTAGGAAATGTTTCATAACTCCTGTTATTAGTTTCTTTCCACGATTGTTTACTTGTTGTTTGCGCACCAATCTAAACATTATTTAACTATTACTATCACTCACAATCTTAGACTCTAGGCTTCGGTTCACCGACAGCTGGTTCACCGACAATTCGTTCACCGACAGCTGGTTCACGACAATTGCTTCACGACAATAGGCTATTACTGGAGCTGGAATGCTGAAAATATTCTTGATCAAACTGGAGCTGGATTGATGAAAAACTCGTAAAATGGAAGCTGGATAATGGTATTTTTACCACGTAATCGTAAACTCCTAATTTCTAAAGCGCCTGTAGCAAGCCAAGCGCGGGGCACCGGCTTATTCATGAGCGCTGCGTTGAGTCAAAAGGACTGTCCGTAAGAGTAGTCCATGGTTGTCCGGGTACCTGAAATAGAAGCTGAATTAATGAATAGAATGCTTGAAAAATGGAAACTGGATCGGTGATTTTCATTCATGTATTTCAACATGCATCCAGCTTCCATTTCTCAAGCGTTATTTTTGCCAATCCAGCTTCTATTTCACCGATAATGAACCCTCATCCAGCTTCCATTCACCATTTGCCGGTGAGCCAATAATATTGTTGTGAACCAATTGTCGTGTCGAACCAGTACTGTTGTCGGTGAACGAATTTATCGTTGAAGGTTGAACCAGCTGTCGGTGCACCTTTGACCTGGTAGCTATAGCCTACCGAAACGAAAAGGGCGCCACTATTTACTATTTGGGCATAGCCCAATGATCTCAACGGGTGTAGGACATTATCCCCCCTGGACACTATCCCCCCCGGACACTATCCCCCCCGGACATTATCCCCCCCCGGACATTATCCCCCCCGAAGTAGGACATTATCCCCCCCCCAGTCTATTACCTAAAATGATTGACGCTAATAAGTCTACGAAGTTCAAATCACGTTAACAAACCTTTGTGGGCCTACTGACTGTATACGATTCCAATTCGTTCATTCATCTAATGACGACACTAACCCTAACACTAACCCTAACCGACCCTCACGACGCTTAAACTGACCCTAACCGACCCTCACGACGCCTAACCTGAGCCCTAACCGACCCTCACGGCACTTACACTGACCCTAACCGACCCTCACGACACTTACCCTAACCGACCCTCACGGCACTTACACTGACCCTAACCGACCCTCACGACACTTACCCTAACCGACCCTCACGGCACTTACACTGACCCTAACCGACCCTCACGACGCTCAACTTGACCCTAATCGACCCTCACGACGCTTACCCTGATTTGTACATGAAGGGGGGATAATGTCCGGGGGGGATAATGTCCTACGAAAAACCGGGGGGGATAATGTCCGGGGGGGATAATGTCCGGGGGGGATAATGTCCGGGGGGGATAGTGTCCAGGGGGGATAATGTCCGTTCCCCGATCTCAACACCGGCGTTTCCCAAAGATTCTAAAATTGTTGGCACTTAAGGACCTGAATACAGTATCTCAATGTAATGTATCACAGCTTTTAAGGAAGAATCTCAAAATATTAGTTGCTATGGTATTGCTCAGAACCTCCGTCCAGCTTCCAATTACGCGACTAATAAGTTTTTTAATCGCCGCCATTTGCATTTGTGTGTTGCCATCTTAGTTTTTGCGTATGTTTAGTTTCTTAATTTGCATTGGTGTACCTGTCGAAATTTGTCAATGGTAAAATATCTCCAGATTAATCGAGCTTCTGCTTTACGTGTACAGGTTCATTTTCCAACTTTGGGTAAAAACCTTACGTGACTTTATGACCGTTAACGTGGAGATCAAACGTTACGCAACCCTGTTGTTTACGTCGTGCGAAAACGCATGCAGGTCAGTTTCAGAATTGTTTGTAGCAGTCACGACAGAATTGCTGTGGCAGATATAAGATGACAGGCATATATAGGTAATCTATCGTTTTGGCGTTCTAA
This sequence comes from Lumbricus rubellus, assembly GCA_945859605.1. NCBI lineage: Eukaryota > Metazoa > Annelida > Clitellata > Crassiclitellata > Lumbricidae > Lumbricus > Lumbricus rubellus. The sequence continues at coordinate 28,338,881 of OX243817.1, read as the reverse complement.
ATTATTCGCCATTCAATGGATTTTAACGTTGGTCGCATGCAGGTTGGATTGACGAAAATAATTCTTCTTACATAGAAATAGAATAAGAGGCAGATCGATGAAAAGATTGTTCCCTAACCTTTGCTGGGTTGATGAAAAATAATTCTTATTTAAATTGAAGTTGAATTGATAAAGAGCAATTGTCGCTCAAATGGAGACTTGGTTGATAAAACAATTTCTTGCCTAAATGGAAGCTGGACCAATGAAAAATATATGCCAAAGTAGGAGTCAGATTAATGAAATAATAATTGTGCATTGGACGAATAATTTAGAACGCTAAACAATAAATTTCTACATGCACATCTTGAAATGCATGTGTGCGTGCGTGTCTGTGCATGCTGCATGTCATATTTGTACAAAGATTATAATAGCTCTAGGTCTATGACTGAACTATGCAATTATAGGTCTACATATTGGCACAGAAAATACTGAATGAATGCCATTTATTGGGTCTTGGCTTTAACCTGTAGGCCTCTATTAGGCAGTTGAGATTGTCATTTGTCAGACACAGGTCCTTTATAATATTTTAACACACTGTGGCAAAAGTCTTGGAAATGCGAAATGATTGCACCTAGCACACAATTTAAGCTTGGTTAGTGGGTAGTAAAGTTTTGAAGATTTCAACCAACTTTGAGCCAACGACGACTATTCTGACAGAGCACAGAACATTATTCATCGTTCTGTGTGACGAGTTAAGTGTGCAAAAATAAGATCATTTGGTTCAGTAGATATCTACACCAAATTCCGGGACAATTAAAATCTACAAACTTGTGTCCATTATGCCGGTGTCGCATGACAGAGTCTCCCCTAAAAGATGCCGCTGATTTCGAAACCTATCCCAAATTCCAGGTCGCAAAGGGCCAATTCCGAGATGGTCCTGTCAAATCCGGGACGGTTGGCTGCCTTGCACTCGAAAACTTTTAAAAGTGTGCATCCAAAGTAGTATAAAAAGATGACTCCAGTTAGAGATAACCCCGGCAGGGGTACCTTCTGTAGCAACTTCACTTGTGCTCCCATCTCGATTTACTAGTGCCATTGTTAGATGTGATTTTTTTATTGTTCGATTTGTGTTGTAGTTTAATTGCTAATTTAAATCATAATTAAAAATTTCTCCACCCTGCTTCAAAGCAAGCAGTAGAAACCAAACGTTGGCACAACTGGTAGAATACAGTGCAGAACATATACATTTATGCATTATTTTTAATTTGTATGGATAAATGTCTGTAGATTTTAAATTTGAATTTTTATTTTGTCATTAAAGGTGCATGAGAAATGCATTCTGGAACTCCAAAAATAGACGTGGATTTAGAGAAACTGGAAAGTTCTGTCATTCTTCAAGGTTCCTTTGGACAGAGAACATGTTTGAAATTGGAAGATCTCAGTATTCAACTGGAAGCCTTAGCATCTGTTGATAGTTCTGTGAAGTTGCCTTGTGAGGATGATTCATGTGAGCAAAGTTTACCTTCAGGCAAAAGACAGAACTTTCTTTGTCGTTTTTGTAACAAAACATTCAGCCAACTGCAGGGTTTAATTAATCACAAGCTGACTCACACTGGAGAAAGACCATATAAATGTTATTCATGTGAAAAGGCGTTCACCCAAATAGACTATCTGAAGAAACATGTACGAACGCATGACCAGCAGAGGCCTTATTCTTGCAGCTTATGTTACAAGCCATTTCATCGACTTTGTGATTTGCAACGTCACTTGGTGATGCATACAGGAGAGATGCCACATCAATGTGATGAATGTGGAAAGACATTTAGCAATTACTACAGCAAAAAGAGACATCAACTAAGTCACAGTGGAGAAAAATCCTTCAAATGCAGTTACTGCGATAAGGCATTCAACCAAATTGAGTACCTAAAGAAACATCTGATTTTGCACACTGGAGAGAGGCCTTTCATATGCAACGTATGCAAAAAGTCATTTCCACGGGTATCAGCTTTGCGATCACACAGAATGACTCACACCGGAGAAAGACCGTATAAATGTGATTCATGCGACAAGACATTTAACCAGTCATCCAGTATGAAAAGGCACAAGTTGCTGCATACTGGGCTAAAGCCGTACAAATGTGAGTTATGCGATAGAGCATTTACTGAATCTGACAAACTAAAGATACATCTTACAACGCACACCGGAGATAAGCCATACTGTTGTGGCCTATGTGACAAAACCTTCTCTCGTCTGTTCAAGCTTAGTAGACACATGATAAGTCACAGAGGTAAAGGGCCTTATAAATGCAGTTACTGTGATAAATCTTTTACAGAAAATTACAGATTGAAAATACATACGTGTATGGTGCACACTGACACCAAATATGCAAATGAAAAGGCATTTAAGAACTTGTATGATCCAGACGTTCTTGAAAAAAAACTTGCACTGAGAGAAACAGAAGACTCTGCTGATGTTATACGTTCCCAAATGAGTTCTGAAAATTTTGCAAAGATGGAATTTATCGAAGGTATTTCATATCTTGAGTCGAATGAAAGCTGCACTGCAAGAGATATTAAAACCGAAGACCTTCTGCAATTGGATGTAGTTGAGGTAGACCAGGTGGAGCAGAAAACCGAGGCTGTCACTGATGATGCTGAGGAACCTCTGTGCAAAGACAACTGCAATAGGAAACTTCTGAACGGCACGGTGAAAATTGTAAATCTGAATTCCGGGGAACGACGTTTTGTGTGCTCCCTTTGCAACAAAATGTACACTCGGTTGTATGATTTGAATCGACACCACGTAACTCATAATGGAGAAAGGCCGTATAAATGTGATTTGTGTGATAGGTCATTTTCGTACTTCACCAGTATGAAGAGACATGCCATTATACATACTGGAGAGAAGCCGTACTCCTGTGAGTCTTGTGGAAAGGCTTTTAGTCAGTTGGAATACCTGAAGAAGCACATGGTTGTGCATGCTAGAAATGGACCATATTTGGTTAGCGCTAGTGCTAAAAAATCTTCAAAGTCTTCGCAGCTGAATGACCATCAACGAACGCATTCAAAAGAGATGCCAATCAAACACAAATCTTTTCATAGAAAGTATTATCATGCATCTGCTGGTGGAAAACGTTTAGCTAATGAGCGTCGCGAGTACAGTTTTTGTCCAAAAGACGTTTCTCAATTACATGTTACGAATAGGCACTTGTCAGCACGTGCCAGAGAAAAGCCGTATGTCTGCTCTACATGTGAGCAGGGATTTAGAGATCCACAGGACCTTATAGTTCACATACACCAGCATTATGGAATTAAGCCATACTGTTGTACTTTATGTGATAAATCATTTCCATGCATGGGTGATGCAAAAAGACATGCTTTGTTTCACTCTAAGTCTCCACCATTCAGCAGTTCCTTGCCTTACAAATCGTTGTCAAAGTTGGAGAATGAATTGGTTTTCGAGAGGCGCACTGAAAGGACAACCGCCAAACTTCGATTATGTAAAGAGAAATTATGTAAAACACGAAAACATATTACGGCACAGTTGTGCAGAACTAGAGCGGATAAATCCTCAAAGTTATTTTGTAACAGTGCTGATATGAAGCACATGAAAACAAGCATTACAAACGAATTTTACTCGTGTAGTTCTTGTGGCAAGCCATATTCAACATTGCACCAATTGACAAGGCACCTTATGATCCATACAGAAGCACTGTATGTTTGTTACTTATGTGATACAAGTTTTGCTCATGCAGGTCGTATGAAAAGGCACATACACAAACATATTGGAACAAAGCCATACAAATGCTCAATTTGTGATATGGAATTTAGTTGCACTGTTGATTTGAGAAGACATCATGTGTCTCATACTAAAGATAGGCAATACAGTTCGTTTGATAAAACATTTGGTAGAGAAAAAGATCTTAGGATGAAACACTTGATTAAACATGTTGGTGTGAAATCCTATAAGTGCATCATTTGCAGCAAATCATTTTCTAAATTATCGGAGTTGGAGGAGCATAAAGGCACACACTCCGGTGAAAGGCTCCACAAAGTAAACCATTCTGTTAAGGTTCTTAAAATCATCAAATTGGCAGATAAGCACTTAATTTGTGAAGAGATGCAAAATGAGCCTAAATGTCATGCAAATAAATGCGCTAGGTCGACGAACGAAAATTGGCTTGAAGAAAAGCCATGTGAATTACAGGGCTGTGCTAACGTCTTCGATCAAGCGAGTTGTAGATTGGAATATTCTAGTGAAGGGCAATATGCATGTGGTGTCTGCTTTGAAGGCTTCCGAACCAAGAGCGATGCAGCAGAACATTTTGACTCGTATGGAGGAGCAAATGCTTGTTCTAAATTTTCAGCAGCATTAAGTCAAACCCAGTCTGTTTGAGACATTTGTTAAGGTGACTGTTTCTTTTATAGGTTTACTTAGACTAGGTGAACCGCTTACATCTTACAGCCATGCTTCATTATTACATTCTCAAGCTTCAACTTGTGATGAAGTAATGTTTCGTAGTTTTACCAAAAAATGTGTTAGCCTACTGACAGTAGTTCTCTGAGTAACTCTCAACTTTTTTTATCTGTGAATCAAGTCCGTAGCAACACATCTGATGTTTTGTCATATGTTTTTGTCAACAAAAGAACAATCATTAAAAAGATGCAAGCTTATGCATTGTAGCCAACAGCTAACATTGGAACCTACATAACGTCCTTACAATAATCATATTCACAGAGCAGATTACATTTGACCTTCTGTTTATCAGTGTGCATACTGCGGGATTTTTACTTAATAATGCAGGTTTTTGATGCAAGTAAGTTTTGTTTTCTGATACAACTGCATCTAATTGTGTTTAGAAAAATGAGTTAAACTGTTGTTTTTATGTTTCTTGGATTTCTGTATAGTGTCTTTAATAGCAGTTTTTGCAATGTTGCTGAAGCACTTCAATCTACACTGGCAGATAAAGTGAAAAAGACCAGTACATTTTCACTCTATATAGTAAGCTGAAACAGTTTCCCAACTTTGTTCTAGTCATTGAATTTGTCACCCTTCTGTAAGTTACCTTGGAAATTTTTCATGGACCTAAAATAAAAATAAAAATTGATTTAGTTTATAGAGTGCAATACACTGTACTATGACTATCGTTTTTATTGAATGTTGGGCTCCTACCATAGTTCAAAGGACACACGCAACGATTGGAGTATTACTGACGCTTGGTAATTCTGTATGAGGAATATTATTTGCTCCTGTGTGTTACATGTATGAGAGGAGGTGCAAGCCTGTACGCTCCATATCACAGGCCAAGTACTGTAACAGGGTAACTCTTACATGTATCTTACTTCTAAGTTTCATGCATTTTCCTATTAACCTATAATTATTAATTAGTGTACTGCGCTATCAGTCTTAAAGTTTAAAACCATATCATGACGTAAATTTTCTTCCATATTTTGACTAGCCAACTTGTTATGATTGGTACTTTGACCATAAACTAAATTAGCAGGAACTTCAGGAAGTATCGGAAGCTTCTACTTTCATGTAGAATAGAATACTTTGATAATGTAACGTTGAATCTATTCAAAAAGTATTCATGTTTGGATCTGCAGAATTGCCAAATTTTTGTAAGGCGGCATCCACATTGTGGAGGCTACTCGGATAATTGTTTTTTAATTGTACTGTATTAGAACATTTATTAAGCACTTTTACTAGGGTGAACTATTCAGAGGTGCTTCATGCGCGCAAGGTCATAGGGTGAATAAGTTTTGAGAAAAGGAAAGGAAGAGGGGTTACTAGCTAGAAATTTGAGATTCAGTTGTTCACTTGCCTTCGCGTAAGCAAAAATAAAAATTTGGCGTTTGAATTCACCTATAAAAAAATAACCACTGGATATCCAGACCATGATAATGAGGAGCAGCAGTTGTTAGTTTAAAGCTAGTAATATTATCGTGTATTGACAATTCTAACGTATCAACCGTATCCAGGTAAAAGAAAAAGAATGCAATAATTGAAGATTATGTAAGATCAGTTTTCAATTTATTAAAAGTTTTTTACAGTTTCATAATAAGATAATCTTTACTTGAAATAGGCATAGTCAGTGGTGTAGTCCTAAAAAATGAAGTGGGGGAACGCTCCTTATAATAATATTAGTAGTAGTATAGTATTATTATTAATATTCCATTAGCCCTGGAAAAAAGTGGGGGAACGGCGTTCCCCCGCGTTCCCGCCCCACTACACCACTGGGCATAGTTTAACGGGGTCGTATTGTTGACACCCATTTTGCGCCAAAGTCAAGATACTCTGCGTTGTAATAATATAATACACCAGGTGTCGCTGCATAATGTCTCTAGCGATCCAGTTCCAGTGTGAAAGGCAACATTTTGATCATCGGATTGCGCTAAATTTAGAGCAGACGTTTAGGCTATTCCGACCAATGAGAAACCTCTCAGATGGCGACAAGTGGGAACAAGCCAATCATCAATCGGTTTCTGTTCAACCAATGGCGGACATACGTTAATGAAAATCGTACCAAAGATCTAATATCGACAAAGATGATCGCCATGTTTGGCTTCAGAGCCCACGGGCCACAGCTGGGCTCTCGTGTAAATATGGACGGTGTTTGCGAAAATTAATGTGCACTTAATTTCATTTTGACTACAGATAAGCAGAGATTAAGAGCATGCAGTGTTACTCTTGTGTATATAGAGAGGCTCTGTCTGATCAGCTGGCAACTCGACTTGGACCTTCTTTGGACCACTCTTACGGACATCCCTTGTTGCTCAACGCAGCGCTCGTGAATAGGCTGGTGTCCCGCACTTGGCGTTTTGGTGACGCTGTGGCAGTGTGAAGTTACGATTACGATAAGCTTTAAACTGGCGTATTTTAATGATGGACATTGGGGTCTGCAAACTCAGTGTCGTCGCTCACTTGTCATATCTACGAGCTTTCTGACCATTATGTATGTTGTTCTGGATTGAATTATTAAAATATGGTAATTTATCGCTTTAGCATTCTAAATTATTCGCTAGGCGCATATGGAACCATGAGCAAGTTCTTCACTCGCAGTTGCTCATGCACTTTGGCATGAAACTCGGATTTAGTGTCCGGGCTATAGTCGGGAGTGCCTATGACAAGTAATCTTGAAGGGGTGCTCATACTTACATGGTTACATAGCAGAAAATAGTAATTTATTATTAATATGCAATGGCAATCATAGAATGTATGTGAAGTTGCTGAAGTTTGGTTTAGTTCTGTGCAAGTCAGTTCGTGCCATCAAAACACAATCCTCAGGTTCCTATATCACCCTTGGACTTTCCACTGAAAACTGAAGTCCTGCCTCTTCAAGAATTCTAACCCAACTCATTTTATCCTCCATCTTCCAACTCTCAAGCCAAATGATACCCACCATGATGTTTACTCTGACCCACTGCCAACTGGGCTCGGGCTTCCTCTGGTCTACTTTTTGGACAACCACGTCGACTCAAAGCAGAACTCATGAATAAGCTGGTGCCCTGCAGTTGGATTTCAGGTGGAACTTTGTAATTTCACAATTTACAATTACAGTTGTCTAGTGAATTTTTAAAATTTCCCATTCATCTGAGTTGGATACTGTATAACAGTATATATAACTAGCAAAAAAAAAAAACACTAACTGCTGGAAATTGAGTTCTGATACATTTAGATAGTTCGAACCGAAGTATGTTGTGGAAGGCTTATAAATCAAATTTTAAACAACTTGTACTATACTTGGCTAAATCTGAAATCCTAACTTTTATGTATACTTGTTTTTCATGTATTTTGCGCAGCGGCTGTCACTGAGCCATTATGGATAAAGTAGGACTGGCAACAGGGAAGGATAAGTGCTATCCGTGCCGGTCATGTGGCAAACTATTCATGCAGTCAAAGCTTCTAAAGGAGCACATGGAAATACATCACGATGCAAAGTCACACAAGTGTATCGTGTGTGGCAAACCATTCACTCGAGCGACCACCCTAAAAGAACACATGACAATGCACACCGGAGAAAAGCCTTGCCTGTGCAACATATGCGGAAAGTCATTTGCGCGTGCTAATCGTCTAAGAAAGCACCTACGGACACACACAAACAATAAACCATACAAGTGCAGCTCGTGCGAAAAGTCGTTCTTCTCTGACTCTGATCTGAAGCGACACGAGCTCACGCACACAGGATTAAAGCCGTACAAATGCTACTGTTGCGAGAAAGCGTTTACGCAGTCGGACAAACTGAAGCAGCATCTGCGGTTGCACGCTGGGGATGCGCCACACACGTGTGTACTGTGCGGGAAGACATTTGGAGTTCTAAGCAGTCTGAAGAGGCACATGCTCATTCATTCTGGGGATAGGCCTTGCAAATGTAAACTTTGCGGAAATTCGTTCAGTCAGATAGCGACGCTTAATGAACACATGCGAGTGCACACGACCGAAAGACCGTACATGTGTAGTTGTTGTGGGAAGTCTTTCAAACATCCACGGAGTCTGAAGTTGCACATGCCTTCGCATACGGCCGAGAGACCGTATAGATGTACAATCTGTGAAAAGCATTTTAGTCACATAAACAGTTTAAAGCGACACATGGGTAGCCATTCTGGAGAACGGCCTTGCTTGTGTAGCTACTGCGGCAAGATGTTTGCAGGTTCTGGTCACATGAGGGAACACATGCGAATTCACACCGGTGAAAAGCCGTACAGATGCCCAACGTGCAAGAGAGGATTCTCGCAGCTGCAAAACATGCGAAAGCACATGCTCATTCACAGTGAGGATCGACCACACCGGTGCAACTCTTGCAAGAAATCATTTCGATGGTTGGACAGCATGAGGCAACATGAAAAATTGCATTTGTCACATTGTTGTAACGTTTGCGGGAAGGAGTTCTCAAAACTTGGTCCCTTGACTAAACACATGAAGACTCATAGCAAAGAAGAACCGCTTATATGCAGCTTATGTGACAAAATATTTTCTCGTATGGGCGACTTTGAGACACACACATGCTCCCGAACTGCGGAGCGAGCAACAAAATTTTCAGGTGACGTACAATCGCAAATTGACAATCGCAAAAACAGCTCTGTTGATTTGGATAAACTGCATTTACAGTACATGTGGAAAGGAGAAGATGTGCGACAACTTTCACTGAAGCACAGAGATCCAACGTATGTGACGAAGCATTCTTACAGCGAAAGACCGTTCGGCTGTGGTATCTGTCTGGCAACCTTCCAGAGGCGTGAAGAGACAGTTCTCCATTTTGCCCTTCATAAAGTTGCCAAAGAATTTACCAAAAGTGTTTTCACAAAGCGAAAACAAGCAGTCCAAGGGCCAGCTATGTTGACAGTTGACAGAGTCATCCCTAAATCTGAATAACATAGTTGGAACTGGTAGTTAGAGATAATTGTTTAGGAAATGATAGTGCAGAGTTAGAGATTCGATTTGTTGAAGCTAGTCATCCCCAATTTGCTGCTTTCCATCTTACAAGAACACTTTTAAGATCTGTAGTGCATAATGCTGCCCATATGCGATACAATTTCAACAGCGAAGATGCTACAGGTGAGCCTATATTATATGTCAACTGATGTTTCCATTTATTCTAATATGTTAACAAGTTATGAAATTATTTCAAACTCTTAAATTGCTTAAAATAAGACGATCAATTTGTGAATTCCGAAGCATGTTGGTTTAAGTGAAATCCAGAAAATTTGAAAGACAAAAACGAACCTGTATTTGGCGATATCATTCAATAATTCTGGGTTTTTTGTGGGTGTGCCTCATATCTTAACCCTTTGCATGCCAGATTTTAAAAAATGCTTTGTCTTGCTTGTTCAGAATTTCAGTTCTGCAACAATGCTACTTGTACGTGGTGGATCCAATAACCTTCACTATACGACTTCCTAAACTATTCTGAATTTCACCAAATGTTGAAGACTGCTTTGATCATTTGGCTTGTGCCGAGAGCGCCTACGAGTAGAGACCTGTATGGGGCGCGATATGTATAAATTCTGATTGGTTGAGAATTAGCACTTTAGGTTCTACAGGTAGTTATTTTTACAGGTATTGAACATTTCATGCGCTATTTTGTATGTTCTCCTCAGGCCTACTTTGTGAGTGCTGCACTTAGGATACTTCTGATTGAGAGTATTTATTGTGAGTTGTGGAATGTGGCATTGCTTTCAGACATTAGTTCTATTTTGTTATGTGGGATTTTATGCAACACTATTACTGTAAATATGTAACATGTGCCGAAATATGTTTATATAAATAAAATCTGTATACCAAATTTCCGGAAATAGAGCAGTCTACAAGTTAATGCTTACATCCAACCAGCATTTCTTGAATTTCCTATACAATCATAAGCAGTAGTCGTAATTGTTATAGATATTTACTATTGTATGCAATGCTGTTGCAGTTGTTGATGTTATCACAGTATTACCAAAGACCATATGATCTTTGGTATTACAGTGTACTATCAATAACAAACAGTACGTCGACTCCCGGCATCTGCTGCCGACAGAATGTGTGACTGATTTTAGAGTAGTCCGCCATCTTCAGGATAAGTGGCTTATGATGTCACAATGCTGTAAAGCATTATCTTACGTGTGAATTCACTCTTTAAAAATGACCAGATAAACTAGTCAACAGGCCGCAATGAGAGTTGACTTGTAATAATATTTATACTGTGATGTTATTGTTTGATTCCATAAGGCATATAGGATGGATTTTGTTTGTTTCTATGTATTTTTTATATGTAGATATTTTTCAAATGTGATTTATTAAAATATGACTGTTTCGCTTGCTAAGGTAGCCTCCACATAATTGTATCAACAGAATTGAGTGTTGTGTGCCATAAACAGTTCAATTCAAGGGCCCATCTTATTTGGCCCGCACAACAGAGAAAGGTGAGGAGCGTCCAGGCACTTCTTTTCCTACATGAGTGGCGCTATATAAATTCATGATTAGAATCGCAATTATAATTACAATTCTTGAGGACACAACAACAATTTAACTTTGTATTCATTTAATACAAAAAAAGGTTCACACACAATTGACAATGATTCCAAAGCGCAACTGACATTTATACCATATTAATTTGCAAATCAGTCAGGAAAGTCAAATTTCAGTCGACATTGGGTTGGAAGCATTTCCAAGTAGTAAAATTGAAGGGACGCAATATAAATCTCCCTAATGAATAAATGAATGTCAGTAATAACGAAATATAGCACACTGGACTTTTGCTGAAATTCTGAAGGTTTAGGTTTTCCTAATTATATCTTAAGTATTTCCAATCTTCTGCTCATCATTCTTTCAGTATTCTAGATCATCGTTCAGCCTACATTAATCACAGACATCAACAAACCACTCATCAAATAAAGGCAAGTATCCAGTAGTACAATTTAAATTTGGCATTTAAAGTACCATTCAAAGTATTTTTATACTTCTGGCAACTTATTGTGCATTCACTTACAATGTACAAAAGAAGTGCAATTTGTAATGTCACTGATTTAAACTGCTACATTATCATCGTAATGCATAAAAGATAATTTAATTTCCATTCGCAAAAGTAAATATGCCAAGTGCTGGCAAATGAGACACAGTGTTCAGCTAAGGTTGCCTTGAATATCTAAATCAGAAACAAAATACGATTACACGAATACGCATGTTGCACTAACTGACTGCAACATGGAAACACGACGTTCCAACTGTCCTAGATTCTCTCTCACTGTTCACAACATCACCAGCACCTTTCTACCAAAATGGACACCTGCAAAACAAATACACCAAAACCACATATAAACTGTAATTTCTCACAGCAAATAGCAACTTAGATACACCATTTACACCTACATGTGCATTGTGCAATTTTATCAAACAATTTTTTTATGGAAGCTGCAGAAATGGTCTTGACCGGAGTAGTCTAAAATAGTTGGCTAAATGGCTTTGTCCATGTGATATAATGTTCTGCTAGTGACACCATAATGTGACTTACAGGTAGTTTAGCAATAACGTCATAACCATACAAAGTTACCAGAGTCTAGGTAACAACTTTTACAAAACGTACCATCCGATGTAGCACTGGCACAGATTTTCATGTGACGTAGCTTGTATTACCAATTGGCTGACTTGTGTTGGAACATCGATTGGTTCAGCCGTGCCAAAATCACGACCTGCGTAGTCACAATATTGAAAAACATTCATTATAATTTGTAACAAATACCTAATTAATAAATTGTATTACAGACGGTTTCCTTAAACTCATTTAATTGTGATGACTGAGGGTACAGGATTTCTATACCATTTACTACACTTTGGTCAGTAAAAGATTAACAAAATAAACATAAAACATTCAACATAGTTTTCAATAGAGCATCATTAAAATGAAAAAGCACCTATGTACAGTTAAACAACAAATTTATCAATAGCATATGAGGAGCATGTACTCTACTGGTATCATAAAAAAATTCCAATGACTATACAATTATCGTTATTAACAGTCAATTCTTTGTAATATAACTACCGTAGAAGTGCTAAAAAAGTTACAAATTGATACCGATGCTCTATGTTGCCACCGCTATTCAGTCTGGTATAAGCATGCTCACTTTGAGTTCAGCAGTTTAAGGTCATTGGGTAACATACATTATTGTTGCCAAACTCTACTGCAATACGCTATTGTTTCTAAACTCTACTGCAATACGCTATTGTTTCTAAACTCTACTGCAATACGCTATTGTTTCTAAACTCTACTGCAATACGCTATTGTTTCTAAACTCTACTGCAATACGCTATTGTTTCTAAACTCTACTGCAATACGCTATTGTTTCTAAACTCTACTGCAATACGCTATTGTTTCTAAACTCTACTGCAATACGCTATTGTTTCCAAACTCTACTGCAATACGCTATTGTTTCTAAACTCTACTGCAATACGCTATTGTTTCTAAACTCTACTGCAATAGCCAATCACCTGTCAGTTTATCTCGAACACGATTGACAATGGCAACAGCTTTCTTGTTGAGTTCTTCTGGTTGCGCCTCACCTACTGTCAACACAGCAGAAAAACTAAATTACATATCCAACAAGATATAGAGACAGTTAAAATTACATATCCAACAAGATATAGAGATAGTTAAAATTACATATACAACAAGATATAGAGATAGTTAAAATTACATATCCAACAAGATATAGAGATAGTTAAAATTACATATCCAACAAGATTTAGAGATAGTTAAAATTACATATCCAACAAGATATAGAGATAGTTAAAATTACATATCCAACAAGATTTAGAGATAGTTATGAAATAATGACTGGATGAACAATTAACTATGATCCAAATTTTACAAAGACAGCTTGATATCAAACTTAAGTTACAAAGAGAATAGAAAATGACAATATCTGCTTACAAGAAGACCTAAACTGCTTTCAGGATATATCCAAACTGCTGATGCACTAGTAAGCAATGGTCTTGAAATTGAACTAACTGTAACTATAGGGTGTCTCGATAGGTCGTGAACGATTTTGAATGCAGACAAATACCGGTAAATGTTACACACATTATATCGTGGAAAGTTTTATACTGGCGGATAGGTTATTCAAATGAAAATGTTAATATAAAAGAATTAGATCAATAGCTCACTTAATAAAATTGTAGCGCCAATATCCGTGACGTCATCAAATTCGTGCCAAGTAAACGTCCAGTTAAGCCGCAAACAATATCGTACGACCATCATTGTTAATCCACAAATTAATACAAATTAATACAAATTATCATTTAGTATTTAATAATGTTTTCTTTACTCTTTATTACAGCCTCAAGTCGATTAGCCATCGAGCCAAATAGATTTTTCAGAGTTGTCAGAGGTAGGCTAGGTCTATCGATGTCCACGACTTAGGCCTACGAAGCCGACGTTTTAAGGTGTTCAGTGTATGGGGTTCGGGTTCGGCATTTAAGCTTAACAGTTGGATTTACAAAACTTCATTATCATTCCAAATAAAACTTCAGTCACTTCGACTTATTATATCAATGAGATACAGGAGAAAGAGGTCAAACTCGCATTCCAGCGAAGTGTAGTCTGCGCTCAGTTAACGGTCACAAAAATGTTTCATAATAACGGCGAAGGATTATTTCAACAAGACGGTGCACGTGCACACACGTTAGATCACTAGCTCACTTATTCAAAAGTACAAGAATATTAATGGATAGCCTACGTCTCACCGAGGGACTGGCCGCCTAATTCGCCGGATTTGACACCAGTGGAAAATGTTTGGAGTATTGTGGCGGCAACTGTTTATGCCGATGCCGAACCCCAAACGACCTTAAAACGTCGACTTTGTAAGGCGTGGACATCAATAGGCCTACCTCTGACAACTCAGAAAAATCTATTTGGTTCAATGACTAATTGACTTGAGGCTGTAATAAAGAGTAAAAGAAACATTATTAAATACTAAATAATAATTTGTATTAATTAATTATGGGTGGATTAACAATGATGGTCGTACAATATCGTTTGCGGCTTAACTGGACGTTTATTTGGCACGAATTTGATGACGTCACGGATATTGGCGCTAAAATTTGAATAAGTGAGCTAGTGATCTAATTTTTTTATATTAACATTTTCATTTGAATAACCTATCCACCAGTATAAAACTTTCCACATTATATTGTGTATAGCATATATTTATCTGCATTCAAAATCGTTCACGACCTATCGAGACACCCTATATCTTGTTACTTTATCCAGCATGGTGCTATACAAATATCAATCGACTGGCGGGTCAAAGGATTGTGCATCACCTTCTCGGTATTAAAGGGTTAACCCATCCACAACGAAATTGGAAGCTTTTGAGAGCAACTCAGTAACTTATGTATTTAGCTAGATATATTCCTCCAGTTTATCTGAGAATTATTTGCCAACTGAGAAATGTTCTGCACTTTTTTTATGACATTTAACATCGTGCAGGCTAACACAAACTACTTCTTCCTGCATGGTGCTATATAAATTTCCCTAATAACAGTAATAATAATAACGACATATTTTGATTCTCTTCAAGTTGCTCACATTGCTCCGGTCTTTCAAGGACTGACTTCTTCAGACTAGTCTGCTGCAATTCCAGATTTACCATCAGATCTAAAACACGTTCAATAATATTTAAATACTTATCTAAACAGCAAATACAGTTACCATACTGAGAGACTGCTTGCAAGATCAAGAATTACTAAGCGGTGATTTGCATATTTTTAAAAACTATGTACCTGCCAATTAGCTAAACAGAAAAACAGCGATAAACGTTAAAAAAGGCTGCAATACGCCAAGCGAATTTTTTCAACAGCAACGTTTGGCCTCTGTTGTCGTAATAAGCTGTCATTAAACCAGGAATCTAACAAGAGTTCAAACTAGCTGACAACTTTAAAAGGCCATTCAACTTATCTGCACAAATGTCTGATTCAACTAATTTGCAATTTAATTAATTAGATGCAGCACCCTTGAACCCGATGCACTGCATTCATTCACAGTGTTGTCAATGTCTGCAAGATTGCGATAAACAATTAACTACCTGCTACAACTACTTAAAGAAATCCAAAATATTCACATGCAAGCAACATTGCACCTAGTATGATGACACAACAAACCCGCTATTTCAATGCACCAGACATACACTGATGTATGTCTGGTAAAACCGCAGTGGTTACCATACCCTGCGTCCAACAGCGGGCTACAGCACAAACGAGTAAGCAGAACACAAACGATTTTTAATTTTAAAACCTGGTTGATCCTGCATTGAGGTGTATGATCCTGCTCCTCCACTCTTCGATCTGTGCGTGTCTTTGATGTTCGCTACAAATACAGAAGAAAACATTTACATTAACGCTTTACAACTTCAACGAAGAACATGCCACTACAAACCAACTAAAGCAATAACACGATATTCACTTATACCGATACGTTAGTCGGCTATCTGTGGTACTCATAGGACGCATCTCGCAGGTCACCCAATTGACACAAACCTGGGAATTACTTGCGAAAGATTTTGGTCATTTACAGACAATTTTGACCTGTTCAAGGCAAGTTCTGCTTGACTGGCAAAGTACCACATGTTAATCTTTAAGAAGTTTCTGCTTTTGATGTGCATACAAATGTGCGTACAACTATTACCGTGCAATTATGCATACATTTAGTGCATATTTTAAAATATCATAGTATATATAATATTTTTTATATATTACTATCTAAAACAATAACAGATAAGCTAGCATAAGAACCAGAAGCGTGCTCCAATGAGCAACTTCTAAGCAACATGATTCAAAAATAAATGTACGATTACAATTACAAAAGATGGAGTGTGTGGTGTGATGCCTTACAACACCTAACTTGTACAGCACAATGTAAGTGGAATTCAGCAAGTCCTAGACTAAATGCCTATGTCATTTACCATTATCTAATGCCTGCAATTAATATCGAATGGCTCACCATCCATCAATCTCCAGTTGAGCAGAGGATCGTAGACAAAAGCCTCTAGGACGGCCATCACGCTGTCCTTATGATCACGCAGCACTTCAAGCACACTTTCACACGTCATCCGATAGTTGCCGTCGATCCCAGTCACCTAGTCATTCATCATCATCACAGAACATAATTCCATGATACTTTGCTATTCTAAGCTCAATGCTACATAATATTCAACAACTGAATACTGAATACTATCAAATGATAATATACATTATACAATTAATTTAAGATGTCATTCAGTATTCAGCAATAGAACTCGTATCCTCAGTCAGGTCTTAAATGTGTTCTAATGTGGTACCTTTATAAATTAGCACAGTATAAGTATGCTATTTACAACCATAATAACGTTAACAGCGCTCAGTGATAATTACAATGTGTCCTTGTATACTGAACGTAATTAGTGGATACTTTATCATCACAGGTTCATAACAATCATGTCATCAAGCACATGATACTCAATTTTGTGTTATTAGACGTTGCACGTTATTAAAACTTACATAATTCGCAACATATCACTAATTAATGCTCAAACAACATGCAACGCCACAATAACTACAAGCTCAACATTGGATTATGTAAGTTGCATTGTTTAAAACAGGGAGCCATGTTTCAGCAGTGTTGAAAAGGACCAACAGTGCTACATGGCGCCTTTGTAACGGCATGGCTGTGTAACGCGCCATAGAAATTATCAATTTTTATTATTTTTATTATTAAATATTTTTAAAAAACTTTCAATGTCTACCAACGCTCATTTTACTAACTCATTTCAAAGGCATTGTACAGAAGCTGCTCAGTTACTCAACAATTATCCCATTTCAAAAGTGTAGACTCACCTCCATTGCATTGATCAGCATTCGCGTCAATCGGAACGGAATTTTCTCCGGAAACTTCTCTCTCGTCATTGCCACCTCAAAGCAGTCGCCGAAATCGATGTGCATGATCTTGCCGCTCATTCGATCCAGCATTAGATTCGACGGATGACGATCGCCAAGACCGAGGATGTAGCCGACCATTGACATGACAGCCAACGATCGAGTGTAGTTCGTACGCCGATCAAACCAAACCTTTTGACACATGTATAATACATGAATTAATTTATTTATTAATTCAAAAAATTTATAGCGCTCCATTCAAAGAGGCGCTCTCGACCCCAACAATGGCAATACAAATTCGATTTCAGCAGCTTGTAAAATGTATTGGCATCATTTCTAGGGAGTAGGCGAATCTCCAATGGAAGTCCATTCCAAGTGAATTCCCAGGCCAACAATCGAAAATGCACAATGCTGCTTAGTTGAGGTGCTAGCACGGAGAACCAGAAGTTCCTCATTAGTAGAAGAGCAAAATACAATCAGATGAATAGGGTGTACAAAGAAATTAAAACCGGTTTCCCAAGAAGTCTTTCAACAATGTTATTGAAACATTGAAACAGGACATGGAATTATTTCATTGTGAATGACCTTTCTAAATTAATAATCAACCCCCAACTACAAACGCAACTGACTTAACCCTTTGAACCCTCAGCTTCCGTAACTCTATGGATAATGTCCCGCTAAAGCGGTCAGCCGGGTTCAAAGGGTTAACAGAAGCACTTTCCCCTTGGATGATGCTGAGACTAGACTAACATACCAGCCATTTCTAACTACTGAGACAATCTGTAACTTTTTGGTATTTACATCACAAGCAATATACATAGAAAAAAAAAGACGAGTAAAAAAATTTACAGTTGATGTCATCGACGTTTTAGTTTAAATCAAATATGCAGACTTTCGATGACCTCTGACCTCTGAACTGGGGCTTTTGATCCAGAGAATCTTTGCAAGGTCATCGCCGTTGGTGTTCTCAAGGGCATGCTCAAACACTTCAACCTTCTGCATTAGAGTCAGATGATCATAGTCTTGTGACATCTGAAACACAACAAAAGAATTTCTTAAAATGCACAGAATATTAAAAGTTCATCATCAAATAAAAAGAAGTGCAGTGTGCACGTAATGCAGAATTAGGCCTACTCACGCAAGCACAAAATTGAATAAACAACTTATGTAGCCACAATACAACAATAAAATACCTGAACAAACAACTTACTTTATTAGCTGTGGCAGGGATGGGAGAGCTTCTGAGTAGTTCTCTTGAAGAGGCACTATATAAATTCTCGAAATGAATGATTTGTCTTGAGAGGATTTAAAATTTGCTATATCAATATCTAGACACCTATAAACAATGTCGTTCTCATACTCGTAACATGATCCTGTGCTCAATGTTTAGCAGAATCTTTTTCTTCTCGCGGTAATCCCTGATGAGAGAGTGAAGCGTATCACAGTGAGGAACCCAGCCAATCAGACCAGAATTTGTTGACAATGGGATCACAGAGTATCGCTGGATACTGAAAGAACAAAGCATTAGAAAGAATAGAACACTCATCAGTCCATCATCATTATGTCATAATCCTTAACCCTTTACCGACCAAAGTGTAGTGAATGATATGGAAAATCATATACCATTGGCGGTAAAGGGTTAAATATCTTATAAAGCTGCACACTTTTAAATGGCACCTCATACAAGCACAAATCAGCAACATGGTAATTTTACCTTCCTGAACCTCCTTTGTGCAACCAACAAACCCAGATGTAAGCAGGTTAAAACAGAGAGCAGTCTTAAGTTTAGCCCTAAATGACTTTCAAGAACTGGCAGAATTCATAAAACTATCTGCAAATAGGTGTTTAATCATGCTATTCGACAGTACATCAAATAATGTGATAGTGAAGGCGAGAGGCGATTGATAAACCTACGTAAGATTTCGTCTAAGCGTTTCTGGATTGCTGAGTAGAAGCGAGTTAACGAGACCAAAGAGCTGCATGACTCTCTCATCCTGTCGCAAGTCTTCGTGGCCCTTCAGTAGGAACTGATATTCCTGGCCGTTGCTACCTGCACAACGCAACAACAAAAACAAATCAGCATCCAAACAACCACGACAATACTTAGCCTGCAAAAATTATGGTCACTCTAAGCGATGATAAGCAGAATATTATGCTTGATAAAAGTTAGATAATATGCCAAAAGTTAGTGCAATGTCTGGAATGCATGCTGCTTGTTTTACATTAAACATAGAGGTAACACCAGTGTTCAGAAAAGAAGGAAGAATTCAATTTCTGACATGGAAAATTTTTTGGTAGCCTAAGAACTGATGATTTGTGTATTAGGAGGTAAGAGATAATTGTTGCACTCTCATGAACATATTATTTGCCCAGTCAAACTGCTTTAATGCATTTCCAGATTACGCTTTAGGGTTATACAAAAACCTAAATAATAAAATATTTTATATGTAATTACTCTTACTAGCATTGTTTGTTTATCTGTCTAATGAACAAAAACTGTAATTGCGTTTCTCACCAAAGATGCTGAGCTTGCGTGGTCTCTGCTTTGAAGTAATAACCTGAAGACTGCTCTGGATGTGATGAATCTTAACGATTGGTTGGCTAGGGTCGTACGTTCCTGGAACGGCCAACTCCATGTCACGGCACATGAGCAGCTTAGGAGATACGTACTGCAGCTCCAAAGATGTCAACTGTTGATAAACACAGCGAACAATTCAATTACCAAACAAAAAGGATTAATTATAATTTATCAGTGTTACAAGTCAATATGATCAAATCTCATCAGGCTAGTATTTAAGCATAAAATCAATCTTTTTGCAATTATTTATGTAATTTTATAACTCATCCTAAGATAAATTCAATAGACATGGACAAAGATAATCTTAGGAATATACTCCAATTGATTAACTGATTTTTGTGCCTGATAGCGGTGTATCTATCAGTTTCTGTTACCATTTAAAAATTGGATCTTTCGTTTTTTTTAATTAAACGAATATAATAATAAATGATACAGCTTTCTGTAATGCTGCTATACGTACAAACTGGAAAAGGGATACAAAACAAATAGGTATGTGCAAACAAAATTGAAAAATCATAGCACCAGTGTAAAAGTGGCAATTCTCAAACATGAATAAAATCTGGAGACTCGGAAAAAACCAATATTGTCAAAACTGTTCAAACACTGACATTCACATTGACAACGAACGAACCAAACAAATCACAAATTCAAAGTCAACTAAAGAAAAACTTATATTGCAGAACCTACTGACCTGTGGCAGTTGTTTTGTGATTTTACGGAAGACGTGATAGTAGAGATCCCAGGCCTGAGTTAGATCCTTGACGTTATGAGACAGCTGGTATTTCCGACACCAGTCCTGAGCTTCAGACAAGTCGCGACCAAACGACTGTCACAAAAATCATCCAACAACATAACAAATTAAAACAGCAATAATCATAAATGTAATGCATTAGCACATAACATGCCTCAATCAAGAGTAATTTTCAGATGTGAAGTCTCAAGATGGAAGGTTGCTTTGGTGGAAGTTCAAATAAATGACACAAATCCAACAACCTAACCTAACATGGCTTGGCAAAGGCCTGTTCATTTCATATGATGTACGGGACAGAGTAGCAAAAGAAAAATACATTACAAACCCTGCCAACATATTCATGTTATAAATTAGAATGGTATTATGTCCACTATGTTCTACCAGTAATGCAAATCTCATGTTTAGAATAGCGACCACACAGCAATCGACCCTTTCTTCAGTGTTGTGAAAAGGCGGAAAATGCAAAATTTCCTTAATCCTTTAATACCGGAAGGTATTGGATTTCCCATACCATTTACTACCATCTCGGCATTAAAGGGTTAAAAGTGTATTATGTTGGACAACCAAATCAAATTGCACCTGACCCGAACAGGCAAAAAATGGAGCGAGTTATGAATGTCAATAATTTCATCACTGCACATGCTCTACGATTAGCTCTACTTTTAGGCATCCAGCTTAGCAAAATGAAATTTGTCTGAGCCGAACTATTAACAAATATGTAAAAAAAAACACAAATCACAGCTTTTAAAATCGTCTTGTAAAATGCAATGAGATTAAGATCTGGTGTAATCACTTGATTGAACGCAGTTTCCTTCAGCGTTTGAGGTCCCGCATCCATCATCTTGTGCAGAGGCTCCAGAGTAGCCAGCATTCCTTTGATGTTGCGCTCTCCAAAGTAGAGTCGAGATGCCTCTTCGAGACCCTCATGCCAGAGCTCATGCCAGAGAATGGCCACACGAATAAGCTCTTCACTCACCTAACAACCACACCAGCAAACTTAAAATAAGAAAACCCGTGTAAAACATTTGCTGTGATATGTCCCTCCACATAGAATGGCCTTCCTCCTCTTCCATGGGCTACGTTCATATCTGGGCTCCTCTCGCTATCTCAAGACATTTCTTTCCCCCCGGTGCTTCTGTACGGAAAGCGCCTCTGAATAGTAATTCTGCGAGAAGTGCTCTACAAATTTTTAGATACGATAACAGAGAAGTGCAGCCCTAAGGCAGTCATGCACAATGGTACCTTATGTTTGATGAATTAGAACATGTAAGAAGCAATTATAATTATTCATTATTGGTAACTTTTAGACTTGGTCAGTGCATAAACAAAAGCAAAAACATTCCTGGCAAAAAATACAACATCAAATTGTTGTTTCCTGAAACACACAATCACATATCTATAATTACATTATAAGACAACAAAACAAAAAGATATACCTACCAAAAGCGCCTGCTGCACAAGTACGTTGCTGTGCTCACACATGTTCTTGAGAACTTTATTGGCAGCCAGGTTCCGTGCCTGTGTGTTGGACTTGGCAGCAACCGTGAGTGGATAGATCAGCGCCTGAGGATGCTGCTTGCCAATATCCATCAGCAGCTGAACGATCAGCCTCCCAACCAACTGACGAGGGGTATCAATGCGTGCGATCAACTGTGGAATTACCTACAATACCAGAAATGCGCGGGAAAATTTGAAAACAGGTTGTGTTTTAAGCAGTGGCTTCTACCCCCGCCCCTAAACAACCAGGTTCATTCCCTATCCTTCAACTTCCAGGGCCAGTACAATTATCGATAAAACCAACAGAAAACTGACAAAGTAAATAACAGAGTCAATATAAAATACAACACAATACTTAAATAAAATCAATAAAAATTATGAAACCAACACTACGATCGCATAACGCACAACAGCATAGTAAAAACTGGATCATTACGGCATATATATAATAATATATTGAGCAGACCAGCAAAACAATCGATTAATTAATTATCAACATCTACCTGAAGCCAGTTATCAATATCGATTGATTTGATTCCTTCGCTGAGAGCTTCATTAACTTCTGGCCACTGTCCATACTCGAACCACAGTGTGAGCAGACGCAGAGTATCCTGCAACGAATTGCCTCTCGACAACGCAATTGATTGGAAGAAACCTTTCACGGCCGACTTACAATAATCGTAGACCGGAACGATGGACTGTTGATAAAACAGAAAATGACTTACAAAATTATGTACTGTAGCTTAGCAATCATAACATATACTTGCAGTGCTTCTGAGAAAAACCTAGGAAGACATTATATGATAGTACCGTATATACTCGCGTATAAGTCGATCCGCGTATAAGTCGAAGTGTAGTTTTTAGAAAAAAATAGCGTCCAAAATCGACGGCTCGCGTATAAGTCGAATGCATAAAATCAAAACAAGTGACATTTAACAATATCATTTTTAATGATTAAAAAACTTTTAAAACGCGCAAATTCTAGCAAAATTAGGTTTGGAATTGTTCATAATATTAAAAGTGTGATGATGACTTTCGGCAACTGCTTCCGATTTCTATTATAAATTTAGCAAGTATGTCAGCGCCAACTGAAAAAGCACTCTGGCGGCAGCGCTACCTTATGGCGTACGGCGTGCGTCCAAGAATATATATAATCCCGTACAAAATCTTACTGCGCTCGGTGCCATTGTCCTTCTTACTGCGCTCGGTGCGGTTGTCCTTTGATCTATGAGTGCCGCGATCTTGACTTGTTATTTTGGCGGTTTCAACAAGCGATAATAAAGATCACTTTCGGTGCATGAAATAATTATATTGTGCAATCATAATTATCGTTTTAAACTGTATTTAGTCAGTAATTCGTTGAAATGTAATTTTTTGGAAAACGATGTAACAAATTCCATTTTCGTGTCGAATATTCGGTCCAAAATCGACCGTCGGTTTTGCGCCTCGCGTATAAGTCGAAGACGGTTTTTGGTGTTCTGAAATAGTCTAAAATTTCTCGACTTATACGCGAGTATATACGGTACATACCTATACGCACACACATGCCATAACCTATAAACTAAATAACTGAGGCCTTAACAAGTACCTATAATGCTGCTATAAATTAAAAAATGATAGGATTACCCTAAACATAGTGAAGTCATGGATGCTTGTTCAGTCAAATTACTTGCACAAACAAAGAAACCTAAAGGACTACAGTTCTGGTTTCTTAATTAATCAATCAATCAATCAATCAATCAATCAATCAATCAATCAAATGCAGTCAGTCAAATCAATTAACCAATCAATCATTCAATTGATGAAGCACTCAACAGAAAAGTTATCATGGCAATATAATCGTAGTCATTCAGGCATTATTCCCTCCCAGACAAAAGAAGATCCAAACTGTCTTTCACAGCATATATTGGCGTTTCAATGACGAAATCTCATCTCTCTGCTGCTGCCTCACCTCTTTCGATTCGTCTGTCACTGGTTTGGTTGCTCCATCACTAGATGCTGCCGCTGCCTCTGTGGACGTCTTCTGCTGCTTATAGAACAGAACGGCTTCGTAGTTGGCGTATGCAAATGCATGCCATGCTTTGTAGCGTTCCTTGTCGTAGCGTGTCGCCTCCGTGTAGTAGTTTATCACCTGCGGAATTGAAGTTTCGTTCAGTCCGATGACTCCCTCCTGCCATTCACCGAGCTTTGTGTAGCATCTGAAATGGAGTTAAGAGATTAATCATCAATTCATTCATTCATTCACAAAATTTATACAGCACCTCTTTTTTAAAAACTCAGAGATGTGTTCCTGGTCCAACCAAAGTGATACAAAAAGATTTTAAGGAGATTGTAAAACACTGATGTAACAGGTTTATCTCCGGTGGGAGACTATTCCAGACAGATGGAGTCAATTATTAGATTATATTTGTAAGGTACAACTGAAATCTGATATTGCTCCTACAAAGCTCAGCAGTGCACATTAACATTGTCAACAATAAGCAGCCTACATGCAGTTTGTATTCAATTTAGAGTGAAAGGTAATCTGAGAGTAACCTAATCTATAATGTCGTAATCATAATACAAAAAATATTCAAATTTGATCACCCAAGTGGCAACTGTTATGAAGTGAGCCGTAGGACACATTGGATGACTTGCCAGCTGCCAAACAGTTCGTCAAATTCAACTCCTGTAAAACTTATTATTATCTGTTACTAATGTACCATGTAAACTTACTGGGGTTGACAGCCTGAATTAATACGCAAATATTGTAACTAGAACTGACTTAAACCAAGGTTGTGTTATAAGGTTATTCTATGGCTGAACTAACCGTGGTAACGATGTTGTATCAGAATTTCTGCTACAACAAAATGCATTTTCAGGAGCTTTGCGTGTAATATATAAAAACATTACGATTCAAACAGTATGAGAACAAATTAATAAAAAGTTATTTACTTGGCAAGCAGTGTTTTCATTTCCGTTGGTGCATCATTTAACGTGATTTGTGGCTGAAGTTTCGTCTGAACAAACGTCTGCAGCTTCTTCAGCGCATCTTGCTGTTTGCAACATTCAGCAGTAATAATGTCATACCTCAAACAACTTTGCTATGAGACAGAGTCTCTTTTCGTGTTTAGTTGTTCGACCTTATGTGTGCTTGTACATTTAAATCAACGAGAGTATTTCAAATTTTTTTCTAATGCAGGTAGTTTTCATAGCTAAAAACATCTTCCAGAGTTAATTTTTAACAGCTATGCTATTTACAGGTCTGGATTTGCTTGCATTTCTATAGCACTAGGATAATAAGGGCACATCACCAGCTGATGGTAACAAAATTATGGTACCATCTGTGAATATTCTGCACAGCTGCATCCAAAAGCTTATTAAATTTAGTGACCAAGTTTATATCAGAATTCCCTCCCTCTAATCATAAATAATAAGAAAGGATGTTGAAGGAGGGCAAAGTGCATGTACTCTTAAGCAGTTTGAAAATAAACATTTAGGAGGTCTGGTATCACCACAAATTGTTTAACCTAAACAATATAATAATAATAATAACAATGACAATTTCTATGGTGTCGTAACACATCTATGCCGTTACAAGGGTGCTTCAAATAGCTTGAAAGAGCAAAGTCTGTAAAACAAAGTAGTTGTAAAGATACCTTTTTCTCATTATTTCCATTCCAGAGGTGTTTCAGGTAGGCGTACGTCAGCTGTGGTTTCATGTTCATTAGTCCACTATCCGCTGTCTTTGAAGGATCTTCGCCCATCAACATCACCAACGTTCTCTGTGACAACACCTAAACATCAAACGCACACAACAAGTACACATTCAGTACATAGTAACATGCAAATAAACATGGCTTCCTCTGTAAACAGTCTATACCACACATGACAAATTTATTTTCATAATTCAAAGTGTTGGAAAACACCGCTTATCCGACAGTAAATTTTGGATTTCTTCCATGAGAAATTTGAACCACGTACCATCCTTCCATTCTTGCGACACAGACTGGAGTACTTCAACCACGTCCTCAGGTCATCCATCGGATCAAGCACCAAAGATCGAACTTGGAGCAGACGCTGCCAGTCCTCCATGACATTCTGACATCCCTAAACCATCAAAAAATATGCAAAAATGCTAAATATCAATACGGCATAACCTTTCTTTTAGTTCAACATACGACAACGGCAATCAGAAGCAAATTCTAACAATAAGTAACGAAAAATTTGAATGTTGGTCTAATCAATACCAAATTCAGTGTAGATACCATTGCTGTATCAGCACAGGTACATCTACCATATATACAATTATACATACTCTGCATGTACAATTGTACATATAACTGGGATCTCAGTTAAGTTCCTTTGGTTCAATTACCTGATTTTTACTTGTGAATTAAAAATTGAAAGAGCGCTATATAACTCATGCATGACACCAAATGGAATTTAGGTCAAAATGAAACAGCATTAAAGTCTAACCCTGAGTCTGTGCCACCACATCTCTTTTATCGTCTCTCTCCTTTCCGGAACCAGTTTATACTGAATCACTTCCTCCAACTCCGATAACATCTGAACGTTAACCATCACCTGAAAAGCAAAAATATCCACAGATCAGCGTCGAACATCAAGTCAAAACTTTCATTTAGATTTGTAACCTTTAGCACACTCTGAGTGCGTTATCATAGTGCATACTGTGCAGGTTGGTGAAATTTGAACACAATCAACATCATATTAACATGTATCAACTGGTGAACTTTAACTAAATTCCAAGGCTACAATTATGCCAAAACAAACGATTTCTGCCCAAATAAACGTATGTGCTACGATAAATACCAAGCCGCTTACTATGTCTGCATGGAGGAGGATTAACCCACGTGCATATGATTCCATTTGTGGGGTCTACTTATAATATGCATATGCACAGGAAATAGGTGGATGGGAGGTGTGAAACATCAATTTAAATAAGTCTATTACTGGTCTTAAAATAAGCCACAGCTCAGTCTCTTCAGTCATCACCAGTGTCCAATCGGCATTGCGTCTTGTGGACACTAGACAAGCTTTTTAAAGTTATAACATAGCTTGATTTATGGATGGCTTCATTGGACTCTTATAAAATTGCGAAAGTTATATCAGTCAACTTACTCCATATGCGCGGTTATAACTCTCGCCCGCAAGTGTTGCCAGTTCACCCATGAGAATGTCACGTGCTTTGTCAATTGACTAACAGAAACATACAAGACAGAAGATACATCAATCAACTGATCAATCAATAAAATCAATTCACCTAGAATACAAATTCGGAAGAGTACCATAGGAAAAATGCTCTGCTCAACTACAATACATTTTAGTTCCATTATTCTGCTCAACACAAAACAAATGTAATATCTAAGACACACTTTTCAAACCATAGGCTTCCTGTTGGGATTGATTTACACCATTCCTCTTGGACGCTCAAGCTTACCACAGAGCAGGTTTATTGGCTTGCCGGAACTTCACCAGAGCTCTTGGGTTCCATCAAGGCTCGCAAACTCTCCTATTTCGGTCATATCATCAGGATTCCCCAGGATTGCGTGGAAAAAGCCATTATGCTGGGTCACGTGGAAGGTTATCGACGCAAGGGTAGACCGCGTATTTGCTGGATTGACAACATTCTTGCTTGGTCCCGTCTTTCCGGATCCAATCTTCTCGCCGCTGCACGCGATAGGAGGCAGTGGAGAGCTTTAGTCCATGCATGTGACCAACCGTCGCGCAGCGACGTCGGTGACTGACATGACATGACATTCCTCTACTTCTTATTTGCTATACAGCAATTAACATTTAAAAATAACAAGTGAATTGGAAGCCAATGCAGTTCACCATTAAAGTGCTAAGAACTTCCTATGTGCACCATTTTTTAACATTTAAGAACCTTTGACAGGTTCTTAAAAGCATTCTGTCAAAACAGCAAACATTCTACTGCATTGATATTGGATCACACCTGCTGAGCTTTCTGAAATTCGTCTGAATGTAAGGCAATCACCGACCGGTAGAACGAACTGTCGTATGTGTCGGGCGGTATCATGGTTGCATAGACTTCCATGTCTTGCCATTGTCCTATATGATAAAAATACCATGGATATGTAAAGCCTCAAACAAACATGCATTAGTACAAGTAACCTTTCACATTTTTTTAAAGCAATAAACAAAATGTCCAGTCTACACTCCAAAGACTCTTCAGTCATCTCAGCATTGCCACTCATAAAGGCAAGCAGTAAAGATTCAGAATAATTAGTCTCTTAGCTTACCTAATGAGGCAATCAATACAGTTAGGCGTAAAAAAAAATTGTTGTGTTTCCGGTAACCCGACCGACCCATTTTTACGGCCGTGACCCAAATATTTTTGTAAAAATTTTTTATTAAAAAATTTTTTTTTTCAAAAAAAAAAATTTTTCAAAAAAAATTTACATTTTTTTTCAAAAAATATTTTTTTAACATTTGTATTGACATAACATAAGAGACGTCAACAAAATGAAATTAATAGGACTGTTTCTAGAGCAGTTTTAGGTGCAGACAGTCAGGAAATAGGCAGTTTATACTTGCTTAGAACACGTACTTTGTTTCAGCGTGCAAAAAAGACTAGTGGGGTATACTTTTTCGGATAGTCACTGCATAAAAATATTTTACAAAATAAAAATATTTTCCGACCTACCTACCCAATTTTTTTTAGCTATGTTACCGGAAACACAACATTTTTTTTTTTAGGCCTTAAAGCAAAACTAATGTTTCTTTCATCATCATTAACAAGTCTAACAGTGCCTTCTAACTTCTTCAGTGTATCAGAGGTAGCTGACTCAAATGATACCATTTACATAGTTCCATAACCCAGTATGCACTACTATACAGCAAAAATGCAACACATTGCCATGGAATCTCTACACAATTGTTAGCATCTGTCCCAAAAGGCAGCTCTAGAAGACAGACAATTTAAATTGTGAACCAGAATCTGACATGACCCCCAAAGGCTTCATGCTGAAGAGCTTACCCATTCCCCATGAAGCAGTGGCTGCCATTCGAGCCATGCGTTCTTTGATGTCATCGTCAACCAGCTGCCACTTCTCCACTGCGATGTCATGAAGACGACCCCTGTCACCGAAAATAAACTTACAAGATGACATTGTTTACATTGCACAAGCATAATAAGTAAATGCAATCAAGTAGGAAATCAAGTTAAAACGAAATGAGTGGTTAAAATTAATTTACCAACTTAGAGACTGCGAAAAAGAAATTGATTACATAATTTTAAACAGCAGCATTCACCACAGAATGCAATTCTCCACCATTTGCTAAGTGCCTCTAGTCACCAAGTCAACTTTCCTGCACTCAGCAAAGTAAGAGAAATGAGAAAGAGTGAGAAGTTTTATATATATGGACTAGGCAGATCACATTTCACTTTTCTGGCAAAAACACATCATTGTAAATTGTAATTTGATTTGTACTTTTCCATAAACGTTGCCATTCACGATCACTTAATGACATGGCCTCTAGTCATAAATCAACTGACTGTAAGTCTATAAAAAGGCAATTTCCATGGTAACTGATGGTCCTCACCATTCACCGAGCGCCTCAAGGCAGCGCATTCGGCCGAGAAGGAAAGTGGAATCATCCGGATTCTTCTCCTGCTGGCGTTCGTAAGCACTAAGCGCCTTCTCCCATTCATGCAGCTTCTCATACCATCTTTCTTGTACTCTCTGCAAACAATCATTCAAACAACAGATTACACAAACACATAAACAAAGTAAAGAACGCTGAAAATGTAAACCAAACTACAGCAAAGATGAAAAGGAACACTTTGTTTTTACTTCAAACAACAGATTATGCAAACACATATGGAACCACTGTCTAATAATTAATAGACAGCAAGCACTGGACCACCATCCATGCATAATAAATGTGAGCATCTGATTAGCACCAATAAAGACTCTATAACAGGTTAACGCCATTGGCATTGTTTAGCTTTACCAAGATTCCAATACATGTAATAGATGAAAAACAAATGGTCACTGGTAAGCAGAGTGTTAAAAAATCAACCATTTTGCTGGCAACATTAGCGACAGGAGGGCACTTGATTGAAATGCTTACCAATTCCGCTCTGTGATGTTTCCTTGCATACTCAAGGACTCCAATTGCAGCTTCTGGCTGTTGTAATTTATTGTTAATGCTTTAAAAACACAACAAATATGAAATCACTGCACATTACAAATTATAGAAATATTTAACAGATTATACACATACAGGTGAAGAGAACAGATCCTAAACAGCCATTTGAACTGAGTGGTAGCTAAGCGCTAGCAACCAAATGTTCTTGACCCAGCATATCAACAGCGATTGGATAATGTAGTGTTGTTAATAGGGGCACAATAATAATAAATTATTGGAGCTAATATCTCAGAAAAATTTCTGAATTGGCACGAATTTGAACTCTAAACCTTACAAGCACAATAACTAGTAGACTATCATGCACCCCTAAACAGAAATATGCATATACATTGTACAATTGTACATGTTATACACATGCAAATTCTTTATGAATGAATTCATCAAAACTTAATTAAAATTTAAGATGGCCGGGGACTGGAATTTTCAAATTACGTGTACAATTTCACAAATTTAATAATAATCATTGTAAAGAGGTTTCATGTTGAATGCCATTGTTTAACGGAAATTCAAAATAAATGAATAAAAACGTTCAGAATCAGCATTACCTGATGAGCGATTCGAGGATCTGTGTTGTCGGTCCCTTGTGAAATTCCTCTTCTTTGTAATGCAGAGCTTTCGCAAATGCTCGACATTTCATCGCCTGCTCTCCAAGTAACGATATGTCCAAAGGCAAAGGACCCTTAAAAACAGAAACAAAGCACAATAAATCCGCTTACAGTATCTTATCTTATCTGACCATTTATAAAGCGCTTCTTGCAGCAAGAGCCTTTCAGAAGCGCTCCCAGTGCGTTCAACTCCGAGAAAAAAGGCAAGTTTTTAGACGAGAGAAAGATGAGGATACACTACCAGAGAGGATGGCAGAGCGAACTTATGGGGGAAGCCCATTCCATAGGGAGGGACCAATGCAGGCAAATGACAGTACCTCTTAGCTTAACCCTTTAATGCCGGAGGGCATAGGATTTCCCACACCATTTACTACCATCTCCGCATTAAAGGGTTAAATGATGTCAGGGCTCACACTCATCCATGCAAGGTAAGTCCATGAATAACAGAGACAGTTGACACATGCAGAACCTAATCAACAAAGTCTTCCCAGGGTGACCTGAGTATAAACTTGGAATAAAGTTGCTAAAGGAAAATATGTGCAACATCTGATATCTAGTGCATGACAGCATATATAGGCCACAAGGACCACGATACTAAAATGAATATAATAATTTTTACAACCCCAAAGTATTCTACCATAATTATTTTTTACAACACCAAAGTATTCTAACATAATTATTTTTTACAACACCAAAGTATTCTACCATAATTATTTTTTACAACACCAAAGTATTCTACCATAATTATTTTTTACAACACCAAAGTATTCTACCATAATTATTTTTTACAACACCAAAGTATTTCTACCTTGTCGCAGTGTTCCATGAATTCAGCGAGATTAAGCAGTGTCTGGGTTACTTCTGGGATATCTGCCGCAGCCAGTGCTTGCTCTATGCTCTGAAGCAGTTCATCCTGTTGACTCTCACTCAACTCCGTCCAACAAGAGACAAACGCGGCATTAAACAGCTCCCTATAGAAATAATAACAGTTTAAACAATGTCAACTTCTATTGCCTCAGTCTTTAGTGCACAAGACATTTACAGATGGCAAACTAAAACAAGCCAAAAAAATTCAGGAAAATTGACAAAATATACAAATGCAGAACTAAAAAATATAAACCCTAACAACAATCAAGAGGCCAAAAAGCAGCAGTCAGAAAATAAACACACGTTGTTTAGGTCACTACATTGATGTACATTAGCTGCATTACTTCTATACGTTTTAAAGGAAAAACTAATATTACTTATAAAAGAAAAATACAAAATATTTGTCTGTGGGAATGAACTTTTGAACACACTTTTTTACATCTCATCATGCACCACGCAAACAGCTACAAACATGTTCTGCTCTATTCTTATCAACTCAAAGACGTGCAGGCACATTCCATAGTACACATTTGCAGAAGAAGTGATTTGAACTATAATTATGGCCTATACACCGTGAGGCATAAAAAAGGAAACCCCTAGAAAAATCGTTATCATTTTAACAATATTCAATCAATGTCAATGAAATTCAGGAAAGTTATAGCTAAATAGCAAGCAATGTAAATACATTTACAGTTTTTACTCTAACTGTCCGCCTTTAGCTTCTACACATGCGCGAAGTCGCTTGCGCCATTCGTGCACCGCCCAGCAATAATTCGCTGGTCAAGATCGTTCCAAGCCTGCATTATTCGCTTACTAAGATCTTCAACATCACAGACCTTTGCTTTGTACACCATTTCCTGCTTTTCGTAGCAATAAGCTTAGACTACTCAAAATGATTGTCTGTATGTAGCAGTTGGAACTCGAAAGAGAGAAATTGCAGCCAACCGCCTTTTAAGCACACGTCCGACGTTTAGCTAATCCCTTATGCATGGTGTCAGTCGGTGTTTCTTCTCTGGGGCGCACGTCAATTCATTTTGTTGAACCAGGGTAAAAATCAACGGCCAATACTACCGACATGTTTTACTCATGGAAGGCCTTCTACCTGAAATTCGAGAACTCACTGAATTTTACATTCTCTAGCAAGATGGTGCTCCAACGCACAGAGATCGAGAAACGATTGCACTTCTGACGCATGAAAATTCTGACTTCATACTTCCTACTCTATGACCCACTAACAGCCCAGGTCTTAATCCCGTCGATTATAAAATATGGGGATTCATGCAGGAAATGGTGTACAAAATAAAGGTCCGTGATGTTTGAACTTGAAGATCTTCGGAAGCGAATCATGCAATCTTGGAACGATCTTGACCAGCGAATTATTGACTCGGCGGTGCAAGCGACTTCGCGCATGTGTAGAAGCTAAATGCGGACAGTTAGAGTAAAAACTGTAAATGTATTTACATTGCCTGCTACTTCGCTATAACTTTCCTGAATTTCATTGACATTGTTTGAAAATTGTTAAAATGATAACGATTTTTCTAGGGGTTTCCTTTTTTATGCCTCACGGTGTATATACGATTATACGCGATATGATAGAGTTTTTAAGTGGATTCTGCAAAGGTCACGGATGTGCATAACACATTTGCGGTTGAGAACCTTTTACTCTCGACAGGTTTCTTGCATGGAGGTTGTTTAACCCTTTAGCTACCAGCTACATATGTTTTTCAATGCATTTTAGTACACGCTGGTCATTGAAGGGTTAATAGGAAAGCACAAACCTTGCCATTGGATTATATGCATTGCCAAGCGACCAGGACGCCCTCAACGCTGGAGACGGCGATTCCTTGAGCAGTTCAATACTCAACCGACGTAACCACTCAATCCAGTCGTCTTTACTCACTCGCTTACTCGTTATCCATGCCTAACACAAATGACACTCGAAAATGTAATTGTCTAATTAATATCAAATAACAATGCAGTCATCTTCAAGCCAATTGTTAGACCCCATTAAGACGTAATTCAGAGTGTAATGGTTAGCATGGACTGTCAATCAAGTGGTCTCAGTCTGACTCCACCTGCACTCCTATCTAATGAGCTATAATGAGTCCATTGACCACACACTGTCGAGATGGGAAGACGAAACAGTGAGGACGACAATTGGTCACTGACATCCATGCTTGCACGTCAGACTAACTTAACTCTTTAGCAAAGAGAATTATATATACTACACTTTGGTCGGTAAAGGGTTATTTTAAAGGACTTGCTAGATGATTTTTTTTATCTGCAGAGACAAGTTACTTTTTGCTTTTAAAACTAAATCAGACCTCTGAAGATAACAATAATAGTCATAAGAGACCAAGAATTCAAGATATAAAACTTGATTCAGATTTGTTGGATAAGCTCCATAAGACTGACAAAGACTGACAATGGAGATAAGAAGCATAAAACGAAGTTCTAGCAAAAATACAAGTTCCTGTCATTTACCCGCTGAAGATTTGCCGAGCTGACATGCAATTTCTTGATTGGATACGATTCAGAACTTTCCGCGAACTGGTCGACCTTCTTGTCTCGTACAGATGGTCTCTTCGTCAGAGAGCGGGCATCTTCATCCATATCTTCAGTAGCTAATGTTCCCTATGAAGAAATGCATAGTTGAAATAAAAACTCAGAAAAGTTAAAAACAAGCCAGCAAAGAAGCTACGAATACATGTAAAAGTTATGTGCCTTATAGATGTGTTTAAAATTAAAACTGTCCACAACTATGTTGTAATTTCTACACTGAAATTCTAACATGGAATTGTCATAAATGACTGAATCATTGACTTAATTTTAACTCAAATAATTTAAAAAAATTAAAGACCAAAATTTCAACGGTTTGTGAGATCTAAGATCCAAACGAGTCAAGACGGTTCATTAACAGCCAGCATCCAAAAATCATAAGAAAGCTCAAATACTAATGAAAACAAGTTTTGAAAATGTTTCAAGAAATTTGCTAGCCCCGTTTTGTCATCAGCAAACAACATGTATTGGCAAAATAACACAATATCAACTCAACATCTACCGATTAAACTAAGCAAATACAAAAACAGTGAAATGAACAACCTTTGCAATTCTATTGAGAAGGAGTTCGTAGCGTATATGCTGGATGCGATTCTTGCTGAGGACTCGAGTGACCATTGGAACAAACGTCATGTACTTCTGGTTGAGTTGCGTCACGAGCGACGACAGCGTGTCCATCGCCGTCTTACGCAGTTCTGGCGTCGCATCGATGGTTCGAACGAGCGAGTGAACGATCCGTGAAGCGTAGTCCGTCAGATCCAACGTCTCCGTAAATCTGTCGACTGTTTCCAAGGCTTGCCTGCAGATGCACAGCAAAAGAATCTTTGTTTACTCACAATGATGCATTGCACTTACACAATACAAATAACCACCACAATGGGTATTATATAAAATAATAAATGTCAATCAATCAATCAATCACATAAATTTAGATAGTGCCTCTTCAAAATCTCTACTCAGAATAGATAAATATTCGAAAGAACTCTTCTAATTAGAGAATGCATAAAAGATGCAATACAATGCATAAGAGTGCAGTCAGTTTGTGATTACCTTCGCACAGGTACTGGTATCTCTAATGCCTCGAACATTCGGACAATAGGAGGCAGAATCAGATGAAGATAATCCTCCAGATTCGCACCAAACAATTGCAGAGCACTGATCAACTGAAAGATGAACACATACGTAATCTAATCAATTGATGTTGTCAATCCTAGACCATTTTGACTCAAGTCATACAAAGGGATCTAGCAGCCATGAGCATTGGCCTTCATGTATCATGGAAGATACTTGAAGATATCCTGGTCCAAAATAATGCTAGCTTGGCAAAAACATCATTAGCATGGCTACAATCAGCTAAGCTCCCAACAAGAGAGAGAGATAGAGACAGACAGAGAGATAGAGACAGACAGAGAGAGACAGAATGATAGTGTCTCGAAAAAAATTTAAAATTCAGTGTCAAGTTATGCAATCCACAGCGATCAGTTATTCAGACGCATGCAAACTCAACAATTTAATCATTTAACCAACAAAATTAATAACAAAACCTACTCTGCAGGTGATTGTTCTTGATGGGCTTGTGTCTTGTGCGAAAACCTTCAACATCTGAGGAATCAACTGCGGCAGATACATCTTGAAGTCGGTGCCAAGAGCCGTGACAATGTGCTCCAGCAGCAAGATTATCGTAGACTGCAGCGGACTATTCACCGTCCAGTACTCCTAAACAAAAACATATCATCATATATCCATTATATGCAACCTATTCGTTTCCCAGAGCTCATTCCAGCCGAAATCATTATGTTGACTCTGTAATCTAAAGACTTCAATAGCACCAGTGCTATAATTCCTAAGGGCAGCACTTGATAGTAAATTTAAACAGCAATTGTGATCAAAAACCATAAGCGCCTAAAAAACAGTTGAATTGCAAAGCAATGAACCTACGTAGTTAGGCAACGGAGTAAATCAGCAAGCAATCACAAGCAGATGAGTCTCAAGAACTGAACGAAAAGAACAGACTGCGCAGCAAATTCCAAAGATCATAAGAAACTTAAGAGAAAATATGTTGCCATCAAAGCCAATCAGCTAACTTCAATTACACAAGGAATAAAATTAGGCTGCTACGTCTGAGGCCAAGTTTTAACATTAAACACACCTGAATGAACGGCATTAATGCAGTATTTTGGGTATTATGCATCTATCAGCAGAAACAATACTTACCTTACTTACAATATTTGGGTTACTTTACATATAAAATGCCATACACCAATAGAAAACCTCTGCTGACATGCTGCTGGTTAGAGTTTCGTAACCACAAATGAGATGAGAACTTCATAAAACCGGATACAAGAAGTTTTAGGTCTACATTACCTTGACGAGTTCAAAGATGTCATCCAAATAACCACGAATGTGCTGCTTAACAATAGCTATGATGACTCCCAGCTGCTGGAACAAGAACTGTTCAAAAAACACAATAGCCCATATATATTAAATAATGAAACAATGTCCAGCAGTTAAAAATGCCAACAATGCTGGTTCTATTGCTATGCGGGACTTTAAAGGTGCACTGCAGATTTCCACATTGCCAGCATCATCAAAACTAAAAATTTGTCAGACTTGTTTCAACTAAAAGTTTGATGATTGTTCTTCTAATAACATTTTCACAACAAAGCAAAAATTTATAAAAAAATTAAAAATTAAAAGATGGTTGACAATTTTAACTTTTCAACCAAACTTTCACAAAACAAGACTTGCAAAGCGTTTCAAAAATCAACTTTGGGCAATTCATGCACTCACTTCAAGTTGCCATCTCCAGTTACATCCCTTGTATACAAACCCTTCTACATGTCCAGCATGCTAGACATAATCAGCATTATATTGCATCAAAAAGAAGCAATAAAATACCCACTTACATACATATACAAATACACAAAATCATCCGAGACTAACCTCTCGAAAGGAATGGAGTTCCGAGTTGCGAATGACCTGTATGTACGCAGGCACAACTTGCGACAGATACGGCACGCACTTAATGCCGAGACTTTTGAAGATGAACGACACAGACTGAACGATGACCGTGTAGTGCTGCGAAAGCGAAGGATCTCGAATGTAACGCATGAGAATTGCGATTGATATCGCAGGATAGAAGTCGTCAAGGTTACCAGAGACCATGCTCACAAGCATTTCGTTTGTATTTATCTCTCCTTGCTGACCTGACTCCTGTTCTGGTTTTGACTCGGACATGCTGAGGACCGCACCGAAATCACCGACCTTGCTTAACTGACCAAGGTGGATCTTGTGCTTGTACGGATCGAGAGCACCAAGCACTCCTAACACTCGGACAGCCTGAAATACGAAACACCTATGTCTATAGTGATGATGCAGCTACAAAACTCGGCTCACGAGTAATGCCAGGCTTCTAGAAAACACGTATATATAATCACAAGATAATTAAACCAAAAAAATGCATCCGATGAAAGAAATCAATGTTGTTGGAAGCAACATGTGAACACAGTTACACATAAAAGGTGGAAGAAATATAATATTTGCACAAATATTGCATTAACAATAGACTAGACACATCATAATATGATGGTATTTTACATTATTATAAATAGCATTATCATTATATTATACAATAGTAAATAATATCATGGTACATTATAACAGATCATATAATATTATAAAGTCAACACCAACACAAAACTATTATTATTATCACTTTGTTAAATCTGGGGAGAAGTAAATTCTGGAAGAACATTTTTCAGCGGCGCCTACATCAAACACTGATCCTCCATTAACATAGAACATCTCTCAACATGTTTTATAATGAAAATGGGTTCCAAGTTAAACCTACCTCACGACGAATTCCAATAGTCTGCTGTGATTTGAGAAATGCAAAGAGAATGTCAAGCAGGTTGGGGTACTTTTGGTACGGTTCAACGACGTAAGCAGTACTCTCAACCACCTGACCCAACGTCCACAGAGCCACCTGATAAAACATACAACACATACTAAACATTCTTAAAGAGCCTGAATTAAATATAAAAGCAGGCAATAAGTCCAATTGGAAAGTATCAAAAGTAAATTGCATTTATGCAAATTTAGGATTTAAATAGTTCTAGTAGTAAACATTAAAAATATTAGATTTTTGCTAAATTAGCATGATTAGCCAGGACAGAAATCACATTCATACCAGATAATGCATTTATATTGTCTTCCTAGATAAGACACATCCTATCGCACCTAAAAGCAGGATAAAAAACTGGAACTTACTTCTCTTTTGGTACTCAGCAGTGGGTCCTGCATGACTTCAAGTAATATTGGCACTAAATCATCTCTCCACTTTTTCATGTCCATGCCAGACACCTACGAGACAAGTAAACAACAACAAACATGTGTTAGATGCCAATTTGTCATATCTCTCCCACTTTGTAAAAATATATGAAATATTCTTCATAGAGATTCAGCACACGTGAAATTCACAAACGACTCGTCTGTTTAAGTTCACACTGCAGAACATGAAAAATGTAATACAAAGTGATGACCATTCAAACAAAACAGATGATAGAGAGACCAACAGACATGCTGACAAAAAAACCAAAATCCTTAAAGAAACCTGGAACAAAACAACAGCAGTTAATCTTTCTATTAAATCAAAAGAACATACAAAATTCAACAAGAATATAGAAAATGCAAAGATACGAGTAACATGTAATTGTAAGAGTCACCTGTGCAAGATCTCCAATGGCCGTCATGATGCTAATGACGACAGATGGATTTGGCTCGGCTTCTTTCAGTTTAGGTATGAGCACTTTTAGAATTGGTTCGATATACGGTCGTATCAACTGTGGTGCTCTTGAGACAAGGTGGCCCAACATCTTAGCCGCCTGCTCCTTATTCCGACTCATTCCACTGTACTCTAACTCCGTCAAAATCTACGGTAAAAACCACAGATTCAACTTGCAACTGAAACATTTCAATCATTCAAACGATCGATTGATTGATTGGTAAACACAGGAATCAATCAATTTTTTCCACTGAAAAAATATTACACAAAGTTCTTATTTCAGTACCTAAATTTCAAATAAAACTGTATAACTCTGCACAAGAAGACATTTAAATTTAATGTGTATGCATAAAAACAGAATTCAAATATTTGCGAACACAAGAATTAATAAATTCATTTCACTGAAAAAATATTAGATCAAGATTCTATTTCAGTGTTTAAATTTCAAATAAAACTGTATAACCCGGCACAAAAGAAGACATTTAAATTTCACCTGTATAAGAACTTTTCGAAGAGACGGCATAACGTAAGCTGGGTTCTTGTTGCAAAGTCTTCCGATCGTGCAGATTGCTAGTTCTCGAATCTCAAAGATTTCATCGTTTAGCACCATGAAAAGCGACGTCAGATACTCGGCCTGTGCCAAGTGCGGATCAAACTTCTCGTCCAATGAGATCAGGACACAGTAACGCACATCCGGATCTACAGTTTAAACAACGCTACCTAATCAAACAATTTAATCGAAAAGCACACAGTAGTACTAAAATATATTTTCTAGTTATTTCATAGTCATACTCTCTATCCTGACACTAAAATTCTCTACTACAAGCCAGAGTCTCTTTAACATGACAAGCCACATTGTTTCCCCAGTCACTTTAGCACACTCTCATCATCAAGGTATTCAGTAATAGTAAGACAAATTGGCAGGACATGGTTTACAAGTGATGGATTACTAATTCTTACAATTTCAGTCAACAACATGTACATGTGTACAACTGTACATATGTACTAACTGTACTTATATACATGTAAGAAAGTGACAACACTTACTATAGAACAGTTTAAGTACATCACAAACTTGCTACACAAATGGCTGGCTACAGATGTACGATACTTATCATCATTAAACGATTAAACAAATAGCCATGAATGACCAACTGTACAGATTCTGACCTTCATCAGTGACAGCAGACGTCAGCAGTTTACTGAGAACATCGGCAACTGTATTCATAGCAGTGATACTCAACGGCCGACATGGATCACTCAAAGCCTAAAACAACAGCAGCACAGATTCATCATAATTATACACACGACGATACACAGTGATTCATCATATATGCAACAACAACAGCACCAATTCATCGTATATACACGATGACGATAAAAAACATAGTAGGTAGGTGCAATCTTTTGCATTTTTTACATACATGCAAGATCTGAAGCACTTACAAAGGAATAGAGTGTGTTGACATATTCTATTAAAATTTCTTGATAGATATCCGCCGTGCGGGTGTTCGAGAGATCTGCTCAGATAGTAAAGTAAGCCACAAAAATTGCACATAATCAAAGAGATATCACGCAACAAGGGTCTGATCAGTGATCACCCACACCCATAGGCCAGGGTCAGGCAAATCACGTCACTTAATGCTTCACATCCA
Organism: Lumbricus rubellus; assembly: GCA_945859605.1. NCBI lineage: Eukaryota > Metazoa > Annelida > Clitellata > Crassiclitellata > Lumbricidae > Lumbricus > Lumbricus rubellus. Next base: position 28,298,050 of record OX243817.1, on the reverse strand, counting down.
TGCATGTTTATAGGGGTTAGTTAAAGCTACTGTTCTTCTACTGTTCTTGAACTGCGATATTTGTTATTTGCTACACAAGTCATTTGGTTTTTAACAAAATAAGACACATGTACTCATTGTTTAAAAAACACATTCATTACAGACCGCATTTATTTCGGGACTCTCGTGAATCCACTTCCTGGCCTGCGGTTATACAATTACTACTGTAATAATCCCTGTTATCCTTCATCAAATACCTATTGGCCTTTCTACTTCATTTCTTTCTCTTCTTAAGACTGTCTTATTCGACCGGGGTTGGACTGGGAGCGCTCTTGAGTAGAACCTTGAAGGAGCGCTATATCAAAAATTTCTCAGTAAATACTGTTGTGCTGTACAAGTGAAACATAAACTGGCTACAGATGCCAGCTTCCTGCTGCTAAACAATAAAAGCGTAATTTAGAAATGCGTACATTAAGGAACGGTGTCAGAAGTTGAGAGCAGGTTTTGACAGCTTCCAATCGAACTTCCTTGTGCTCGTTCGTCAAGTATTGTTCAGCACAATTCATCACAAACTGTGTAAGAGAATTGCCTGAACAAAAAAACCAAAGCAACAGCCACTGTAACACAATCCCATACACAACTACTGCGCTTGTAAGAGAACAATGCCACAAAACGAAACATGATGATGAGTTCTATTGTCCTGTCCTCAGATCTAGAGGTTCACATCTGAAATTCAGCATTCGCAATGTCAGTGAATCAGACCAATTCAGCCAGAATTTTAAAAACATGGTACAAAGATGCTGCTCTACTTTAGCTCTCAGGATATCAGCAAAATCTCAACATGTCTATTAAAGTATTTTATGTTATCTACATCTCTCTCTTAAGACCTATTTTTTTCTCTGAAGGTTATCGCACTGGGAGCGCTACTGAATGGCCTCGGCTGTGAGCGGCGCCATAGAAATTACTAAAATTTTACATAACATTTTATTTTCAGTCAAACTCTGTAGTGTCGGCAGGATTGAACGAAAATACAATACATTAAATTCTAGTGCTCAACAATTGCCTCAATAACAATAAATCAGCAGAGTTGAGAGGACTAGCCTTCGAAATCAAAGCTGCCTAGTGTTCGAAGTGCCAGCGTGATAGTCGTTGAGTCCGGAGTATCAGTTAGACTGACGGACGATGACGAAGTTGACAGATTCTGCTTTCCAACTTTCGGAGCGCCAGGGTGGCGAAGTGGCTTTCCCATCAGAACAATCGAAAGCGTCTTCAGTAGACCGTCCTGGATGTCCTTGCGAAGCTGTGGTATCGTCTGCGCCAATTGCTCCAAGGATGACGTCAATGCAGGACTAGTGTTCAACAAACATGCTCATTAAAAATATATTACAAAGAATTTAACATGCCTCACATACTTGGTACCTAAGAAATCATCCTGCATATTTCCTATCTGGACCAAATGAGCATTTGCACATACTAGGTTCAGGAGCCATTCAAAACCACTGAGAGATTGAATGTAATCGAAGATTTAGAGAAAGCAAAAGAGATATAAAGACACTACAGAGACAAAGGAAACAAAGACAAAGAAGACAAATGACAGAAGAACTGAGACAAAAAGAAAAAGTTAGAAAAGCCCTTCTGCAAGTATAAATGAACACCACACACTCCACATAGCAAGGATAAACATTAAACAACCACAATCCACATGAATTAGGGATATGGAGAAGTATCGAACACTGCAAAATTGTGTGACACATCTAGCTTGGAGGACAGCCGCACAGAACAAGATGGCAACATGCTGTTGACAAGGCTAGTACAATTATGTCTCTTCATTAACCCTTTAATGCCGAGATGGTAGTGAATGGTACATGGGAAATCCTATACCACCTGGCATTAAAGGGTTAAGGCAAACTGAATTGTTTAATCTATTTTCTTTAATAGGTTTGTATTTGTCCTTTCTAGACATGCAAAGCAGATGACAAGAAAGTCCCAAAAACCAACAACCAGAATAATTTATTAGTAAAACGTTAGTTCTACCTCAACTGTGCAGCAAACATGTTCTCCAGCAAATCTTGGATTTCCTTCACAATGGCCGGTCCCATCGCTATTGCCACCATTGTTATGCAACAGAATACAGCAGGGTCACCTGCTTTCTGCTTCCTGTCAACAATCAGACAATAGTGATAGATTGGAGGATTTAACTACGTGTACAAATATATCATACATGTGAAGCAAGTTTTCAAAGAGAAGCTTCTTAATGACAAAGAACATTTAAGTTTTCGAGCAACAGTCACTGTCAGTCAGACAATTATACTGTGGAATTTTATGGTAAAACAGAAGTTGTGGGTGTCCTCCACAACATAATCATATGTACTAAACTGACAGTTTGCACTCCATAGAGATAACGTCACATAAATTTTATAGTACCGCACTTACACAAATATCTGGTTGTGGGTTAAAATGGCTGTAAATATTATGCTTCATGTTAAGTACGTATTTTACAGTGCTCGGTCTCCATTACCAAGCTTTAATAAGAGTGGTTTCCTCGGCGTGTGAACTATACTCAGCCGCTGCTCGTTGCAATTTGCCTGCTTTCTACCAGTTGCTCAAGACCTATCTTTTTAGCCGTGGCTGGGCTGGGAGTGCCTCTAAATAGACTTCTTGAAGGACGCTACATGAATTTTCTAAATGAATGAATGAGGATATAAGACAAATACAACAATTGTTTCTTCACACAAAACTTCCAAGATAAGGAGCTAGAGAAGGAAGACTTACTTCTGAGGCATATCCTTGGAAGGAAGAGCCTGTCGGACGACATCCAAAACCCTTGCCAGATAGCGCTTGATGCCAGTATCCGTGGCAACAGCAAGCAGACCGATGGCAACAAATGCCGACGACCTTTCCCGACCTTTCAACGCATTCAGCAAATACTGCATCGTCTCTTCCAAATAACTAACCAAAAAATATAAACAGTGAATTAACAATTGATTTGCTGTACAAATATACCAACCAAATTTACAAATAAATCACAACTTAAAGCAAACCTATATTATATATAAAATATACAACAGTAAACTAACACTAACACATCATTATTTAAAGCAGAGGTGTCAAACCTTTTTTAGTGGCGGGCCAGTGTGAACATCTTCCAACAAGTGGCGGGCCAGTGTGAACATCGTCTAACAATAAATTGACGGGCCAGGGTGTCGAAGTTTCTGAGCAAAATTGGGTAGTGATCTGAGAGGGAGCTACGGGCTTGGTCAGCCAATGCCCAGAAAAGTCCAAATATCATGAAAAGATCTTGATTGAATGTCCACGTTTCGCATATTTTTAAATTTTGACAACATTTCAAATAATTTTGTAATCTTTAGGGAAGGCTCCGCGGGCAAGAAAAAAATCGTCGGCGGGCCAGAAATGGCCCGCGGGCCAGCTCTTTGACACCCCTGATTTAAAGCAAGCCTGTATAAAATCACACACAGATTTTCCAAAAATATTGAAGCTGCCTCATTCGAATGTTTATTTTAGTGATTATGGTGGCAATGCATATTTGCTTAATTCTTACACAAATAGAAGTTCATTATGATCAAATCCTACTCCTGTTCACGTCCTTTGGCAATACCAGTAAAATGAATGTGATTCGGAACATATACGAAATAAAAGTAGCACAAAATAATTAATTTTTATGTGGCGCCATGACAACTGAAACAATGGCGATGTACATAAAACTAAAATGGAAAGTCAAAAGACATTTTTTAAAGATGTTTAAACCTTTTTGGAAAACTGTTTTTAGAGTATAGAAGTGTCATACTTTGTGCAGAAAGTGGTTGGATTGAACGAAGCAAGTCGAGGTAGAAGTAACAACAGTGTCTGCTGTGCATAGGCACTCTTTATCGATTTCTGCTTCAAGGCCAAGACACAGATCTACAAAGAAACATCCAAAATCAAATCAACACCTGTTCAAAACAGGTGGCAGATCAGCATAGAAGGTGGTAGATCAGTTGAACAGGTGGTAGATTAGCGTAGCAAGTGGTAGATCAGTGGAACAGGTGGTAGATTAGCGTAGCAAGTGGTAATCAGTTGAACAGGTGGTAGATTAGCGTAGCAAGTGGTAGATCAGTGGAACAGGTGGTAGATTAGCATAGCAAGTGGTAATCAGTGGAACAGGTGGTGGATTAGTGTAGCAAGTGGTAATCAGTGGAACAGGTGGTAGATTAGCATAGCAAGTGGTAGATCAGTGAAACAGGTGGTAGATTAGCATAGCAAGTGGTAATCAGTGGAACAGGTGGTAGATTAGTGTAGCAAGTGGTAGATCAGTGAAGCAGGTGGTAGGTCAGCTTGCATTGCAACCCCATTCCAGGCATGTACCAAGAACGACTTGAACAGTTCAAGAACACTAATGTTCAGAGTATGAGTAAGGAACATAGTTAAATATACTGAATTTCACATGAGAAAATAATCTGATTCAAGATCGTCTTGCTTGGTAGACATGAAATATACGAAAGCATGCATGCATATATCAATATATTTAATACTGCAACTTTTAAGCACATAAGAAAAGAAATTAACTCTTACCATGAAGCGCCTCTGAGTAGAGATCTTGAAAGGGCGCTATATAAATTCATGTGATTGATTGATCGATCACACTCAAAAACATTCACTTGCTCTAGACTACAGCATCTGCAGATAATGAAAATTAGTCAAATTAAAAAGGCACATAAGACGCATGCAACAACTGCCACACACATAACCAAATACAACATTAAATATAGAACACGTACAATTGTGTATAGCAGTCCTCACCCTGCTAAACTTTTCATTCAGCAATTCTCCAATGGCTCGACTTTCAACCGTCGGCTGCTCCTCTGAAGCGGTTGACGAGAAGAAATCGGCGACTGGCATCGGTGTCGACTGGAATCTCGCAAAACCCAGAGACAGCTTCGCTCGTGACAGATGCATCTCCTAGCAAACAATTTCTTAGAATTAAAGTCGTTTTACAGACCACACAAACTGAAGCTATCCCGAAACATCTTGGGTTGGTGGGTCAGTGACGCTGATACATGGCTGGCAAATACAATTTACGTTACTTCAACTACAGGATGGCTAATTGGGCTATGGTGATGGTGAACTCTGGGTAAACTTTTAATCTATTGTGCAGTTGTGTTTACGCAACAGCCAGCATATCCTCATCCAAAGTAGATTATTTTGAAGGTGCACTATTGAAAACTCAATAATAATAATTTATAATAATAATAATAATAATAACCAACCCAAAAACCAGACCTCCTTCCTTAAGCAAGTCCAATCACAAAGATAGTCATATTCTACTAAATCAAGTTAGGTTTAGTTTAGAACACAATCATAAAGCATGAAACGTTGACTTCAGTACTTGAACATCTATGCATACAGATCTCTATAATTATACATGCAATGAATTCCAATTGAGAAAATACAATCAAAAAAAGCAACTGTAGGTTTACTAACCTTAAACGTCATATCATGTTCCATTTGCTGCTGATTGACCAGTTTCTCCATTTCTCTAAACTTAACCTACAGCCAAATGATTTGCAAGAGATGAAACATTTGTCTGCACATTTGAACTTACAACACCAGGCCATCAAAAAATAGGGCAAAGACCAATAAGATCAACAATTAGATGGCACATAAGTGTGGTGAGAAAATTTGCCATTCGAAGGACACGTTCAGTCATTCACACATTCCTAGTTTGTGCACCATTCTGCTTTAACTATTAACTTAACTAGACATTCTGGTTAGCATACAACAGAACAACTACAGCACAAAATGTTGACTTTCAGCATCAACCGCTATTCTGTGGTTATGAGTGGTACGATTTATACACAGCATCGTAAGGCATGTTCTCAATGACTTCACATTAATCAATGACTTCACATTAGCAAGTGAACATCGTGCTGTGTTTTCAGGCTGAAGGAAGGGCGCATATCTGTCGAGTATATTATTAACGGCTGGACTGACCTCAGCTTTGATGTTGCTGCATCGAAGAAGTTCAAGAAGAATGAGAAGAGATCCATGCGACCAATCGTCTCGATTCAACTTCTTCTCCCGTCCAACCGTCTCATCAAACGGTCGTTCCAGTTCCTCAAAGCAATTCTATTCAAAAAACAGTTTTAAATCCGAAAATTAATTCTCAGCTGTTCAGATGACAAAAGCAATTCCCGTATCAAAATCATAAAATGATGCCCAATTCTGAATTCTTCACTCACACTGGGAGTCTACATACAGACCAAATTAAGAATAATGTGAAATGTGAAGATGCTCTTTCATGAATCAACAAGCAAAACCTCTTGACTCGTCTTGAGCATATCTCAGTAACATCTGTTGGGTCAATACTCATAAACAGCAGTTCCAAAAACACTGCAACAGAGTCTACTGGGTCACATAAGCACATTTTTTCTAAATCCCAGGTACACTGAAGTCAAAATCATTCATGTTCAATACATGTAAAGTTCAGGATACTTCCAGTTAATCATGTAATCATAATATCCAAATTTTGAAAGCATCACTCTAAATCTGAGCTCAGATCATCAGCTAATTCATGAGGCAATTTATAAAATATCCATGAAACAATTTAAAGATTCAAAAGCCAATGAAATACAGTATTTCAAATCATGCCATCGAACATTGACCTGTAATATCTTATATACCGGTACGTAAATGTGGGACACAATAGCCTACTAATTAGTATGCCTGCTTTGCAGCATCGAGATTATGGGTTCAAAACTCCCCTCAGATGGCTACTGTGTACTGTGTATGGATTTTGAACTAGTCCCTCAATGACAACTTTGCTCAGCATCAGTGATTATTGAAGCTTGGTGCTAAATAAATATAAAATAATACCATATTCTTGTATTAGGACAATTGCTCTAAGTACAAGAATAATGCATACCTTGTAATAGGCCGGCTTGTCCTTTTGTTTGCTTTCCCTTTGTGATGTGATAACTAGGACGGCTTTCAGAGCAGCAGCTGCTCCTTCACGAATTGCAGCCTACACAGCATGTTACGTACACATAACTACACAACATACGCAGTTACACAATCATCCATAGATCTTTCAAGTTCAACAAGGCTGACTAGCATGGGTCCATGTAATTCCCAACATGCAAGACCTGACCACACAGAACCCTCTCTTTGACAAGCTGCCCCATCAAAAGCACTTAGAAGCAAAGTACATTACCAGTACTGACTGCTACTAAATCACAGAAAACAAGAACCCAAAAAAATAGCTCGGTCAAAGTTTTGTATCTGCTAGAATGGGAGCACTTCTGACTAGTTTCTGACTCAACTCTCTTGAACAGGTACAGTATACATGCAAATCTTTGATTACAATTTAAAAAGTTGCATATATTACAAACCAAATGCTTAGCCCTTTAATGCCAAGATGGTAGTAAATGGTATGGAAATCCTATACCCTCCGGCATTAAAGGGTTAAATGAGTTAAGCGAGAACAGCATTAGAAATCTATTTGTTGAAGTTCGTGTCAAAGTTTCACAGTTTAAGCCAATCATAATTTTATATAGCGTTGGTCCTTACCTTAGGATCTCGGAAGGCATTAAAGATCACATCAAAAAACGGTTGAACTTGTTGATAGAAGAATGTTGGTAAGCTAACAGCCAATTCTCGTAAAACAAGCACCTAAAGAAAAACAAGGCTGTGTCATTTAGGTAAGTGTAGCACCCTAGCCTTGAGCATCCTTTCTTGAATCATATGCTATGTATCAGATTGGCCAAGCGACAGACAACAGACATATGAAAGATCTTCCTTTCTAGTCATACAATTCCATCACCTAAACCCCAGCATTGAGATATGTAAAGTAGTGTATGGAATGTATAGCTCCTGAAAAAAATGCCTTTTAGAACCCCAGAACATGCGCATTTTAAATAGGTGTGATTTAATGTGATTTGAAAATGTTTCAACAAGACTGCTATTTTGGTTTTTACACATAAAAAGAATCATGTTGTACAGTACATCAAAAACGTGATAGACAGTACATAGAAATGTTTAACCCTTTACCTACCAACCAACAAGTAGTAAATGGTATGGGAATCCTATACCCTTGATTAATAAAGAGCTAAAAGAGATGTACAACTTACGGCTGCATGGCGTCTCGATTCCTGCCTGTCTCCTGTCAGCCACTCCAGGGCTCTCTTAACCTCAAAGTCCACGTACTCTGCAGTCAAGGCACCAGACGCCAGTGCCAGCTTTCCCACGGTCCCCGCAGTCATCTCAATGATGCTAACATCGCTGTGTGGAAGGAGGTTGCGAAGGTAGTTGGCAAAACGAATGTGTCTTGTACTTCGGTTGCCAACATCCACATCGATCAGTGCAACTGTTTGGTACATGAAAAACAGTTCAACTCAAATCAAAAAGCATGAATGTGGAAAAAAGATTACAGAATATGTGATAATAAAATAAAAAATTATAACAAATTTATTACTTATAAATATTTTACTTATAAGTATTTTAAGTGTTGTGTTAGATGTAGATGCATGGTAAATTGTAAGATATAAGAACTATCAATAAACTGACATCTCTACTGTACACAACAATAATCAATGTTAAGCATGCCTCAAAATACAACTTCTCTCTCCTCAGCATTAGTGTATAAATTTTAAAATGCAGAAATTGTAATTCACGATTACACTAGTTCATCATATTATTGTTGATGTGTATGTTTGATACAGGAGTTTGATAATTGGGGCACAGTTTCTGCTCAGCTGTTCTGCCAAACTCTCAGTTAAGTTGCTAGTAAAGAGTTGTTTTTTGTACACTTGCATTGACTTTGTTGGTTATCAACCATTAATTCAGTACGAAGTTGTCCTACTCTCTACTCTACCTGGATAGGTCCATGACTCTTTAGGTTCCCCTGTGTAACCAGCTCTTTTCAGGTTCTCCCACCTTGCTTGTTGTTACACATGGTTATCGAATAAAACTAAACTGCAGTTTTAACAATTAGCATTCATGATCTTACAGTAATAACCAATAAGCTATAACTGACCAATAGCAAGGAGTCCTCCTTTCTTATCGCTGGTTTCTTGACTGGTGACCATCTCAAAGATGTGATGGTTAAACTCTTCCATGAAAGCCATCAATTCATCACCCGTCGCCTCCTTCAGCTCCGTCGACACATAAAGGCGCAAGTCGCGAGCCGCTCTCGCTCGCGTCTCCTCATTTTTACTCCGAAGACCAGTCACAAACTGGAGCACAGTGGAAGATGTCGTCATCTTAAAGTCTGTCACCAATCACTGTTAAAATCAAGAAGTATACCAAACCATAAAAATGACTTCCAAAGTCTCATTTTTAAATTACCATGTCCGAAGCAATAAATAATTAATCAAATACACATCACAGCTCTACTTTCCAAGTACAATTGCTTAATTTAAATAGGATCCATTAGCCACATGTGCCGAAAAAATATTTACTCTAAGCAGTTTTATGCGACTTTCCCACTCCAAACTACTAAAAGATTCAAATGAATATAACTTCTGATATAAAAAAGATATTTGCATTCAGTAAACAGTATTTTAAAGCATAGCCACTGAATAAAAAGGTCATAAACCGAAATGTGACTGGTTTTCAGCCCCGTGTCACAAATAAAACATGTTGATGAAAAGTAATTGCTGCTGAAATAGAATTGATGAGAAGGACAGGACCGTAGTCTGCACGGGCTTAGTTATAGTAAGCGGGTCCCTATGTTGGTTAGGGTTCAGGTTCAGGGGTCGTGAGGGTCGGTTAGGGTCAGGTTAGGCATCGTGAGGGTCGGTTAGGGTCAGGTTAGGCATCGTGAGGGTCGGTTAGGGTTCAGGGTAGGCATCGTGAGGGTCGGTTAGGGTTAGGGGTAGGGTTAGTGCAGTCATTCATTAACACAGGGACCCGCTTACTATAACTATGCCGTCTGCACGAGTACCGAAGCGGGATGGGTGAAACATATTCTTGACTAAACAGAAGCTTAAAAAACTAAAAAAACTAAAACTAAACTAGAAGTTGGATTGATTAAAAGTAATAATACTGCAACGAGCGAATAGTTTGCGATGCTGAATACACGTCGTTTACCAAATGTATTATTTTGTATATTTAAATGCCAATTGGTGACAACCTGCAACACGAAAGCATTCATTTCAATGCGCTTTATGCTTCAGTAAGTTGATAATTATACGACATTTGATTATTTTATACAAATTTATTGTCAATATCAATGCAAGTGTGCAGTTTACTAGAAGCTGTTGCTAGCTTGTGGAATTTCTTGATCGCAGAAAAAAGCCAAAACGTAGCCCAAACGTTGCGAAACGAGCATCTAAATGCCCGATATTAATGATAATTTATTATTTTGAGTAGGTATTTTGGGTAGATATTAAATGAATTTTCGGTAGGAACATTAAATACATGCTTTTTGGTTTCGCTAGTCACAAAACACGTGATGAAACCAGCTACGTAAAAACTTAACTGATATTAAATTTAGTTTAGGCCTACTCCTTCTTCAAGGCTCCTGCATTGTGTGTTGGTTTTGTTTAGTGTGTCTTAATTGTTTCATCTGCTGTTGCTTTTGGTTCATTTTTTCAGCTTCTGCATTGTGTGTTGGTTTCCTGTGCCTGCACATTGCTTTGATGTCATAGTTGTGTCCTGGCGAACAATCTTCAGGTCTCCTTCTGCATTGTGTCTTGGTTTGTTTAGTCACTTTAGTGTGTTTTAATTGTTTCATCTGCTGTTGCTTTTGATTCATTTTTTCATCAATTTGTGGTGTGTTAATTAAGTCTTCATAGCTACTTGGGGGCTTTACTTAGCGAGATTCCCTCCCTTCTGGGTCTCCATTTGTGTCCTAATTCTGTACTTTAGAGTTCTCTTTGCATACTGGTATAACTCAATCCTATAACCAATGGGCTTAAATAATCTCTTCTTATTATATTCCTGGGGTATTTCCAATCTAGGCCCAGGGTTTATATAATTTGCGTTATCTAATTAGTTCTCAATTTGATTGTTGCTTGATTAATTTGTGCTACTTATAATGCTTTTTGTAACTTTTTCCTGCCTTGTATCTTAGTGTGCTTGATACTTACGGACCAATAAAAAAATTGATTGATTGATTGAAGCTCACGTCTTATTTTTGATCAGCATTCATACACAGCAGGCCTAGATGGTCCACCAAATCTAGATGCAGATCTTTCTATATCTAATTTCTATTTTGTTCTGAACACTTACCATAATGCTTTTAGGTACATCATCCAAGACAGCATGGTATTAACATTCGTTAAGAAAAGACTTGATTAGCTTGTAAGAAGTTACCGCTGAGGGGGTCTGCTCACTGCAAACACATTTCCAACCAACACATTTCCAACCAAAAGTTCAACACCATGTATGGATTTTTGGATTGTACTTGTTTTAATCGTAAACACATTTATATAGCACCATTTGAGGGAATCTTCGTATATGCTCACAACATAATACAATGAAATCACAATCGAACAAAACAGTTTTCAAGTGCTTGTGGAAAAGAGAGGAAAGGCTGCGCAGACTCCATCGAGGAGGAGGAACCCTGACGACATCCAATGACATCCTTAATAATGCTATCCAATGACATCCACAATATACAGTAGGCTAAGTTCATTGTCCAGCACACTCTCATGGAAGAAGAAAGCCTCCTAATATTGCCTAAACAATGAGATATGTGCTGGTGAGGCATTCCCAACAACAGCAAATTCATAATATTCCCCATTATGTTTCAATACTCTACACATGGGCCGAGATGTATGACATATGAAGCTCATACGTCATTCTTATCTTATCTCAACCATCCGGCTGAACTCTGTCACCTCTGATACTTTGATAACCAGACTATGACCTCCTTCATATAACTCGTTTTGACAACCCCTCTCACTAGTCACAATGCTCGAGAATAAACTGGTGCCCTGCGCTTGGCTTTCGAGTGGCGCTTTAGAAACGTGGAGATTACGCTTACAATTACGATGATCTTAGAACGTTTTCAGGACTAACAAGTAACGACCAACGCCCCTACAGAGATTACGGTGATTACTCTTTCTTCAATGAACCCAAGATAACCCTGTTGCTAACTGCATACCTTTAGTTTGAGGCTTGATATCATACAAGTTGGGGACGAACATGTCATCGTTTATATGTGAATAAACCCAAATCAGCAAGTGCACTTTCACTCATGCAAACAGACACCATCCAACAGTAAATAAAAATCCACAGCATATTTAAGAAATGCATGTATTAACTCTGAACAAATAATACACTCGGTCACATAAATAGAAGTCTGAATATTCAAGAATCCATCAACGAAATATCACGAATGAATCAACTGAAATGACATGATAGGCATAAACAGTCGTCCTTGCTGCAGAAATGTACAAAACTCTTGACTAGCTCATACATTATGGGGCAGCACCTTAGGCCACTGCCTTACCTGACCTGAAGCTCATAGCTCTCCAATCACAATATTAGAAGTATGCTGTTCATTCTTCAAGAAATAGTCAAAGCAGGGCAATTTCCATGAAATCTAACACTCATTACCACAACAAAACAGATTTATGAAAGTGCTATCTTCAAAATGTCTAAACTATCAGAGACTTAGGAATTGATAAACATGCTGAATGATTTATCACAGCCAAACAATGAAACAGATAATTGAGCAGTAAGTCAGTACCCAGCGGTGGGTAAAAAATTAATTGATAAAAACCTCTATTTATAACTGTGCACATGATAAGAAATTTTTACTATACACACCATAATCATCATTATAAATTAGCAATCCAAATTATTTCTGAAAAAGCACATTCATCAGTGTGTAGAGCAATAAAAACAATTCTACACCAACTCAACCTGTAGAAAGTCACAATCCTCTTGCATCAAGCAGTGTAAGAATTACATCAGGATTTTAAAAACAGCCTAAAGCAGCAGAGGCATAGTTCAAAATCTGGATTCAAAATTCAAATATGATCATGCAAACCACTGCCAAGTCAATTTTTTGCCACAATCGTAAGTATAAGAAAACAGTTTTTCATTTGCATGCATCAAACTTGCAACTTCAAACCCATAAGTGGTTCACATATCTTCCATTAGTGGCTTTATGCATACTGCTAAAGTAAATCAACAAAAGCAAAACAAAGGATGGCAGTCAAAACTACGATCTCCAAAAAATTAGTCCACCAAACAAAATAATCACTCTGCATCAATACAATAGGAGAAAATGTTTAATGTTCTTATGTTACATTAAATGTGACAGTACTGGATAAAATCACAATTTCATACAGATATTGCACTGCATTTATAGAGCAACTTTATATAAGTCTTCATCAAGTCACTTAAATCATCACAGATCATAAGAGTAGCGCACCAGACATGGGAATACCGGTACATAAAACAGTTGTACACTGACTTTTGTCAGATTCCCTGTTGCGTTAAGGGTTTGACAATTCAACAAATGTAACAACCACACAAAACAACAAACCTAACCTCTATAAGCAACTTCCACCCCAAGAGGAAGAGCAGATGAAAATAAACCTGAGATGCATTGTAGACTGGAATAAGTAAAGGTAACAGACCAATTCTCACAAAGAGTATCTACTGAAACGCCTTGTAAGCGTTGATCCAGGGTTTGAAGGATGTTTCACTTGGAATGAACATCATCAATCCAACAGCAGATCATGTGTTTAGTGTGCATAAGGCCACAATCTAGAGGTCATTACAATGCCACTTCTTTATTGTTCAGTTCAAGACTGAGCTGGAAGGCCATCCAACAACACATTTCAATTTAGAACTTCCAAGACACAGCACATGTATTTCAATCAATTTTCTTACAACTTGCATTGAATTCAGAAGTAGAATCAGAAACAGGAAAGAAATACAGTTTCTTATGCAAAGTATCTGTCTTTTCCGCCAGCAGTTGACTGTAACCTCCATGTTTTGATGGTCGAAGCATTGACATTAAGAAATTGGCCTAAAAATATAAAAAAATATAAAATAATGCAAAACACGGAATAATATAATTCATACCAAATACTAGGATTATATAAGCACTGCCTCCTTGGTGATTAAGATTTTGGGGTGGGGTTTAGGATAATGGCAAACAATGGCACAAAGAGCACATGAGTGCGGAGGGTTGCTTCCTGCTACCCTCCCAAAAGGTTTACTCGGCCTTCTATTTGGCAATCTATGGCATTGGTAAACTGAGCAGCAAAACCTTATGGACGCCCTGCATGGCTGCCAAGAGTTACATTCAACTCCTATAATAACTTGAGACCATCCGGTCATATCATGAATTTTAATCATACAGTATTTCATCAGAAATTAAACGAAGATCATTAGTAGTTCTCAATAACTTCAGCATCAATAATCCAATGTACGAAGGACTAAGGTCCATCCATATATTGTGTACTCAAAAATCGTATTTTCGACCCTCCCACCCGTACGTTTTGTTGACCTCCCCTCTATGCATACACATAAATAACTTCTCTACCCTCCCCCCCACCCCGTATAAAGGCTATTTAGCCAAAGGCCTTCACTCGAAACTTAAAACCTTGCTTTTTCACAAATCCTATCCCGATTCTTCCTCTTCTCACCATTTCAACTCTAAACATCATCCACCTTAGCCGTCCATCTACATGTATGTGCCTGCCTAACTCTCCAGATCTTAACCCTCTGTCTGTTGATTTTGTTGTCATTAAGCGCCTGTGAATAAGTTGGTTCCAGTGACTTCGCTTTAGTAGGCGCTAGAATATAATTTTAATGTAGTCAAATGTCATCGGACCACTAAAAGACTATAATACAGAGTTATAAATAGGCTAATGTGGGCGTTATAATTATACATTTATTTGCGATATACATTTTGCCGAGACCCCCCCCACCACACGCAACCATACACAAATCGCCTAAATCCGTTGACCCCTCCTTGCGTATGAAATATATACACCGTGAGGCATAAAAAAGGAAGCCCCTAGAAAAATCGTAATTATTTTAACAATTTTCAAGCAATGTCAATGAAATTCAGGCAAATTATAGCTAAGTAGCAAGCGATGTAAAAATATTAAAGTTTTTACAATTTACTGTCCGCCTTTAGCTTCTACGCATGCGCGAAGTCGCTTGCGCCATTCACGCACCGCCGAGTCAATAATTCGCTGATCAAGATCGTTCCAAGGGTGCATGATTCGCTTACGAAGATCTTCAACATCACGAACTTTTGTTTTGTACACCATCTCCTGCATGCATCCCCATATTTTATAATCGACGGGATTCAGGTCTGTGCTGTTAGAGGACCGTAATGTAGGAATTATGAAGTCAGGAGTTTCATTCGTCAGAAGTGCAATCGTTTCTCGAACTCTGTGTGCTGGAAACCATCTTGCAGGAAAATGTAAAATTCAGAGTTCTCGAATTTCAGGTAGGCCTTCCATGAATAAAACGTCTCTGTCAGCCTAGTATTGGCCGTTGAATTTTACCCCTGATTCAACAAAGTGAATTGACGTGTGCCCCAGAGAAGAAACACCGAAGAAGAAACACGCATCAGAGATTTGCTAAACGTCGGACTTGTGCGTAAAAGGCGGTCGGCTGCAATATCTCTCTTTCGGGTTCCAACTACTGCATTTTGAGTATTGCTACGAGAAGCAACTGTGAATAATTTTTCGTCCGTGAACCAGATGAAATGCACTATGCAGGCTGGGTAGCGACGCAACAAAAGGCAACTGCAAGCTTGGAACGATCTTGACCAGCGAATTATTGACTCGGCGGTGCGTGAATGGCGCAAGCGACTTCGCGCATGCGTAGAAGCTAAAGGCGCACAGTAAATTGTAAAAACTTTAATTATTTTACATTGCTTGCTACTTAGCTATAATTTGCCTGAATTTCATTGACACTGCTTGAAAATTGTTAAAATAATAACGATTTTTCTAGGGGCTTCCTTTTTTATGCCTCACGGTGTAGACAGCCCAAATGTGAATACTTCAAAAAGCGTTATGTTAAGTATGCAGATAAAGATAAAAATGAATGAAACGCAGCAGTTGTACCTCTGTCAGCATGTCCATAAGATGGCAGGAGTGAGCTCTTCGTGAGAAAACAGACACAAGGCAGCGAACAAAGAAACTGCCCAGATCTGGACGACGGTATGCTAAGTAACCTGGCGAACAAAAATTGGAGATCACGCAAACTTTACAAATATACCTTCACTCATTTAATCTCAACTACAGCAATCGATGGCAGCAGTTAGATAATCAAACATCATTGACCTAATTATTATTACTACTATTATTAAAATTAGTATTACCGTTATTAATACAATAATTAATTATTATGATTATCACTGTTGCATTGCTAATTAAGTTCTAGTTAAGTTTTAAGTATATTATGAAAACATTCATGACTAATAATTAAGGAAGAGGGGTAGGGCTGAAAATGGTTTGGAAAAGTTGCCGGGTCTCCCTTTGGCAAACGAGAATGCCTATGACCCATAAATTTTTCTGACGACTTTTTTTGTCATTTGCCCAAAATTATCCAAAATCCTACCATTTATACTCAGTTTTGGCACCTGGCGACCTTTTGTGCGACCCTGCTGATACCCAGCAACAGCAGGTCTCGAAAATCGATGCCGGGTCACAGACCCGGACCGACCCGGCTCACTTTCAGCCCTGAAGAGGAGTCAGGATAGTATCAGCTATTAGCTTTTGCTGGCTCTTGTTGCACTGTACTTAGTTGCTCATGATTGTATGAACAGAATTGAGTGTGCGCAATAGACAATAAATAATAATGATTAGCACAAAAAAGGCAACTGGAAACTTCTTACCAAAACATCTAAGGAAAAAGATTGACCCAACTAGCCCTGGATACCTATCCAGAGATACACTTCAGTTGAAAGCATTAAGTGATGCTCAAGCAGTTCAGCTTCAGCTTGTTATAACACATCATCCATTTAAAAAACTCACACACCAATAAACATCTTTGCTTTTGAGTCAAAATGCATAATCCCAATAATTATTGCATGCAAGAATTTTCGTAATCAATCAAGTTTATTGTTCACTGCTTCAGTGCTTCACTTTATTTTACATGTAAAGACAATATACAATTCCAGTGGCAAAGGGTAATACCCTAAAAACCTCAAGTTCCGATAACACGGCATTCCTAGTGTGAGATAATTTCCGTCAGTCTAATCCACACAGTGGCTGATTTAATCTAAATTCTGTCAAAATATCTTCATTTCTCAAACATCATTATAAGTAACATACTTGTAGTCCACATTTACTAACAGGTTAGTAATTTGCATTAACTGTTCTCAATGTCATGTATTTGTCAGAAGTTATAGCTTAGGATGTATCCTAAGCTATAACTTCTGACAAAATACTGATTTGATAACAATTGTAAAATTCGAGATTTTATCATTACCTTTGACTGTTGCATATGACAAAACCATATCTGACTTTTTGTGGAGTCCTGGAACAAAACCTTTCTTATCTACAATTTTGAGCTCCTCCAAGTTCTTGATCAACTTTTCGTCAAATTCAGGTGGAAATTCAGGTGGGTCTTCCTTATCCGAATCAGCAGCACAGGTGTCCAACTCTGTCAACATAAAAGAAATAACAAATTATGACACATGAATTTCAGACAAGGACAGCACATCAGTTTCCAAATCCTTCTCTCTGCGTTACTCCAATTGTTGGAGTAGTGCCAAAAAACAGCAGACTTTTCAGCCACTCTTTCAGTTCCACTCCATGTCCCACAACTCATTCTGCATGGCTCAGGCAGGGCTTGCTTTCTCGTGTATTGGACCATCTTTTCACAAAAGATTAGTCCAGATGTTAATCTGGCCTACCAAGTCGTACTACATTGAAAGTCTTAATTTCTTAAATGAAACGATTTTTATGCTGATGCAACTAGATACCAAACGTCCCAAGAGATTGATTTGTCAACAAACTGCTTACTTATCTATTCGTTTAATAGGCTTGATTCTATTTGCAAACTTTATTATTTCCATCTGCACCTGTCACTCTTACAAGGCTTCAATTTCCATGCATTGACTGAGATCTGCTGAAGTCATTTAGACGCTTGAAGTGGCCCCAAATAAATGATCGCTATATACAATATGTACTGATGAAACTCACTTCCTTGACAGGCCTGGATGAAGAAGATCTTAGGTTTTCCTTTAAGTCCAGGGCAATTATCTGGATCAAATTTTGTTATGATTTCATCCTCAATAGACAACTTTTCAGAGTCCATCCCAAAAATGTTTCCCTGGTTGCCATGTGACAACAGGAACAGAACAAAAGCATCAGCTTTCTCATGGTCCTGGTGCTGACGCTCTTTCTCCAGGAGGTCACAGATTTCCTAAAAGTTGATAAAAACAATCAATTGTAATTCTTCTCTTATCATCTGATGTAAATCATCCAATCACATACACCTACTTACAAGCAGTTACCTTATTGATTGATTGATTCCAAGAATTTATGTAGCACCTCTTCAAGAAACCTATTCAAAGTAGGCTGCACTGGCCTGTTTGATGTTAAGAGTCAGTAAGAACGAAAATATTACATAAGTTAGCAAACAATGCTCAGTAAGCTGGATGAGTCACCAACCATTGGCTCACACACACATCCACACACAAACAAACAAATACACACAGGTGGAACCAACCAGCGGATTCCGTCAACAGTTCACAGGTGGCATAGATCAGCGTTTCCCAAAGTGGGTTCTGCGGAACCCAAGGGTTCCACGGGATGGGCGCAAGGGTTCCGCGAAAAGATGGTTAAATATTTTCTTACTATGAATGATGATAATAATAATTGGATACGAAACCATTCAAAGTAGGCGAAAACCCTAACTCTTCTAATGAAGACTACGAACATCTTAAATTGACATAACGCAAATGAAGCAGAATTCCAGTCAAACTTCACTGATCTGTGTCTGGAATAGGGTAGCTAACAAATACTCCCCAGTAACTACAGTTCGGCCTAGCATGCTTTGCCATTTGCCACGTAAAAATCGTACGAAACTGCATTCTCATGTTGGAACCAGGGCTGAAAGTGGTTTGAAAAACTAGCCGGGTCTGAAGTACATCTGCATGGAATATGAAGATAGGCCTATATGTGGAACGAACAAACGGCCGATGCGTGAATTTTTTTCTACACTGTTATCTAAAAATAAACTAAAGTTTGATAAATGCGTGGGCCTAAATATTAATCATGCGACCCAGCTAAAACCCGACAAAGCAGGGCACCAAATTGAATGCGGGTTGCAGACCCGGACAGACCTGGCTCACTTTCAGCCCTGATTGGAACAGAAGGAAAATATAGAAATCTACGAAATATGCAGCTGACAATAAGAATCCAACTTTCCAGCGTCAAGCCAGTTATAGTCAAAATGCATTAAAAGTAAACATACGCTGTTCGCCTTCTAATTTCATGCACACCCATTAGACCTAGTGTGGTCCATGAGTCGTGGTTTTCAAAACAGTGCAGTTTAATTTTTTCAATAAGAAAAATAAACTTTCTACATTAGTGCATGTTTTGTAGGCCAATGCTTCCCAGGCGCTAAGCATGTTTTAATGCATTTAGTTGAGATTGGGGTTCCGCGGGGAAAATGTTAGGACATGAAGGGTTCCGTGGCCCAAAAAGTTTGGGAAACGCTGATTTAGCTACAGCTAATCAAGTAACTGTTCTTAAGTCAGCTGAACAAGTAACGAACAATTTCACAGCAAAAAATAATAATGTATGTCAATGCACAGACTGAACGATATTTTTTGACCCATCTGACCAAAACCAAGCGCTTGTGCCGCATCATGTGCTTTTGAGAAAATGGCCAAAATGTGAAAAAACTCAATTTTTCAAATATGTTTTTGATACAAAATGCTAAATAAATTTGTTTTAAACGCATTTTAGACAACAATGTGTGAAAAAGTTCGATTTTTAATGATATTTCAGATGATTTCATAGTGGTTGTTGTTTTAATAATTGAATGACTTTTCCTGATGTTTAGTCACTTCCTGCCATTAATAGCCATATGCAGCATAAAATAAGGCTAGCATAGCAAATGAGGCAGGAGTAAACAGCCCAGACTTCCTTCTAGCCCAGCATTTCCCAAACTGTGGGAAGTGGGTCACGAAGCTCTGTCAACTGGGTCGCCATATGTTTTCAGGAAATATATTTTTAAGCCTGGTTTGGGCATATAGGTCACATTTGACATGAAGCAAAAATTTTGAAAACCTCAGCAGTTAAGTTTTCTTTAACGATGACTGTAAAAGAAAGCTTGTTGAACAGGGTTTTAAGGTTTTCCGTGTCGTATTGAGCGCCTTCTCTGTTTTCCAATTTTATGTTGCCGGCAAAATATCGGTTGTTGATGATGACTGCACGTCCATGTGGCAGGCAACGCATTGGGTAAACCTAAAATTGTAAAAAATTGATACTGTTATGTATCGATAAACCACTGATATACTCACAAAGTAATTGCTTCTTCATGCGCTTATTAAATCCACAAAATGCCTATTCACGACAGTCGTTCAGAATTAACAATAATAACAATAATTTTTGTTCACTGTTCAAGCTGACAAGTACACAATAACACTAATAGCCTCAACTGACTCCTTCAATGCATATCTCAAGAGTTTTCTCTTTAACCATGTTGGGGTCAGATGCGCTTTTGCGTAGTTACATTGAAGGGGTACTTTATAAATCTTCATAATGAAAAAATAAATAACAAGTTGAACAGGAGTCCAACCATATGGTATCCTAAAAGGGGCAAACCTATCCAACTGTTCATTTTACCAACAACACATAGCGAATGAAAGGCTGAGTTAACCTTATGGGCATAGCAGATATCGAACCCGTGTCCGTCTGATCTTAGTGCCAGGATGTCATCATTAAACCATATCATCACCCTGCTTCCAGCAAATGAAAAGGCAATGCTTATGCGCATAACGTTCCTAGCAAGGATTAATGAAACGTAATCAACTAGCATATATACAGAGCTAATGCATCACTTCCATAGGCACCGCTCGTCCACCATATTACTTTAACTTCATTTAACATCAAGTGGCTGGCCCGCAAGCTCGTCATCATTTTCTTTGAGCTTGAAGAACATATAAATTTTTTCAAACCACAATTGGAGTAGATTATATATTTTTGGAATTTCCTTTGAAAGCTGGTTTTCTCGATCACTGCACAAAAGTCTGCATTTCTGAAGTTTGACTGTAAGTGAAAACCTACTCCAGCTAAAAATACATTATTTGCAAACTGATGTATTTATTTGCAAGCTACACATCAGGCTTGTAAATAGCACTTGGTGAGGCATCGATATACAAATATATTATGTATCAATCAATCAATCAATCAATCACGTATATATATGAGATGCCATGTGAATGTCCAAATGCATATACAATGTAATACACACACAAGATAATAACTCATGAAACAAGAGGAAAACACAATAAATTATGCAACAATTTAAAACTAAAGGCTTTCTAATTTTCTGTGGACTTTCACCTACCATTGGATCGACGGCTTCAAGAAGGTTTGCAGCAGGCTTTATGTTGATGTCCATGATTTCCTTCACATAGTCGCCATCTGCAAGGAATTTACAAAACCACATATACCAGGTACATGTAATATCAACATTAACACAGTTGGACATGAAAAGTTTCAAAATAAAGAACTTTTGACTGTCTGTCTGCTAACATAGTTGTTGACTTCATACATGGGTGTCTGAAAGAAGAGCAATATCGTTCACCGTTACACTATAAGCAACTGTCTTTTCAAATGATTTGAATCATAAGAGATAGCACTTACTAATTTCAGTTAGGACAGTCTCTAGTTCAGCAGCAGTATATGTTGGTCTAAATTCAGGGGTTGGTAATATAACTGCATCTAAGAAAAAAAACCAGATAATGTCAACAACAAAATCTGAATATATACAATTATGCATACAATCTGATGGCAATGGTACTTCAAGAAATCCAATTAACTATACTGTTAATTAACTATATACTGTCAATTAACAAAACTGTCAATTAACTATGTCAATTAACTACACTGCCAATTACAGTAACAATACTGTCCATTAACCATACTGTCTGCTCTTTGGCATGTGCTCCATCAGAATCACAGAGTGGAAACTAAAACAAACAAGTAACTGCAGCAAAAACAGACAAGCAAGCATGATAACACAAACTTAGTATGTCCTAATGAAAATATGTTGAGGGTTTCAGTGTCAGTTCATGTAGATTGGAGATGGGAAGTCTATTGGAGCTATAGTTGTTCCTTGGGAACCTGGCGCTCTTTATGTGCTCTTCATCTCTGCAAAGTGCTCTACTTTATTTTGCAAAAACTGTCAGGATTCATCATATTATAAACCCTTCAACCCTTCACCACAAGGTAACATGAACTCCATCAGGTGACCCCTAATGTGGGGAACAAAGAGGTCAAGCCGATCAGAGGACCAAAGACGATGCAGCGAAGTGACAGAAATGGGGTAAAGAATAAGATTTAAAAAATACTTTGGAGCAAGACCCAACTGAGAAATGAGGACCAAAATAAGATCTTTAAATTGTATACGAGCTGAGAGTGGAAGCCAGTGAAGTTGTTCAGCCATGAATGTAGAGATGTGGGAGAATCGAGGAAGACGGGCAATGAGTCTAGCAGCAGCATCGAGTATAGACTAGGGTGACCATACGTCCCGGTTTTCCGGGACATGTCCCGGTTTTTTGTGGTGCGTCCCGGTGTCCCGACGACTTTGGCAAACAGGCAAAATTGTCCCGGTTTTTTACAAGAGGGAAATAAACTGTCAACTTGAATGAGAAATGTCTGTTTATTGTCAATGACTGAACAAATTATGGTTTGTAACCCAAAAATAAGTCGTACCAAAAGTGAAATTGTCAATATTCCGTATATATAGAATATTAAGGTTGTAGGCCTACTGTATGTAGTGTAGACACTGTACAGACATGAACTCTACTGCTTCAACTGCTCCTATAGCCGCTGATGCAGCTATAATTAAAGATAACTGCTTCGGTCTGCTAACGCATTTCTAAGATATTAATGATTAGGGCCTACAGTCTACTCCGACCTGTCGATGCAGTCTAACTCTAACGGTCCAACTCTAACAGTCTAACTCTAACTGTCTAACAGTTTCCAGCCTAATAGGCTTATAGGGGCTGGTGTCATAATATGAAGTCCCTCCTTAACAAAGTCTCCTCCGGCTGAATTGACGTTTTCCCTCGGTTGGCTAACTCTGTATTGCAACAGTTTTCTCATAAAACCTATCAGGCAACGTATGTATTTTGTTAAATAATTTAGCAACGAAAACTATCGGTTTAACCTAGCTATAGGCCTAATTACCATGTGACTGTAGCTTATTTTGCGTTAAACTGGGGGGGGGGGACTTTATTTGAGCGGGAGATGAAATATTCTCTCCCTCAGAGACTCTATTTCAGAATTACAGTCTGGATAGGGGCGAATTTATTCTGTAACAGGTCCACCGCGGAAGAATTTATTTCGAAATAGAGCTAGGGGGAATGAAGACTTTTAGGGAGCAAGACTGTCACGCGACACCGGTCTACTCTGTCTACTCCACAATTTAAAGTATGGCTAAATAAGACAAATCCGCATATTTGGAAGCAATCCTTACTCCTGAGCTATTTTTTGCAATTCTGGTGCAATAAATATCTTGTGTCGCTTGCCATCGACACAATGGACCAAACCAGCACAAAGTTTGCACTTGTTTTCGTACGTGGGCTACTTCAGCCCATTGGCAAGACTTAAGACAAAACTTGTGCCCTTTGAGCACTCCTTATTCATTTTCGTCTTATCGATTGGGTCATTTGGATTTCGCCAGTCTGATGTTCCTCTTTTATTAGTACCGTACGGTAAACGATATTGGGCTATAGGCCCTCGTATAGCCCTGTAAGGAATTAGCCTACAATTACTGTTAGTGTTCGAAAAAGTGTCCCGGTTTTTGGTGGCGAAAAAATGGTCAGCCTAGTATAGACTGTAGAGGAGATAGCCAAAGCTTGAGGAGGCCAACAAAGACAGAATGACAGTAGTCAATCAGAGAACAGACAGAGGCATGAACAATAGAAGTAAAGGTCTTTGAAGATAATTTTTAACAGTTTTCATTAGTATCAAATGAAAATCTTACGGAAGTACCATTAGCATCTGTAGAATCGTGTGCATCGTTTTTGACGGCAATACCATTAGGATCTGTAGAATTTTGTGCGTCGTTTCTGCAGGAATCACGTTCAGTTATATACTTTTTTGCCAAATCTTTGTCTAGAGAATGTGCCACTGCGTCCTGGTCAGTTTCCACAAGTGCATGTATGAATCGGTCAAACGCCTTGTCTCCCCGCCTGACCAAGAGATCCAGCAAGGCACACACTTTTCCATTATGTGTCCGCTCAGCCTGTTTTACAGACAGACAGTATATGAATCATGCAACCCATATAGATGGAAAAGCACACCAATGAAACAAGTCAAATTTAAGGAAGCAGTGAAAACGCAAACAAGCAAAATCGACTAGTGAACTCTGCTTCACTAAAATCAAGCATTATCTCACGATTAATGCATTCATTTGACATAAGCCTGATGTTGTTGCATCATCTCACATATCATAAAATGAATTATTAAACCTCTAACGACAAGCTATTTCTCATACAACCTAGCACATGCCGGTCGTCAAAGGGCCAAGTCTGGTTCACCAGTCACTTTTAAAAAGAAACTGGTCTGTAGTCAACTATCTGAAGTGTGGCAAACAACATAGCCCTTTACCGACCATAGCTTAGGTTAATGGTATGGGAAATCCGATACCTTTCTCGGTAAGGGTTAAAGAAACAAACCTAGCTTTTAATGTTCAGGAGACTACACCTCAGGATCCAAATGCAAAGAACTACCACCATCCGGGTAGAAACAAAGTTGTCTTCTACTTACTTCAATTTCTTGTTCCATTTCATCAGTCAGCGTGTAGTTTTGTCTAAGGCAGGCGAGCAGAACTTGCGTCACCTTCAGATTTTTTAGCAGAAGCACACGATTCCTTGTCAGAATGTCTCTATGACGTTGGTGCATCATGTTCATGTTTTGCCTAAACCAGATATTACGAATGATCTGTAGTAGAAAAACTTCTTGTCATCAAACATTCATTTCACCCATGCAACAAATTTCAGTCGTATTTTGTTTGTATCAGTTTGTAATAGCTCTATACAGTACATTTCGTTTTTGCACTGCAACTACTACCAAATATGGTTTTAAAAATGGTGAATTCAGTCCTTTGGCTCCTTACAACCATATGATATTGGACTAACCTTTTGGCCTCTGCATCATTTACTTGAAGCTTCTGAGTTATTACTGACTGAACTGCAATAATAATTATAAAATTTTGTCATATTCTAGCGTTGAGTGACCTACCAATGTAAGTACGGTGGTCTAATCAGCAGCCACCTCGCTCTCTAATCCAAGATGAGTATTGAGTAAATATGCAATGGATGGAGGACTGGAGGCGGAAAAAGCGGTGTCAACCTGACTCACCGAACCCACACAAATACCTGAATTCCCAAAAACGGTTTTATAGAAAGCAGCCGAACTCCCATAAACTGGTGATTCGGGTTTTGGCGATTCGGGTCACACTAGAAAAAGCTAGCCCTAGTACAGTTATATTAGGAGATGGCTGCGTAGTGGCAGTCTGCATGATTACTATGGGATCAAATAAAGATAAGAATATGGTAATCCTGGGTTTTAGCATCCTAAATTAATTTTATGTATATTACTTCGTAATTGATTGTATTTCTAGCAGTCAAACTGATGAAAATTTAACCTATGAAAATGGAGGTGGATTGATAAAAAGAATCCATTTCATCAATTCAACTTCTATTTATCTATCAGTCTATATCTTCTATTTTATCATGAAATTTCATCAGTGCTCCTTCCATACTTTATTTCAGCAAGAGTTTCCTCAATCCAATTGATCATACTTTTTTCATCAGTCCAGCTTCTGGATCAGTTTTAAAAAATGAAAAAAATCACCAATCCAGCTTATTTATCACCAATCCAGATTATTTAAAAGGACCTCATCAAAACGTCATTTTACTCAATCCAAATTCTATTAGCTAAGAAGAGATGCTCTCATCGATCGAGCTTCTATTTAAAACGAAATTGTTTTCTTCTTTCCAACTTCCATTGAGACGGAATAGTTTTCTTCGATCTGCTTTCGCTATTGCCTTTATATTTTAAGAAATAAAATTAAGAGCGGACGCTAAAACCCAGGCTAACCAAGAATATTCTTTAGGCTTGCTGTCTTCTAAAAAAAAATATTAATGTTTTATTGCATACCTAAGACCAAGAAAACGTAATCAAGAAGAGTTAAAGTTAAATCAGACACAACGAAATACATTAACATCCGCAAAACCGATGCAAGATAAATAAAATAAGCACAGTGTCAGTATTTATGACTTAATCTTAATCGTTTATGATCTATTTTTAGTTCAACCAATCACATCATCCAATCCTAGCGAGATTGGCTGAAATAAAAATAGATGATGAACATTTACGAAAAAATCCAATGGTGTCATTGGTTGAGGTAAACATAGATGGTGAACATTTACACAAAATATGTATCTAAGAATAGGTATTTATAGTGCAATAAAACCACGGACGCGTTATTAGGCACTATTCTTTTACAATGATTTTTCAAGTACCGGTATTTTTCAAGCTGGCTTCCCACGCAAGCCAAGAGGGAACAATAATTACTCTAAAGTTATTTGCAAAAAAAGTTCTAATCGTACTGCTTTCACCCATGGCACTCACGAATTTTTACCTTCACTCACCTATGAAACTCCAATGGGTCCATCATCTTGGCTGGTCACTTTGACCATATAGTAAATCTCAATAGGCCTAATTGGTGTAAATGTAATGTAAATCGTCTAGAATTTATCAGCGCCAACAAAAAGCCACGTCAGGGAGACCAGCTTATTCACCGGCGCTGTTGGGTGAATACCCACTGAATCAAACTTTTCTTTCCGACTTTGTCTCATCTCTTTAGGTAAATTTGTTTGAGCACAACTGCTAAACAATTAAAAGGCACTGCTTGTTGTGAGAGTCTTTTGTTAGCTTGCTGGACTGTGAACTATGTTGTAGTTAAAATCTTTACCAGGGCAAACATTTGCATGTGTAGTTGTGTACCCTTCATCTAGCTCAACCATAATCTGTAAACTGACCAAAATTGCTGTCAGTGGCAATTAGCAGATGATACGGAAGAGGACTGGCCACATGCCCTCACGCAATGAGAAATTAAATAGCCATGGAGACTGCTTAAGCCTCCAGGACTAAGCTTATTGGACTGCTCTTCTCGTAAATTTCAAAATTACCCGATAATTTTAATGATATCTATAGTCTTCCATATTATTATTATTATTAAGGTCATCATCGTCACCAACACCAGTACTATAGCTAGGCTACCACCATAATTATTGTAATGAATGCAAAATAATAAATGGGCCAGTAAGGATAAACGCTGTATATTATGCATAATGTTGCTGCTGAATTCAATCTCTTCTCTGTCAGCATCTTGAAGAAACAGTGTAAAATGCAGATCATCTGTATCTCACATCTTGCCGTTGACCAGCAATCATCTACATACACGACAGTTGGTGCCACCCAAATTAGATCCAGATCCTATAGTATAATTTTTCATTGCTGGTGGCCCTACAGTTAACTGAGAAAGTACCATAATGCTTTTAGATACATCATTTAAGAGAGCAGATTAACATTCAGTAAGAAAAAACTTTATCAGTTTGTCGGAAGTTACCACTGAGGCGTGGGTGGGCTCGCTGCAAACACGGAGCCAAGCAACAAATTTCCAACCAAAGTTGATATTCGACAACATATGTATGGATTTTTGGATTGCACATACATTTGTAATCGTAAACACATTTATGTAGCACCATTTCTAAAGAGAATCGTCATAGGTGCTCCCAACATACTACAATGAAACCACAAACAAACAAAACAGTCTTCAAGTGCTTGTGGAAAAGAGAGGAAATGTTGTGCGGACTCCATCGAGGATGAGGAACCCTGACGACATCCAATATCATCCGTAATACATGCTATCCAATGACATCCACAATATACAGCACTGGGCTAAACTCATTATCCAGCACACCCTCATGGAAGAAGGAAAACTCTCGATATCTCTTAAACCATGAGACATGTGCTGATGAGGCGTTCTCTCAAGAGCAACTTGAAAACATTCCCCATCAATGTTTCATATACCCTACACATAAGCCCAGATGTATGTTCTTCTTCTTCAGTCTTCTGCTGTTGAGCAGGTTTGTGACGTGGACAATCCGGTGATCCTCTCCGACCGCCGCCATCCCGCTCTGTCCTGCGCCTTCCTCTTGGTGTTACAAGACAGAAGATTAAATATGCTGAGTGATCTGGATAATGGAGACGTATATTATACGTCTCCATTATCCAGATCACTCAGCATATTTAATCTTCTGCCTCTCGTTGGCTTTCCCTCCATACGTCCCTCCAGCAACGTCACCAACATACCCTCTCCTCTAAGTATGTGGCCCAGCCACCGATGCTTTCTCCTGCTTATTGATTGTAGTAGTTCTCTCTTCACCCCTGCCCTTTCCAAGACTGCCTGATTTGTGATTTTGTCTCTCCAACTTATTTTCAACATTCGCCTCCACGTCCACATTTCAAAGGCCTCTATTCTTTTCCTATCCGTACCCATCATTGTCCAGCACTCAGCAGCATATGTTGCAACTGTCCATATCAGACATTTTAGATGTATGTTATAACGATTAATTTTGTCACTTGGGCTTCACATGTTCTACATAGCGCTGTTATTTGGGATCGTCACCAGTCAAACCGGCAGCTCTTAGAACGTCTTCAGAACTAACGACCAACACTCCAGAAATTTCTTCACTGTAGCATAACCTGTTGTTAACAGCATACATTTAGTTTGAGGCTTGAAATCATACAAGTGGGGGAGGGACTAGTCATCGTTTATATGTGAATCAACCCAAATCAGCAAGTGCGCTTTCAGCACATGCAAACAGACACCATCCAAGAGTAAATTAAAATCCACAGCATATTTAAGAAAAACATGTAACTCTGAAAAAATAATGCACTCGGTCACATAAATAATTATAAGTTTGAACATTCAAGAATCATAAAAGAAATTTTGTAAAATGAATCTACTGAAATGACAAGATATGCTTAAACGTTCGTCTTTGCTGCAGACATGTACAGAACTCTTGAGTAAGAGTTCGTAGATTATGGGGCAGTATTTAAGCCACAGCCTTAACTGAACTAAGGCTCATAGCTCTCTGATTCCACAAGCATGGGCGCCGACTCTGCGAGGCCCGTGAGTGCTCAGCACCACCAGAAATTGGCCATGCGAGGCCCGCCTATGCATGGGAACCACCTGAAATCAGCCGGCAAGATGTGCTTTTAAGATATTTTTCTCTGTTTGGATTGCTTATCTATAAAAATCATTCCATCTTTAATATACTTTTTTAAAATCTCAGCTGGTTTACCTTACAATTACTCCAGTTTTATCCCATCTGGTAGTCTGAACTTCATTATATTGGTCCTCAGCCGATCAGCGAATACGAGAAAACTCCGAAATCCTGCTTATTCGATCCACTTCCGTCATTTTTTTTATTACGGACGTAGGCGACTATTTGAATGACATTGTTTCTTTAGGCCTATATTGTATACAATGCTTAATAATGTTCATCACTGCTCGAGAGTCACCTCCCAGCATCATAAAAGCGGGATATTGTTTTGTCTTTCAAAACTACTTGCAATGAAAGGCTATTTGAAACAAGGCCGCAGCCAGGATTTTATTTCGGGGGGTGTTTTCGGTGGCGGCCAGGATTGAAGTTTTGGGGAGGCTGAATTTCCTGAAAAACTTCCATTTTTATCGGCAAAATTTTCTGATGACTTTTTTTTAGTCATCCGGTCAAAATCTGTTAAAACTTTTCCATTTTCGCCGTCAAAAATTGTAATGACCTTTTTTTAGCCGTCAACTTTACTTTTTCTGATGATCGAAATTTAATCTATTATTTAATTTCGGGGGTGTTTTCATGGCTTTTTCATGGCTTTTTGCATCACGAACTAGAAAATGCAATAGATTTTTTTCTGCATTTTCCATTTCGGGGAGTGTTCAAACACCCAAAACACCCCCTGTCTACGGCCTTGATTTGAAAAACTATTCCATAGTGTAAATATGGATTCAATAAACAGTGGCTAATTGTTTGATTTCTTGTGCAAAATTTGAGTCTGTTGACCTAATTAGGGAAGAGTGCTCCAAGACGCCCATGAAAACGAAGATTGTGTTTTTCTTCTGTGTGGATTCCAAGAGAAGTAGGCCTATATAGGCTACATGAAATACAAAGAATGATAAAAAAAATTTAATTGGGAAGAAAATTATTTTATTGAAGTTTTAAATCATGTCTTTAAGCAATGAGATAATAGGAAATTTTGACAAGGATGTCATGACGTTAAAATGACAGCCTAAGGTTCTGCCATCGCATTGTGGCAATAAAAAAATCGAAAATGAGGAGGAGCACATCCCTCTTCCCAAACCCCTTCACTGCTCGGCGCTGTGCTTCTCGGCGATCATACTTTGGCCGCGAGTTCGTCCCTTCAAACCAGGACCAAGTCTCCGCCTATGAACAGTGGTGATTTCAATAAGTTTCCTATAAAAAAGGGTAAAAAAATTTTCGCGCGCTCATGCGCGCATATTTTCACGTTCTTTTGGGCACCCCCACTCTTCGTGTCAACTCGGCGCCTATGTCCACAAGTACACTTTATTCTTCCAGAAATAGTCAAATCAGGACAATTTCCATCAAAGCATAAAAACACTCATTACCACAAAGTCTAAACAGACTTCAAGAAAGTCTTATTTCAAAATTTGTAAACTATCAAGAGAATCAAAGACCTAGAAATTGAGAAACAGGCCAAACATCCCAAGCAGCAAGTCAGTAGTTTCAGTACTCTGCAGTGGGAAAAATTTGATCAAATATCTATTTATAACCGTGCACGTGATAAGAAATTATTACTATTTAAATCATATAAACGAAGAATCCAAATTATTTGAATCATAGTCTGAAAGAGCACATTCATCAGCGTCGAGTACAATAAAAACAATTCTACACCAATTCAACTTGTAGAAAGTCAGAATCATCTTACATCGAGCACAATAAGAATTGTCGGCATTTTAAAAACAGCAGCAGATGCATGGTTCAAAATCTGGATGTTCAAAATTCAAATATGATCACGCAAACCGCTGCAAAGTCAATTTTTTGCCACCATCGTAAGCATAAAAGAACATTTTTCCTTTGCATGCCAGTCAAACTTGGAACAACTAACCCAGAAGCGGTTTGCATGTCTTCCAGTAGTGGCTATAGGCCTACTGCTGAAAGTAAATTAACGAAAACAAAACGTAGGTTTGCAGTCATAACTGCAATATTTAAAAAAATTATTTCAACAAGCGAAACAAAAACTCTGCAACAATACAACAGGTAAAATGTTTAAAGCTCTTATATTAATCCTTTACCGGCAACCCCGATTATAATCATCAACTTTTGTATACGATTATAAGCCGGTCGGCCGGTAAAGGGGTTAAACGTTACATTACTGGACCAAAAAAATCGCAATTTTATACAGTTACTGCAATGTATTTATAGAGAAACTTCACATAAGCTTTCCTCATGCCACTTAAATCATTTCAGATCATAAGGGTAGCACACCGCACATGGAAATACAGAAAATCATAATGCAATTGTCCTGACAAGAAGGTCTCCTCAAAAACAGTCATACACTGATTTTTATCAGATTCTTCATCACAACATGGGCGTTCAGTAGATGTAACAACCAAATAAAGCAACAAACTTAACAACCTCTATAGGCAACATCCACCCCAAGAGGATGAGCCGATGGAGAAACCTTAGGTGTTATGGTAGCTTGGAACATATGAAGGTAGTATACCAATTTTCACAAGAGTATTTACTGAAACTTCTTTGAACTTGGAAGCTTATCTTCACGGTTTGAAAGATGTTTCACATAATGAACATAATCAATCCAACAGAAGATCATATGTTTAGTATGCATAAGGCCACAATCCATAGGTCATTACAATGCCACTTCTTTATTGTTCAGTTCAAGACTAAGCTGGAAGGCCATCCAACAATACATTTCAATTTATAACTTCCAAGACATTTCAATTCCTTTTCTCACAGCTTCCATCGGATTTAGAAGTGGAACCGGAACCAGGAAAGAAGTAGAGTTTCTTAATTAAAGTATCTGTCTTTTCCGCCAACTGACGACTGTTATTTTCTTGTTTTGATGTTTGAAGATGTGACATTAGGAAATTGGCCTAAAAATAAAAAGATAAAAAATAATGCAAAATACAGGTCATACC
This sequence comes from Lumbricus rubellus, assembly GCA_945859605.1. Lineage (NCBI taxonomy): Eukaryota > Metazoa > Annelida > Clitellata > Crassiclitellata > Lumbricidae > Lumbricus > Lumbricus rubellus. The sequence continues at coordinate 28,265,632 of OX243817.1, read as the reverse complement.
AAATACTAGGATCATATATAGATCACTTGGAGAAAGCTCTATTAACTGAAATCTTGCAATATTATTTTCATTTAACAGCATGGAGTTCGCTGAACAAAATGGACACTTCTAGATCACAAGTTATCTGAGCACTGCATACTTGCTGATTGATTTTAGGGAGGGATTTAGGGCAATGGTAAACACTCTGGCAAGAAGAGCCCATGGGTGCAGGATCGCTTCCCTGCTACCCTCCCAAAAGGTCCACCCAGCCTTCCATTCGGCAGATGGTTTTGGTGAACATGAGGACGTGATGGATGCCTTGCATAGCTGTCGACAGTGAAGTTCAACTCCTGTAATAACCTATGATCATCCGTTCATACCATGAATTGTAATAATGCTGCGTTGCGTCAGCTGGAAATTAAACAAAGACTATTAGTAATTCTCAATAACTGTAGCATCAATAAGCCAATGTATGAAGAACTATTGTGAATACTTTAAAGAGTGCTACGTTAAGCATCAAGATTATGGTACTATGAATGAAACACAGCAGTTATACCTCTGTCAGCATGTCGATAAGATGGCTGGAGTGAGCTCTTCGTGAGAAGACAGACACAAGGCAGCGAACAAACCAACTTCCCACGTCTGAACGACGCCATGCTAAGTAACCTGGCAACCAAGAACCGCAGACCACACAAACCTTATAATAATAACTTCACTCATTTAATCCTAAAACATTTCATCACTCATTTTAATCTTAAAACATTTAATCATTTAATCTTACAGCAACTGATTGCAGCAGTTTAATAATAATTAACATAAAAAGCCAACTGGAAACTCCCTACCAAAACATCTAAGAAAATAAGTCTACTAGCCCTGGATAATTATCTAGAGATATACTTAAGTTGAAAGCACTAAGTGATGCTCAAGCAGTTCAGCTTCAGCTTGTTATAAGACTTGTACTAACACATCATCCATTTCCAAAAACTCGCACAAAAATAAACATCTTTGCTGTGAGTCCAAATTCATAATCCCAATAATTATTGCATGCAAGAAATTTTCTTAATCAATCAATCAAGTTTATTGTTCACCGCTTCAATTTATTTTACACACAAAGACAATATACAATTCCAGTGGCAAAGGGTAATACCCTAAAAAACTCAAGTTCCGCTAAAACAGTATTCCTAGTGTGAGATAATTTCAGTCAGTCAATTCCACACAGTGGATTATTTAGCAATTCTGTTTAAATATCTTCATTTTTGAAACTCATTATAATTAACATACTTGTAGTACACATAAATATACAATACACCATTGTCATTTGGCATCACATATTGTTCTTAACTATATATATTAACTAGTTAGTATATTGTATCAAGTGTTCTTAACAGTTAATAAATACATCCTAAGTTATAATTTCTGACAAATACTGATTTGATAACAATTATGAAAGTAAAGATTTTGTCTTTACCTTTGACGGTTGCATATGACATAACCATGTCTGACTTTTTGTGGAGTCCTGGAATAAAACCTTCTTTATCTACAATTTCGAGCTTCTCCATCTTCTTGATCAACTTTTCGTCCAATTCAGCTGGGAAATTAGGCGGGTCGTCCTTATCCGAATCCGTAGCAAAGGTTCTCAACTCTGTCAACATAAAGAAATAACAAACCATGAATTAAGTCAAGGACTGCACATCAGTTTCCCAATCCTTCTCTGAGGACTACTTCAATTGTTGGACAGGCGCCAAAAAACCAGATCTTTTAGTCACTCTTTCAGTTTAAATCTGTGACCCACAACTCATTCTGCATAGTTCAGGCAGGGCATGCTTTCTCATGCATTGGACCATCTCTATAGAATAGGCTAGTCCAAATGTTAATTTGGACTGCTAAGTTGCACTATATTGAAAGTCTTAAAAGCAAGGATTACTAACAATTGTAGATTTAAACAAGCAATCAAACATTTTTTTGCTGATGCAACTAGATATCAAATGTCAAAAGAAGAGATTGATTTGTTAGCAAAACTGCTTGATTATTTTTTCATTTAATTAGCTAGCTTGATTCTATTTGCAAGTATTATTATTTCCATCTGCACCTGCCACACTCACAGGCTTCAATATCCATGCATTGATACAGAGCTGCCTAAGTCATAAAACACTTGAAGTGGCCCCAAATAAATGATCGCTATATACAATACTTATGAATTCCTGCTAAAACTCACTTCCTTGACAGGCCTGGATGAAGAAGATCTTAGGTTTTCCTTTCAGTCCAGGGCAATGAACTGGATCAAAGAGAGTTGTGATTTCATCCTCAATAGACAACTTTTCACCATCAATCCCATAAATGTTTCCCTGGTTGCCATGCGACAACAGGAACAGAACAAATGCATCAGCTTTCGCATGGTCCTGGTGCTGGCTCTCCGCAACCAGGAGGTCACGTATTTGCTAAAACGTTAATGAAAAACAATCAATTATAATTCTTCCTTATTTGTAAAAGCATCTGATGACTTATACCTACTTTTAACTCATTCCCGCCGGAATTGTTCCGATACCTATTGCGTTAATCGGGTCACCCGCGACCCGATCCGGCGGGAAAGAGTTAAGCAATTACTTTATTGATTGACCGATTCTGACAATTTATATAGCGACTCATCAAGAAAGCTACTCAGAGGTGCTCTCAGCGCTAGCCTGCTTGCTGTCAAGCATAATCAAGAACAAAAATATTATATAAGTTAGCAAACTATTGCACAGTAAGCTGGAAGTCACCTTTGGCATGCGCACACACAAACACACCCACCCACACACACACGCACAGGTGGAGCCAACCAACGGATTATGTCAATAATTGACAGATGGCATAGATGAACGTTCAGAGTCTCTGGACCATGTTGCATCAATAGGTTACAGTGACGACAGGTGACAGCGTTTGCAAAGACGATACCAGTACTTGTGATTATGAACCTTGGGCTATTGATATTGATGGGTTGGTCAAAGGTCACATGTGTGCAGGTAGTGATACTGACTCGTGTTTTATGCGCACACAGAAAAGCATCAGTGTTGGCGATCGAAGCACATACTTCGCGACATAGTCATTTTAACACATAAGTGAAAATCAAAAAATACTATGCCTTGGCTGAATTCAAGGTCCAAATAAATACTTAAAGACACTTCTTATTTTACTCAGTCTTGTACAGGCTCCTAAACATCTTTTGCAGCACCATGGTAAGACTGGGAGGCGGAGTGTCTATGAACAGTCTTCCTGATGGGGCACTATATAAATTTTTTATATGAATGAATGAATATACTATATCTAAGTAAAATTTCCAATATGCTCCATTTCTAATGAAAATACATACAGTACTAAATAGTTTATGCAACCGATTCTTGATTCCATAGGTGAGGATATGGGTCATCTTTTCCAACAAAGTAAGCATTATTTAGCTACACCTAATCAAGAAACCGTTCTTAAGTCAGCTGAACAAGTAACATACGGTGTTAGAGCAACCTATTGTTCGAATAAAGGTTAATATACAGACTGAACGACATTTGACTTTGAGCAAAAATGTACAAAACCTGAGCTGACAAGTTTTCTCGAACGATGACTGAGAAAGAAAGCTTTTCAAACAGTATTCTAAGATTATTCGTGTCATGTTCAGCGCCTTCTCTGTTTTCCATTTTGCTGACAAAATATCGGTTGTTGATGATAACTGCATGTCCTCTTGGCAGAAAACGCATTGAGTAAACCTAAAAATGTAAGAATTTTTTACCATTAATGTATCGATAAGCCACACAGTAATCATTTGTTAATCTACTTATTAAATCCATGAAATTCCTATTCACGACAACAGTGTTATTTTACTTCACAAAATAATTTCTATTTCAGTTTCAGTTCAGTTCGGCTGGAAGTAATTTCAGTTTCAGTTCAGTTTCAGTTCTCAAATAATTTCAGTTCAACTTCAACTTCGCGTTCTTAAATAATTTCAGTTCAACTTCAACTTCGAGTTCTTAAATAATTTCAGTTCAAGTTACAGTTCTTAAATAATTTCAGTTCAGGTTACCATTCTTAATTAATCTTACTTCGAGTTCAATCAACGTAGTTACTTGAAGTTGAAGGTCTATCAACGTAGTTACACTAGTACACTAGTACAGGATACTAACTACTCACTGCAAAGTGCAGTATTTAATTTCAGAAAAACTCTCACAATACTCAAAATATTCCCAAACTGGACTCTCCCTTTTCCTACCGGACAACAAACGAGCTAAACTTGACGACATTCTCGAAAAGAACCGCTGAACGACAACACTGTGAACGATAATACCGTTATATACCGAGAAATCTCGCGAGATTAACGACTTTCTCTTACCATAGTCCAACGAAAGACTGGTTCACCGCTAATTTAAGTCAGTAAGTAAATTACTTCATTTCTATAACATAGTCCAACGAAAGACTGGTTCACCGCTAATTTAAGTCAGTAAGTAAATTACTTCATTTCTATTTTTAGTCATAAATGTGTATAATTTCCGTTCGGATTTTAATTATCGTTACAGTTTTTATTCAGTTCGGCATGATTTATTTCCGTTTCCGTTCAGTTTTCGTTTTTAGAATATTTTCAGTTATCGTTATACTTATCGTTAACGAAATGGATTATTTTCATTCCGACTTATCGTTTCCGTTAACGAATATAACACTGCACGACAACCGTTCAGAATTAATAAGAATAATCATATAATTATGTTCATCAATTCAAGTTGACAAGTACGTAATAAGACCACTTGATATAGTCCTCCAGTGTTCACTCTTACTCTTTCCTGTCCATCGGCTAACTGTCCTCTTTAGCCGTGTTGGGGTCGGTCCGCCAGTGAAAACCACCTGTTATGAATACATTACTTGCAAACTGACGTATTTATTTACAAGCTAAACATCAGACTTGTAAAGAGCACATGGTGAGGCACCTATATATAAATATATTATATAATTATGTAGGTCATAATTATGCATACACAAAAGTAACACACACACACACACACACAAGATAGTTACTTATGAAACAAATGGTAAACACAATACCATTGGATCATCGGCTTCATGAAGGTTTGCGGCAGGCTGTATGTCGATGTCCATGATTTCCTTCACATTGCTGCCATCTGCATGGAAAACAAATCACGTATATATACCGGTACATGAAATACCAACTTTAAAACAGCTAGACATGAACAACTTTCTCAAAATAAAGAACTTCTGGCTGTCTGTCTGTTAACATAGTTGTTCACATTATACATGGGTACATGAAAGAATCTGAGCAAAATCGCTCACCATTACACTATAAGCAACTGTCTTTTCAAATGACTTGATAAGAGATAGCACTTACTAATTTCAGCTAGAACAGCATCTAGTTCAGGAGCTGTATATGTCAGTCTCGATCCAGGTGTTGTCAAACTAACTGTATCTAGCAAAAACAAATAAAAGATCATGTCTGAAAAATAAATCACAATATATACAATCTGATGGAGACAATGGTACTGCAAGCAATTCAATAAACTGTACTGCCAATTAACCACATTGTCAATTACCTATACCGTCAATTATATGGTAGCCATACTGTCAATTGCGGTAACTATACTGTCAATTAGCTATACTGTCAATTAATGATACCATTTGTTGACCTCTACATCAGAATCACAAAGTGGCTAAGTGAAACAAATCAGCAATCAAATCAGACTGACAATCTGCAGCAAGAACAGACAGGCCAACCTGATGAGACATATACCAAGTATGTCCTTATGCAGTTTAAAGTGCTCAGTATTTACAGCCCAAGTCTTAATCATGCGTCGACATGCATACTGTTTAAGTATCAAAAACTACTAAGCAGGTGATCACTTCAAAATAACAAATAAGTCTTAACCCTTTAATGCCGAAATGGTAGTAAATGGTATGGGAAATCCTATACCTCCGGCATTAAAGGGTTAAAACCGTATATTAGTATGCTACTACATCTGCCTTTGTGAATCAATTGGTCACAGAATCTAAAGTATACTTTGCTGGAAAACCACACAACCTAGGAAACCTGTCAAAAAAAGACAAAAAGCCAAAACAACGTGGCATCATAATCACTCAATCTGAAACTCTACACAAGTCCAAAAAACACGGGAATGGCTTACATGGTTCACTTGGATGGGCCACCGCAGTTCCCATCATGAGTGAGTGAGATTGTGCAGAGCCACCTGCCACAGTCATCATGTTGGGTAGAGTCTGCATCATCATTCCATTCATAGGAAATTGCATATTTTGCATTGGATACATCATCGGCATCATCATCATTCCATATTGAGGCATCGCCATTGGCCATGCTGTTGGCTGTCGACCACTTAGTCCAGGACTGTGATCTGAAACACATATCATGTATTTATGTACATACGCAATGAAGCCAATGATGCATGTATTTATGCATGTATGATTGTTTGTATGTATGTATGTATGTATCTATGTGAGTATGCAAGGTACGTATATAATTACACGTATGCATGAATCAAGACACTCATCCCATGTAACGTCTTTTAAGTATACCTAACAGAGATTGTATCTAACAGACCTTAACAAGAGTGCTTTACGGTCACTAGAAATTGTACATTGAGCAGTCACATGAAACAGAACGAATGCGCAATGAAAGACTTTTCTAAAATGATGTACACCATAAGAGAGAAAGCAAAGCAAATAAGATAGCTTGAGATGGTCCATTGGCATGCAACATCAGCTGCAACTGGGGCTGATACTGCATATCTTAACTAGTGACACCATCGAACTGCCTCAAAAAATATTCCAATAACACAATTTGTTCACTAGTCACACTTGAACACTTAATTTCTTTAAGAGAGTTAAATAATACACCCTAATTTTTATGCAGAAGAGGGCAACATATATAACAGTCTCAAATTCAGATTCAAATGACTACAATTTATGTTACAAGTGGTTGACAAGACGCACCAAATATTTTGACAAAGATTAATAAATAGCAATATAACACTTCTAAGACATCTATTTATATTTTGATTTTTTTACACTGCTTGTTGTAATGAAAAGAAACAAAATCACCAATAATTAATCAAACTAGGATGCAAAATCTAACAAATCTGATGTGAAATCAAAATCTTACGGCAATACCATTAGGATCTGAAGAATGTTGTACATCCATTCTGCAGGAATCACGTTCAGTTATATACTTTTTTGCCAAATCTTTGTCCAGAGCATCAGCTACTGTGTCCTGGTCTGCCTCCGCAAGTGCACGTATGAATCGGTCAAACGCCTTGTGTCCCCGCCTGACCAAGATATCCAGCAAGACACCCACTTTTGCGGAATTTGTCTTTTCAGCCTGTTTTACATGCAAACAGTAGATGAATCAAGCAACCCACAATAATCCCACATAGATGGAAAGTACAGCAAGAATTAAGCAACACGTATCTAGGGAATTTATGCAAACATGCAAAAATCAACTAGTAATGTATTACATTTAGGCATTCATAAAGCACCTCGAATATGGCGAACCGTTCAGAAGCACTCCCATTTCGCAAGGAACAGCAAGATGAAACAGGTTTTGAGAAGAGAGAAGGAAGAATTGTCAAGACAGAATGGTAAAGCAAACAGAAGAAGAAACCTTGGGCATTCCAAAGACCGATTGAGGCAAATTATCGATATTGAGCAGAGCAGTTCTAGTTTCCCCAGTTTCACTAAAATCAAGCATCATCTCACTAATGCATTCATTCAACATAAGCCTGATCTCGTTACATCACCTCACATATCATAAAGTGAATTATTAACCCTCAAATGACAAGCTGTTTCCCATACATTTTAGCAAGCATGTATGCTTGTTGTAAAAGGGTCAAGTCTGGTTCACCAGTAATTTGAGAAACTAGTCTAAAGTCAACTATCTGAAGTGTGGCAAACAGCTTAACCCGTTACCGACCATAGTGTAGCTAATGGTATGGGAAAATATACCCTCGTCCCTCGGTCAGAAAATAGTAAAAGAAACAAAACAAGCTTTAGACAGGAGATTACACCTAAAAATTCAATGCAAAAGAACTACCACCATCCAATAGAAACAAAGTTGTCTTCTACTTACTTCAATTTCTTGCTCCATTTCATCAGTTAGCGTGTAATCTTCTCTAAGGCAGGAAAGCAGAATATTTGTCACCTTCAGATTTCGAACGAGAAGAAGACGATTCCTCGTCAGAACATCTCTATGACGTTGCTGCATCATCTTCACTTTTTACCGAAACCAGATAAAAAGAATTTCTGTAGCAGAAAACTTTTTGTCACAGAACATTCATTCAACTCGTGCAACAAATTTCGGTCGTACGTTCACTATAAAATTCCATTTCTTACTTGTAAGATGTACTTGGGTCAAGCTCCTCGCTACCTCTGTGATCTTAAATATTAGGCAAGATATATCAACTAACACTGGACATCCTCTCCGCTTTTTTGACCGTCATGGCCTTCTTGTACCATGGTCTCGGACTGCTACAGTCCAGCATCATGCCTTTGCTTCTGACGGCACTTTGCTGTGGAATGACCTTCCTACTACAATTCGCTCTCAGATCTTATCTGGAAGCACTACTGTTTCGGCACATTTTCGTAACACTTTCCTTTTTTCAGGGGAATCTTTGCACTGGGAGCACCTCTGATTAGATTGCACTGTGAGAGCCTGGTCAGTTTCCTTTAAATAAATAAATGTCTTATCATATATAAATAAAATAAATAATAACAAATAATAAATAAATAAATAATAATTAATTTTATTCAACAATCCGGTTGACAGACCGCAACCGGTTACAGTGCACAATTATGCAGTTGAAAGAATTCCCCAAAACACAGATCTCAGAATACATAAATCTTAAATACTAACAGAACAATAGTCAATGGCTGTTGCCGTAAATCAAATTCATCGCCTAAAATCACCACATAACATGAGCTTAAGATTCATGAGAAGTATTATATAATATTTTGTATACCATATAAAAATTTCATTTTCTCAATTTAACCCACTCTAATGCTTCCTTCCCCTTAGGCCTAGAGTGAAAGACATGTGGAGGAATAAAAAAACAGCCGAAGTTTTGGTGGCTAGTGGAATGGATCAGATAAGGAAAGATTGGATGGTGAATTCTGTTTTGGAAAAATTATGGCAGAGGAGGTTGTATGACATTTAGAAATTAGGTTATAACCACGCTGAGTAATAACTGTGCGATGGAAGTGGGAAAATAGACGGGCAGCACTATATTTTTTCATATGATGTACCTCAAAAAAATTTGTAACAAGCTGGATTTGAGTTAAAACAATTTAGAATTAAAAGTTATACATGCCAAACAAGATAGCACGAAATTTGTACATTGCTATCTTAGTAGGAACATAATAAACGACGCACTCTTTTTCTTAGCGTAAGTGGACGTTTTGCGTCATTTCTGAACGATAGTAATGAGTAAATGGGCATGTTGATGTTTAGCGGTCTTTATCGTAGTTTCATATTTTCTACGAAATAATCAAAATTTCTTGTTTTAATTTGAAAATATTATTAGTTTTATGTAATTAATTACCGCGAATTTTTCCTGGGAAAAAGTTTGCTAAGAATTGTGGACTTTTATTATTAGTAATTTATATTGTGATTGTAAATGGCCAGGGCCTGGTGTGTGATGATCCAAAGCCGATTGCTTTTGAACATAGCCTTGTTCAACCAAAACCTAACCTCTTACCATCTAGCACGGGTGCAACCACAGCTTATTGAGCACTCTCGGGATAAAATGGTGACCCACACGGTAAAAGTCTAGAACGACTCGGTAGCATGTAATCAGTACGGCCGTCACAGATATAGGCAGAATAGAGCGGTCTCACCTACGGCGATCGATAACCCAATGTTTCTCGGTCCTGTAACCTACCTCGATCGATAACCTAAGGTTAACGGGAAAGTTAGTGAGTTAGTCATTCATCAGAGCAAAATGTTTAAGAGGCAATCCTGTCACGCGACACCGGCATAGGTAGATTTTGCTATATTTTTTTAGCTTATTTAAGTGTATATTAATATTTATGAAAATATACCTTTTCATGGCATTTTTGCTTACTTACTTTCACGGGAACATTGGGCTATCTATCGCCGTAAGTGAGACCGCTCTATTCTGCCCTGATCTGTAACGACCATACTGTTTACTTGCTACCAAGCCGTTCTAGACCTCTACCCCCCACAAAAATTTCCTAATCCAGTGGTTTTTTGGGGTGGAGTAGGTGGGACTTAATTTCTATCTAAGACACTAAAATATCTATCTCCAGTTTCTCCATTACCTTGGGCAATCTGGTCTTCTACCTGCTAATCAGTCTAACTTTAGGGCCCATCATTCCACAGGGACTGATCTCCTCTATAATTATATATTCTCTGAAAGCTATTTTGCAAATTTTAGTGATGATTCGATGGAAGGGCAAAGTAGTGTAATGGAGGATGAGACCTGTGCGTGTTGAATGAAGAGGCTGGATGGTGAACAATTGATGAAGATAGGACGGCTGCGATGATTGAAGTGTATAGTAAATGAGTGATAGTACATTGTATTCTATGCGTTCAGACATTTTGATCCAGTGAAGTGATTTCTTGACAGTAGTGATGTGGTGGTGTTTGAGGTTTAGGTGATAGCACAGGCAATGTCATTCTGGATAGCTTGGAGGTGGTTTATTTGGGTGATATCAATGTTTAGGAAGAGAGAATTGCAATAGTCAAGTTTTGCATTAACTATAGATGTTACTATTATGGATGCAGTTGTAAAGTCGAGAATAGGGCGGATTCTGGGATGGTCGCGGATACGCATGAAGCAAGAGTGGGAGAGATGGGTGATGTGGTCAGGGAAGCTAAGGTTTTGATCAAAAATCACACGTAAATTTCGAACAGGAGAATTTGCAGTAAATATATGAGTGGATGCACGGTCAAAGTTGATGGAAATGGAAGGATCTGGGATTTTCTTCAGTTACTCACGCAGGCCCACCTATAAGAATTACCGGTAATTCAGTTTTAGAGTAGTGGGTTAAAGCACAGGAGATGGGTGTCATCCAGGAGGATATTTGGGTAATCACATTAAGAAGATGATCTATAAAGCTTCTTCGGGAGAATGAGATGAACAATTGGGTGTCATCAGCATATGGGTGATGGTCAACTGCGGATGCTTTGATGAGTAAGCTGAGTGGGGTTGTGTAATAGAAAGAACAGTAGGGGCCCAAGAACAGAACCTAGAGGTGCACCGCAGGTGAGAGGACAAGACCGGGATGAGGTTCCAGATGTTTGACAGAGAATGAGTGGGGAGAGAGAGATATGATTGAATCCACAGGAGAGCAGTATTGGTAAATCCAAACCAGAAAGACAGTCTTTGGAGTAATATCAGGTGATCAATAGTGTCGAAGATTGCAGAAATATCAAGGAGGCAGAGCAGGGGCGGAAACCTAGGGGGGGACAGGGGGGGACGGTCCCCCCCAATGAAGACGTTGGGGGGGACGTCCCATGCATTTGTCCCCCCCAATGTTCAAGCGTTAGGACATGTACACAATCTTCAGTAGAGAACTAGAGAAAAAAAGTTTAGCAGATGAAGTACATATTACTAATGATATGAATTCCAGGGCAATCCAGGCCCTAACCAAAAGTTATTAAGTTCCGCGTTGGATCGTTTGCGAACATTATTCTGTACATATAAGACACCTATTTTAACTTGTTGCCAATTATTTCAAAAGTCTTGCCAACACGAAGTTTATCTTCTCGGATCTTTAATGCGGGTGGCTCGGTCGCAATATATATAAACGTGGAGTGAGAGGTTGTAGCCTACAGTAAACTCTGCCTCCGACTGAAAAGGCCCTTTGGTCATACACGTTCGTTTAACTACTTTCAGTCTCAAACGTGACAAAACTCACAACGGTATAATTTATATCGGGCTTCCGCTACATTTCTTTCATCTTCCATTCAGGCTCGAAACAGCGTCATGTTAAAAATCGAAAATAATATGGAAAGTAAAGAAGTTAAAAAGTAAGTAATTTGTATATTATTCCTCTTGAAAAAGAACAGTGGGACAGAGAACATCATTATAATATATCGAAGTAGAAATAGGCAATAAAAACGTACGAATTAATTGGCAAGTTGAATAATTACTAATCTAATCTGTGGTAAGCAAACTGATTATACTGAGATTAAAATGATATCTCTACTCACTCGAAATCGTTGATAAAACAAAAATCAAAATTATGTTTTTACAATTTTACACACCCGAAAATCGTTGATAATAGGCCTACTGGAATGAAAATGATACCCTTACACACCCGAAAATTTTCAATAATTCTGGAATCAAAATGATGTCCTTATTCACTCGAAAATCGTTGATAATACTAAAACCAAAAATTATCCCTTAGACACCTGAAAATCGTTGACAATACTGTAATCAAACTGATGTCCTTAGACTCCTGAAAATCGTTGATAATACTTGAATAAAAAATGATTTCTTAGACACTCGAAAATCGTTGATAGTACAAAAATCAAAATAATGTCCTTATACACCCAAAAATCGTTGATAATACTTGAATCAAAAATGTTGTTCTTAGACACCCGAAAATCGTTGATAGTACGAGAATCAAAATAATTTTCTTTGACACCCAAAAATCGTTGATAATACTGGAATCAAAATAATGTCCTTATACACCCGAAAATCGTTGATAATACTTGAATCAAAAATGTTGTTCTTAGACACCCGAAAATCGTTGATAGTACGAGAATCAAAATAATTTTCTTTGACACCAAAAATCGTTGATAATACTGGAATCAAAATGATGACCTTAGACACTCGAAAATCGTTGATAATACTTCAATCAAAAATGCTGTCCTTAGACACCCGAAAATTTTTGATGATACTGGAATCAAAAATGTTGTTCTTAGACACCCGAAAATCGTTAATAATACCTAATTCAAAAATGTTGTCCTTAGACACCCGAAAATCGTTGACAACAATTAAATAAACGATGTTGTTCGTAGACACCCGGAAATCGTTGATAGTGCGAGAATTAAGAAAATGTTCTTAGACACCCGAAAATCGTAGATAATACTTCACAGATCACAAGTCGCAAAACAGGTCTCGTGATCAGGGAGCAAATACGCAACTTTAGACGTCCAGACAGTTGTAAAATCGCATCCTCGCAGCTAAAAATAGTTTTTAAAAGCTATTGTTATCTGATTGGCAGTTATTTACTAGGGAATATCAAAAGATTGAGATAGAGTCATGCAGTTCTGAAACTTCCTTTGAAATGCTCTGTTAGCATGTATAATAACATAGACACGAGTAGGTTTTCATTTCTGTCAGTGTTTCCTTTCCAGTCTTTCTATTAAACATAATTTGCATATAAAAAATTAACGCAAAGAATTTAGTCATGAATTTGAGTAAAATTCAGTTTACTTATATATTGCATGTTTTTCATGTTTATATAGGCCTATTGTTGATTTAATACATTACAGAGGTGTCTATGTTAAATGCTTCGAATGTTTTTCCAAAGCAATTGGGCACATTCCATCATTATATAAATTCATTATATAAACTTTAAAAAGGTGTCTAATACAATCTGCACTCCATTCGTGTTCCATAACAAATTACAGTTTGAATTACTTCTATCGGGACTGAGAAAATGGATCATTCTTTTAAATTGTTGATAACAGCTAAAATGCTACAATTAGACGTGGACATAAAAAACAGCCTTCCTTCACCCCTCCCAACTCGGCGCTTCGCGCTTCAGCGATCGTCCTTCAGCCGCTCGTCCGTCCCCCCCAAAGTTCGGACCAGGTTTCCGCCCCTGAGGCAGAGACAAGAGACTTGTTGATGTGAAATGGTAGAGGCAAGTTTATTGAGATATCCTATGAGCTTTAGGTCCGTCTATGCATTCAATCTGTCTTTAATGCTGCTGGTCGACTGATTGCTTGCTTCCTGAATACTCTCATAATATAGCTTATGGTCAACCAATTATACTCACTTCCTCTCTCTACCCTCATCCAATATTTATTTCCATTTTTACTGTATCTATTTAACAGGTCTCTCTCTGAAGGCTGTCTTCCACTTTCACAAAGGCGAGCTCTTATTTTTCCTACCCTCAAGAAACCTAACTTGGATCCCAACCTCTGCGAGAATTACCGCCCCATATCCAACCCTTCCTTCCTCTCGGCTGTCTCGCAAGGATTCCAATACATACTATATATGTTTAGACACCAAGATGATGATTCTAAGTGAACTAAATGCTGAGATACTGACCAATCTTTATTTTTGGGTCAGCCATTTTGGAAATTGGCCGTCACTGAGGCTATGACAAAATTTGTGATGACTACTTTGGAATTCTTACCCCTAAATATGTATCTTTAGACACCAAGATGACGATTCTAAGTGAATTGGAAGCCGAGATATTGAAAAATCCATATTTCGGTCGCCATTTTGGAAAATGGCTGCCATTGAGACCATTGGGAACTTTGTAATGGTCTTGTTAGATTCCTTGCCCTTAAATGTGTATGTTTTGACACCAAGATGACGATTCTAAGTGAACTAAATACTGAGATACTGACAAATCCATATTTTTGGGTCAGCCATTTTGGAAAATGGCCGTCACTGAGGCTATGACAAAATTTGTGATGACTACTTTGGAATTCTTACCCCTAAATCTGTATCTTTAGACACCAAGATGACGATTCTAAGTGAATTGAAAGCTGAGATATTGAAAAATCTATATTTCGGTCGCCATTTTGGAAAATGGCTGCCATTGAGAACTTTGTAATGGCCTTGTTAGATTCCTTGCCCTTAAATGTGTATGTTTTGACACCAAGTAAAAAAATCGGTCGGCCATTTTGAATTGGGCCCTATAAAACAGGGCCCGGTGGCCCAATTTTTGGCTATCTTCACTACAGTGTATTACAATATATTACAGTTGGATTTGGCATATTTTCAGCTTGTTACAAATTTTTTTGATGTATTGCCACCCAACGACCCTACTAAAAGGTAGGGATGATACACGTAGAGTTAGGTAGCCTAATGTCTGCGTAGAGTGGCGGTCAACGTAATTACTATCTATAAGGCCAATAAAGGCTTTCCGTCGCCTTTAAAAATATTAATACGTCTTGTTACATACCTAAGACCAAGAAAACGTTATCAAGAATAGTTACAGAGGTATTTAAAATCAAACACAACAAAAAACATCCTACACACAAGGATAAAAACCAGGGATGCCACTATGAATTTTTAAATAGGTCAGATCCGGCCGAAAAAGGGCTATAGGCTAAAAGGCTAGATTAAGAATTTCTTACAAATAAATGGATTTTTCGATTTTTCGCGCTTGAAATTTAAATTTCTGATGACCTTTTTAGTAATCCTACCAAAATTTGCTCCTCTTCCAGAAAAATTCTGATTAACTTGTGTAGGCTAGTCTTTCGCTCCAAAATCTACAATTTTCTGAATCCATAGGCCTAGCCTTTTAGTTTTTCCTTTTTCTGCGTTGCGTTAGTCTGGAAGGATTTCGTTTGATGACGACCTAGGGAGCCTTGTCCCCCTCTGCCGAACGCGACTCTTTCCAGTGGCTGGATTGAGTCGTTCACGTTGTTGTCTACATTCTTTATTGTCGTCATTTTACACATTCCTCGGGATGAGTAGGGAGGTGGTCTCCCGTTGCCTTCCTCCCGGTGTTTTTACGGAGAGACACCATCTCTCAGCGTCGATGTCGTCCATCGTCCGTCCTTCAGCTTCTTCGCCCATGGGGCACTCGCTTATACCGGCGAGTACTCGGTCGTCCACCACGCACTCCGTTGAAACAGGAGGGACCCCGAGAAGGTGGCGTGGGTGGACATTTGAGCAGCAGAGGCTATTTGAGTCGCTTGCATGCCCCATTCCCCTCCCTAGCCTAAACATGGACAATGAGAAAGGATGACATAAGAAGATTGGAGGCTTTCGAAATGTGGATTTGGCGAAGAATGAAGCGTGTCAGCTGGATGGAACACAAGACAAACGAAGAAATACTGCAGATGGTGGGAGAGGAACGATCAATGATGGAGACAATACGGAGGCGACAGAGAAACTGGATTGGACACATCATGAGGAGTGACACCATAGTACGGGATATCATCGAAGGAAGAATGGAGGGGAAAAAGACAAGAGGAAGACCAAGAACAATGCTACTGGACTGGATGATGACAAAGGACGGTTACAGAGGGCTAAAGATGGATGCACAGAACAGATATGCGTGGCGTCATTGGACATATGAACCTGCCTGACGGCAGAGAACCAAAGAAGAAGAGAAGAGGCCTAGCCTATTATGTGCAGAAGTGGAAAGACTGCATGTTCGAGGCTTTTGAAATGTGGTTGTGGAGAAGAATGGCCAAGATTAGCCTATAGGCCTAGTTTGGTAGACTACAACACCAATGAAGAGGTGCTGCAACTGGTGCAAGAAGAAATAGGCTAACGCTGATTGAGACAATATGGAAGACGGGAAGAGGCAGATGAACTGGCTGCGCGGCACATGTTGAGGGGAGGCTCGCTTTTGAGGACTGTTCTGGAGGAAAGAATGGATCGAGGGAAAGAAACTACCAGAAAGACCAAGAAAGATTATGTTGGACTGGTTGATGGACAGAGAAGAGGGAAGAGGATATACAGGGTGGTCCAAAATAAACCGCACAGTGACAGTTTTCTTGATATAATGTATAACAATTCAATGTTTAATGCCATTTTTCTTACTTATTTATATATTTTCTCTGACGTCATTATTGACTTCATCATTGTTTATCATAGTTTATGGTAAAGAAGTTGTTGTTTATGAGAGATTGGGACCCTTAACTGAGAATGACCGTTGTCTAATTTGGAATCTACGACGTGAGAACATTTCTTTCATTGAGCCTGACATGTATGATGCGGCTCCCAAACAGCCCGGACTTGAATCCAGTCGACTACGCTGTTTGGGGCACCCTTCAACAGATGGAATACCGTCGTAGAAGTTTCACCACAGTGGATCAGCTGAAAGAAACAATCGTCACAGAGTGGACCAAGCTGTCGCAGCGTTTCATTGAGTGCGCAATTGATCAATGGCGTCGTCGGCTTCAATGCGTGGTCGAGCAGCAAGGAGGACACATTGAACATTTTATGTAACGAAATCCATCCATGTAAGTAAGTAAGTAAGTAAGTAAGTAAGTAAGTATATTCTTTATTTCTTAACCAGCTGCCAAACAGCACTCTGGTGAACAAGTATCACATACAAATTTAACATAAAAACATAAAAATTATTAAAACTGAACAAACTAATTAATTAATATGTAAATAACATTCTAGTTATAAATGTCTTCCTCATTTGATTGTCTGCTCGTGGAAGTACCCGATCATGGTGTCTGTAATGTTACAGTAAAAATAATTGCTGTGTTTTTGTGAATTTTCACGGTTATATTTGAATTGGTCCGAATAAAGTACTATCAATTTATCATTGTGCGGTTTATTTTGGACCACCCTGTAAATAAGTAACAAGGGGAAAGCACAGAATAGACAAGAATGGTGTCGTTGAAATTTTTGACCTGCCTAAATAAGGGCAGAACACTAAAGAAGAAAGAAGAAGATTCACAAAATTTTTAATCTTTCATCTCATTTGTGCATTTTCATCAAAAAGTTCCAAAAAAGTCATTTTTATGTGGGAAAAGTCGGAAATACCGCCGTGAGCAAAAAGGCTAGATCCTGAAAACCCTAGAAACCTAGACAAGACCGAAAAACCCTAGATCTAGGTGGATGAGTGGCATCCCTGGATAAAACCACTGACGCATTGAGTTAATAAAACAATGAGGCATGCCGCATGGCACAAGTATTCAATTTAGCTCAGTGGGATATCTATATGAGTTTGCGGCGATAATTGGGAAATCATAAAATATCGTGCTCTGTTTACATAACGAATGTAATTATAATTTTTATGAGGACAATCAACGACCTCTTATAGGCCTATATTATAACGAGGTCAATAGACGAATTATTGTGAATTTGTGATTTCAAAATATTTTAATATCAGGCATAAAACTTGGCAAGGCGACACCTGTGGATAAGAGTGTATCGGATGTTGTTTTTGAAACGCGTCACTAATCCACTTTAATAATAGTAATAATATTTTTATTTAATGAAACGCCTGCAAACGCACTGTAGGCTACTATAGGCCTACATGTACAAGTTACGCGACAATCTTAACTAACATCATTCTTAACTATAACCACCGCCTCCTCCGTTCTGCACAGAAGGGATTGCTATTGGTAGGCCTAATAGCCAGTGGCGTAACAACTGAGCCGGGGGCCCGTGGACAGTCTCAGCTTGGGGCCCTATTCATTAACGGGACTAAACAGTTAAAACAATGAGATAGCTATTTTAAAACAAGAACGCCTATTGTATCTGAAGTAATTTGGGTAGCGCAATAGTATAGACCTACTGGTGAGTTCTCGTAAAGTTTCGCTTTATGAATGTCAATATTAAACGCTGTCATCAATAGACATATTAATGGTTCAATGCAAAACAAGGAAACGGTTCCACGACAACGTCTACAGACAACTCCTATTGATGAATTAGAAACTGGATTCATGAAAAAATGTCAAAAGGTTTTCTAGCTTAAATGGAAGCTGGAATGATAATGTTCATTCATGTACTTCAACATGCATCCAGCTTCTATTTCAGATCTAAAAATACCTCATACAGCTTCTATTTCTCGTTCATTATTTTCGTCAATCCAACTTCGATTTCATATATAAAAATACCTTCATCCAGCTTCCATTTCTGAAGCGTTTTTTTTCACCAATCCAGCTTCTATCTTAGATCTAAAATTTGTACCTTCATCCAGGTTATATTTCTCACGTGTTATTTTCGTCAATCCAGATTCTAATTCACCTGTAAAAGAACCTTCGTCCAGCTTCCATTTCCCTTGCGTTTTTTCATCAATCCAGCCTCCATTTCAGCTGTAAAAAAACTTTCATCCAGCTTCCATTTCTTTTTCTCCTTGGAAGTTGTCGGCACTTCGGAACAAACTGGACTAACATCGACTTCCTTCTCTGCATTCCCCGCTATAGCTGCAGCAGCTGCTGGAATATCGGTACTTGGAATCATGGAATGTGCATCTTAAAAAACGATTTGATGGAGGGAGTGCCGACCACAGCAGCCTCAATTTTTCGATTTTTCTCTGGTCGTTTCTGACTGCCACAACTGTGCGTGCGTTTCATGGCATTCATCTTATTTGGTGATCATTTTCGTTTAGGCGCCGCAAAAGTGATGGTCCAGATAAAAGTAAATGAATGAATGCAGTCAGTGTTTAATCTAGTCCCCGACCGCTGGGGGGGGGGAATTCAGGTTTCGGGGGGGGAGACAAATGAGCGTCCGAAGGACGCTGGTGAGGCGCGTAGCGCCGAGACCCGCAGGGGAGGGGTATGGGGAGGGGGATGTGCCCCCTCCCCATCAGAAACTTTTTGAATTTCCACATTGCAATGGTAGCATTTTAAGGTACCATCTTAACAAAATATCTGTACTTTTTCAGAGCTCCATCAGAAACTTTTTGAATTTCCACATTGCAATGGCAGCATTTTAAGGTGTCATCTTAACAAACTGCCTGTACACTTTTCAGTGCTTATAAGAGTGGACTTCAATAAATATAAGCAACACTTAACAAATATTTTTTTGGGGCGGGTGGTTGTTTCCACACTGTAATGGTAGGCCTCCTCTTTTAAGGTGCCATTTTAGCAAAATAACTCCATGAGACTATTCAGTACTGATAAAAAAGTGTTTAGGATCTAATATAATATATGATTATATTTACAATAAAAATATCTTTATGTATCGAGTTCAGCAGCTCAGTTCTCCTGTTGCTGAGTTATTCTAATGAATAAATGCAGACATGAATATAATAGTAGCCTATATAAGCTGACTTTTCAGCACTATATCAGTTTAACCCTGTTTCCCAAGATGGTCCTGAATTGCTGACCAGGACATACTTTCTGAAATCATATTTAATGATACACAAACCAACCAAGAACTAATAAACTACCGGTGCCAAATTCAAGAAACCATGTGTAGTAATGATGTTGTTTTTAGGTTTTACTATATATGTGTTCAAATAATAGGACCAAACATTTTGAAATTTTAGGCCTACAGTTTAAAATTTGAAGGATACCAATTTTGAGAAGCCATTCAGTTGTACAAAAGTAGTATTTGTACAAATATTAGCAGTAAGTTATTCTCATTTTAGCAGGATTGTGTCATATATTATAATAGTAAATAATAACATTATAACCATTGACCATATAATAATAAATAATATTACAGTATATTATAACAATTCATGTAATACGATGATGTAAACAGCAACTAAAACTATAAGCATTTTGTCAAATTTTCTGGTGGGGACGTCATATCTGTTTTTAGTTGTGCAAAAAATAGTGTTTATACAAATATATACAGTAAGTTATACTAATTGCAACATGATAGTATCATATATAATAGTAGTAAATAATAAATAATAATCATATTAATAGTAAATAACGTCACGGTATATTATAACACTTCATATAAAACAACGATAAAAATAGTAACTAAAAACCAATATCATTTTGTCAAATTTTTCTGGGGGGGGAAATGTCAATCCTGGGGGGGGGGAACTTCCCCCCCCAGAGACGTCTAGATTAAACACTGAATGCAGTGACTGTTATTATGAGCGCGAAGGAATGAACACTGCAATGTGCAGTGTGTACCAGTCACTTCAACGCTTGACTTTCATAGAGACATTGACAGAGACAAAGACAGGTACACACAATGCACACACACTGAGTGAAAGAGAGAGAGAGAGAGAGAGAGTGGGAGAGGCAGATAGACAGAGAGTGAGAGAGGCAGATAGACAGAGAGAGCGAGGCAGACCTATCTCTGTCTGTCTGACAGACAGACACACACACAGTGTCACACACAGACAGCAAGAATTAGAAGGAGCCGAAAAGAAAGCAGATACTATTTCAAGCATTATTCCTTAATGAATGAACGTATACCCTAACCGTAGACCCCGCCCCTAACGTAGGCTACAACTATTATGTGTTGATGTCTACTACGGGTCAAATGCTCTAACATCCGATGACCCATACAGACCCGACAGACACGACACATGCGCATCATTTATCATATCCGTCGTATCCAGGCTAGGTCTACATTATGGTCAGACTCTACAATCTGAAACTAACTATAAAACAAAGAACTCTGAAAAAGTACCTGGAACTTTTTTAACTAAATAAGCTCGGGGGCCCTTTGGAGCTCGGGGGCCCGTGGATTTTGTCCACCTTGGTTACATGGTTGTTACGCCACTGGTAATAGCCTACAGTTCTTAAAGTGTGGAAAAATAAGTAGGCCTACCTGGACGCCTCTTAGGCCTACCTTTCCAAAAGAAGTGAATGGACGCCACTTAGGCTACCTTTCCAGCCACACTGTGCTGGCCAATAAGTGGCAGGACGGCATTCAGATTTTAACCCACCATCGAGTCATCAGATTGACCGTGCACCTGCAGTGGCGTAGGCACGGAAGGTTTCGGGGGTTAACCCCCCCCCCATTGGTTCCGGAAAAGTTTTTTTAAAAGGTTATGTATCCATATAATAGGGAAAAAGCATGGTATCCGGCCATAAACACCCCCCATTATGAATTCCTGGCTACACCACTGACCATCTGACCCACCTTCCATGACTTCTATGCCTTTGACACTGACTGCCAGTGTTTGACTGCCCGTCCGTCCGACGTCCATCCGTCCGTCCATCCGTCCGTGCGTCCGTCCATCCGTCCGTGCGTCCGTCTGTCTGTCCACCTGTCTGTCTGTCTGTCTGCTTGGCAGTGCTTGCCTGTTGGTCAAGTGGCCTAGCTAAGCCTTCTGCGCGTCTATATCCTAATGTAGGCCTAGGCCTACTGTCCCTACAGAGTACAGACACAGAAGCATGCAAACATAGTTGTAGACCTACGTACAGAGAATACCTTGGCTAACGCCGGTACTGATTTATGGAGCAGAGACATGGACGTTGAGGAGGAGGGAGGGGAGCGGTTGGAGAGGACGGAGATGAAAATGCTGCGGTGGATACTGCATGGGGGTGTCACTGCGGGACAGAAGAAGAAATGAAGACATCCGGAAGACGTTAGGAGTGACATGTATAAAAAAATGGTACGGGAGGCCAGACTAAGATGGTATGGTCACGTGGAGAGGGCGTTGGAAGATGACAGCATCAAGAGACTGATGATGAAGGAGGAGGCGGAGGAGCGACGAAGCAGAGGACGACAGAAAAAGAGATGGATGGATGCGATCAAACAGGACTTTGAACTTCTCAACATCAAGAAGGAAGATAGCCTACGGCAAACAGAGTTCTGTGGAGGAAGAGGATCCGAGTGGCTGACCCTTCCCATGCGAGGTATTAATTCCAGCCGGAAGGAAAAGAAGAGAATACTTTGCAGGCTGTAGGGCTAACACATTGTTATTGTAACGGTAACCGATGAAGCTTAGTCAATTTGAACCCAGTAATGTGAATGTACAGTTCTGTCTACGTGTCTGCCTATCTGTATTGTATTTGTAGACATAATTATGTAAGCTACTATGAGTCCATGACACGGTGTTGGCTCGTGCATCAGAAGCCAAAAGGACAGTCATGCATATATTTTCTAGACTAATAGTAGTAGCTAGGCCTACGTATATACATATTTAGGCCTACATATATTTTTGGTTGTGGGGTGGCTTGTAGTGCTTCTAGGTAGGTTTTAAGGGCGCTATATGATGCTCAGAATGCATTAATACGGATTGACCGGTAATTATTTTCCTACTGCAGTTTAATAATACGGCGAGAATTACGTAATAATGACGTCACCATAATTGTCCTAACCCTTCAGCTGCAGTAATGAGAGATCGGAGAAGAAACGCACATTCGACATTTTCAATAAATTTCGCAAATCTTATCTTTTGCGCCGAAGTTCTTCCAAATAAAATTATTCTGCTGCGTCAACTAAGCTGGATATAATTATCACTGTTTCGTTCGCATCCTAATTCGTTCACCGCTTTCAGGTAAATCCAAATACTAAAAAAACAACGATTTTAAATCGAAATTTGCAATTCTGAGATCCAGTAGGCCCAAAGATATGGTAGGCCTACATTCTTTCAGCTATTGAAGTAACTAATTGAACTGCAATGCAGTTAGAAGGGCCGCCTAGAGGATATATCGAGGGGCGAATGCCAATTGCCCAGGCGGGGCCCTGCGACTTTTTGGCTTCTCGTTTTTCGGTCAGTTGGTTTATCTTAATTGGCTTCTCTATTTGGATTAGCCTATAATGTGATTTACGCTGTGACTTGACTTCAATACATATCTTGGGCAATGATAATGGTATCGGCGTTATTATTATAATTCATTCGGTTAGACTTGGTTATATGATTGAAATGACTCAAGACCAATGATCACAGTAGGCGATTTCCGTTTTAGCCTGTTGTTAGGTTTACAGTATGTTTCCATGGGCGCCCGCACATAGGGGCAAGGGGGGGCACTTGCCCCCCCTGGAAAATTGAAACTTATTTTTCTCACTACTACTTTTGGGGTTTATAAAAAATTTCTTCGCATTAGAGAATTTAAAAAACCTACTTTTAACTAATACTTTTCGATTTTTAATAACATTTCCTTACAAAAAGAAACAATTCATATTAAAAATTTTTTAAAGTGAAACTGAGAAATTTACATCAAGAAACCTCTGTGAAAAATACCCGTGCATGTTCTTAACTCTCCGCGTTGCATTTTTTGACCTCCTGCAAAAAATGTTTTAAAGTTGACCATCGTGTTTTGCCCCCTCCTGCAAAAATTTCTGCGGGCGCCCATGTATGTTTCCCTCTTCGTCTCACTGTTCGTGTCTCAGTTTTACTCACATTAATGTAGGCCTACTCTAGAGTCTAAATTAACAGAACGTTGCTATACTCTCTGCTTTAGGGCTGGACCGATTATTTTTTGCCGATTTCCGATTCCGCATATTTAGCCCAAGGGGCTAAATATGCCGTTATTAGGCTTCACCTAATAACGTTCCAATGTATCCTTAGCAGGCAAATAAATCAGATATAAGCAAAAATATTTTTTCGAAGTTAATAATTACTGTTCTCAGTCTCCAATCGACTTGATCTACTGTAAGATCCCTCGCTACCTGTGGTCCTTGACCTCCACTTGACCTTCACCTCGACAATCGTCTATAATTATGAGCTCGAAAAGAACCGCGTGGAGTCATTCCAACCTTCCGGTACCTCTTGACCTTCGAGGGCTACCGGGGGTGGGTTGGGTGGGTGGATGATCAGATGAGGACCGGATAGGTGATCTGGTTGCCTCTGTCCCATCCGTAGATCTTCTGCTCCTGCGGATTGTACGCAACCATGTTGTTCATCTTGAACGGATTGGTGAACTTGAGTCTCACTGACAGCAGTCGCTCTCCGCTGTACAGATCGTACGCGAAGTCGATGACCGTGTTCTTCGCATGGACGTCGCGCACCAGGTAGAGGATCCCGCAGGCGACGAATCCATTTCCGTAGTCCTCGCTACGGACGGCAACGTCCCAGACCTTCTCCGGATGGAGATTCCACGCGTTCAGCTTGGACACGCGGACTCTGGAGGGGGAGGAGGAGGAGGACTCGACCGCTTCCGTTTCTCCCACTGATGTGTCTTCCTCGACCTTGTAGATCAGCCACAGCCCGTTCTCGTCCACCGCCAGATCGAAGTAGTTGTGTTCGGTGGAGTAGAGGTAGCTCCTCCCGTTGAAGGTCGCTTCCGGTACGTGGTACCGAGCGACGACCGACCTTCGCAGGAGGTCGTACTTGACGATCTCACTGCTGCCCGATCGGTGGTAGATGAGAGCCCCGTCGTAGGCCACGTGCCCCGTTCCTTGGTAAATCTCGTCCAGTTCGTAGACGGCGAGTGCGGAGTCCTTCTGGAACGACTCGAAGGATTCGTACACGGATAGGGTCCTGCCGGTGAAGTGCGTCGTCACCCAGATGTGGTCCATCTCCTGAGGGTGGGCACGAGGGTCCTTCATCCACGTGCCCCAGTAGGTGCTCGTGTGGCGTTCAAACAACGGCTTCCCTACCATTCGTATTCGACAGTCTGCCACAGAGACACAATGTATATTGCGTATATAGATTAAAAAACAAGCGCGGTGGAGTAGTGGGTCTGTTCGCTGCCTTGCAGCCGAAGGGCTGCAGGTTCGAATCCACCTCAAATCGCCGGGTAGAGGCCTTGGGCAAGACCTTCGCTCGCAATTGCTCAGCGCTTTGGCGTGAAACTCCGATGCAGTGTCCGCTCTGCAGTCGGGAGCGCCTCTGAGTATACAGTGAGCTTGAAGGGGCGCTATAACAAGTGCACATACAAACTGCAGGATATGTACTTATGGGGCATGTTATGTGTAGAGGTCGACTGAGAGACTGAATAACTTGGTTCTTTAGATGAATTGCAAGGTTGTTAAAAGATGTCTTACCCTGCAGTCGTGGAGTTATTGTGGTCTCTGCTGTTGTCGTTCTTAGAGTGGAAGGATCGGTGACTACAGTGGCTGTATCAACATCAACAGCAATCGTATATATAGACACCAAAATATAGCCTACTACACCGTATGATCTCAACATTTATGTATAACAGGAATCTGTATTGGCTTCCGGCGTCATGATCATCGTCATCATGATTCTAGTCAGAAGCAGCAACTTAGACGTCTTCATCGTGATCATCTATGATTATCGTCGTCGTCGTCATCATATCGGTCATACCTATCATCATCGTCATGTCATCACTATCATTATGTCATCAATATATACCACTGACCTTGGCCGTATACATAGGCGGAGCTTGGTTTCCGTTGTTGGGGGGGGGGGGCTAAAAATAACTTGGGCTTTGAGCCGCAAACTTGGTTCAGAACGAGCGGCGCCGACATGAAAACAAACTATTTTCCCGGCCAAAAGTCGACTTTTTTAGGTTGAAATCTCATGAAAACATGTACTATTTTTTCCCCGAAAACAAGTTGACCTTTTTTTACTCATGCGATGTTTCGTGAAAAGAACCATTTTCACGGCAAAAAATTGAAAATTGCAGGACCTTCTGGGGGGCTAATTTCGTGAAAAGATACCATATTCATAGCACAAAAGCTGAATCTGGGCCTTCTTGAGTGGCTTAGTCCCCCCCCCACATCCCCTGATAAACTCCGCCCATGGCCGTTTTACCATTCACTTTCACAAGGATGCTATAGATGTAATATAGCCTAATATGTTGGTGTGCGTATACTTACTTGTCTTGGAGAGATTATCAGTTAATAATAGACCAAAATCATCATCGTTTCCTCGTATCAGGTTCGATCCAGCAACGTAGGGTCCAATTGCGTCTGTTGAGCACAACACACAAAGCATGCAAACTATATAGCAATCATTAATTAATTAATTAATAATACCTGATCAACAGGTGATTCAGGTCTTAGTCGACCATCCTTTCATTAGGCCTATCATCTGCAGACTTTCTGGCGCCGTCATCCTTCCTCTGCCAATGCTGCTGCTGCTGCTGATAAAGGCGTTGAACACGATTATGTTTTTTGCACACCACATTGTGTAATGTATTGTAACGCGACTGCGTACTAGTGTCACGTAGGCTAGTGTGTAGGTCTATTTATGCAGGCCTACCCTATAGCACATAAGAAATGTGCCAGATAAGTAGCGTTTGTCAAGGCTTTTTAGCGTGCAGTTGTACACAAAATGTGCAGTTCTAAATGGATTTGTGCAGTTGTAGAAGCACTTTTGTACAGTTAAAACTTGCAAAAAACGGTCGTAGTCCTCCGATTGGAAATAATTTACCATGG
Source organism: Lumbricus rubellus (assembly GCA_945859605.1). Lineage (NCBI taxonomy): Eukaryota > Metazoa > Annelida > Clitellata > Crassiclitellata > Lumbricidae > Lumbricus > Lumbricus rubellus. The sequence continues at coordinate 28,238,777 of OX243817.1, read as the reverse complement.
AGGATTGGAAGAAAAAGAAGGGGATGTGCAGTTCTAAAAATTCCTTTAAAACGGCCCTGGCGTTTGTGGCTCATGCGTCTATCTGCAATGGACTTTATTGCGATTTACTAAAACCGACCATAATAATTATAGCCTATTGAGTTATGTATTCGATGCATTTATATAGCGCCTCTTCAAGGGGCTACTCAGAGGCGCTCCCAACCTCAGCGCGGCCAAATAAGGCTGTCTTAAGATCTGATGAAGAAGGAAAGTCTGAGAAGGATTTTTAGAAAGAGAGCGGAGTGTCAGAGGAAGACCATTCCAGGTTGAGGGTCCTATACCACCGAGAAAGCACGGTTCTGCATAGTGGAAGTACGAGCAAGAGGGACTAAGAGTAGACTTTGTTCAGTCGAACGAAGGGGGGATGGCGAGAACTAAGAGTAGGGCTACAGAGCTCACAAAGGTAGGCAGAAGCAAGGCCTAGTATGCGTACAGCGCCAGACTAGAGTAGAGATAGGGCCTCAGAGTAATGAGACCAAATATAGAATAGGCCTACATGTACGTGTTTAAGCTCCAAAACCGTTGCAACATCAACAGTTTTATTCTATGCATTTTATAGTCTATACTTACGGCCTGAATCACCCTTCTGACCCTTCGGTCCAGCAAGTCCAGGTGGTCCTGGAGGCCCCATGGGACCTTGCGGTCCTTGCAGCCCCTCCATAATTGGACCTGAAAGACGCATAATTATATCGATGTTACAACAGACGATATGATATGACTATAGAACGGTCAAACCGTCATTTTAGACCCTATACCAAATTCCATTAGTTACATCGGCTCTTCATTAAACTCTACCGCAGTTTAATTTGTTTAAATTTTCTCGCAAACAAAACCATACAGGGCACACTATACTATTAATCGAGCACATGAAAGAATTCTTACCGGGAGGACCAGGTGGACCAATGTCACCTAAAAAAGAAAGCATATTTCCTGATTAGGCTAGCTGGCAGTAAATTTACGAAGAAAATATAGAGGGTTGAAACTCGAGGTTTCTCAGTGGCAGCTCGGATTCATAAGCGTACATGTAGCTGTATAGGTTCGCAATACACGGACCAAACTGCAAGCAAAGTGAGTCGTAGTATTTTTGGCGCTACATATAAAACATTATATCCTAGCATATGAGAATGATTTGTGGTTAAAAAAATAATTCAATTACGAAGGTTGAAAAGGAGTGAGTTAGCAAAACTGGAGAGAAGGAAGAGCAAAGGAGATCTAACCAAGAAGAAAGAGACATATGAGAGCATCACTATAAAGGAAACATTATGTCTACATCGTGGAAGGTTCTTTGAATTAGCACCAAGCAACTCGGGGTCGCAGGTATAGGCCTATTATATTGCAGCCGAAGGGAACATTATGACAGAAATTCTTCGCCGCTGGAGTTGCAGCCTTGTGGAACGGTTTGGATGACAGCACTGTCTCAGTGGACGGCACTGTCTCGGTGGAAGGTGGGAAAGTGGACTATTAAGCGTTCCGGGTTAATTTGCAGTGGTTCAAGCACAGATCAAGCGTCTTCTGAACCACCCATGTTATATTAACCCGTTTAAGTCTGTGATGATATTCTGAATTGAATGGAATTGGTGTGCGAAGAATACTTAATTATAGGCCTTAATCGTTGACCTTCATTGGTGACCTTCACTGTTGTCCTTAGCTGATCTTCGTTTGTTATTTTGCACATTGATGCGCAACATAAACAGCTGTTGTTTCTTTGCAAGCAAATGGCCAAAGACAATACGATTATAAACCAGTGCATGATTTTTTTAGCAAATTTTATGTAAACATTTTCAGTTGGATAGATAAACTTCACCTGGTTCGCCTTTGTACCCGATGAACCCAATCAGCCCTCTTGTTCCCTTCTCTCCCGGTTCACCTTTCTCCCCTTTGTCACCTGAAAACAATATCCTCATAGCGTTTTCACTTATTTAAAACTATTTCAGAATGCACAACATAATGACATACATGTAGGATATCGACATCACCATGAATACTATCAAAATCACCAAAAATTACAAAATATGCATTTTTAATATGCACAGTAGACCCATATATTATGCAGGTAAACTGTATTGAATGGCTTTTCAGAAAATAATGTCGTGATTACAATTCTACATTTGAAATGCCACTATAATAGAGGACTCATTATTGGAAAATTTATTAAGAGACTTCGCAGTGGCAGGGCATGCATAGCCTATCGATTTAGAATGCTGGTGAATACTTGCATGTACAGTTTGGAATGGCCATTTCCGTCGGAAGTGATTTGGCATATCCAGTGTCTCCTCTTTCGCCCTTGCTTCCAGGCATTCCAGAATCTCCTGGAAGTCCGGGCTTTCCCGCCTTACCCCGTTTACCTCTTTCGCCTTCGCTGCCGTTCAGTCCGGGTGGACCTGAAACGTTAAGACGACGTACATGTATGATACACTACAAGTTAGTTTATTCGATGAGTAAACTTATTACAGAGACCTAGGCCTATATATGGTAAATGTCGATGAACCACTAAAGATTTTTGTCTGCGTCTAACAAAAGAGTCAATCTATATTGTCTCAGTTAGATAAATAGCAATAGGCCTATAATCTGTTTTTTATACTGCAGGCCTATTATTTCATTTTGTCGTTTTGGTGCATGGCGTCACTATTTTATGCTACAATAATTTTTACACCTGCGCATGGGCGCCCGCACATAGGGGCAAGGGGGGGCACTTGCCCCCCCTGGAAAAGTGAAACTTATTTTTTAACTACTACTTCTGAGTTTTTAACAAATTTCTTCGCATTTAAACACTAATGATACCAATGATACGCACAGTGAAAGTCATAAATTTATGGAAAGAAATATCTTTAGAAATAAATATATAGTGGACCTCCTTTGTAACATCTACTTTTGGATTTTTAACAAATTTTTCGCACTTAGAAAACTATTTATACTAAAATAATACGCAAAATGAAACTGAGAAATTTGCATTAAGAAATCTCTTTGAAAAAATACCCGTGTTTTTAATTTCCAGCGCTGTATTTTTCATGCTCTTGTCACTGAAAAATTTAACCGTGAACATCGTAAAATTTTTTGCCCCTCCTGCAAAATTTTCTGCGGGCGCCCATGCACCTGCGGCAAAGTAGGTTCCTCGAAAGCCGAAAAACTTTGAAAACCATTGCAGTCTAAATTAAAAATAAACAAAGATAAAGATGACTGATACTGGAGTTTAACTGATGAAGGAATGTCGGCAAAGCATATCATGATTGTGCATAAGCAGTTATTCAAATTTAGCATGTAAATAAAGAGGAGTTGAACCGTGTAATCCAGGTAGTCCGTCTCTTCCAGGATGGCCAGGAGGACCCTGTGGACCAGCGGGACCTAAAAATAGCAAAACGCAGAAGAAGCCATAGTACACCTGGGCTTGATGAGCGCGCGACTTTATGTTTTAGCCAGCCATCTCCCTCGCCGTCTTACCCTCCCACCCACAGTGTAGGCCTACAGTCAGTGTCCTCTTGACAATTGAGTTGGTTAGCAGACGCAGGTTTGGGGCAGATGTCTCTAAAGCGGAGAGCACAGTATATACGTTGACAACTGCATATACTGTCGCCTACAATGTACATCCCCCACACATCCATCCATCCATCCATCCATCCATCCATCCATCTATCCATCCATCCATCCATCCATCCATACATCCATCCATGATGATCCATCCGAAATGCGGCACACTGAGATGCTAGCAATCACGAAACTAGAAACCGCTAATTAGTTTTTGTATAATGGTTAAGGGAAAGTAGAATTTAGTTGCATTAAACTGGATATTAGGAAGAAGGATTCGCAATTGATGAGATAAGCGTTTAGACGACTTTAAATTCTAAGACAAAAGAAGCAACGCCAAGATTGATTGATTAACCCTAGGACCGCCTGACTGGATAACACGTTGATCAATCGAAAAAAGGCTGATTGATTTAGGTATTAGTAGCCAAATGGAGAAATAGTTTGAAAACAAGGGTGTGAAAGATAGTTCATAGTATACCTATTGCGAAGCATTATAAGGCTTGCAGCTTTGGCCTTCATTCAGCGTTGAGTGACAGTACATGTAGGTCACACGATTACAAAACTTAACCAACTACAGTTTAATTAACAGCGATAGAATATTCCTTAACGCTTATTACACTTTTGCGGTTGCAAATACTAGTTGTAGTATATATAGTACCGTAGTGGTGATAATGGTACTACTTATGGTATAGTAGTAGGCCTATAGTAAATTACTGTTGCTGTTTTTGTAGCCTATATATGTATAAAGTAGAAAAGAAGAGGAGGAAGAAGAAAAAGATGATTATAATTATGAGGAAGAAATTTCTTTGCTGAATAATTATCATTGAGGCAATACTTGTTGGAACTTGGAACTAATTTTATTTTCTGTTTTGTTACTGTTTATACATACTTCAAATAGGCTTATTGTTATATTATTGAATGAAGCATTCATTTCTAACAGCCATTTGAATCGCATATGAATTACTGAGAATTTAATTATAAATTTTATAATACTAACAGCGATAGCATTCGTTTGGTGTCGGGTGACTTGGTGGATCCGTATCATAACCAGCATTACTAGTTCCGCCTCTGTCGGCTTTCACTCCATGCGAACCTAAAGACCGCAAAGAATTACGGATTTCCACAACGCATTTGCACATCAGACGTAGATGATGGTGGATACCGATACGTTTCTGCATAGGCATACTCACTCACTTACTAATTAACTCACTAATACTCACTGACTCAATAGCTCAATAACTCTCTCACTCAGAAAATTAATCAATCAATCAATCAACCTATCAATCAACCAGTGTGAGAATTGTGGAAAAGTAACTGGGGGTTGAATCATTATCCACTTCGAATTGGGGTACGAAAAACATACTTTACAATGGGACTCTAAAAAAGACTGGGGGTTGAAACCTTCCGAACCCCCGGCAATTCTCACCCTGCAATCAACCAATCAACCAATCAATTTCTGAGTTATTTACTATAGCTTGCTCACTTAAATAGAGAGGAATGCAGCAGATCATCTGCTGCAGATGGTATCCATATCTTCATTATCTTGATCTTTGAATATAATATTTGAATAAAATGTTTGCATACAGTATACATGTAGGCCTACCTGGTTGACTGCTGACGGATCCAGGAGGAGGAGGACTGCTTGTGTCGCCCTTCTCTCCTTTCTCACCTGATGATCCTAATGTTTGTAACAGAGAAAACATCGGCATTGAAGTTGGAAGGCGGCATATTCAGTATTATTGTACTGTAAGAAGCTCATACAAGTGTACGTTATTAATAAGACGATTTTTATAGCGCCGTAGCTCAGCCGAGAAAGAAATAAAAGTTGTACAGTCTTACAGACATTACATACATACATACATACATACATACATACATACATACATACATACATACATACATACATACATACATACATACATACATACATACAACGTACGTACATACATACATACATACATACATACATACATACATACATACATGCATGCATACATACATACATACATACATACGTACGTACATGTACATACATACATACATACATACATACATACATACATACATACAAACTTGCATATATGTAATTATAGTTTGAAAAGACATTTATATAGCGCTTCCTAGGAATATCCGGAGGCACAATATGCAATCGGTGCATCTTAAGGAAAACAGTCAATCTTATTTACAAGCATGTTTGAACTTTTCGTTGTATTAATTATACTTCACTCATGTATCATACTGTTTAAAATAATTATGCTGTTGAATTTGCTGATTAATTAGCAGCCGAAATTAAAGAAGACACAGCGGGAAACGTGGTTTACTCGACGCGAAAAGCGGAAAATTGATTAGCAGAGTTCTAAGCCAGCTGCAGTGAAGGCCGCGGATGAGAGAGGAGAAGAATGCAATTCTATAGCGTTGCCATTGATTTCATAATCGCATTGTTTAGTGAACCGTTGAAAGTTGCACAAAAGCGCAAAGCAGCTTTAGTCGTACCAAGGACACAGCAGCAGCAACAGCAGCAGCAGCAGCAGCCAAAGCATCATCGAGCCTCGATATAGCAAACATTTATAGGCATAATTACAAGGCCTATAATTAATGGAAGAAAAAGCGGTATAAGTTTTGAGAAGATGAAGGTGCACGGGGGACGGAGCAACGGACCGGCGGAAGAATGGATGGATGGAAGAATGGATCGATGGAGTGATGGATGGATGGACGGACAGCCGGACGAATGGATGGAAGAATGGATGAACGGGCGGGTGTCTAGATAACAGGACAAGATTTTGAAATGAAGAACGAACCAGAAGTGTAAGAAATAAAGAAAAGATATGGCTATACAGTGGAAAGATGGACGACAGAAATGTGAAAAGACGGAAAGACTGCACGGATGGATAATATATGGATTGAAAGAATGAAGGAAAGAAAGTGAACTGGATAGATGAAAAATGGAAGAGAACAAATGATGATTGACGGCAAATGAGGTATGATAGAAAAGTGGAGTGGGAAGAGTCAAAGAAAGAGAAACGGGAAAAGGTTGAATGATGGAAAGTCATCGTCATGCAGTCACCGGTGTTATATGCAGTCACCGGTGTTGTTCAATGTGTGGCGCATTCTTTGGCCAAAGAAATTGTCGCGTTATACGACACTGCATGGTCAGGACTTCACAGAAAGTGAAGACCTTTGTTGTCCACTTCTACTCTATCTACTCTCATTACATCTAACTATTATCGTAAGGTTTGTATTTCCCGTCGTTTTCTTTTGTGTATGTAGAGAAAAATAAAGTGACATTCGGACATTTTCAGCGCATCCTTTTGTTCAATCCAATTACACACCGACCCGTATAGAAGTGCATTTCTTTATGCAATCGTAACAAACAATGAGTAGAGGTTCAGAAACATAGAACCTGCAGATAGGGCCATGGTAGCCGAATCGATGGAGCATTCTGACTGTTCTATGTAGGCCTAGGCTATAATAATTGTGTGTGTGTGTGTGTGTTTGTGTGGGTGTATGTAAAGCGGAGAGATACGGGTTCGAGTCTTTGCTCGGACATTTATTGTAGGCCTAGTCTATAGACTAAAGAGCAAGGACCTTGAGCAAGTCACACACACACACGCACACACACACGCAGACGGACACACACAAACACACACACACACGGACACACACACAACAATTGGTGTGAGTCATCGATCTTTTGTCGTATTGTCGTGTGTGCATGAACTTTGGAAGAAGGATTAAATTATCAAAATAAAATGTCACTGCATTGTTTTACGCTGCAGTGAAAGTTATAATTTCTATCAAAAGAAACTAAACAATAAAATTATTATTAATTGTACCTTTCGTTCCAGGATTTCCGTCCGAGCCTCGATCACCTCTGTCGCCTTTTTCTCCTTCAAAATACACGTACATATTTCAATCTATAGCCTACTAAATAATAAACCAACATTCCATGATGCGATCTGTGGTTGTAAGCCAATATGCTGGAACGCTTGAATAGCCAACAAGACCTTGTCTGTGAGTGACAGTGTCACCAGCATTTATCATTCATAACTGAACTCTTTCATTATGTTTCAAGACAATTTAATTAGGCAAATGTTTTAATGAAAAACAGTTCTTAACATGCATTGGCATCTATTGTATCTTTAGTAGGCCTACGTACATTAGGCTATTAAAACGATTGCCTTACCTCACCTTAAGGATCCGACACATTAAATTTTGTTTACAATGATTATCCTTTTGCAAAGGAGCTGATGGGCCATTACTTGCATTGCTTATTTTTCATCGTGTTTGATGCTAAAGCTAATTTTTCATAACATCTATAAGCCCGCCAACTGAAACAGTCTTCAGAGTATAGTTATGTTGACATGCATGCAAACCAATTTTCCGGACGATATCCTTATCCCGAATATTATTTTCTCCGGGTTCAATTGACAGCTGCTAATTTAGTGATTGAAGAAGTGTTTGTTGGCACATCGACATTTCGACGACACGGCTGGAAAGAGACGATCCATCGTCCATCAATCCGTCCATCTATCCATCCATCCATCCATCTATCTATCCATCTACCCATCCATCTATCCATCCATCCATCTATCTATCCATCTACCCATCCATCCATCCATCCATCGATATCCCTCCATCTACCCATATATATATATATATATATATCCATCTACCCATCCATCCATCTATCTATCCATCTACCCATCCATCCATCCGTCCACCCATATATCCATCCACCCCCATCCATCCACCCATCCATCCATCCCTCTCCCTATATCCATCTTCCCCCCATCCATTCATCCATCCATCACGTTCCTCTTTCCTCGCTGCCACTTCCACTTCCCTGTCTCTTCCTTCACATGAGCTGATTCATTCATTTCCGCTTCCGACTGGGAAGTCGTCGTCTTATCCATCTCCTTTGAATCTCCTTTGAATCTTCCGCTGATTTCGAATCCGTGCTTCACCGCGAAGCCTTCGCGGACACTTAGGCTCCATCATTGTCGATTTAACGAAGCGCCAACACATCGCCGTCGTCGTCTTCTTCCACCACCACCACCACCACCACCACCACCACCACCGACGGTATCCGGACATTACCCCCCGGCCCATTACCCCCTGCCATTACCCCCCTGCCATTACCCCCTGCCATTACCCCCCGACCATTACCTACGGGGCGGTAATGGTCGGGGGTAATGGCAGGGGGGTAATGGCAGGGGGTAATGGCAGGGGGGTAATGGGCCGGGGGGTAAAGTCCTAGACCCCCACCGACACCGCCACCACCATCACGACCACCACTATTACCACCACCAAAACCACCGCTACCACCACCCCCACGACCACCACCACCACCACCCACTTCGACCGCCGACCATTTCATCGTCGTAATGGTACCCTCGGGTTTCCCTTCGCTCTACACCTTCTGTCAGTATTGATTCGACCCAACGCCCATCACATATCCTCCTCCTCATCATCATGCATCGCATATATCCTCCTCCTCATCCACATCCACATCCTCATCCTCCTACTCGATCAGTCGTTGTTCGACTACTTCGTTACGAACTGTTTTCCTTAAAACATTACCCTAATTAAATTGTCGGCAGCCTCTTCTTCTTCTTCGTCGTCTTCCCTCGACTGACCCCCCCCTCACAATCACAGCGATTGACCAGGAGCACCCCTCTTCCTCCGCCTCCCATCAGACCGACCGACCGATTGATCAGAGGGTGGTTGATAGGGGTAAGACAGCGTGAAGGACACGTGATCAACGCCGCAGCAGTATAACGAGGCCTTTGGATAAATCAAACCCAAAGGGGCATGCGATTCCCTGGAGGGTGTGGTGGGGTGGCGGGGGTTGCTGCTCGGGTTGTGCTATGGCCACACTACGCGTCTTCTTCCTCTGTGTTCGCAGTTCAATCAGTGGCTTAAAGAAAGAAGAAGAAGACGATATCGATTGAAAGTTCGTGAACACTGTCTGTCTGATAACAGTGCATTAGTCTGCTGCCTCTTTCTATATAAGTCAATCTATCTATCTATCTATATGTCTGTCTGTCTGTCTGTCTGTCTGTCTGTCTATCTGTCTGTGTAATGTGTCTATTTGTTATTTCTGTCGTTGTCTCTGCCTCTATTCTGTACGCTAGTCATCCTTCTTTTCTCAACCTGTGTATCTGTCTGCGTGTTTGTCTGCTCGTCTGTTCTCTCAGTCTGTCTGTCTGTCTCTGTGTCTTTGTCTCTCTGTCTCTGTGCCTGTCTGTCCCTTTCCCTCTCTCTCCCTCTCTCTCTCCCTCTCTTTCTCTCGCTCCCTCCCCATCTCCTCCCACCCTCTCTCTCTCTGTCTCTTGACATGTCCATTTTTGTTGTATTCATTTGGCCGTTGGTGTCGACTAGCCAAGATGACAATATCACGCGTGGACCTCTGTCTGTAATTCTCCATCCTCCCACTCAACCCCCCCCCCCCACCACCACGGTAGTTTCATCCGGGCACAACCATCATCAGAGGAATGCCGACTTCATCCGGGATATTCGCTAAACGATCGACAACGCAGCGGCGTCTCCTCCTCCTCATCCATATTCCGAATCGAGCCGACTGAGGCCCATAATAATAACGCGGAAATTTATTTGGCTCATCTTAAGTATTAGCCGTCTGTTCGTCTGACTGATGTGAGCGGGTTTCTTCTGCGTCGAAGCGCGCAGAAAACCGTTTTAATCTGCACTTCGTTTAATCCCACATCACTGTACTGTATACGGCGATGGATGCCGAACTTGAAAGAACAGTCTTATTTCTCGCTTCAATTCCTTGTGGGGCCGATGATGATGATGGTCAAGTCACCGTGAAATGTTGCCTATAGATCGGTTAATGCACCCGGCTCAAACGTCGTGCGACGTGACCACATTTTTCGATGAATTTAACATATTGAAAAGTCTGTCAGAAGTGGTTCCAGTGCGTCACATTATTCGTATGATCTGCATGTAAGTCTGGATATGACTGAGATGTTCGTCTTTTTTTTAATCTATCAAGCGATCTGTGTCTTAGCCTATTCCAACCGACTCAGGTTCGCTTTTATCTCATCTCCAGGGAAAAATGAAGTAGGCCAATATACCAGTAAGCAGTTCATTTGACTCACCATCGATGACGGTACACCCAACTTAGCTCAGTCAGTGTAATTGCTGAATTACTTGCCACTCATCATCAGCAACCCTCGGCACGACGAGAGATCAAATAAGAAACCTAGATTAAACTACAGAGAGCCTTGGATTCGGCCCTGAACATCCGCCTTCTATTGCATTGTCGATCCCTGCTCTGGCTACCATTCTGATGGCTCTCACCATCCTCTGGCTGTGGCTTGAAACTTCTGTGCCGTCTTCAGAGAGCTGAGAATTGAGAATCTACGACGAAGGTGGAACGGAAACTGACATCACTCACTATACTTGATGTTTATAATTAATCGATTACCTCTATAGACATTGTGCGCGAAGGATATGGGCGGGGTTTATAGTCTATATAGTACACACAACAACTTTCTCAGACTCAAAGGCAGCGGCGGCGCTGCAGCAGGGCAAGCTATATAGGGGCAATTGGCAAATGCATTGGCTAAGAAGCATTTGCGCTCGTCGTTGATGATGATGATGACGACGACGACGATGATGGTGATGATGATGATGATGATGACGACGACGACGATGATGGTGATGATGATGGTGATGATGAGGATGATGATGATGGTGGTGGTGATGATGATGATGATGATGATGATGATGATGATGATGATGATGATGATGATGATGATGATGATGATGATGATGACGACGACGACGATGATGACGACGACGACGATGACGTTCTGACCTGGAAGACCTGGAGGTCCTTCGATTCCTGTCGGACAGAAATTCTTTGTGGCGGAACAAAACTCCTCCAGGACCGACATCTGATAGACAATAAAATCACCAATTTTAAAAATGTAAACACACACACGCGCGCGCACACACACATAATTATCTACCTGTCGTTAAGTCTGCATACTGTTTGATAGAATGAGGTTTATCAAGATCTCTAGCGCAACAGTGTGACATTGTAAAGTTGAAGGAAGGCCTAGTCACCCTACCTGAATTCATCATTCCTTCTTCCGCATTGGGCTTGAAGATTACCGAATCAATTTCACAGAATTAAATTTTCAAACATTATTCATAATGACATCAATGTTGCATCACATCGCAATAAACGAGTATAGGCTCACTGCACAGTCTTGTAAATAAATTTTCTTACGTTTTTTTATTACTAAAATTAAATAACTCCACACTCCTTAAAATCGCTTAAGTTAGGCCTAATTCAATGTAAAAAAGTTTAAAAAACACGAAAACGGTTTAAGTTCAACTTCATTATTTTGATCATTATGTGGGGCGCGACGGTCTATGGCTATGTTCGGTGCCTTGGGGCGGGAAGGTCGCGTGTTCAGATCCACCTCAAGCCGCCGCGCAGGGACCCTAAGCAAGTCCTTTACTCGCAATTGCTCATGCGCTTCGACATGAAACTCCGATTCAGTGTCTGCGCAGTAGTCGGGAGCGCCTCTGAGTAGTCATCTTTACCGGGTGCTAAAACAAGTCATCATACATTATGAGTTAAATGCCAACGGTTGCAGCCAACCAGAGTCTCAGACTCTCAGTCTATGTGTTCATAATTGCTCCCAAAAGTGTTTACTTGCATAGGGACTGGTTTTCAGTATTGTTTTTTAAGAGACAGAGGAAAATCGATAAATGATTAAGACTATTTGTTGAGCTTTTAGCTGTAAGCTTGTAGTTGCTTGCTTACCATGCAATCATGCACGCATTAAATGCTTAATTGACTCTCGTAATGCGCATCTCGCTTTCGTTTTAATTAGACGATAGCGCATTAATACTGTGGACAGGAAATAATATCGTTGTGCAAATGTACATTTCATTACTGTTTATAATGTTATAATCACACACACGCACACATGTGCACACACGCAGTGTCACACACACACGCAATATAACATTATTATCATGATATATCATCATCATCATCATTGTCCGTGGGTTCAACACCCGTTGGTGTCAATCGCAAGTTTCACTGTTTTTCTCCATATAATATTATAGCCTATTAAATATTATATAGGCCTATACGCAATGTTAGCCTACACATGCATCTATTTCTACAGACTACAGATTCATTATGGCCTAGACCTACTTGTGTAGATTATAATGTGTACGGCGTTGTACCCGTACGTCGCGTATGTCTTGGTTCTGCAATGGGGCAGGCCCGATATATATACACCGTGATTCAATAAAAACTAAGCCAAATTGGTTTTCATATATCTCTAATGCCTGATAACATATCAAGCTAAAAGTTTCCATATATTTAGAGAAGTGGACCCAGAATATTATTCTAAAATTTCATGAGAAAAAGTTGAACGGGTAAAAAGATATGAATATTTAAACTTCATATGCAGAAATTGCAGTTTACAAGCAATTTTTTGTCAGATTCAATAAAATGTTTCCTTATTATCTCTAATGTCTGACGATTAATCATTCTAAAAATTTCCAGATATGTAGAGAATTGAAGTAACAATATGACCCCAACAGCATGGTTTCATTATTTCATTTAAAACATGCTCAAAATGTCCTCCTCCTGCTTGCACGCAAACCTGCATGCGCTGGCGCCATGCATTGGGAAACGGCATCGTCGATTATCCTCGGGTCCAGGGCCCCAGGCCATCTCACACTTCCAACAAGCGTTACTTCATATCGTTTATATCATGGATTGTTGCCTGCTAGACTCGGTCTTGCGTCATGCACGCTCCACACTTTTAGTCGACAAGATTCAAATCTGGGTTGTTCGGAGGCCATAATGTGGGAGAAATGAAGTCTGGCGTCTCTCTTGTCAGCATTTCGATGGTTTCCTAGGCTCTGTGGGCTGGCGGTATTCTGTTGAAAAAGAAAACAGCCTTCTGGGGCTATATATTTCTGATAACAGGTGGAAGATGTTGTGACAGCAGAACATTGCGATAATATACTCCGTTAATTTTACCCCAGGATCCATGAAGAACAAAATTGGGAACTATCAAGCATCGAAACCGCAACGAACACCATAACAGACTTGCTGAAAACTGAAATTTCTGGAGATGGCGTTTAAATATTCATATCTTTCTATTCGTTCAAATATATGACATGATATTTTGGAATCCTATTTTTGGTTCAATTCTCGAAATATCTGGAAAATTTGAGCATGATTAATTATTAGGCATTGAAGATATAAGAAAAACAGTTTAGCTTGCTTTTTATTGAATCTGAAAGAAAATTGCCTGTAAACTGAAATTTCTGCATATGAAGTTTAAATTTTCATATCTTTTTACCCGTTCAACTTGTTCTCATGAAATTTTGGAATCATATTCTGGGTCCACTTCTCTAAATATTTGGAAAATTTTAGAATGATATGTTATCAGGCATTAGAGATATATGAAAAACAATTTGGCTTAGTTTTTATTGAATCACGGTGTATAGGCAGATACATATAGCTATCCATGCGAGAGCGTGCTTATAATAGCTCTGTTACATAATATTGCGGTTGAATGTTCAATTAGAATGTTTTGGATGACTGACGAAGGATGCATAGAAGGGCGCCAACGCTTCTCGAACGAACGAAAGAACGAACGAGCGAACGAACGAACGAACGAACGAACGAGCGAACGGTGCATGGTTTATAGGGCGATTGCATTCAACATGCTCTCTACTCTGAACAGCATCATCATCATCATCATCATCATCATCATCATCATCATCATCATCATCATCATCATCATCATCATCATCATCATCATCATCATCATCATCGTCGTCGTCATCATCATCATCATCATCATCATCACCACCATCATCATCGTCGTCGTCATCAGCATCATCGTCTACCATCAATAAATTCTCAGTCTTTGTTATAAGCAGTGATTCATAACGAAGAAATCTCTCTTCTCCCTCCTCCTCCCTCTCTTTGTCCGTCGCGTTCCCTTGGTGACTTCTTCCTTTGTCCCTCTCTGCCTAGAGGGATGCCTTTGTCCTGCTCTCTGGATCCCTCCTCGTCTTCCTCTGCCTCTTCTATCATCTTCTTCCCCCATCGTCACAGTATCCAGTCGCTCATTAACCAGCGGCTCTACAAGTTTCAACCTTATATTATGCTCTCTCTCCCTCTCCCTTCGTCTCTCTGTCTGTCTCTCTGGTGAACCGCTTGATTGTCTCCGTGTATGTCCTTCTGTCTGTCTCTCGATTCTTCTATCTCTTTCTGTCTCTGTCTGTTTCTCCCTCACTCCGTCCCTCTTTCTATCTC
>OX243817.1:28193887-28218887 GCA_945859605.1 Lumbricus rubellus | reverse complement strand
GGGCCTTCCTGGGGGGCTTAGCTCCCCCTAGCCCCTGATAAACTCCGCCCATGGGCCTATCTATCGATTTTTTTATTAGGCGACTAAGCTATAGGCCTAGTTCACGTGACTTTGTTTCCGTGGAGGCTCTTTAAAAAATCTCTCCCCTTTCCCGTTCGTGGATTTGTAGGTTATTAGGCTAGGCCTAGATCAATGTCAATCAATCAATAAGTCAATCAGCTCTGATTTTAAATATTAATTAGGCCTAGGCCTATATATTCGAAAACTATAAATATTAGGCCTAATAATGCATAGCATGCAAATAGCAATCAATGTAGCTATAGGCTAATAATGTCGAGGCCTCTAGGGTTATGATAATTATATTGTCTTAGAGCCATTAAAGGACTATATGTCTCGTACTTAGACCAGGGCCGGATTAAGGCATGTTCAACATGTTCGGCCGAACAGGGCCCCCACACTTTAGGGGGCCCCACAGATGCGAAAACACACATTTTCTGAGGGAAAATTGGTATATTCTATACAAAATTCGGCCAAACGACTAAATAAAGGTCGTAAGCATTTTGGCAGGGAAAAAAATCACTATAGGCCTATTCAAAAGAAATTTCGACCAAACGACTAAAAAAGGACATCAGATTTTTCAGCCGAAGATCCCTAAAAAAAATTCCGAACAGGGCCCCCACATTTTTTAATCCGGCCCTGACTTAGACCAATAGGCCTATCTCTTAATCTCTGGTTTATTATTATTGTGGGCTAGGTCTATCTAATAGCCCTCCCACGATGAAACATTTTTAGATTAGGGTGGATATTATCACCAAGTTACTGGCAACTGCAGAATAGTTATCCAACCGTCCATTGTAACTCGTAGGATAATAGGCGGCAACTAGACCTACCTTCTTGTCGTGCGTTTCAGACAAAATCGCCGCAACTGCTTATCAAAGTCATCTTCGGTCGAACACCAAATGTTCCTTACCGTTCCCGACACACCTTCACGTCTTCCGAAGATTGTTCAAAAAATAATTTCAAAGTTATCGCAACTTTGAATTAATGTCTCGAGACCTCTCGGAGCTCACAAAGAGCTCGTTTCGCTATAACCTAGGCCCTGTTCCTCGCGGTCCTCACACAGTCCACAATCGCCATCCCCCGTCCACTCCTCCATGTCATCCATCCATCTTCTTCTCGGCCTTCCTCGTGCCCTTTTTCCATCCACATAGCCCTGACATATGAATGCCGGGAGCTTGTCTGCTCGGATCATATGTCCGAAGTAGTTCAGCTTCCTTTTTACATGTAATCACCTGGTGCCGTCAGCTACTGGAGCTCTGGCGAAAGCCCTGGTGCATCTTCTCCAGTTGATCCTCTCCCTAGTCGCCTCTCTTAGTTCCTCCAGTCTCATGCCACTCTCATACATGTAATACATTATCATAAATCTGTAATAAAACAGCTTATGTATAAAACATTGACCCATCCCTCACTTCTGGCAATCGTGGGAGATCACTTTTGGCCTGTAACCTATAATGTGCATAAGACGTTAGCTGAAAAATTTAATAACACAGATTTATTAACAGCACATAATATTATCATCAGGCAATCCTTGGAGACCAGCTATGATTGCACAAAATTAAGCTGCAAAACATGCAAATCAAAATGAAGAATTAATACGAGACAGTGCATAATAATCTTTTCAAGTTTTTTTATGCATATGTCTAGAAAGTTTGATTTATGAAAAACACACAAAAAACACATGAAAAAATAAATGTTTCATACGGACAAAAAGATATAATGATTACAATAATCAGTTAAAATAGTTAACACTGATAAAAAAAAGCTTGTTTAAAAGTTTAGCTCTGAATTTAAATATTAAATGACACAACCTTTCTCTTACGAACTAAGATTTGGACACAACATCAAGAATTCTAAATACTGCACGTAAGTCCGAGAATTTGATAGTTCTTACACGAGCAATGCAAAGGTTTTACCATTGCAGCATTTTACTTAATCATTGCTTGGCAAGTCTGAGTGAAATCCAAGTCTATGTTGACAAAACCATTTAAGACAAGAATTGAGCTAAGGCAGAAAGCATTATTGGAATGAGAGAGGGGTTCACAAATAGACAAAAGGACACAATAATGTAAACTGTTGCACAACGAACAGAATTGCATTCCAATAAAATTCATCAGTGTTACTTGTGCAAACAATTAAAAAATTCAATCTCACGACAAAAAAACACAAGAGCATAAAATATAAACTCTCAACAACTGGTTCAAACAGCTAAAGGTTTTCACTGACCGTTTCAAATTCAATAGTTAAGATTTGTGGCTAGAAATGTCCTCAAAAGTTTTATAAGCATTAACAAAAAACTATACTTGGTCTTAATCAGTTTAATCTCGCAGAGATGTACATGTATCAAATTACCTTGAGACTGTCTCATCAAAAAGGGCACTGTCTTGCAAAGTACTAAATTCTGTACAGTTAAGATCCTAACTGAATAGTCTAGCAATGGCAGAAAATTACGAGACCATCGTGCTTTCATATAATACATTACATACGGTAGTCTAAAAATAGAGCAAAGCAATATAATTCATCTAGACTTTGGACCACCTTAAACAACCAAACAAACCACAATCATAATCTCCAAATTTATATAGAGACTCTACATCCCAAACAGCTTATCTCTGTTAGTGTACCAGGTGCCAATCAACATGATCCCCAGCTTCAAGATGCAGTTGGAGCATTCATTTAACAGCTGAGTTCACTAGAGGGCAATATTGAAAAAGAAACCTTTAAATATTATTCTGTTGTGACAGGAATTTCAACCATTAAATTGTTGCATACATGAACCTTCCACTAAATCAATGTTCACCACAAAGTGTTAAAAATTACTTTTATCAGGTGGAGGAAGAAATTTCTTGGCCAACCCAGAAAATGTATTCTGTTAGCTCATAAAAGTCACATCTTAACTATCAAAGAAACACAAGCAAGCACATTTTAAAACCAACATAAAATCAGACAACACTTAAATTATCAAAATAGAATCTAGAAATCAAGGATTATATACAAAAACGGTTTCCATAGCAACATTTACCTGTCAACAAAGCACAAGTTCTTGATAAAAGCGTCGATTAATTATTAAGAGCACAATCAAAGTCCTGAGTTAAACTAATCAATTTACAAGATATAAGAAATTGTTACAACAAAACATCTAAACAGAAATTACACCAGCCTAAAACGGATAAACCAATCAGATTAATTAGCCAATTAATGTCTCATAAAAACCATCGAATAAATTCATGTGAGCATTACTACACCAACTGCTGAAATGGCTTTCATTGAAAAAAACAGTGGTACAGATCCACACAGCTCCTTGACAGAAAAAAATACCAATGGCACAAACGTTCCTTTACTCAACGTCGTATTCTCAATCCTACCTTTTACACGTCCAAGTTCTCAACATCGTCAGTACACAACCAAGTATTCTGACATTACTTTTCACATTCAAGTATTCTGACTTTTCTTTACACAACCAAGTATTCTTAGTCGTTTTCTGACCTCTCCACTGTTCAACCAAATACATTTTTACCTCGAACCTCCACTTTACTTAGCCAAGCATTCTGAATGACATCCATTCTGATTATTCAAGGAATGAGGAATGTCATGACAATGGCATACCTCTCTGCAGAGCAATGATACCGTAAAGAAATTGGATTTAAAAAAAAGTTAATTAAACATGTAAAAAAAGACCAAACAGCTCATAATGTCATCAACTAAAAGCAGACTATTTAGTGTTAGTTAAATGAATAAATGCTTCTCAATACTTTTTTACAATTATTTTCATTGTTAATTATGCCTTGGTGACGGTTAGAAATATAAAATAATGAAATACTAATTTTTTTCTAGTGAATACCCAATTACAGATAAAAGTCCAGTATCATTTTCCCAAAAATACTGTTCCATGGCAACCACAAACATAATATAAACAAACCTAGACATAGTTGGCATAATATACTGAAATTATTACAACTGCATGATATATCGTAATTCAAATTATAACCATGACATTGACTTTAAATGTCACTTTCAGCACAGAAACATTAGCTAAATACATTCCGAGTACAGAAATTGCATGTAGTTTTGAATGCTGTACAGTCCAAGTCATCAAAAGCAGGATACAAAAATGGAGGCAGCATTTGATATCACTCTAAAATAACTGTACACAGGATTAACAGTCGGGCAAAGGCAAACCAGTTACCACATTGATCCAGCATAGAATCTTGTACATGCCCCATATGGGCATAGTGCCTCCAGTAAGATGTATATGTCCAAACAACAATAACTTTCAACACCAAATCATCAATCTGATCGTTCAAAATAAAGATGCAAAATTACTGATGAGCTGCGTTTATAGCACAACACAAACTAATCACCTGGTTCAGCCAACGACTTGCTGAAACAGACAAACCAACGTGCACTAGCAAATCATCCAGCAAAACATTTAAAGTAAATAATTATATTAAACCGAATATTAAAAATGCTGCGATATCTCAGCTTCATTATTTTTTCATTGCACTGCTTCCTAAAAAATTTGGTCATCAGCTGAAACCCAGAGCTTCCGAATAGTCTACAGTGAACAACTGCAGAATGTAAAAATTTTAGGATTACAATACACACAGGACGCACCAACGACCAACAGAGAATAGATGTTCTTACATTCCGATGATGACCTTCATTTGTCTGACGGTTGGTTCTTACAATGAAGAGGGTAATGTTTAATCGAATACTGCCAGCCGCACGCGTGACGATCACTCGCTCCAGGGAATGACGACGAATAGAGACGGTGGTTAAAACGATTTGGCATCTGATGATCTTGGAATTGATAACCATGCTCCTGGTGTGAATGATCAAGACTTCATGTTAAAACATACAGCTACACTGGGTTGTTACATTATTAACCTTTCGCATGCCAGGGGTGCAGAATTGCGACATATATATAACGCTGCACAATTGCAACATTATAGGTGTGTTCACTAAAGCAGATGACAATTCGAAGCTGTTGGTCTCTCAATATAAATAAGGACGAACAGAAAATTCTTCAATTTACTATAATTGTTTCTGATAATGCATGCATGATTTTATCATGTATATATACGTAAATTGTAAAAAATTGTACGCATGTATGCGTGCACAGTTATTTGCGTAGCACCTTTGAGGACCCTCCTCACACCTACCCGGTATATGTGCATTTACCTATATGAACCTAATATTGGAGGCCCCCTTTTTTGAGAGAGTTACATACAATGATCATTTCCTAGCCAATAGTACATCCTATATTAAAGATAAACCCTTATTAATCACGGATAAACCCTCCTTTAATACAGATAAGCCCTTCTGCATAAAGGATAAACCTTCTGTTTCTGATTAAAAGCAGAATCCTTTCCAAATGAAATCACGTGACTTCTCCAGATTGCAGCGCTCATTCTGTGCAGACCTTAAAATAGTTATCAATGATAAGCTTAGGTTTAACGACTATATAAATTACCTACAGGTCATAAATACAACTTGCAATATACAGAGGCTTTTTAAATTTCCACCAAAACCCTAACGTACAGATTCAAAACCTGAAGACTAAGCCTTAAGTTGTATTTTACATTTACTCTGCAAAAGTAAAACCTGAACGAACACAACCAAATTATGCTTACTCTACAGGAGAGAAATTCATTGACAGTAATCATGAAAACTTACATATCCTCCGGACTCCATTTGAAAGAAATCGCTAATCGTTCGCAATTCACGTCCAATCTGCTGCTCTCTGTGTCTTGCAAATCCAGGCTCCGAGAAAGTGAACCTGAGTTTTTCCCTCGACAAATCCCTTTCACTTTTAGACTCTGCATTCACAGAAAAACAATATAAAATCCATGCTTTATCTTTCATAAAAAAAATCATATATTTCTAAAGCAAGCAAAGGTTGCAAACTTTGATCTCCAAATACTTTAAAATAATTTCAAACAATGCAAATATCAAGCTACATGAAATTATGAAAAGTATAAATATTCATGCGTGGCGTCATTGGACATATGAACCTGCCTGCTGACAGCAGAGAACTAAAGAAGAAGAACTATTCATATTATGTCTTGCATTTACACAGCACAATATTTAAAACCAAGCCATCAACTGACGGCACAAAGTAAATTTTATGAGCACGAGCACTGTAAATTTGCTCAAGGTCTCTGCACAGAACTATGCCAGGAATAGCAAAACCACACCTAGATGCAATTTTGCGCTCAAAATATGCACAAGTTCCTACATAGCATTGTAAACTACAATAGCATTGCTAGCCTCTTACAGTTTGCACTCAACATGGCTACTCATGAATTTTGTGATCAAGACCATTTCCTTTCTTTGCTACCTTTCCAAAAGTGCCTGAAACCCGTTCTGTCTGATCATATAGCCTGTGAGTACTTTCTCCTTTTAAAGATGTGCTGTACAAATGTTTTCATGTATTAGTAATAGTAACTTCTGAATAATAAAAAACAATGCCTAAATCTACCTGTGAAAGGTACTGTATCATCACCATCAGTCATAAACAACGAGAGAGGTCTTGGTAGTGAGCCACACATACAGAAGTTCGTCATTGAACCTCGACGCATCGATACTGGACTCATGTATTCCCTTGGAGGGGTGAAATTAGTGTGTCTCTGAGACGTTGACAGAGCTTTTTTCCTCTGTGGTATTTCAATAGGTCGTGTCCTCGATGCTGCTTCAACATTATAGTCAAAAACTACGTCTCTTCCAGGTGAAATGGCGGAGAGGGAAACTGGCTCCGGCGAAAGCAGCTCAGTACCGAAGCCACTATCTTTCATTGCAGCTGATGGCGTCGGACTTGAAACTGGAAATAAAGGATCGGCACGGTCATCCAACTCAAGACTCGTATCGCACATACCTAAAGATGCAAGCATATCAAGGAATATGATAGGACATTAACGCTAGTACTTTAACGACATGTCATATTAAAATCTTCAAGGAATTTAACATATGCTAAGTGACTGTGAAGGGGTTGATAGGTTTGAAGGTAAGAAACCTGTATACAATTCTACACTGGATACGCTGAAGGACTTTAACCAACGAAGTGACTTGAGAGCACATGTGATCTGGTAGTTTTCAGTAGCTTTGGTAACTGCAAGTACAAAAGCATTCCGGCTTGTTTGTAGCATACTTGATGTTGGAGCAGGAGTATTCGAATACTGACATGCAGATACGGTCTCGAAATGGATAAATTCAGTCATAGCCTCGACATAACATAGTTAAAACTCAGAAAGCGATGCGGCTACAAATTGACATCGCTTTATTTAAAAATAGATCCTACTTAGTGTCCCTCTATTTTTTCCATTCCGTTAAGTGCATTCTGTAGACCCACCCAAAGACATAATCATCAGCTTCAACTCTTTATAGTCAATGCAGGCCTACTTGCGAATTCATTTTAAGCGAACACTGATAGTATTGTAGCGATCACCTAATTTAATATATTGAGAAAATAATTACATAATTATGATATTATACTTAGAAAACAAATTCGCCTGTTATGTGTTGTGCTTACTCAGGGACTATATATTTAAGAGACACGATTACTCAGGAAAATTAAATGCACATCCGATTCGTTCTTAAATATAGATGTCACCCCACTTCACATTTTATATAACTAGGCTATGATGTTTTAAATCTTCACTGGCGAGTTTTATATTTTAAACAACTATTTGTGGGGTGCGGTGGTGTAGAGGGCATGTTCGTCGCCTTGCAGCCGGTGGTTCGAGGTTTGAATCCTCCTCAAGTTGTCGCTTAGGGACCTTGAACAAGTTGAACAAGTCCTTTGATCACTAGGCTACTATACACAAAGGATCTACGTACGCGAGGCATTTATCATTATTTTTAGTCAAGGGCCATTTATACATTTTCATTTTTTAAATACCATGAGATAATTATGATCCCTCATATTAGGCCTAATTAAGAAAATAATTGTAAAAACCGTCTGGGAGGCACTTAATCATCGCAGAGAACCATCGCTGGAAAGGTTTCGCGGAATGTTAACCGTTATTATTAGTAGCCTACTGATGTTATTTTATACTGTGGTTTATACTGTGGTTTGGTATACACTCTACACACTACACTTATTTCAAGTTGAAGTTATTTGCTTACTTTCAAGATAACTGGTGTCAGATTACATTGGCATTATATATTATTATTTTAGTCCATAGAGATGTACGCTATATATATATATATATATATATATATATATATAAAATACATAGGCTAGAGAGAGTATGGCAGCGGTTCTCAACCTTTTTAGTCCGGCGACCCCCTTTTAACATTTCAAAAGTTGTGACGACCCCCAACGACAAAATTGATTGTGTAACAACCACCGTTTCACCTAATTTTTGTTACTATTGTCCATTGTTATGCATTTTCGCACTCATAATACGAAAACTGTTTTTGGCAGTTGTATGAGGTTTCCTTTAGTTTGAAGTAGTCGAAGTTATATAAGCCTATTCGGCTTGTTATCCCGCTGTCTCAAGTAGGCCTAAAGTGTGCCTTCTCGGCATCATCAGCTTTGTTCTTTAAATACCGGTCATGTTTTCCTACATGGCTAGGATGGTTAGTAGCCTGTCTGAATAGTGCTCTGCGGTTTATTTGTTGGGTTTCATTGATTCTACCGATAAAATGTCATAACAAAGACCTAATTCTAATTTCTCTATTCATGCTTCAACTATTAAGCAATAGGCTACTCTGAGAATTGGTCAATAGTTCTTTCTTAACACTCATTTCACCTTACTGATTCGTTTTGCGATGCTAGCAATTTAAAAAAACTTCATAAAATTGTGTTCTTATGAATGCGCCGAGCAGGGAGAGTTTGGAGAATGGACGTAGGCCTACGTGCCATTCCCCATTGTCAACAATTTTCCACCCCGCAATGGTAGCATTTTAGGCTGTCGTTTTAACGAAACTCTTCATCATTTCAGTGCTGATAGTCGTGCTTTACGTCTTTACGACTTCAAAGTGTCTCCTCCTCCTGCTTAGAATCTAAAAGAACCTTCAAAATTTAAGTGCTGAAGGCATGGTTTATGACTTCAATAAATGTCCTCTTTCCATTCTTAATTTTGTCTAAATTTCCAATCAGTAGCCTGTTTTAAACTGTCATCTGAATTTTGTCAATGCTGATAGTCATGGTTTAAGACTTCAGAATGTCGGCCCCAAGTTGTTAACAATATTTTGGATTTGTGCACCGTAACATTCTAAGCCATCATCTAAAAACATTACTCATAATTTCAGTGCTCAGAGAGGTGGTCCAAACTTCAAAAAATATTCCTCCCTGTGTTTCTTTAGAAGAATAGCAGAATTTACATTTGAAAACTAAAATGGAAAAAATTTGATTAGCTGCCGCAATCTAACTGACGAATCATAGCAAAATTATGAATAACATTTTATTTTAGTTTGTTGAAATTGCTTTTTGGCCGATATCTTTTTCAAATTTCTGAAGGGGCCAGGCGACCCCTGGCAAATTGTCAGGCGACCCCCGAGGGGGTCGCGACCCACAGGTTGAGAACCGCTGGAGTATGGCCTATCTCCGCTGCATAAAAAAGTGAAGTCACCAACGATCTTATAATATTAACGGAAATCACGCCAGTGACGTCACAAGCCAGGTGAACTAGACCCATTGAGATGTACGATGACGTGTCGGCCCTGCAATCAGATTTGACTTCTCTAATTTACGTCGTAAATTTACGTCACTACGATTTAACGGTTGGTGTGAGAAATCGCCTGTGATTGGTCGGGAGGAATTTAGAGTATGTGATTGGTCGGGAGGATTTTGGACAGCGAAATCAATGTATAGACGTCATAGAGATGTACGCTATATATATAAAATATATAGGCTAGAGAGAGTATGGCCTATCTCCGCTGCATAAAAAAGTGAAGTCATCAACGACCTTATATATATTTAACGGTAATCACGCCAGTGACGTCACAAGCCATGTTAGTTTTAAATTTTTTACTTTTCCAGCTGTTGGAAGGTGTAAGACTGTGATTGGTCGGCACGATTACTGTCGATTAGACGTGATTTGATTGGCCGGCACGATTACAGAAGCGACATCAATATGGCGGCGTGATATTCCCTCTAGCGTTATATTTATTATAATACATCTCTATGATAGACGTGATATTCTTATTATATCTATGGATATTCTATTCTACTTCCTCCGCTTAGCGACGATAATCTCCCAAATTGTTCATTTTTGGCGTACAAGCATGAAAGTTTTTGTATAAATAGTTGATTTTATTATAAAAGTAATCTGTTATTTCCACACTTCGATATATGATTAGGAAGAATGATTTTGCAGGTTTTCTGTAAACGAGCGATAATATAGGCCGATACCTATAACGATACGCGTTTGCATCGTTCAGAATACACATACACTGTCACACTGGCATTAAATTTTTACGTATAAAGTCGATTTCAAATCACCTGATATCGCTACACTTCGAAATATAACTAAAAAGAATTATTTCGCAGGTTTGACAGTGTTGTTGTTTCAAAGGTTATAGTAGTCCCAGGTTATAGCCTAGGCGAGGGTTTAGTGCAATCCGACATTCTGACACGAAGAGCTGGAGCTCAACACGGACACGGGGTAGCTGCAGGTAAAAGTAAAACATATAGGGTGTAGACCGGGTACAAACGGTACAATTTTTTCTCAAATTTTATCCTAACATCCGAGTTGCACGGTTAAAGTCTCCGTATCATAAATTGTGAAGCACAGAAAAGTACATGCACGTGTGGTCAGTGTCAGTGATTTATTTGCAGATGATGCTGTAGCCTGTATATATAAATACAACTGTATAAATAACAGATGTATGCCTATTAAGGTGTCTCTTAGCACAATGCAAAAAACATTTTGGGGGGAATTGTCTCTATCTCACCCTTCCAAGTTGTTAGGTTTATTCTGGGACTAATATCGATATTAGTCCCAGGTCTATTGAAATAAAATTCTACAAAAAATTTCATTGAAATAGGATAAAATTTAGAGGCTGTCCCCGAGCCTCAAAGTTTTTGCATGTAATAGGCCTACTTCGACAATGGGAAATCATGTAGTCTAATGTCGCATAATAATTAATCATCAGTTATAATGCTAATCAATTTGGCTTGTTTATATAACAGACATGTATGTATGGGCACTTGATATAGGGCTCCTTCAAGATTACTACTCAGAACTCAGAAGCACACCCAACTACAGCGCGGGCTCATGCGCTTCACACTGAAGTGCATGAGCATTTTGGGACTTCGAATCTGCAATCCCCGGCTGCAAGGGAACGAACCACCACTACTCCACTTCACCCCACATGTCTACTTTCTATATTGATTTTAAAACTAGCGTACCGGCCACGCGTTGCTGGGAATCGAGAAGGATGAGACACTGCAGCAAACAGCAACTAAGAGGAAATTAAGCTATTTCGGCCACGTGATGAGATCAAACGGTTTGGAAAAAGAATTGATGATGGCATGCGGAGAGGGAAGAAAGTAAGTTGACATTTTACTTAACTGGTTTGTTTTATATTTTTATTGAAGACATTCGGTTGACACCAGATCGGATTCGTTCATTTGGCGCCTTGGTTGCAATCATTCAAGTGCTATGCGAAAGAACAAAAACTACTGTGTACAAGTGCACAGAAGTGTCATCGGAAGATGTTCTGACATTTATGAATAAGCTGTTTAAAAAGACAACAAACTAAATCAAGACAACCATATTCTTCTTCATGTTCAAATTGAACCAACCAGACAAAAAAGAACTGTTAGAGGAAATTCAGATGCATCAAAACACCGAAGCCTTGATGCTCGATTCTTCATTCCAAAAGGATGTTTAATGACACGAGTATGCAAGAGAGTGTTTCAGGAAGCAGTTCAGCCTATCGGGAGGAGCAGGCTAGACGGTGTAATTAAACGTCGTGCCGTTGAAAGAAGGGGAGGTGGTCGAGTTGGTTCAAAGAATGATTCGAAAAAGGAAAATGTGCGTCAGTTCATCCATCACCTCAAAGCTCGTGAAAGTCATTATGGCCGGCAAAAAAGCGTTAGATTGTACCTGCCCTCTGCCTTGAAAAGTATCAATCATTTGTGGAAAATGTACGAAAAAGAATGCACCAGAGATCAGTTGAATGTTGGATACCGCATGTTTTACAATGTGTTTGTAAACGATTTTAACATCGGCTTCTCAGGCAGTGCGTCTGATACTTGCACAACATGCGACTGTCTCAGAAATCAGTTAAAAGTTTGTCCAGCAGAGCAAAAGACAACTCATGACCAAACTGCATGTACATAAGCTCAGAGATAGGGCATTTTATGACCTCTTGAAAGAAAGAGATGAAAGCATCTACACGGTCACTTATGATCTCCAGCAAGTACAATCCCTGCCGTCAGAGTACCACGAGATTTTCAGCCATCACTGTTCATCTGTCAACATCTTGGACAAGGACTGGAATGTGAGTGATTGGAAACTGGAAGTTGGCAAGCACTATAAACCACTGCAGAACATCCAGGAAGTGAAGCGTATCGTGTTGACAAAATCAGTGAACGCAAAAGGTCGAGTTGTCATCTTGACAACACGCGAAGTCAACTTTTGAAGCAGCATTGGCACATCCATGTGTCTACTCAAGAGAGGAAAGTCTCATGGAAATGTAAATCCAGCACCATTGCCCAGCAGACGTCCAATCTTTAAGGCCAAATTGAACGATGTTCACAAATTGCTTAGCGTTACTTTTGGAAATAGTTGGAGAGACTTGACACAAGCAGAAGTGTACCAAAATCTGACATGTTCCGAAGCAGTTCGGGATGACATTGACTTACCAGCGGCAGACTGTAACTGCGCAGATGAAGACATTGGATTTCGGATATAGATTATTATTTTTGTTACAGTGATAAACACTGAAATCAGCACTTTAGTTTCAACGATGAAAGTTTTAAGATAAAAAAATTAAATAAAAATGTGACATACCATGAGGCTACAAAGGTAGAAATTAAGTTTTGGTTATTGTTAAAGTAAAAACAGATGTGTTTGCCTCGATTTTTGACCTGCAAAACGTGATAAATTACGCTTTGATGTGCAAAACCTGATAAATCAAAATTTTAAACTTTTTTATAAAATCTTCCAAAATCACAGGATTTGCAAAAAGAGGTTTAATTTACTTGGACTCCTTCTAAATAATCATAGGAATTGTCAAACTGTGAATTTTTTCAAGTTCCTGTGTTCTCAGTTTTTCTCACTTTTCTCAAAACAGTGGAAAGTGGATTTGTCAGGTTTTGCATTTCAACTCCTATAATATGATTGTCTGTATAACTAAACACTGTTCATGTATAACGCTCACCTGGTCACCTGGTGCCGTCAGCTACTGGAGCTCTGGCGAAAGCCCTGGTGCATCTTCTCCAGTTGATCCTCTCCCTAGTCGCCTCTCTTAGTTCCTCCAGTCTCATGCCAGACTTTTCCTGTACTTCATCCAACCATTTCTTCCTTGATCTTCCGCATCTTCTCCGTCCCTCACCGCATGCCGTCATCAGCTCCTTTTCCAAACCGTTAGATCTCATCACATGGCCGAAGTAGCTCAATTTCCTCCAAGTTGCTGTTTGCTGCAGTGTCTCCTCCCTCTCTATTCCGAGCTCCTCGCGCACCGATTCGTTAGTTCTCTTCTCCGTCCATGAAATCCTTAGCATCTTTCTCCAAATCCACATCTCACACGCGTTGATTTTCTTTTCCATATCCCGTGTCTTTGTCCATGTCTCGCATCCATATAGGACGACTGGGAAGATCAGTGCTCTTACCAGTCTTTTCTTTGTTTCCCTGCTCACGTATTTGTCCTTCCAAATCTTTTCCAGACCGTTCATTGCCGTTTTCCCCATTGTTACCCTCCTCCTTATTTCCATATCACTTCTTCCCTCCTTCTCTATCATAGATCCCAGGAATGTGAAGCTCGATACTACCTCTATCGTATAACGCTACATACATCTATATGACTTGGGTCTTGGTATGCATTTACATAAACTATTTGTAGACCATTGCTGTTGTATGCAAGAACTAGGCCTGCTGAGAGGAAAAGTACCATATGCTTTCGGTATTATTGCAATAATTGCTAGATTTTTAATGTTTTATGTGAATATGCTATTATGCTACTTGTTCACCAGAGTGCTGTGTGGGAGCTGCTTATAATAAAGAAAATATTTTTTTACTTACAAATCGTTCAAGATGGTTCATTAGGTGCCTCAACTCTGGTTTATTCCTCATACGAAATACAACAAATTTACTTGATCATGCAAATCTATGCAAAGCTCAGAACTCAAAAGTGAAAAACAGCAAATGTGTTTAGCTGCTCAGCCTGCTCTAGGTCAAAGGTTATTGAAGAAGTCTGAAAATGTCATAAAATTAAGCGGACGAAAATTCACATAGTTTTTGTCCTACCAATTCAACTTCAGCAGCCCACATAATTATCTCAGTCAGTTTTTTACTTTAGACGTATACTTCACACTTCCCAGGTCTTCATTCGAAAAGACAAGGAATTATTGTCACTAGTGCTGGTTGTCAGCGTAATCTTACCGAGACAGCTGACAGGCAGATCGTGAATAACTAACTAGACACGTTTTGCAGAGAAAACACTTTGTTAAAATAGTGATAGAAATAAATGACAGCATATTTAAACTGGCATTTAATTACTAGTGATACAAAAATGTAAATCAAATACTTTCTAACAATTGTGGTGACAGCATACATTTATATAGGAAATTTACAAAATGTAAAAGACCTGTTTTACAATTTGAATTTTGACGTTGTGTCTATTTATGACATTATTTTTATTTTTTGTCTTTCATGACGGAAGCAAACTGATATTAGTATTTGGTATCTGCTAACAGTTCTCTTGAAGTCCTTTGGTTTAGTGTCCAAAACATTGTGCTACCCCAGATGACCATATTGCAGCCGGAAATTGTAATGTTCATGTTGTCAAAAGACCACATATTCTGCATCTAAGTGCAATATGGAGTTGCATATCAGCTCCGGAAAAGTGCAGCTTTAGCATACTTTCCTAGTATACTGTAGCAATATCAATTGTCCCACAAAAGTATGCACATCTGTAATGTGTGAATCAGATTAGTAATGTGGCACGTTGTTAAAAGACAACATAGTCTGTATATAAGTGCATAAAGAGTTGTGCACTGGCTCAGAAATTTTGATTATTTAGCATAGCATACTGGCGCTCTAACAATTGTACCACACGTATGTATTCATTCATTCCAAGAATTTATATAGCGCCCCTTCAAGAAATCCACTCAGAAGCGCTCCCAGTCCAACCACGGTGAAACAAAAAAGTTTTAAGGAGCTTGTAGAACACCGACGAGTCAACCCTAGGTAGCAAACATATCTGCAACGGGAGATTATTCCAGACAGATGGACCTACAACTGAGAAAGCACGACGCTGACAGGTTGATGTTTCAACACGTGGGACCAAAAGCATGCATGTTGTAATGTTTTAAGTCAGGCTAGTAATGTTTCCTGTTATCAAAAATCACATATTCTGCATCTAAGTGCATAAAGAGTTGCGTATCGGCTCTTAAAATGTGAATTTTTAGATACTTTCATAGTGTACTTGTTCTATATCAATTGTCCCACACATGTATGTATATTATGTGTAATGTTTTAATCATGTTAGTAATGTTTCATGTTGTCAAAAGACCACATATTCTGCATCTGAGTGCATAAAAATGTGCGTATCGGCTCTGGAAATGCGAATTTTTAGCATACTTTCATAGTATACTTGTTCTATATCAATTGTCCCACACTGTGTAATGTTTAAATCAGATTGGTATTGTTTCATGTTGTCAAAAGGCCACATATTATGCATCCAAGTGCAGTTTAGAGATGCATATCAACTCTAGAGCATGTGCATTTTAGCATACTTTCAACCTTCTGTTTAAGTATGTTCCCATTTGAATTTTTTTATGCAGCTAGCTGAAAAGTTTTAAAATATGTTTGTCGTGAAGCTATAAAAATTTGTTGCTTTTATCTACAAGATGCACAATGCACTGCGTTTTTGGACCTTAACCTCATCACTATAGGTCTACAATAATATTGACGCTTAAGCTTAGCGTTATAGGTTGCGGCTTATATTATCGCTCATCTTCAGAAAACCTGCAAAATCACTCTTCCTAATAATATATCAAAGCGTGGAAATATCAGATAACTTTTATAATAAAATCAACTATTTATACAAAAAATTTCATGCTTGTACGCTCAAAATGAACAATTTTACGCTAAGCGGAGGGAGTATTCCCTCTAGCGTTATATTTATTATAATACATCTCTATGTTTTAGTCAATGGTATAGTCATCACTCCTTTGCATGATTATATTATTTTATGACGTCACAACTCCAGGCTGTTGATTTGAAAATTGTAGTTCGTTGATCTGAACCATAGAGATGTATTATAAATATAACGCATATTTTAGCGTATACATCTCAATGATCTGAACACAATAATTTTATAATTCGCGTCGTTTAGTTGACAATTTTCTTCCCAATGTAATTCTCGTTCGATTCGCTCGACAATCGACTGGTATTTCTTGCAATATTGGAGTCCTTGTCGCAAGAAGTGCTTCTTCTTTGGCATATCTTTGTGCTTTCTACGACGCCATGACAACGAAACGAACATCATCGGAGTCCAGTTCTGACGAGCAAACCATTGATAGCTCAGATTGTGAGTTAATGCAAAGAAGATTTCAATGTTGCATCTCAATATAGGCTAGTTGTTTGCTTTTTCGATGACTTTATCAGTGTTAAGAGGAACACGAGCGTCCGGTGGAGATCGCTGCGGTGCTTAACGTCGAGCAGGAGAGAGGGTTCGGGAGGGGGGGAATGTGCCCCCCCCTTTAGATGTTTTTGGGAATTTCCATGGCAGCATTTTTAGCTGTCATCTTAACAAAATTGCTCTACGATTTCAGTACAACAAAAGTTTTTAAAGATTTCAATACATATAATTACAATAATAATTTCTTTCATTTCTGTTGTAGCAGTACTCCCTCAAGAAGACAATGCAAAACATGCAAAACTTGCCTCACTGAGTGACACAACCGTAAGTTGATTGAGATTAAAATGCAAGTCACAGCTTCTTTTAAATGTGAATTTGGTAATTGCTTAGATTTTCATGGTTTATAAACAAATAACAGTGTTGTGCTTAATGGTGTTTAAATCTGACAAACAAGTCAGCAATTTGTAGTGATGGGCAAAATACTTTTCAAAAGTGCTTTGAAAACACAAAATAAAGTACTTCAAAAAGTATTTTGATAGTACAAAATAAAACACTTTAAAAAGTATTCTGAAGATACTTTCAAATTACTATTTAAAAATATGCTGAAAATGCTAAATTAAATAGCATATTGAAAAAATGCTCTTATGAAAAAACGACAACTTACATTTTTGTCGCTATTTGCTAAGTATGTGTACATAATACATATATTCATTGCATTAATGTACTTACAAGTGGGTCATTGTTTCATATCACTTAGCAGCATTTCTAGTAGCATTGATGAGTAGTTGGTGTTACCAGATGATTAATTTTTCAAGGTCTAAAGCCATACCGTAATTATAACAATTAAATAATAATTTTTGGCTGAAAGTTTGTAAAGCTTCTTTTTGAAAAGTATGTTTAAAAAAATTCAAGTATTTAGAAAATGCAAGCAAGCTAGTATTTTCTATTTTAAAAACAGAAATCTTTGAAGGGCAGTGACTTGTATTTTACTGGCATAAACCAGTTAATACTCGGACTAATTTTTGTGACTGATTAAAGGTCTTCAGAAAGAGGAGACATTTTTACTAATCAAAGCAAAAACGAAAAATTAATTCATATTCATCGACAATTTTGAAATTAGCATGGCCTTTCTGACTACCTCTTGTGTTGTAAACTTCTGTGTATCCCAAATAATATAACTACTGAAAAAATGAAGACAATTTAGTGCTTTGTTGTAATTGATATCATTCTCTAATAATAAGTCGGTTGATAGTGCACACGCTGCTTAAACAGATGTTCGCACATGGTATATTTTCTGTTTTACCTTTAGCTGCATGATCTTCCAAACGAGTCACTTGAATATATCCTCATTAAAGTTGTAACTATGGAAGTGCTGAATGCAAAGCTGGTCAAAAGTGCATGGAAAGAAAAAGCTGATCATGTGATAGACCGACTTAGAACTGTTTGTTCGCGCTGGAACAGTGTCCTTACGACCAACTTTTTTCGAAATACTCTTCACAGGATTCTAGAAAACACTGGTTAGTTCATAACATAAAGTGAATTGAATTTTATGCTTGCGATGAATTATGACCAGAGAGTCTTCTTGTATAGGCTTAAGTATTTCTTAAAAGCAGACTTTAAGAATGCTTTAGGTATCACCATATCAGGTGCAAATGACTTCAGTTTTCTAAGCCTCTGTTGCTTGGCATACATGTATATATCAAGATGTGCTAACAGTCGACGACTTTCTTGCTGCCAACTCCTACCACAATTGTCATACAATGTAAATTATGCTCTCTTGATTGAACTGTTAACTTAGGATTGGGACTCTATTGGTCTGGAACTGCCTGCATGCATCTCTGCTAGTGGAGCCATTTTTTCATGTAATATGAGCATTTATATTTTACCGACGAATTCGTTATTTTTTCTTAACTTTGAGAACATTTAGGCCGACACCAATGCACTTGTCATCACACTCAATGCAAATTTTGTGCTGAGGTATACCGGTAATTGATGTTTATGGAATATTGGGAAATTAATTGCAAAGACACACACATTATTATTATTACTAAATATTATTAAATAAATTTTTGATGGGTGCAAATGCAAAATGTGAATCTGAGGTGTGGAGAATCAGTCGCTAGGAGAAGATGTAGTTAGAGATTCATGTGTGATGTTCTTGAACACCAACGGCATGCATGCTTGCATATCGATAATTATGCGCTGCCTTTTGAGAGAATGTGTTTAACCTGCAAGGTCATTATTTGTGAATTTTCTGCAGCTCAGGGCCGGATTCGTTTGGAAATTTTGCATCAATCTACGTTGCCGATATTCACCTTCAGAGTGGCTACAATGAAAGATGAACTGTTTATGCTGTGCATACCAGAAAACCAAGATCCTTTCATTAACGTTTGCGATCGCAACAATATGGCGTTGGTGAAAGATGTCATCCAGCTACCAGGAGTACTTCCAGAGGACATGGTAGCTTGCAGCGTATCAAACTGTGTGTATGTACTTAACAAGACATCACATTGCTTTTTAGTCTTACGCATCACAAAAAACGAAGAGCATCAGTTTGACATTTCTCCATGGATTAATGATCTGAGTTTGTCATTCTCTTATGTAATGCTATTCGTGTCCATCAATGGTAGCCTTGTGATTCTTTCGAAACGTCCAAAACCGGATCCTTCTGTAGTGAGCGTATATGATGTGAATGGTTCCATGCTGCATTCGATAACATTGGTCCCAGCTATTCATGGTTTCAGGTTAATTTACAGTGTAGTTCAAAGATCAAATGGAAATCTTGTATTGGCTACTTGCAACGACGATCTTATGACAGAATTGAAGGAGATCGATACAACTGGGAGAATTGTTCGCCAGTATTGTTCATCGATTTATGGAGACACTGGTGTGAATGACGCAGATGCTTACGGTACAATTGTGATACTTGGTCAGGGCAAGAGAGCCGATCTTTTGGATTCTGAATTTAATCTCTTCGTTGATTTAGATTTAACTGCTCAGCCACATGTTTGGGGACAGTGCGGCTTTCAAATTCTCCGGGGAATGCACTACAATAGTGAGAGGAATGAGATAGTGCGTCTCTATCAAATTTCAATTTATGGTGGGCCTATGGACGCCAAAGTTCTAACTATCTTCCGTTTCACAACAGAATAATTAACTCTAAAGAATTTTAAGGAGGAAATGTTTAATTCGTTTGTATAGGTTCAACATGTCTTGTATTAGTTGTAACCCATCGATTGCATGTAGACCTACTTGCGTTTTGAACAACTCTGTTGATTTTATTGTATTTGTATGTATGTGAGAATTTGTTGATAATTTTCAGGTAAATAAAGGGTAGGCCTAATATCCTTTGTTTTATGAAATTCTGCCTTAACTGCTGATATCATTTTGTTGAGAAGGATGTAGCCCACAGAACGTAAGTGACCTAACCAATAATTATTTTTGACAGACTGGAAGCTCTTTTGATATGCCTGTATTTTATATAGATATTTTCACAGAATCCACACATGCATGTGTGAAAATAGCTTGTCAGAAATCCATAGCCATAGGCCTATAATAATGGTCTCTAAGCTAGAAGCGGTGTAAATTAATTATAAATTTAAAAAATTTCTCCGCGACACGCAAAAACTGCGTCAGAGAAACCATAGGCCTACTATAGCTTTTACATGCGCTTTGGGACTATATCAACTCAAGTCCGCTGAATGAACAATACGGATAGGCCTACTCTTAATTAGCCTACAGTTCAGTGATAATATTGTATGTGGACATCCACCAGTTCCATTCACTAAGAGCCGCCAGATCGGATTGATTGTATCCGTTTGGATGAATGTTGATTTCACATGCACCATCGCATGCCCGATAGTTGTAAGAATCACATTCCATCTCACCACACCATTCCATGCAAGACATTTCTTTAGACATGTTGTTCACGCGCTGCTGCTGGAGCAGTTGATTCATCATTCTCAGTCCGTTCGTTCTTTGGAAGTGGATGGCTATAGGGTAAATAAACCACGAATCGTATGGCCTAGTCTAATAGGCTAATATTATAGGCCTAATACCAAATGTTTTATTGCTCCTCTTACAGATAAATATACCAAAGATGATTTTAATCGCTTTTGAAATTATCTACATGTAGCTAAGCACCAAGAAACTACCTTTTCGTCTGATTTCTTCGTCTATACTTCCTAGTCTTTCTCCTCATATTCCTCCTCATTTACGTCGCCCTTCTCTTCTTCTTCCACCTCTTCTTCCTCCTTCCTCATCTTTCTCCTCCTTTTTGTCGATTTCCTTTTCTTCTTCTTCTTCTACCCTCAACTAGCTGCTTCTCGTATTCTATCTTCCCCTCCTCTTCAGTCTCTTCTTCCACCGTCGCCTCTTCTTTGTTTTCGTCCATATATCCTATAATTATTATTATAGGCCTACCGGTATCCTTTGTCCTTTCTGATTCTATAGTCTTTGGCCATTTCTCATCTTCGTCTCTCTCGCTCTTTGTCGCCGCTCTTTTCTTCATACACCTTCCTCCTATCTAAACTTCTAAAGAGAATGCAGCGGCAAAATTGAGGCTGTGTGCGATTGTGCGTAGGCCTAGGTGTGTTTGTGCATTTGTGTTTGTAAGTGTGTATAGGTGTGTGTAGGTGTGTGCTGCAGGTGTGGGTTGTGCATGATTTTATTGATCATTAATTTATTTGGGCCACCCACTACTGCATCATAACGTAGAGTATAACATCTCCTGTTGTCTTAACCGTCCTAACGTATACCTAGTATTACCACGGCCGGATTAAGAAATGTGGGGGCCCTGTTCGAAAAATGTTTTGACGAAAATTCTGACGACGTTTTTTCAAAAAATGTTTTCCATTTTCGGCCGCGAAAATTTCTGACGACCCTTTTTTTAGCCATTCGATCGAAATCTCATTGAAATTTTCCAGGAATTTCTCATTTTCCCCCATTTCTCGCTCGCCAAAATCTCTGATGACTAAAAAAGGTCGTAAAATGGTTTTTCGCAGATGTGTGGGGCCCCCTAAAGTGTGGGGGCCCCTGTTCGGCCGAACATGTTGAACATGCCTCAATCCGGCCCTGAGTATTACCTACTTCTTTGAATGGCAACGTTGACTTCAATTTCTTGGACGGAAAGCATATCGTATACGGGTGGGTTTGGTCTTAGGACGACGTATCTCACCGCTTCAGCAATACGTTTACACGTGACGCTAACTGTTTCATTCACTGGTACGGTGTTCTGGTACTGAGCGCACAAATTGTAATCTGTCGATTCCAATGGTGGTACGACCTCAGGAGCGTTATTAGTCAGTCCTATGATGAAATAGTCCTGGTAAAACGCTAGAAAATGAAATGCAAACATTATAATCGTGTGTAGGCCTACAGACTGAGAGGATTAACGGGCTTAATTAATTTGCACGCCTTCTGGTGCTTGAATGGACACTCAGCAGAGAGTCAATCAATCAACCAACCAATCAATCAATGACATCAACTTATGTAGCGCCCCTTCAATATTTCTACTCAGAGGCGCTCCTAACCCAGGCCTGATAAAAAAGAAAAGTCTTGAGAAGACGTTTGAAAGAGCCAGCAGTGTCACGGGGAAGCGAGTGGAGAGATGCAGGGAGATCATTCCAGATAGCTGGATCCACCACCGAGAATGCTCTTCGATGCATGGTAGCCTACAGTCACGCTTGACTACCACGGTAGTAATGAAGCATTATGAAGGTAAGTTGCAAAGCGCATAAAAATACTGCATAGTCATTGCCTCAACTTGAGCTATAGTTCATAAAATTAAATAATAGGGTTTAGGCCTAAATAGGCCTACGCTTGAATCAAAATAACATCACGCAACATGGGCTTTACTCAATATAAAAATTAAGCTATAGAAACTTTAATGGAACCAATGTAAGCCTATATCAGGGATAACAGTTAAGAAACCTGGCCTATTAATTTTGCGTGGACCCTATGCTAATTTTTAAATAGGCCTACCTTTCTAAAACCTTTCCAAAATGAGTCGATGATGATCAACTCGGATGCTCAAGAAAAAACTGTCCTAATAAAGATAAATTCTTGCACATTACCATAAGACAGAATCCATGTATTTGTCAGCTTGACTGTTGAAACGTAGTATTGGTCGATGAGATCTATAACCATCCATGGATTTCCGTCACTTGATGTCGCCCCCATCTGACCGATAAGTCCGTCTGTCACGACAGAAGTCGGATACTGGATCGGATCATCCATGTAGATGGAACTCATAGTTGTCGGCTTTCCCAGAGCCACATTCTTGGCCGGTCTCACTAAATCCAAAAGGTCCACATTCATCATAATATTATATAACTGTAACCGGGAACTTTTTGAAGCTCTATTATACATGTAGGCCTACAAAAGATGAGTGCACGGTGCCAGCTTAATTTGTTTACGAGCACTGCGTCGTGACCCGTCGTCGTATGCCAGAGTGCTCCATGCAGAAATATGAATGGAAGTACAAATTATTTGGTCATGAAAAACTGAGTTCTAAAATTAATGAGTCCCATGTAGGCTATGAGCAGGTGAAACTGAACAATGTTGTAAATGTAATTAGAATTAAGCCTACATGACATTGTAGGCCTACAGTGAATCAAATTGAACGAGAAACTCGTACGTTTCAGTTATAAGTCGTTAAGCGTGTAATAACTTTAGTGCGTTGTTAGACTACAAGACACGTCTACGTACCACGACCCAAGAGCAACGTACAACTTAATGCGTAGATAAACAGCTTCATATTCTGGCCAATCCACTGCAGATCCAATGTTAATCACCAGATGCTCCTATCAGAGACATAAACTCAAATGCATCTCTGAGCAGGCGTTCTCGCAAGGATATAGCCTAATGGAAGTATTGATTCCTTTTAAAAAATCCTTCAGTACGATGCAGTCTGTACAATGACTAGCCTACTGCTGCGCCAGAGGATGATCAACAGTGATTGTGGCACCGACTGTGCACGGCCTCAAAGACAAAATTCTTACTAACATTATTTTTGACTCAGTTCCTATCTAGCATTCCTAAATTTAAACCTATACTATTCATGTATAAGCTTACACATGAATGAAGCAGACGCAAAAGCAGGTATTTCACTATTTATATCTGATACGATAGAGCTATAGAATAAAGCAAATGACAGGGAATAGATAGATATATGGATAGATCGATAGATACATGTAGATAGATGGATGGATGGATGGATGGATGGATAGATGAATGGATAGATGGGTGGATGGACGGTTGTGGATGGATATATGGATGGATGAATGGCCGGATGGATGGATCGATGGATGGATGAATGGATGGATTGGTTGATGGATGGATAAATGAATGAATGGATCGATGGATGGATCATGGATGGATAGATGGACGGATGGATAGACGAGTTAAATAGACAGACAGACAGACAGACAGACAGACAGACAGACAGACAGATATACAGTAACAGGTATGCATGCAGTGAATCAAGTTGAATGATAAATTGTAGCCTATACGTTCCAGTTGGGTCGTTAAGAGTGTAATTTTCTTTAACTGTTGAGCCGCTTGAGCGGTGTAAGAATAAGTCTACCGTAAAACGATCCAAGAACATACGTAGACCTGCAGTCTGTTTTGTATGTATAACACTACACCTTGTCGTCATTTTCACACCTCTATACTGACTTGACTCAGCCCCTAAGCCTAATCTTTAAATCCTGATTTCGTCACTTGGTCCAAATATGGGCCTACAGCTCGTCATTAATAACATATATTTTTGGCCAGGCATGATTAGACACATGCCAGGGCTGTTTTTAAGGAATATTTAGAACTGCACAATTCTTTCTTTTCCTTCCCATCTTCCATGGTAAATTACTTCCAATCGGAGGACAATGGCCATTTTTGCCTGTTTTAACTGTACAGAAGTGCTTTTACAACTGCACAAATTCATTTATAACTGCACATTTTGTGTACAACTGCACGTTAAAAAAGGCCCTGACACATGCGATGGATATTGATTGAATTGCTTGTAACTTGGCAATCGTGCTGTGCTTTTGTAGGACGCGGACGATTGAGCAATTCTTGTGAACAATGAAACACACCTATGGAGATCTCATAAATTTCCCGCTGCAGATAGAATGTTTTGACAGTCGTACTGTATAAGCGAACATCTAATCTTCTATGCCAACCAGTT
>OX243817.1:28178887-28191387 GCA_945859605.1 Lumbricus rubellus | reverse complement strand
CCTAAAATAATGTTTATTAATCCTCAGGGATCGGGTGAAAGAAAAATAAAAGTGGTGGGTTTGGTGTCTTGGAGACGGATGGTTTCAGGTTCGAATCCACCTCAAGCCGCCGTGTAAACACCTTGAGGATTTTGAGGAAGTTCATAACTCGCAATTGTTTGTGCGCTTCGGCGTGAAACTTCGTTTCAGTGTCCGCGCTGTAGTCAGTGTGTGCTCGATAAATAAGTGGCAGGACAGCATAAAGGTTTTTTAAAAAGTGCATTCCTGAACACCGTCCATGACGGTCCTGCCACACGTTAAGCCCTGGGAACATGAATTGAAGAACCAACCGAAACTTCGCCTATCTCTTGCAGACATTGAAATGCCCCAGTTGCCAGAGCAGGGGCGATGTCTTCGTCGTTTTGTCAAGATCAAAAGTCCAAACGTTTTATAAATTTGTAATTGAGTAGCCTACTTTATGGCTGACATAGTTCTGCTAAACTCGAGCATGCAGTAAAAACCTCGCTGGATGAATTATTTTTCGAGTCCCCACGTTTGGTCATTAACTTAGTGAACGTTGGAATTGTACTGTTCTGCACACATGAATTATAGTGAATTGAGCGACAAAATCATTCAAATATAGCATACATGTACATTAACATGAAGCTAACGTCAGCGACTAAAGTGGGGCACACAACAAATAGGCCAATGGAAATTAAGTAATTGGGTAGAGACGGGAAGGAAGGCACACTTGCAGATAGTCGTCTACATGCATTAAGACCCAGACAGAGAGTACTAAGAGTAGCCTACCAACACTACAGTGGGCTATGACCTACATCGACCACAGCTGCTATAGCTTAACGTGACTTAGTATAATATAGCAAATTGAACGAAGGCAAAGTCCGCGCAGTCTGCGACAGTTAAGAGTCCGTACAGGCTGCAGCACATCTTTCAGGACTTCATCTGGCTTAGAATCGACATCACCTTTCGTTCCATCAGCACATCTCCATACATCAGCACATCTCCATCCATCAGCACATCTCCATACATCAGCACATCTCCATCCATCAGCACATCTCCATCCATCAGCACATCTCCATCCATCAGCACATCTTTATCCATCAGCACATCTTTATCTATCAGCACATCTCCATACATCAGCACATCTCCATCCATAAGCACATCTCCATCCATCAGCACATCTCCATCCATCAGCACATCTCCATCCATCAGCACATCTCCATCCATCACAATATGTCCAGCATCAGCAGCCACGTATGTGTCGTCACGACGGAGATGCACAGCGGTGGAGAACCCCTCCGGATCGTCGAGTCTGGCTACCCCGAGGTCATCGGTCAGTCAGTGCTGGAGAAACGGCGATACCTGCGTGACCACCTTGACCACCTGCGTCGATTCCTCATTCTTGAACCTCGTGGTCACTACGACATGTACGGTGCACTGCTCGTAACGCCTGACCAGCCAGAGGACGTGGACACTGGGGTGTTGTTCTTGAACAACGAGGGGTACAGCACGATGTGTGGCCACGCCGTCATCTCCCTCGGCCGATACCTCATCGACAGCGGAAGGAAGGTCGGCGTCGAACCGGAAACGGAGCTGAAGATTCAATGTCCTTGTGGAGTAGTTCGTGTCTTTGTCGAGTATTCGAATGGAAGAACCGGAAGAGTACGATTCTACAGCGTACCAGCATTCGCGTTTGCCATTGGTAAGCTGAACGACGACAGTATACCTTTCGTCAATCAAACTCATGCACAATTGCACAAATTGCACATGTATGCAATACAGCTGACATCTTCTTCTTTTCCTTCAGGCTTGAATTAATCCCTCTCAACGGAGGGGTCAGCCACTCGGATCCTCCTCTTCCACTTTCCTCTGTCTTTGGTGTCTTCATTTTTCAGTTTGAGTTGTTTCATGTCCTCCCGTATCGCATCCTCCCATCTCTTCTTTTGTCGTCCCCGACTGCGTCGTCCATAGACATTCGCCTTCATGATTCTTTTAAGGCAGCTGTTTTCCTCTCTTCTCATCACATGACCGTACCATCGCAACCTGGCTTCTCGTATCTTGTCCGAAATACACGCCACTCCGAGTTTCTTTCGGATGTCCTCATTCCTGTTTCTGTCCCTGAGTGAAATTCCCAGCATCCACCGTAGCATTCTCAATACAGCTGACATGCATGCATACATACACACATACATACCTACAGTGTACAGGCAAACGCACCATGTACAAGTATGCAATACAACTGACATGCATGCCATGCATACATACACACGTGCATACATGGAAACGTACATGCATACATACATACATGTATGCATACTTTCATGCATAGAGTCTACATATATAAAAAAACATGCGTACTTGCAT
This sequence comes from Lumbricus rubellus, assembly GCA_945859605.1. Lineage (NCBI taxonomy): Eukaryota > Metazoa > Annelida > Clitellata > Crassiclitellata > Lumbricidae > Lumbricus > Lumbricus rubellus. The sequence continues at coordinate 28,189,023 of OX243817.1, read as the reverse complement.
GGCTATTTGCCATACATAGGCTACAGCCGCTACATGCATATTTTGTACAGTTGTAGACTATACGTACAGTCGTACATACATACATACATACATAGGCTACATGCATACAATGTCATACATACATACATACATACATACATATGGACACACACACACACACACACACACACACATGAAGACATGAATACACGCTTTCTTACTTGATGATGATGATGATATCCCGCCTAGCTAGCCCGGAGGGCTAGCCAATGGGGATGAAGTGTTAGCGCCTTCATTTTCAAGGCCTCGGCATATGAGGGCGGTGGCCAATCCTCTCCCTCGCCGTCTCATCATCCACTGACCGTGAGGTCAGTGTACTCATCATAGCTGAGTCGGCTAGGGGGTGCTTGTGGAACAGAAATCTCGTTGCAAATTTCTGCCCCGGCGGGGATTTGAACCCCCGACCTTTCGGTCGACAGTCCAGCGCGCTAACCGCTGTACTATCGAGCACTTACTTGCATGCGTACAAACCTAACCCCATTATGAAAATTATGCATAGTATGCTTTTTAGCACTTGTAGGCACATTCATGTACGGTACGTCGTTTGTTTAAATAATACATTCTTAATTAACATGGTACATATAACCTGCAATGCCTTAGGTCAGGACTTGCTATGTTAATCATAAATGAACCCGATGATAATCACAGATATATAACATAACAACTCCCAGGTGGCGCTCCGGCGTGTCAACACCGACTTAACAAGAGGCGCTATATAAATGCCTGAAAATGAATGAATGAATGATCGCGTTTAGCCCATAAGTTCCATAACTAAATCTGAATGATGCAGCATTGATGCTAATACTGATACACATTCGTGAGATTCTTGTTAAGGCGCTATATAAATGATCATATAATAATACTGATGACACAGGTGAAACGGTTGACGTCGAAGGTTTTGGTGAGTTGACGGTTGACATCGGATATGGTGGAACGTTCTATGCTCTAATCGACGACAAACAACTTGGATTGGACGTCAGAGAATCACCGACAAGAATTCTCGTCGAAGCAGCCACTGCCGTCTCTGGTATATCGTAGTCATCATCGTAGTCATCGTCATCATCATAATCATCATCATCATCATCGTCGTCGTCGTCATAATCGTCGTCGTCGTCATCGTCATCATCATAACACTGGACAACAGTGATTTGGTTTCCTGAACACTTTCAGTTGTTTCTTATGCAGTTTCTGCTGCTGATCACGAAAATCACCTTGAAATTGTCCCATCACGTAACGTTTTTGAGAAATCTTCAATTTTTATATTCATTTCTACATTTTTCAGATATAACGTTAAACTTAGCTTCGTGTAACTGAGGTGTGTCCAGGAATGCACTTAGGAGAGTTTACATAAATGTTTGTCTTGCATAATAAATAAACTTGGGTCTGCATATGCATTATTGCTGGTTAAAATCTGTATGCAAAGTTGTAAGCACTACTAAAGCCGCTTATCTGCATAGGTAGACCCTATACATGTATATATCACTGAGGAAGTTGACATCAGTTTGTAGTTTGATGTCGCATTTCCAAAGTTTAGTTTTGTCTACATGTATGCAAGATGCATAACAAGTTAGCCAGCTTATCTTCAGATAAGCATTGAACTATAATATATTTTAAGACGTTTGTTGACAGCAGAAATATTTCGCCAGTGTTGCATCTAACGTGATACATGTACGTTTTGCCACATTTGTGGAGAGTAGGCTATGATATACGAGGCAATCGCCTGGAAGCACTGAAGGATGCTGAGGGGAATTTTCTTGGTAACAATAGAACTCCAAATTGCATGAAACTGGGTAACAAAATCTTACAGCATACTGGCATGAAATGCAGCATGTCACTTAAGATTCACATCTTGCATTTCCACTTGAACTTCTTTCCAAGTTCCCCACAAATATAGCGATGAACACCAGGAAATTGCCACATTGCAAAAACGGTATAAGGGAAACTGGAGTCCAGCAGTGTTGTCTGACACATGTTTGACACTGCAGTGAGATGTGCAGACAAAGAATACAAACGTAATTAAGCATCAAATCATTTTAGACCTATGGAACTTTAGCGGCATCTTATAATACACTAGCTGAACCCAGCCACGCGTTGCTGTGGCTGAAAAAGCCTCTCCCCTTTCCCCTCCCCCTCTCCCCCTCCCCCTCCCCCTCCCCCTCCCTTTGCGATGGCGACGCGGATCACGCCATAAAACGCTTGAGCAAGAAGGCCGTAATGAAATGCAAAGGCCGTAATGAAATGCGCTAAAGAAATTTACGGAACAAACATGCCCGAATTGGTATTCAAGGCTCATTGACGGGCGTAGGCTATGTGTTGAAAACGGTGGAATTTTCAAAGTTGTTTTTTTGTTAAAAAGATTGCGCTTTTTGCGAAAAATCATTCTGCAAACCCGGCCGTGTTGGAACTAAACGTTTTGGTGAAGTTTTGAAAGCAATCGGCGAAGAAAGCTCGGAGACCCTTCGTCAGGAGCCAAACGCATTTACATTTTTATTTATATAGATTGTACATGTGCTGCTGTGCAACTGAACAGGGAATAGCTATGAAAACCTTTAATTTCATGTTTCTCAACATTTCTAAGTGCTACAGTCATCATCAGCACCCAATATTATGAGGAAGAACTGTTCTAAAGATTTGTTTTCCACTGAAATTAAATTATGGGCCTATTGCAAATGTATGCAATAAACGAGCATTTCAGTTAAAATCTTGCATGCCATTTTACTCAAAAACCTTACGTTATACAAAAATTCTAAGAACACCATCGTGTTCAGCACGTCAACTTGTATAGAAAACAGTCAACGTTTTTTTGGAAATAAAAAAAAATTATTTATAGCATATTTAAATATATGCAATATAAAAGTATTAAAAGTTAAAATCTTGCATATTGTTTTTCTCTAAAACTTTACGTGATACAACAATTCTGAGAACACCATCGTGTTCAGCACGTCAATTTCTATAGAAAACAGTCAACGTTTTTTCGGAAATAAAAAAAAATAATTTATAGTATATTTAAATATATGCAATATACGAGTATTTAAGTTAAAATCTTGCATATTGTTTTTCTCAAAAACCTTACGTGATACAACAATTCTGAGCACACCATCGTGTTCAGCACGTCAACTTCTATATAAAACAGTCAAACTTTTATTGGAAATCAAAAAAAGTTAAAATTTGTTGTCCAGTGTAATCATCTAAGGGTTAAGACTTCTTTTGCCATGGTTATTGGACGAATTAAGTGAGCGAGAAATGACACGGATCTGATAAGGATGTGAGTGCTTGTTACTGTTTAGTGACACTGTCATATCTAGTATTATTTTTACTGTTGCCTTCCTTCTTTATCCAGCCTTGGTACTGGCACTGTCAAAGCACGAGCAGTGGCGGATTTCAAAGCTGTGAGTAGGCTACGTCACCGAGATTATTTTGTTTCTAATTGATTACATTAGCCTACACATTATAGGCTCGAAACATTTAGCATATTCAAGACGCTTCGCAGTTGCCCTATTTATTAGATTACTGCAAATCACCCTATAGTTGTAGCAGATGACGAAGCTATACATAAATTATTGTTGAAACTTCATTTATAGATACAGCGTTACCACTGAGATGTTTACTTTCAAACTTATTTACTGTTTTATGGTCAGAGGCGGTAAGGAAGAAGGTGAAGCTGCATCATCCTGACAGCGATGATCTTGCCTTTCTCTATGGAACCATCATCACCGACGGACAGGATGTCTACTCGGATCAACTCCCAACAGCCAACCTCACAGTCTTTGCTAACAGAGAGGTAGGCCTACGTCTATAGCAGCTGCTGTCTAAGTGCCTAGCGGTACTGCACCTCTGAACGGTTCACCCTAGTATAAATGTTTTAATAATACAATACTGTTCACAGATCGAAATCGCAATGGTCATTAAGTGAGCAGGTCATTGTGCTTCCAACTACTTTATCCTGCCAATTACTTCTGGCTAATTATGACCAATCTCAAATTTATCGGTCCTTATAATATTATGTAGGCTACCTGTTCAAAATGACTGGGATTTTAACTTGTCTGTTCTCAAGTTACACCCGACTTGAATCTATTTGTATAACTCACTTTCTCCGTTCCACCAAATTGAGTACGAAAAAACATTTATAACGCAGATGCTCACTAAAGTGTTTGATTAAATAACTGCTGGTTAATCTTTGTGTAAATTTGAGCATTGACTGAAGCTTTTGCAAAATCGTTGTTAACAGGTGGATCGCGCTCCAACCGGATCTGGTGTAACAGCGAGAGTGGCGGTGCAGTACGCTAAGGGTCAGATCGGACTCAAGCAGGTGCGTAAGTTCCAGAGTGGTGCCAATGGCAGCGAATACACAGGTGCGGTTGTCAAGGAGACCAGATGCGGTTCTTTTGACGGTGTCATCGTGGAAGTGGCAGGCAATGCTTATTACACTGGAAAAGCGACGTTCACAGCTGAAGACGAGGACGAACTTAGACACGGATTCCTGCTCAAGTAGTTCAATTAATTATGTGCGTCTTCTTGAGGACGCAGGAATTGAGTCTTCCTACGGAAATTCAGCCCATCCATCTGTTCGACTAAAGCCAGCCCCATCACTACCACCACCACCATCACCACCACCACCTATATCACTACTACCTCTACCACCGCCACTACCACCACCACCACACCACCACCACTACCACCACTACCACCACCATCACCACCACCTATATCACTACCACCTCTACCACCACCACTACCACTACCACCACCACATGACCATCATTTTCATCATCATCATCATCATCATCATCATCATCATCATCATCATCATCATCATCATCATAATCATCATCATCATCATCGTCATCATCATCATCTTCAAAGACACCATAAACATTTCCCGCCATAGTACCTCGTTGTATTTGTTGGTCTTATAATTTTCCGGACTGCGCATTGCCGCGAAACTTAATCCAAAAGATCATGTCTCTGAGGGTCTAACCGGCGGGGATTGAAAGTTGAAACTCTAACGCAAATTGTGTCTGATACTTTAAAGTTTAGACATTTCAGACTTTTCAGTGATATGCATGATAGTCACTCAACTTTATTTGCTGTGTTTAATCATATTTACGCTACATAGTGATAATAATAAACTTGTATGGTACCTTAGTTGCATCTAGTAATCTCCACCAAGGCGTTCAGAATTCTTATTAGTTATTAGTCTATCACGCCATTTATTTTGGCGCGACATTTTTGTTATAAGCGAAAATGATACATATTCCACGCAGGTCCATTATGTATCTCGACGCCAAATAATACTATAGTCACTGTTTCAGGTGGACTAGGCCTAATAATTATAGCTCGCGAAACTTTGCTTCTTGAACTCATTTGCATGATGGTTAAGACGATTCAGACGAATCCGAACAAAGGCGATCAGTTGTTGTTGTGTCGCATGCATCGATTGATGGATGGAAAAGAGATCAGAGGCAGGAAATGGATGGGTGACGTTGGGATTGATGCAAGACGGATGTGATACAGAGGCTGAATCTAATTCAGAATCGAATACGTGGCCTAAATAGGCCTATGTCGAGGCCTATTATAGTTAGGCTCCTACATGTATACCGAAAGCATATAGCCTTTCAAAGTAGAACGGAGAAACGATCGTCATTCGAGAAAGCATTTTGTTTAGCAAGTGAACGCAGTTAGGCGACCTATTTTTACATTTAAGCCTACACTGTGCAACAGCGTATGCATATAAGCATGTGCATGCATGTATTCATGCATATGTATATAGCCTATTGTAATGAACGTACAGTAGGCCTATAATTATAGTCTTGCAAGTACCCTTCTAAATTCAGCATAATAAAGTTAATTGACATTATTCTGGGAATGAATAATTGTTAAGCACTCGTTTTCAGTTGGTCAACCTCGCAATTACTTCAGGCCAAGAATCAACCTCTTGTCTAGAAGATGGCTGCAGGCGATCTGCGACCATCCAGAAGATAATCCCTGCCCCCACCCCACACCTCAGAGCATCAATTAATTACACTAGCAGCGTCTCATTTACCAGAACGACGTGTTGAGTGTGTTGACGTGTTACAGCAGAATAAGCTACGGACACCAACGGCGACGAAGAGCGTTTCTTTATTTAGAACAGGCGTTGAAGAAGCAGAGGCGGATCCAGAGGAGGGGCAATCCGGCCATGCCCCTCATTTAGAAATGCCCATGTGTCGTGGTTCCCCATTTGGTTTCAACAAGCTTATATTTTCAAGGATTTGGACTTAACGACTAAAAGAAGGCCATCAACTTTTTTGGCGGATACGAAAGAAAAATTACCCAAGCCCAAGAATTTTTGCCCCTCCCCCGTCCAAAGTTTCTGTATCCGCCATTGTGAAGAAGGAGCAAATTGTAGTTGGACGACATTGATAGATATCTATCGTCGGCTGCAGGAGCACAAGGAAAAAAGCATCTCCTATGTGATGCATTGTTCACTGCTGGCATCTATAAATTACCGAGTAAGTGACGCGTAGCTTACTCGTCTTCTCCTCTGTTCAACTGAGAACAGGCGATGCGTGCCACTTGCGATGGCGCCGTGTAGATCGACCCAGCCATGCGCATGCACGCAGCGTCAAAGAGATGCATGTGCGGTCGAGAAGGGAAGACTGGCTTCACTGGCTTCACGATGGATATTGAATCTTAACTGCATGTTAAGCATGTAGTAGGCTATGTGCAGAGCACAACAGATGCATGCGGTGCATAATTTTATTCGACCTAAAATGTCGTCGATTAGATAGATGGTTAGAATAGATAGACACCCTGTGATAATAAACAGACTAACATGAGACATAATGTTGGCTGAATGTAAAAATGACTCATGAAGATGTGAGACTCTCAGCCTAAATGATATAATTATGCTGTATATCTATGATCATTTTTTCACTTTTTTGAGGCTAGTTCAAAGTTAAGACAGTGCGATAAAAATACCGGTACTATAATAAGTCAGCAGGCTTACGACCTAGCCTACTTTTCTTTATTATCGAATATGGTACAAATTCGACGTTTAGTAGAAGAATTGATTGTGATATTAATTTTGATTCTAACAACGATGGAGTTGATGAGTAACAACTTGCAAAAGCTTTCTCGATCGATCTGACGATGCCACATAATGGATCAATTCATTTTGGAGAAGGAAGGGATAGGCCTATTCCAATCACGCAAACGAAGCCAACGTGTTGTTTGCCATTCAAGCATTCATTCGGGTTACACGTTTACCAGATTTCAATTGCTACATGTGACTAGAAAGTAGAAAACGTGGGTCTGCTTTCAAATGTGCGGCTATGTGCCACATACATGTAGTCCTACACTGCCACAGGATACGTCGCAGAGAGTTGCCCTTGGACCAGCCAAAGTCTAAGTCTTGATTGATTGGTATACGATTAGACTTACCGAATTCAGACCTAGATTAGGTCCATCGGAGTTGACCAGGATTAGGACTATGAGTCTTTAGATCTGATTTACACCTGTCGGAATTTAGGCCTAGATTAGGACAATCGGAGTCTAGGTCCAGATTTAACTTAGGCTCATGACTTTACTTTTCTGGAGGAGCAGAAACACGTGTCTGCTGGTGATCGCTGTTTTTTACGCCACGTGGCATGTACAACATTGTACAACATTGTACATGTACTAAGGAAGAGCTAAAGGACTATCATCAATGGGGGACGACATAGAGGACCGATTGTTGCCGGCTCTTCTGTTGACGTCAATCACCGTTGACGTGGTTGCCATGTGCTCGCAGGGATGGATACTCGGTTACTATGGTGACATACTTGTGATGCAATTCAGTCCGTGGCGTCTGTGTCGTCTCGACTGTTTCTACTGCACGAAAGAGAAGCCGACGTTTCGTTGTTTCGGAATGAGAGGATGGACAGACACGGATTTTGGTAAGACTACTCTGTATATCTCTGTATCTCTGTATCTATATATCTATGTATCTCCGTATATCTCTGTATCGATGTATCTATGTATCTTTGTATCTCAGTCTGTATCTCTCTATCTATGTATCTCTGTATCTCTGTATCTCTGTATCTACATGTATGCATCTCTGTATCTCTGTATCTTTGTATCTATGTATCTCTGTATCTATGTATCTATGTATCTCTGTATCTATGTATCTCTGTATCCCTGTATCACTGTATATCTGTATCTCTGTATCTATGTATATCTGTATATCTGCATCTATGTATCTCTATATCTAAGTATCTATGTATCTTTGTATCTATGTATCTATGTATCTATGTATCTCTGTATCTCTGTATCTCTGTATCTATATATCTCTGTATCTCTTCTCAGTCCTTCCATTCATTATTTAGCAAGTGGTCAGAGTCGCGGAGAGGAAAATGTCCAAGGGTCCGGCGACTATTGCAGGGCCTGAAAATTTGGTTCGAGATTTCTGTCCTCAGATATAATGAGTACATTGACCGTACACTGTCGGTGGGAAGATAAAACGGTGATGGGAATGACTGGCCACCCGCCGCACATGCCTGCGAGTCTAAGAAAAATGACGTCGCTAACACTTCATGATAAACGCATGCATGCTGTCTCAGGCTAGTTAAGGGTTTTGCTCTTCTTCTTTCCCTCTTTTCACACTTAACATTACAAATTGAATGCAGTCTTTCCAACTGTCCACTCTTTCCCATTAGTAATCCATTCATAGCAATTTTCTAGCAGGCTGCCTACAAATGCCGCTAGCTAAATTTTCCTTTTGCCATCATTTTTCTTATTTTCAATCTTCGACGTGTAGGCTAATGTCTTTTGTAAAGCGTGAACGTTTGTCTTTTACGGCCTATTGGCCTATACTCGTGAAATTTACTTCCTTAATCGTTTTATATCTGACAGTTCTCTGATATAATTATTACATGTATATATAGTTATCTTTGCAATCTGTTGAATAGCCTATTCATCTCTCGGGGGATATCATTATTTCTTACTATGGTAGGCTATACGGGTTTATATATTTTAGAACAGTTTTTCTTTCTTGATAGCGTGCCTCTTGGCCTAATGAACCGCCATGGGTTTGAGTCCTAAGATTAAACTTGACCTATCTTAGATAGCTCTGACTTTAAGTCTTTAACTCGACATGTATTATAGTGAATATATTCGGCGCACTGATGTGCGCATCTTGGACAAAATTGACTCCTCCTTTTTTGTTGTTGAAGTACTGACATACATAGTTTCATTTCGTATACGAGAATGGATTGCAGCAGAGTTTTCTATAAAAATACTGCTTAGACCCGTGAGAGTAGCTAGGCTGTAGAGGAAGAACTGATGACTTCTCTGTTGCTCAAAGGTATTCATCTTCCCCAGTTTCTTCTCCAGTGCACCCAGCGATTATTCCTCATTTTAGTCCTATACACCATTTGGTCTCAGCAACGACCTGGGAATGCAATTCACTGATTGCGGGTTTGAGCTTCTTCGATGGACACTTCCTATAGTGCACGCCTTCAAGATGTGCGATAAGTAAATAAAGTATTTACATTATCCTGCTACTACTGCTTCTGCTGTTGCTACTACTTCTACTAGTCTACTACTAGTGGTAGTAATACTACTACCACTACTGCTACTACTATACTATTAGGACTACTAGAATGAGAGTGGTAGCCAATGCTGCTGCTGCTGCTGCTACTACTACTACTCAGGGCCGTGTTTAAGGTTCTTCGAGTGTTGGTTCAAAGTGTTACAGCAGGGGCAAAGTGATATTCGGCAGTCTTACAAAAATTAGTCATTTTTTCAAGAATTTGCTGTTCGATAGGCTAGTCTACGTGGTTTCGGGTGTGGATGGTCAGTAATCAAGCACGCAACGTCGGTGAACTTAGTTAAATTAATGTTTTCTTACACTTAGGCATACTGATTTTACAAAAGGTTTCAGTAACACTGAGACTCCCAAAAGACATTTGGTCAATGGAAACAAAACTCTCGACTCAAGGGCATTCGGTGCACCGCACCGAATGAACCTATGTTAAACACGGCCCTGCTACTACTACTACTTGATCATATCTCTTATCTTAACTGGCCTTTTCTTTATATCATGAACTTTGTCGGGTTATCACTACCACCACCACCAC
>OX243817.1:28018887-28176387 GCA_945859605.1 Lumbricus rubellus | reverse complement strand
CCACACAATGCATATACATTGCATGTGCAACATTATATACATGTATACAAACAGACATTCATACTTGCACGCATGCATACATACTCGCGTGTATATAATGTCATGCGTGCATAATATATATATATATATATAATATATATTATATATATATATATATATATATCAGCAGTATACAGTAGGCCTAAGCCATAATATAAATTTTATTATCTCTTTCCTCCTCTCTAGCATTAAGTTGTCTGTAAGCCATAGTACTAAAAATAGAATGATGCATCTTCTAAATGCTATAATAATTCGTGGACGTTCGTATTCTTCTTCGAAGGTATTCTATCGTCCGTCATCGTTGGAATCGTCGGTGCCAAGGTCAGTCAAGATCCAGGTTACATCAGCGCCTTTCCAGGTGTCCAGCTCTGCTTCGGATGGCCCTTCGTCGCTCGCATCGTCAGCTTTGCCATCTTGCTGACGTCCGCCTCTCTGACCGTCTGTCGTCTCTGGCGCCATCGACTCAGGACTGGACCTCACGGAGGAGGGGCCGGCGTCGGCAGCGGGGGTGGTGGTCGGCTGTGCAAGAGTCGGGCGAGCAGTGGGTCGTCAGTGGCCGCCGCAGCCGCCGCCGCCGGTGCAGAGGGCATCGCGGCTGAAGCGGGTCCTCTGTCGAGGGACTTCTACGATGACTCGGTCGATGAAGTAGAAAATGGTTCACTGCTCTGAACTAATGACGTGTCCGTCTGCAAGGCGTTGATGTCTCTTCAAATATTAATGAAGTCAAATGGACGATTGTCATCGTCCTCCTTCTCCTACCTGCTCCTCGTATTCCTCCCACTGTTTTTACTCCTCTTCTTCCTTATGCTGCTCCTTACCATCTCCTTATCCATAATCCACTCCAGTTCCGCGGATGTCACGTTGTTGCTTACATACGAGAAGAAGCAAAATACGGAGACTGGCATGGAAGCCCGGACGACGACGATGCAGGGCCACCATTTAGATGGGTGTTAGGAACGACCCAGGGATAGGCTGAGTTAGGCTCTTAACTCTTTGAAGTGTCACTTCCCTTCCTCTTTCCTTTTCGTCTTCCTCTTTCCTCTTCCGCTTTCCTGTTCTTCTCTTCTGCTCTTTGTTGTCCTAATTCATCCTCGTGCCTCCAAACTGCATGTGAATAGACTCCATTTTCCTTGGCACCTTCTTCTCTTTTAGTCAATACGTTGACGCTTAGGTCGCTCTATCGTTCCAACGTCGCTCGAGGGTATTCATTCCTGCATATGGGTATCTCTTGCCAGCTCATCGTTTTCATTCAGCAGGAGAGAAACAGGTCACGCTCGAGAATAAACCATTAATGTTAAGCTGAATTTATTACAATAAGCTGAATTACATCAGCTGAATTACATCAGCTGAATTACATCAGCTGAATTACATCAGCTGAATTACATCAGCTGAATTACATCAGCTGAATTACATCAGCTGAATTACATCAGCTGAATTACATCAGCTGAATTACATCAGCTGAATTACATCAGCTGAATTACATCAGCTGAATTACATCAGCTGAATTACATCAGCTGAATTATAACAACAACAACAACATAATCAATAACATCATTTTCGATCTTCCTCTTCCGTTCTTTCCTCAATCATAATTCATATGAGAGAATCTTCCCTTATGGGTCCAACCATTTTTCTTCCAGCTTCTGCGTGATTATGCGGCTTTATGCCTATATCAGGGAATAACGATATGATATTTTATCCCCTTCCAGTCCCGCAAAGTACAAGTGTCGTTCCCTTTAGCACTTGCTTTCTTAGACTAAAGAAAAGTAGCGCTAGAAGATCATCGATATATATATATATCGCTTTGTCCAAGGATTAAGTTGACCATCAACGGCAAAGGCTACCGTATATGTATTATAATACACAACACCAGTAGATCTATTCATCTTAATGCTGGTAAGTTTGACAAGAGTGGACGTAAAAGCGTTGGATGCTGCAGCGCTGTATGATGACGGAGTGCAGCGACATCGAAGCCGAGCAGATAAGACGTTTATTGTGAGATATTTCGATGGTGGGGGTGGCATAACCCCTGCATCGTGGTCGTCGTCGGGGCTTGCATGCAGTCTCCGTCTTTTGCTTCTTGTTGTATGTATTGTCCGACGCCTTGCGCACGAGATAAGACCATATGTATCACTCATAATTGTTATTCAGATGTCCAGAGCGGTCTGGGAAGATAGAGCAAGGTATTGAAAAGAGTAGAAGTTATGGTGAAAGAGAGAGACAGACATACAGACAGAGAGAGACAGAGAGAGACAGAGAGGTACAGAGACAGACAGACATGGGCAGAGACATAGACAGAGAGAAACACACACACAAACAGATACAAACAAACAGAGAGAGCATGTGTGAAAGAGAGAGAAAGACAGGGAGCCATAAACACGTACACGTCTGTACGGACAGACGGAGCAGAAGCAGCGCTCGTGAATAAGCTGGTGCCCTGAGCTTGACTTTCGAGTTGTGTTTTTAGAATTATGGAGATTGCGATTGCGATTTCGTAAATGTTCAAGTTAAGTCACGCTGACCACGATTCGGTTTTGTCGGTCTGAAGTTGCAGAAGACGAATTGAAGTTGGAGATGCGACTGATGATGCGGGAGAGGAACGGAGCGGAACGTTCTCAGTTTACGGTCATGGTCTATCGGCCACACAGTCATGCTTCAGCAGGATTTTACCCACGCATCAGATCATCGAGTAAGAGGTTGTTAGCCAATGCAAAAATTAAGACCAACGGTTGCATTGTATAAGGAATCATGAAATTAAGTTGTCAGATTATGTTAATCGTGTCAATAAATAATCAGACGACGAATGTTTATTGCAGCGGAAGATATTCGATTAATGTGAATGGTTTATTGGATCAATGTGATGCTAAATGTAAATTGTTCATAGATCAGAGACACGAAATGCAAATGGAAGGCAGGGATGTAGGTAATGATGGGATTGTACACAAGGTGGAGGAAGGAGGGAGGGAAGAATGGAATTGCATAAGGAGGGAGTTAAGGATGGCATTATATTATGAAGGACGGAGGGAGATAAGCATGGGATTATATAGGGAAGAGCGGGGTATGCATGGAATTGTAACCGGGGGTGGGGTGGCGAGTAAGAAAGGAATTATATAACGGGTGGGATGGAGTTATTGCATATCACACATATTACATTGGATCATTTTCTTGCTATTGATCCTTCTTCCTGGCTTCCCTTCCCTCATCTGGATTCGTCTTTCTGTTCCACGCTCCGTACATCCACCCATCCTCTTCTTTATGCATACACTTTCCATGTGTCTGAATAAATTCCTGTAGGTGTCGCATAGTTACTGCTTTGCACCGAGTCATAACGAACCTCCTATGTCTTATACAGTATATAGCTGTTTGCTCGTGAAATTCAGACGCATTGTATTCAGACCTTCTAAATAATACAGAGCACAGCTACATGTAGGTGGCACCAGCGCAGTGAGAGGGTTAAAGAGGAAGAGAAGGGGAATGAGGAGTGGATGGAGAAGAAGGAGAAGGCGAGGATGAAGATAAGGAGGAGGAGGAGGAGCAGGGGTGGGATGAGGTGCAAGCAATGAAGATGGAGGAGAATTGAGGAATTATTTATGAAGACGAATTATGCACGAGAGGAGCAAAGTACACGCGACATGTATCTGCATGTACGTGCAATCGTGCATGTATGGTGAGGAAAGTGGATGAAAGGTCAAATACCAATCCGCTAAAGCAGACGCCACGATGGCTAGAAGACGAGATACTGTTGTTGCAATGAAAGATGCATAGAGGGCAGCATTAATGATCAGACAACAGCATCAGTGGTAATCAAATTAGAATTACATGTCACGACACCCATCTTCCGTTGGTTGACATTCAGTCCATGACTCCATATAATTATAGTCTACATGTACATGTAGATGACCATGCACTGTTCACCACTATCATGGCGCAACGCTGACCTGCTATTACATACGCACCTACAAGAACTCTGCTGTCCCACCTCTGGTGTGCAGCGGCGATCTGACCTCCGATCAGCTGATCAAGATGAACTCTTGACCCCTCGTTCTCGAACCGCTATTATGCAGCGGCGGTGCCTAGAGGTCACACCACTATGTTTCTTTCTCACTTAAAAACTACCTTAATTAGCCGTCGTTGAACTGGGAGCGCTTTTGAGTAGAAGCAAGACCATTACAAATCTTTAGTTGATCAATTCAATAAATAAAAATTGTGACACATTCTCTGTCGGCGTCCCGACTGTATGGATAAGCTTACTTCAAAATCTAAGAATATTTCTAGTAAGAAACCATTAAAACATCATGGTTAAACATTTCGGGAGTTTTAGTCCCTTTTCGTTTCTTTCTTTAGGTTCTCTGCCAAGTGGCAGGTCAAAACGTCCAATGTTTCCACCTATAATTTCGTTTCTAGCAAGTTTATTATAACGTAACAGAGCATGATAGCAGTTCAAAGTTGTTCAGAACACGTGTGTACATGTACATTTAAGTCTATTGTCTGTGTTAGAACCACCGAAAACTAACCTAGAACACTTAAAAGCCTATAGATATAATCAAATTATCTGCTATCTTCTTCTTCAAACATGTAACAGAGTGCATTGAGACCGTACTCTCAGCCAGTCAAATTATTCCGCAACTCCACAATTCCTATACGCTGGTTTCTGCTGCTTGCTTGCTCTGCAGTGTGTATCTGTTCATCCTTCTGCCTGTCAGTCTGTCAGTATGTATGTATGTCTGTTTATCTCTCCATCTCTGTCTGTCTGTGTCTCCAACTCTGTCTGTCTGTCCATTACTCCATCTCCATGTCTGTCTGTGTCTGCAACTCTGTCTGTCTGTACCTCCATCTCTGTCTCTATGTCTGGCTGGCTGTCTGTCTGTCTGTATCTCCATCATTGTCTTTTCCTATTTGCTGCAAGTCCATCTTTCCTCTCCTCATCACCGTATATATCTGTATGCAAATTGCAATGTAAATCAACAAAATGTCTCAGCACAACATGCACGCCACACACAAGCGTCACCACGTCAAGAAGACCCGTCTATGCACTGGCGCTATATCAAGTGAAGTCCATTAGAGCCATATCATTTGGTGGCGGCGCCAGGTCAGAATCTGGGCAGAGGTTAGAGCTGAGAACACAACAAGATCCTACGGGGGGGGGGGGGGGTGTTCCGGGGGAGGATGGTTGATGAGGCTGATCAAGAGATGAGGTGATGATGCAGGATGATTGTAGCCAGAATGGATAGTTTCAAACGTACATCTTTCGGTGTTGAATGCTGCAATAGATGGATGAACGGATGGATGAATGGATGAATGGATGGATGTATATATGGATCGATGGATGGATGAATGAATGAATGAATGGATGGAAAGATGGATAGATGGATAGATGGATAGATAGATAGACAGATAGATAGCCAGATAGACAGACAGACAGACAGACAGACAGATGGAGAGAAAGTGTGAGAAAGTGAGAGTCGACCAATCTATTCTATCAGCCTATTACTCAACCGATCGATCAATTATCACAATAACAACAACGATGATGAGACTGAGCACGGTGAGCACTGAGCAGCAATGTTTGACGACGAAGCCAAAGAGAAAAAATAATTAATAATTAATTAATGCAACGTTTCGGTTGTCAGGTGATTGTAACGCCTAATAGGAATTTCACACCAGCGTGGACAATATTATTGCCAGATGATCGTCATGCTTAATAGGAATTCACAGCAGCGTGGGCAATAATAATTATTTCACTCGCATCCGGAGGTCTGATCTTATTATTTCTACAGTCTACACTGTGGAATATGGTGCAAGTAAGCACGTTTCGCTGCTGGAAGTCTTGCGAACGCAATGTCACCTATGACATGAAATTGAATTTGTAACCCCATGAATTACAGAACAGTTCTAATGCATTATTCACGCATTCTTGACTAGATCACTCATCTCACTCATCTCACTCCCTCAGCATATTTCCTTCCTTCCTTAAGTATGCATGAAGAATGCGGAATAGTCTTGTGGTTATAGCTGCTGGAATGTGCACAGCAAAGGTCGAGAGTTCACATTCCGCTCCCGAATGCAGAACGGACACTGCATCGGAGTTTCACGCCGAAGCGCTGGGCAATTGTGAGTGAAGGACTTGCCCAAGGTCCTTACGCGGCGGGGTGGATTCGAACCTCGAACCTTCTGGCTCCAAGACAACGACGCCACCACTACACCACCGCGCCCCACACATAGATATCTGTGTCATGCAGAGTCACAATGCATTCGTCATCAGAGTTTCAAATAGATGCGAAAACTTGGACGAGGTCTGATATTTGAGAGGTATATCATTTTCTACTCGTAACCTAATTTCTACCACTGGTAGTTCAGATAAATAACAATAAACACAACGATCAACTTCCATACCAGTCGATAAATAACGACTCTGCCTGACTGTGATCGTGACTGTCATCTCTCGTGGTTTTCATGCGGAGGAGAGGGTCTCAAGTGGATAATTTCGCAATAGGTCAATCTAACATCAGCATTAAACTGACCATGGCCTGACCATGAATGCGTCCATGCTGACCACTGTGTTATCTGCCTCCTTAGGCCTGGCCTACATTCATAGCCAGGGCCTACTATTGACCGAGAGGAGTATTGGCACAACACGGGCTCACGGTCACTTTACTCAAATAATACGCTCGCTAAAAAAATTAATCTGCAAATTAGTCGCGATCATGCAGGCGTATTATCAGTGTTTAATCTAGACGTCTCTGGGGGGGGGGAAAGTTCCCCCCCAGGATTGACATTTCCCCCCCCCCAGAAAAATTTGACAAATTGATATTGGTTTTTAGTTACTGTTTTCATCATTGTTTTACATGAAGTGTTATAATATACCGGTATGTTATTTACTATTATATGATTATTATTTACTATTTACTATTATTATATATGATACTATCATGTTGCAATTAGTATAACTTACAGTATAAATTTGTATAAACACCATTTTTGCACAACTAAAAACAGATATGACATCCCCTCCAGAAAATTTGACAAAATGATTATAGTTTTAGTTGCTGTTTACATCATCGTATTACGTGAACTGTTATAATATACTGTAATATTATTTATTATTATATGGTTAATGGTTATAATGTTATTATTTACTATTATAATATATGACACAATCCTGCTAAAATGAGAATAATTTTCTGCTAATATTTGTACAAATACTACTTTTGTACAACTGAATGGCTTCTTACCAGTGGTATCCTTCATATTTTAAACTGTAAAATTTCAAAATGTTTGGTCCTATTATTTGAACACATAGTAAAACCTAAAAACATCATCATTACTACACATAGCTTCCTGAATTTGGTACCGGTAGTTTATTAGTTCTTGGTTGGTTTGTGTACCATTAAATATGATTTCAGAAAGTATGTCCTGGTCAGCAATTCAGGATCATCTTGAGAAACAAGGTTAAACTGATATAGTGCTGAAAAGTCAGCTTATTATAAAGGCTATTTATATTCACGTCTGCATTTATTCATTAGAATAACTCCGCAACAAGAGAACTGAGCTGCTGAACCCGATACATAAAGATATTTTTATTGTAATTATAATCATAGGCTATATATATTTTTATTGTAATTATAATCATAGGCTATATAATATTATATTGAAATCCTGAAGCACTTTTTTATCAGTACTGAATAGTCTAATGGAGTTATTTTGCTAAAATAGCACCTTTAAAGGGTACCATTATAGTGTGGAAAACACCCCCAAAATATTTTTAAGGTGTTGCTTATATTTATTGAAGTCTTAGCCCACTCTTATAAGCACTGAAAAGTACAACTATTTTGTTAAGATAACACCTTAAAATGCTGCCAATACAGTGTGGAAATTCAAAAGGTTTCTGGTGAGGCTCTAAAAAGTACAGGTATTCTGTTAAGATGACACCTTAAAATGCTGCTATTGCAATGTGGAAATTCAAAAAATTTCTGATGAGGCTCTGAAAAAGTATAGGTACTTTGTTAAGATGACACCTTAAAATGCTGCCAATACAATGTGGAAATTCAAAAAGTTTCTGATGAGGCTCTAAAAAGTACAGGTATTTTGTTAAGATGGCACCTTAAAATGCTGCTATTGCAATGTGGAAATTCAAAAAAAATTTGATGAGGTTCTGAAAAAGTACAGGTATTTTGTTAAGATGACACCTTAAAATGCTGCCATTGCAATGTGGAAATTCAAAAAGTTTCTAGTGGGGAGGGGGCACGTCCCCCTCTCCATACCCCTCCCCCTATACCCCTCCCCCACCGGTCTCGGCGCTACGCGCCTCACGAGCGTCTTTCCGACGCTCGATTGTCTCCCCCCCCAGAAACCTGAATTCCCCCCCCAGCCGAGGGGGACTAGATTAAACACTGGCGTATTATAATACGAATACACAAACAGTGCATGGCGTTCTCTCTCTCGGTCAGCCACGTCGCCTGGCGTTATGGTTATAGCGATGAATAGACTCATATTATCCTGTGTGTGTGTGTTTCTAATATGGATGGACGCAAAACTCAAACAGTTTGATCAGCGCGACGAATACAATATTGCAGTGTACGAACGGAGTGGACTGCAACGTAGGAGTTGATGGTGACGGCGATAATAAAGGCAGTGGATTTCGGATTTCTCATGATGATGACTTTGATGAGGAGGGGATTTGTGGAGAACACCTTTCTTTGTCTGCTTCTTGTGTCTATTATCAGAGACAGTTCTTCAGCTGCTGCTGCTGCTGATGCTGATGCCAAAAAACCCATCGTCGTCATTGGTGAGAATATAATTATTATATACTGGCTCTAAATAATTCGCTCTGTCGTTTTGGCGGCCTAGATCCATAGCTCGCGATTTCATTAGCACTGGCGGTGCCACCATCAGCAAGCCATTTGACCCGTCTAATTTACTGACTTGACCTGCATGCGGCCTGTCAAAAATTCTTAAACATTTTCAACACCTGTTTCACTTAATTTCTTTGACCTGCTAACTCCCATGGCCTTGACGCGATCTAACAAGCAGACCAAGCTCCGGTTTATTTTAGGGAGCTGCATGCAGTGTGTGCCAGTGTTATCCATTCCAGGTCGTATACTCCTTCGCTCTGCCATGCAAGGTGACATATGGTTGTCCCTACGGCTCGAACTTTGACAGTGCTGCATAAAAGCGTCGCTAGGGTCTGTCCATCTTTCGGGGAATATGTAATCTAGTAGTTATATACCGTAATGAATTATTTCTGTCTTTCTGAGTCCCGTTTCCGCATGCGTTTGAAACCATTCTCTTTGATTGTGATTATTTTGGTCGTCATGTCGATAGCGCCACTGATGAGGTTCTCTTGAAGTGTCTATATTGAAGTGTCTATAATTCTATATATATATAATTATATATATATATATATATATATGTAGGCTAACCATAACCATAACCATAAAATTTATTGAAGCCCAAGTAACAGCATTGATATCGGAAAAAACACAAGTAGGCCTACTGTAACAGCTTAAAGCAAACTATACTTACAAGGGATCAAAAGGACATGACCCGAATGAACCTAGGTTCTGCTAGTGGGCCACCTATAACAACGAAATAAATTTTGGCAAACGTAGAATTGAAACACAAGTGTGCATTAATACCATAGGCGGAGACCTGGCCCGAACTTTGGGGGGGACGGACGAGCGACCGAAGGACGATTGCTTAATTAAGCGCGAAGCCTAAAAAAGGTGTTTTTGACGACTAAAAAAAGTGTCCAGAAATTTTGACGACTAATTAGAGGCGCTTTATAACAGGGTTGTCAGATTGCGAAAAAAATTGTCGGGAGATTACGAGAAAAAGTCGCGTAAATCTCGAGATTATCACAAAAAAGTCGCGAAAATCGCGAATTTAATTCTTGTAGAATGATTATATCTTTAAAAGAGGTGTGCAAGCACTATGAACAGTATTGACATGAAAGGTAATTTTTAAAGTAATTGTAATTGTTCGAGACGCTTTTCTTGTAGGATGAATGCCTCATAAAAGAATTGTGAAAATACTGTGAACAGTAATCACAAAAAGTCATGAATATTAATTTTTAAAGTAATTGTATTTGCTCGAGGGTGTTATTCCTGTATGATGAGTATCTCTTAAAAGAGGTGTGCAAATTTCGTGGACTGTAATCACAAAAAAGACATAAGACATGAATACACATTTTTAAAGTAATTATAATTTCTCGAAAGTGTTATTCCTGTATGATGCGTATCTATTAAAAGAGGTGTGCAAAATACTATGAACAGTTATCCCAAAAGATATAAAAGTTGACTTTTTAAAGTAATTGTAATTGTTCCAGAGGATATTCCTGTAGGATGGGTATCTCTTAAAAGGGGTGTACAAATACTATGAACAGTATCACAAAAAAAAGGAATGTAATTTTTTAATGCATTTGTAATTGCTCAAGAGGTTATTCCTGTAGGATGAGTATCTTCTAAAAGAGGTGTGCAAATACTATGAACAATAATTACAAAAAAAGACATTAATATTAATTTTTAAAGTAATTATAATGGCTCTATAGGGTGTTATTCCTGTGTGATGAGTATCTTTTAAAAGAGGTGTTCAAATATTTTGGACAGTAATCACAAATAATTGTATGAATGTTAAATTTAAAAGTAATTGTAATTGTTCCTATTGTTATGCCTGTTGGATGGGTAACTCTTAAAAGAGGCGTGACAATACTATGAACAGTTTTCACTAAAATGCAATGAATGTAAATTTTTAATGTAATTGTAATTGCTCGAGACGCTATTTTTGTAGGTTGATTATCTCTTAAAAGAGGTGTGCAAATATCATGAACAGTAATCACAAAAAGTTATATGAATGTTTATTTCTAAAGTAATTGTAATTGATCCAGGTGTTATTCCTTGTAGAATGAGTATATCTTAAAAGAGGTGTGCAAATACTATGAACAGTATTCACAAAAAATATATGAATGTTAATTTTTAAAGTAATTGTAATTGCTCGAGACGCTATTCTTGTAGGATGAATATCTCTTAAAAGAGGTGTGCAAATATTTTAGACAGTAATCACAGAAATAATATGAATGTTAATTTTTAATGTAATTAAAGTTCGCCTAATGGTCAATCTTCTCTTTGTCAATCTTCTCATTGAGACTGATTCGTTTGCACGAGAGCAAGATTTGAACTGCGATATGTACTAACAAGATTTCAAAATGTCGCCTTCGCGACCGCGAGACAAGTCAAAAGTCGCCCAAAAAGCGCGTGGTCGTGAGAACGAAGTTTTCTGTCGCGAGCACTTTAAAAAGTCGCCCAATTCGCCGTTTTCGAGACGACCTGGTTACCCTGGTTGAGGGGTAAAATCAAATTATTTGAATTCTTTTTTATTATTCAACAGTTTACCGACATCTTATAGCAACAAAGGCTGTTGACGTCTTTAAAGTTACAGTCTCAATGTATTTCAGTTCACTGTTGTTTAAATGTTCCGCAGTTTCTGCCTATAATGTTTATCTGTTTATCTTTTTTTCTTTTCATTGTTCTTCTTCTGGAATTTGTATTTCCATGGCGACAGTGTTCATAAAGTGGTTGCTGTAGGTCCTCTTTGATACATTTGTCATTATTTAGTGTCACCATTTAACATACATGCATAAACATACATATATTTAAATATACATTCATTTCTGATTTTAATTTTTATTTAGTTTTAATTAATACATACATAATCAAATAGATTAGATATTCAACATTAATATGAAAATCAAATCATTCAGCCATCATCTATAAGCTTAAACAATAATAGCAAAAATCGTTTGATTTCAATGCCTATTTAATCTATTACAGAATTAGTTAACACACACACACACACACACATGCCCACACACACACACACAAACCACACTAAAAAAGCAAACAAATACAACTAAAATTATAATTCACATGCAATACTTTTTACATAATTTTTCCATTAGTTATGGTCATAGGTATATTATAAGCTTCGAGATAAATACATTTATAAAGCTTTTATGAAGAAAGAATTTAAGGGTGTCCAAGTAAGGTGTTTTCTAAAAGGGACCATGTATCCCGGTTCTGTTATGGCATCGCTCTTATGCGTTGAACAGATTTTTTAGTAATTTGTTCGAAAATCTCCTTCTAAAATTGTAACGTCGTCAGTCGCCTGCAGTGTGTTCATCAAGTGTCCATGCTCTGACACTTAACGATTGGGGGGGACAAATACATGGACCGTCCCCCCCACCACATTCTTTGGGGGGACCGTCCCCCCTGTCCCCCTCTGTGTCTCCGCCCATGATTAATACTTAACTAGTTAACTAAGCTCAATCTAAGTTGACAATCGAGCACTAGACATATGTACAACTGTACATACTACGATTGCGATCACGACCTGCTGAAATTGTGCAGCTGACAGCGACCCTGCCCATTAGAAACTCAGCTATAGGCCACATATTCTGTAGTAGTAGTAGTAGTGGCAGTGGTAGTGGTAGTCAGGCCCGGATCTACAGTTTTGGGGGCCCTGTGCTGATCGAATGAAGGGGCCCCTTACAATTTTAAGAAGCAAGGCAGAAATACAATAACCCGAAACATAATTAGTTATACTTTACAGCACAAAAGAAGTAGATAGGACAATAATTGTCACGAGCTCACGACTCACGCACTGACATGGAAAGAACATAGTCTGTCAAACAGCAATATTCTGTATAAACCATTACTACCTTACTGTGCCACAGTGCACTGTGCATAGACTACAATAAATGTATCATAGGCTACTACGTATACTCACGTTCGTTTCCTATAAGTCTCTTGTGCGAGTTTTTTGTTTGGCGAAGTCGTTTATTATGTCGTCAAAGTCAACATTTTGCAAGACTTCCGATTCCATGCATGCATATAAGCGACAGAGCTTAAAGTCTCTGCTGACAGTGCTGAGTAGGCCTAGGCCTAATTGTTGTGCGCAGATGATTCTTCACTCTGGAGATCGTCGAGAATGATCTCTCACCCTCGCAGTTAGTTACTGGAGTAGTGAGGTAGGCTATATCCTCAGTGCAATCCCCACATTAGGGAAAGTCTTGTTGTCAACCATTCTCGCTCCGAGGGTTGGTCGCACTCGCATCATGGACGAGTTTCCTCCATCTCTTACTGTCGCTTGTGTCCACCAGAGTCTGTTCGAGAAATGTTCCCATTCATTCATTCATTTCAAGAATTTATATAGCGCCTCTTCAAGAAATCCACTCAGAAGCGCTCCCAGTCCAACCAAGGTGAAACAAAAAAGTCAATGTTGACAAGCCATCCCTTCCTCTGCCCCCTCGTGTTCTTGCTCCCGGTATACATTTCCCTGTATGATCTTTTTCTCAGAAATATTCCGCTTTTTCTCATCAGGTTTCCAAAATATATGAATTTCCTTCTTTTTTAGGGAAATTATTAGGTAAAGTAGCCTGCAATAAACCTCATCTTGCATCTTGCTCATGTGAACTGCACTTTGTTCTTTCTCTGTCATAATGAGAAACGTAAATTGTACAAACTCGTCCACAAATGGGGCCTCAAGATCGGCAGGATATGACGCCACTAGGTTAGTAGCACGAGCTCGCAACTCATCTGCAGGTAGAGACTTGAAGTCCGTTATGAAGCCAAACACTTTGTGAACGTTAGAATACGCAGCGTCTTCCATGGACTGTGCTCCTTTTTCTCTTCTCTGTTTTCTTCTTCTTTCCTGAATCCTCACTTTATTTTTTTACTTTTACAATTTGGGGGCCCCACCGAAACTGGGGGCCCTGTGCTGCAGCACAATCAGCACCGTGGTTAATCCGGGCCTGGTGGTAGTAACAGTAGCAGGAGCAGTAGCAGTAGTAGCAGTAGCAGCAGTAGTAGTTAGTAAGCTATATGTACATTTATTTAGCGCCTCTCGAAGAATGACTATTGAGAGGCGCTAAAAAAACTCCGAAATAAAATAAATGTAGACTATTTAGAGGCCAGTCTTTATTAAGTTTGTGATGGGTGGATATCAACGACTAAAGGAGAAGGTCCAGCGGAGGGAAGAGTGGCGACATTGGACAGCCGAACCTGCCTAGGGGCAGAGAACCAGAAGAAGAAGAAGATGGGTGGACCATGGACGATGTCTTCACGTGGATATATTTTAAGACGACGGACATTTATAAGAGGTTTTGACTTGACTTCAGTCAATAGTGATGCTCCAACGTACCAACTATACAGCAAATATTTGCCGTATGTGCACCACTGAACCTGCTGGTGCCTCGTATCCTGCCAATGAAGAAGGGCTGGTCCTTCCTTTAACTATAATTATATATATATATATAATATTATTTCATTATACTGCCAACCTTATTCGTTAATGTATATATGGGTCCGTGTCATCTGTCATCTGCTGTCACTTCATCCACGATGAAAGCGCCATTCTGTGAAATGTTGATGGGGTGTCTGTTGTGTGCAGGGCTTGAGTTTTGTGCCTGGACTGTAGGCCTACAGTGCATTGTTTGTCTAGTTGACAGCCTCTACTCCACGATGACATTATAATGTCTAATTAAAGCAGAGAGTGGCCTTGATTAGGCATATGCTATACTCTGATTACTGATCGAGTGATGCTCTAATATTCCATTACAGCTATTATTATTTTAGCCATTATGTTATTTTAAACACGTAAAACCAGTTACCATTATGATCACATTAATAAATCTATTGTTGTTGGAAAATTATGATAGGCCTATTGTATTGAAAAGCCATTTTCATCGCGTTCGGCCTAACGCACAATCGTCTGTTACCAAAATTAGCTGTGTCAAAAGAATCATGCAAGCGGAGGTATAGACCTACGGTCGACGCAGCCGGGGACGACAGAAGAAAAGATGGGAGGACGTGATATCAACAGGACCTGAAGCTGCTCAAAATGAAGAAAGAAGACACTGGAAACAGAGACAAGTTACAAGTAGAGGAGAAGGATCCGAGCGTTTAAGGTTTAGGACTTCGCAAAGACTAGGCCATATATATAAGTCTCGCTCTGAGATAGCAGTTCGCATTTTTCTGCTTATTCGGAAAAGGGAAAACAAACTAGTAGCACAGCTTTAATAACAGACAGTAGCCAACGTGAACTCGCATTGCTGCCTGTTGACTAGTTTACTGGTCAGAGCCGTTTTGAAAGAGAACCTTCAAACGTAAGATATAATGTAGTAAAATGAGTCTTGACAACGTTGCTATAATATTGCAGAGAATTCGCTAAAAAGCATGCATTTTGGCACTTCAATTTTAAAAAAAAATTATCATAGAGGTCTTAGGTCTAAGGTAGTTTATGGGCCCATGACAGCTCTGCCTAGGAGCTTTAGGCACTGTAGGCAGAGCCCTCCGGAATTTCTCTCATGTTTATCAAGACCGTCCTTTAATTCCTTCCGTCCATCCCATCCGTCCGTATATCTATCAATGTTTCATTGTCCTGCAGTGTACACTACCGACTTTGTTTGTCCAACTCGGCTCAACGCAGACAATAACAGACCGCGTCCATTATACGGTGCTGCAGCGGTCACAGCGGCGGCCCACTGATTTGTTCAGTAATTCTATCGGTGTACAGAGGCGGCGCAGATCGGCTCTCGTAGCCTATCATCTATTCTGTTGACACGTTAATGTGTCAGCTTGATTTCTCCAGAGAGATGGGTCAACAGATAAATGTTGTCATTGAGACGCTGCGTAAATGCTGCAGCTCGACTATAATGTGTATGAATTGACAACAGACAAGAATGACGTCATCCGATTAAACGTATCGATCAGCGTTGCCAATCTAAAAATTGAAAAAACCCAAGTTGGAGGATCAAAAAAACCCAAGAAAACTCATGTTGCCAAAATCTTCGAAAATGTACACAATTCCCCGTCCGAAAAATTTTGACGACCTTTTTTAGTCATCCGGTTCAAAATCTTTCAATTTCTTGTCTCGTCCAAAAATGCTGATGACCTTTTTTTGGTCATTCGGCCAAAATTTCCCCAAAATATCGACAATTTTCCGATTTTCTTAGTCGAAAGAGAAAAATAACAAGCAAAAAACCAAAGTTTTTCCCGAAAAAATCCCATTTTTTAAGTTCGGAGATAGAAAAAACCCAAGATTTCGTCCAGAAAAACCCAAACAAAAAACCTAAGTTCTTCGCGAAAAAACCCCATTTTCCAAGTTTGGATCGAAAAACCCAAGATCTTGTGGGGAAAAAACAAGGAGTGGCAACGCTGGTATCGATTCGTAAATATTCACGATAAAAGAGTACAATGCACCGACGTCATAATGGTTCAATGCAACCGTCCATAAGCCATAATTATGTTAGCGCCAAGAAAAGATTTCACGCTAAATTTAGTGCATGGTTGCTGACGAGGTTATTGTGACGTCATTTCGTTTTCTATGCGTATGACGCAACAGAAGATTTTTATCCAGAGACATTGAAGTTTACATTGCTTCAAAAGAAAACCGTAGGCTATAACCTACATGTATAGGTATGCAAAGGCTAACCCAAAACACAAAAATGATCCTACCGTACTTTCATAATGTAATACGTTATATTGCAATTTATTGCGAGTGTTTTTGCATAGGCCTAATAATAATTAATATGCAGATCATTGGCCGGCAGATGTAGGCTAGGCTATGTATATTAGCTGTATACCTATATGCTAAAGTGGATCGCTTGATTGTTTTGCTCCCATTGACTTTCATCTTGTCTTTACGGACGACGCAACAATTGACTTCCTTTGGAAGAAAGTCTGAGACTCTGCGTCAACACAAAAGTCCCGCTCAGAGGTCCTCCGTTCTTCATGTGCGCATTTCGCCCCCGCTCTTTTTCATCTGCTGATTACGTCTTGCGTCAAGAGTGACAATCGTTTTACGGTGACTTCTGTGTCAAGAGCTCCGTCAACAGTCAGCCATTACCAAGAACAGGGCAATTACTGCACTTGCCTATGCGCCCTTTCATCACACTAGGCTAGCTCCGCCTTCCAGGATAGGAAATGTGAACGAGGTTGGGTCGGTTGGAGCGCTTCTGAATTGATTATCATGAAGGGGCGCTATATAGCCTACATGTAAGTCCTCCTAATGAATAAATAAGTAAATAAGTAAATAAATAAATAAATAAATAAATAAATAAATAAATAAACAAATAATGGTTTACGATGTCATGATAAATATTTGTAGGTGTGGAGCTGCACGCCACCACCACCACCAGCTGGAATGTTTCAACCGTCAGTTCATTCGTTGGATTCAAACCAGATTCTGTCGACGTCGTCGTTAAGTATTATACGTTTGGACAAGATACAACAGAACTTTCACACGTGGCCGTCAAAAATGGTAAATAAATTATTAATCAAGATCTTGTATACAATTTATTGATAATAACTGCTGCCTAGGCTATATTTCATGAAATATCAACATAATTATGGCGCATTTATAGAAGCCGAAATGGGGGGGTCAATGTCTTGCCTGGAGTATAGGTCTAGTCTTCTTATATTTCTTATGATTATTAAGACGAAAAAGTATAAATTTGTATTTAAATACCATCGCAAAATGTCATATCAAAATGGTCAAAACAGTTTTTGGCAAATACTTCTATGGTAAATAGGCTATGTGCCTATCATCTAGCAGAAGAAACGATTTAACAAGAAGATGTTTTAGTGAAATGGTGAATGGATAGGTGACCTTAACAGACTGCTCACTCCGCACAAGAAAACTATACATATACACCCAAGGCTGTTTTAAAGGAATTTTTAGAACTGCACAGCTTCTTCTTTCCTTTCCCATCCTGCATGGTAAATTATATACTTCCAATCGGAGGACAGTGACCTTTATGCTAGTTTTAACTGTACAGGAGTGCTTCTACAACTGCACAAATCCATTTAGAACTGCACATTTTGTGTACAATTGCACGTTAAAAAAGCCCTGTATAGACCTAGCTGAAAAAAAATTGTTTTTCGTAATTTAGTGATTCAGACATTAGCAAATGATTCGTTGACGGTCTTCATCGGTCCCTACAACCCAGTCGTTCACTTGGCCACAGAGGAGAAGCGTTTGCCTTATCTCGTGACAACGGACGGTGCCAACAGCGACGTACGGCACCAGAAGCAGACTCAAGAGCACCATCACTCTCACCGTCAGCATCATCATCATCAGCAGCAGCGGCTCCACATCTCCCGTCGGTACACGTTGTCTATGATACCACCATCGAGTGTACTTAGCACTGCAACCATGGATATCATGAAAGTGCACCAGTGGGATGACATCACGTTCATCTATGACACGGAAAAAGGTCATTCAGTGTAATCAACAATTTGCAATTCCTTAAGTTGACCCAATGTGATTGTATGCTACCATTTTGATAGGCTTTGTAAGGGTTAGCCTACTTATCGAATGTATAATAGCCTATTATGTGTGCATAGGCGTAGGGGACATTCCAGCAGTGTGGGGGGAGGGCAAGATGAGACTTTTGCCCGAATTTTTTTTCATCCGGCCGAAATCTGAAGAAAAATTCCCGTTACGATAGCCAGAAAATTCTGACGACCTTTTTTAGTCGTGAAAATTTGTTGACTCTTTTTTCCGGGTCTGCTTGCCCGAAAAATGAGACTTGCCCGAAATTTGAGGGGGCATTTGCCCCTCTGGACCCCCGTCTCCTACGCCTATGTATGTGTGTAATATAAGCTTACATGACACATGTATGCTTATATGTCTCACAATCGTATGGACAATCGGTAGCTGTAGCATACGAATGCAGATTTCCGACTTGGGCCAATGTTGCCAAACCATCAGGCCTATATAGGCCTACCTATACATGCAGCCTATTCAAACGTGATTATGCCAATCTTGCACCAACGGTTCTGTGGATTTTATAATGCTTAATTGGAAGCATTATTTTGGCTATAAAACATTATTCAGAAATCTACACTTACCCATACGAGCAACTACTCACATATTTCTATCAATTTTGATTTTGCCAACTTCCAAATTTGACTGAACTGTTGCAGGATTTCGACTTTTGGAAGCCATCATGGCAGTTCCTCCTCACAAGGTTCGAGGCTGGAAACTGTTGCGTAAGATGGAAGACATCGACATTCGTGATGAGCTGCTCAACATTCGACAGATGAACCTTCGACGAATTGTAGTCGCATGCGAACCAACACTCATGGAAAGAGTCTTCAATATAGTAAGTGTCAGATATATCAAATGGTCGGAAGATAAAAACTATTTTGCAAGGCCGTAGCCAGGGTTTTATTTCGGGGGTGTTTACCCTGACCTTGAGCAAGTCACAAATAATTATATTTAAACAAGCAAATACATAACTATGGTAACGATTATGATTAAAACAGAAGACAGACGTAGGCATCGTCACAAATAACTACATTAAAACAAAAAACTAAGATAAAACGTAGCTATGGTAACGATTATGACAAAACCTGAAGTTATACGTAGGTATATATTGTCACAAATAATTATATTGAAACAAGAGAATAGGCCTACGTAGCTTTAGTATATGGTAACGATTATGATTAAGACAGAAGATTATAAGCTTAGGTATATAATTGTCGCAAATATATTAAAACAAGAGAATACGTAGCTATGGTAACGATTATGACTAAAACAAAGGATATACGTAGTCACTAGTCAGTAATTTTGTCACAAAATATTATATTCAAACAAGAAAATACGTAGCTATGGTAATGAATATGACTATAAAGCAGAGGATATACGTTGGCATTGTCACAAATAATTATATATTAGAACAAGTGAATACGTAACTATGGTACCCAGACCTTCAGCATTGCCGACAAGCAACCGATACAACTGACTGTACTAGTCTGTGCATGTAGGCCTATAGGAGTCTGGGAAAGCGTCGTGAGCTCTCTCATAGCAGTGTTGGTTCTATACTCTATAGGCCTAATTAAAATCGACTGCAAAATATCACATACTGTAGGTCTAGAAATAAAAGTCTCAAAATGAAATCCCCTTATAAGTTCTTGCATCGTGTTCTGGTAAACACATTATTTAATTTTTACATTATTTAATTTTGGGGGTGTTCAAATACACAAAACACACCCCCCCCCCACAGAAGCACAGGACTTAATTAACTGTGATTGCATTAATTAAAGAATAGTCATACTATGAATGTTTTTGTTTGTGTGTGTGTATCTCACGAATACAGGCACTTCGCTTGAGCATGATGTCTGAGAACTACTCTTGGATTGTAGCAGATTTGGTAAGAATTACAGAACATAAATAATAATAATAATAATCTTTTTCATTAATGAAACGCCTGCAAGACGCGCTGCGCTTTACATTTACAAGTTATAAGCTTACAGTAATCTTAACTAAACTTAACTACTAACTGAACAGACAGCTTTGCAATTATCCTACATGGCGCTAATAATATGATAGTAGGCCCTAGAGTGGTTTGTTTGACGAAATTGACGGACTGTCAAACCAGATTCATTGAGTTTCTAAGTAATGGTAATTTGATAATGATCCCGATAAGTAGATGATGGAGAGAGTGGAGAGTCAAAGTCAAGGGCGGATACAGAAACTTTGGACGGTGGGGGCCAAAAAATTCTTGAGACCATGGGTCTGGGACAAAAAAATTCGCATCCGCCAAAAAAGTTGATGACCTTTTTTTTTAGTCATCTGGCCAAAATTTTCGGAAAATCATACCACTTCATCCGCCAAAAAAGTTGATGACCTTTTTTTTTTAGTCATCCGGCCAAAATTTTCGGAAAATCATACCATTTCATCCGCCAAAAAAGTTGATGACTTTTTTTTTAGTCATCCGGTCAAAATTTTCCGGAAAATCATACCATTTCATCCGCCAAAAAAGTTGATGACCCTTTTTTTTTTTTAGTCATCCGGCCAAATATTTTGGGAAAATCATACCATTTCAGCAGCCGCTGAAACCAAATGGGGGGGGGCCACAATACATGGCATTTCTAAATGGGGCGGGCCATGGCCGGATTGGCCCCCCCTGGATCCGCCCCTGGTCAAAGTAGAGAGTAAAAGTTCAGCACACTGTAGGATTGTAGGAGCTTAATTAGAGGAATGGTCAAATTAAAAAGTCCACAAGAGTTGATTTTGTCGATTCCTTCTGTTTCGTTTTTCTTTCCATGAACAGAACCCATTTGCTGTGGACTTCACGATCTATGGTGATACACGAGTCAACCTGACACTTTTCCAATATTTCGACCAGACGATCATTGACTCCTTGGCTGGTAAACTTTCACCAAACGCTGGTTTTGTCCAAGATCTCTTGATCATAGACTCGCTGATCGTTGTCAACACTGCAGTGATGTCATACTTGAAGTCGCGTGCTGAACCCTTTTCATCCGATCAACCGATTCTTGGAACAGATATCATGGATTTGATGAGAGAAGTGAGCATTTCAAACCTCGTATACGTTTTCTGTTTTGTCAGCATTGGGTGTTGTGTAGTCAGACGACCAGTAATGTTGCAAAATTAACTACCCTGGTCCCTGTAGATGCAAACTCTTCACCTTCACCATAGAAACTCTAACGTCTCCTTTTTTTTTACCCTGCCAAGGCATCCATTCCGCTTTGAATGTTTCTGTTTCTGTTCATTTTTCAAAACCAGCCATGTCAGTTTATTTGGATTAACTTTTCAGAGCTACATTAACGGAACGACTGGCAAGATTGAGTTTGATAGCGAGACTGGAACGAGAAAAGGCATCAGCCTCTTGGTCATGACTCTCACCTCTTCAGGTCTTAAGAAGGTCAGTCTGGTGCCAAGCGTTCATACGAATAGGTTCATGCATAGCATTAGATCTTACCTACTCTTCACGGCCAAACTTACTTGAGCTAAATTTAAGACAATAACTATTATAGCCAGCATGCCTGGAAATTACAATACATGAAATGCTCAATACTAACTAATAAATCTATGCTTATAAAATTATAGGTCCTCAATCATCCTATTTTTAGAATAAAGGTAAAGTTCAAATTCTGAAAGTTGAAAAGTATTTGTGTTTGCAAGACTAGGCTATCTATAGTTTTAATATTGTTGTTTCTAGCCGTCTGAATGTTATTACTAGGCTTATAAAAATGATTTGGTCTGTGATGTTTCAGTTTGAAGTCTAGGCCACTTGCTAACTATTTAGGTTTATGTCTGACATCTGAGAGAAGCTTTCTTTTCAAGGAAAGTTTATGATTTTGATTTCACTGCATGAATCTATGATTGAAAAGAATGTTTCTCAATCAAATAATATTGTATGCAACATGGACATTGAAAGGGTTTGTATGTCACACTTAAGACATTTTTTCACAACCTATTCCAGAAGGAGTGGCTGAATTCAACAACTGCTTCCAGGAAAATAAATTATTCATATATTTCTGCTCATCAAATGAAGCAATAAAAACAACAAAACAAATATTGATGTAATTATTGAATTGTGAATTTTAGATTGGCGAATGGAATGAAAGGAGTTATGGACCTGAAACGAGGTTACTCTTTTCCAATTGGACAAACAACCAATCCTTATTCTTTACACCTAAGTCAAGATTTGGAAGAGATGTTGTGCGGATAGTCACTGTTTTGGTGAGAGTTGAATCTTTTTGTTACAGCACATTAATTTCTAGTTGAATTATAAAATTGTATTTTAATTCTGTGGTCTGTAGTACTTGGCTGTAGGTCCAATGAAACAGGGCTGTCATCAGAAGCAGCCTGACAGTCTATAAAACCCTATAATTATTATACAGTTATACACCCAAATAGCCTAGATAACCTTGAGCCAAATGCATAGTAATATCTTAGTAATATGTTACTAATAATTATGTTAGTAATATCAAGTATGATCTGGAACTTAGAAATATGGCAGATAGGAGAGAAGACTGTGTCCTGTAAGGTAAAATGGAATAGCTGTTATAGATGTTATTGCTGTAGAGTCACAGTATGAGAATGATCTGGAGCTTCTCTGCCTGCAAGATATACTAGATCTGTTAACTTTTGTGTTTTAGAGAGATTTGTTTACTCATTGTTTTTCATTAGCCTACTTAAAATTGTAAAAAAAATAGTTGTCCAATAAAATTTTCTTAGTTCAGTTCGACTTTATGACTGGAGGGTAATTGGAACTTTGTTGAAGAATTAGTATGCACTGTCAGAGGTGTTGCATAAATCTATAGATACAATACAATGCAATACTGTGTCATGGTTTCGTGAATATACTTTCTTAATTGTTTAATTATTCAAATACTGCTGTCTATAATATATAATCTAACGTTGATTTAATGTTGTATGTGCTTTGAAGGATCCACCGTTTGTTATGTGTGCTGGGAAGGATCTCTGCTATCCAAATGAAACGAAGAACGTTCATCTGGAAGGATTTCTGATCGACATGATTCACGAGATTGCTAATCATCATTCGATGCAGTTCAAATACGAGTTGTATCTGTCACCAGATGGCAACTATGGATCAAGGAATGCGAAAGGGGAGTGGAATGGAATGATCAGGGAACTCATGCTAGGGGTTCGCACTCTTCCCATTCAGTTTACTTAACCCTTTAACGACCAGTGCATACTAAAATGCATTGAAAACATGCAGCTGGTTATTAAAGGATTAAAATAGAACACAGCATAATGGCCTAACTATGGTAGATGTTGAAAGTTGCAAACATCTCAGAGGTGCATTTTGAAGCCAGGCAACAGGAAAGGTTGTGAACCAAGTTTCAGCTCAGTGTATAACATAGAGCTACTGTTCGACTCTGTAAAATACTCGTAGTCAATTATGGGTTTATGTGAATTTATTGCTGTGGATATAACACAGGCAAGCACAGTTACGTGAAACAACGTTTAGATGGTAGGCCTATAGTACTAAGATAGGTGAATGAATAAGTATGTTTTTGCAGGAGGATTAAACAGTTGAATGTAGGTAATTAATTATAAATGCTAAGAGATAGGCTAGTCTGCAGAATTCGACATTAAATCGTATTGCCATTGTGATTAATGATTGTCCTGTTGAACATTTCGTACAATGTTTTTTCCAGGAGGCTACAATGTGTTTGGGTGCGATCTCGATAACGTCAGTGCGTGAGACAGCGGTCGACTTCACAAAGCCATTCAAGCAGAAGCAGTTCAACCTATTGATGAAGAAGCCGAGTGCACAGCGGTCACTCTTTCAATTCCTCTGGCCTCTGTCTCGAGACGTCTGGCTGCTGACAATGACCGTGATGGTCGTCGTGGGACTGCTACTCTTCGTCATGGACCGCATCACTCCGAACAGCAAGCACTCGGAGGAGCGCTTCGACCTCCACGAGTCTCTCTTCTTCATCTACGGGACCTTGGTCGGACCAGGGACCGAGATGGTTCCGAGGACCATCTCCGGCCGTCTCCTCTCGATGGCCTGGTGGTTCTTCGGAATGATACTCGTCAGCTCGTACACGGCCAACCTCGCGGCGTTCCTCACCGTCACGAAGATCGAGACGTCCGTCAAGTCTGTCGCTGACCTGGCCGCTCAGACGAAGATCAAGTACGGAACGGTGAGGAACACGTACGCCATGTCCATGTTCCAGAATTCTGAGGTGGAGATCTACAAGAAGATGTGGTCCGTCATGGAGAAGATCCACCCGGACGCGATAGTCGCAAACACGAACGAAGGAATCAACAAAGTCCTCAGCGAAGATTACGCGTTCATCTGGGACCAGCCAATCAACGACTACCTTGCAACAAACATCTGTGACCTCATCTCCACCGGAGAGCCGTTCGATGAGAAGGGATATGGAATCGGAGTTCCGATGGGAGCCGCCTACCGCGATGACATCACCATGGTCATACTGGCGCTTCAAGAAAGCGGCAGAATTAAACGCCTTGAAGACAAGTAAGATAATCACTTGCTCACATTACTCAATTTGGGCAATAACATAATCATCAATAAATCCTTACTATCCATGCTTTTGGCTCTCAATTTCACATCAAATAATTTTTCATGGAATAAATAAAACACCTCTAGTCCGACATGCACATGCACCCACATTCCCACACACACCTCCACACACACACACACACCTCCACACATGCCTACACACACACCAAATGACATTCACTTTCATATGTGGATGACCATGACAAATGAAATTGTTCGGTGAATGTCTTTGGACATCAACCAGAAATTTCTATCCTGTGTTAATGGACATTACATTGCAGATGGTGGAAGGGTGGAAAGTGTCCGGCTTTTAGAGACACGACGACTGGTAGCAAGGAACTTCAGATGGAAAACGTTGGCGGAGTCTTTCTCGTGTTGGCTGCTGGTGCTGGATTCTCATTTGTCATCTGCCTCATGGAATTCTTCATCACCAAAATCAACCAACACAGACGAGTAAGATATCACAACACTTCGACATTCTTTAACCCTTTACCGACCGAGGGTATAATATTTTCCCCGTATCATTTACTACACTTTGGCCAGTAAAGGGTTAAAAAGACTGCTGGTCTAACTGGTCGCTTATTGCAGGTTCATCCATTATGAGAAGCTATATAGCACCCCTTACGAGACTACTCAGAGGTACTGCCAGCCCCAGCATGTCCGAGTAGGTATCATAATTAGAAGAATCGAGCCAGCACCACATCGGTGTTGGCATGCCAGAGCAATGGCTATCGATTTATAAGCATGGTGTGAAAGATGCTTTGGTTAAGGTAGTAGAGCAAGAGTTGGAGCAATCCATGATTCATATAAATTATTGTCAATGCAAACAAAATATTCTGTATATATACTTGCACAATCATTTGGAAAATGGCTTTTTTCAGTCAGGTCACGGATTCTGCATGAACACATATTGTAAAAATGATTGTAGCATTTGGCTGAGGCTGTGAAGCTGTCTATTGTGGTGGATGATAATGGACAAGATGCGAAGATGACAAAACAACTGCTGAACTCGGATAACAACCAGCAGCATCCAGCAATAGCATCCACAGAAAGCAGCTTCTAGTTGAGATCAGAAAAACAAGTTGCGTTAGTCGAGAGATCAAATGGATCTCCTCGTGAAATACAATGAAGAAGACTCCTTTTTCCAAGTCTTTAGATTTCCACATCAATGAAGGAAAGTCCTTTGTAAACGAGGTCAGATTCAAAAGATGGTAGAAATTTGATTCTCGTTATATCAGAATTTGTATCATAATCAAGTGCATCGTAAAAAGAAGCACCTCGCTTTACAAAGAAGATTAAATAATAAGGAACGTGTTTTCATTGTTTTAGAGGGAAATTGATGTACTGTTAATGACGCTGTAAGCTGTGGTTAGCTGTAATAATTGTCACTATATTTTCTTGCTGTTCGTTCAGTTTCACCTTGTGTATACGACAACTAAAATGTAAATGCCATGACCTGTAGTTAACTGTCATGTGTAGCAATATATATATATATATATATATATATATATGTAAATATTATATTTTCATGTTTTTACATTTTACGATAGAAGCATATGGCTTTTTAATTTATTGTAGAAACATTTTCATACATGTACATTTCCATTGTACTGTGTCCCATTCTGATGATCTGTTGACGATCTGTTGACGATCTGTTGATGATATGTTGATGATCTGTTAATGATCATTTGATGATCTGTTGACAATCTTTTGATGATCTGTAGACAATCTGTTGACAATCTGTTGATGATCTGTTGATGATCTGTTGATGACCTGTTGATGATCTGTTGATGACCTGTTGATGATCTGTTGATGATCTGTTGACAATCTGTTGATGATCTGTTGACAATCTGTTGACAATCTGTTGATGATCTGTTGGCAATCTGTTGATGATCTGTTGATGATCTGTTGACAATCTATTGATGATCTGTTGACAATCTATTGATGATCTGTTGACAATCTGTCTATGATCTGTTGATGATCTTATCTAATGTTACAATGTAGCTGTCATTTAACTGTAATAATTTTAATAATTTCTTATGTGTTGATGGCACAATCAATTCATAAATATCTTGGAAAGATTCAAAATAAAACATAAATTTTCTGAAAATGGGAAGAGTCAAATTGTAAAGAATTGTAGCAAGCAGTAAGCCAGGCATTACACTCGTTTTTTAAATTGTGTAATCCTAGCAAGCCATTGAGTGATTGAAGATCGGCTTACTACTACTTGAACCCATCTGGAAATCTAGGTGGTACCCTTTGCCAGTTTGAAATTTTTTTTGGCAAATATTATGGTTACTCTGAAAGAAAGCATAGTTCCAAAAGTGAACTTTTTCGTGAACAAGTCACCAAATTATTTACTTTATCAGAAATGCCTGATCTTTAGGAGCCAAGAGGTTAATTCTGTTGAATTTCCCTCTTTAATTAACGCAACTACATGTTTACAATGCAGTGCTGAAATATGTAGTCATACATAATCTTACAAGCGTCATAAACTTAGATACAATAAAATTTACACAGCTACCACCAACACCACCACTGATTTTTGTTGTTTACTATTTTATTAACCCACACTTCTTTCAGCCTTTTCTGCACAGCTCAGATCCATACACAGTACACATTCTGTTCTTGTTCCTCCATTGCTGTTAAGTAATACATGCACCAGTATTCATATGTTGGTCATTTCAAGTACCTAGGTGTACTAGAGTCGCAATATGTAGCTGCTTAAGAAACCACAAACCACTGCATAAAGCAAAACATAAAACTAATTACAATTAATTTAAGACAGTAATTATCAACATGAGTAATAATCCATATTATGTGCTTTTATTTTATGTCAAATAACATTTTGTACAAATATTTACAAATAGCGTATATTATTTGTACACTGGCCAAACACAGTAAAATACTCCTTGAATTCGGCTGCAGTAAATTGAAAAGTGAGAAACTAACTGCTTAGAAGAACTGCAGGTCTTGAAAACATTGCAAAACGCAATGTATCAGCAAATCCAGCATTCTCATCTAATGACCATCTTAAAATCAAATCATGTGATCATATTATATTGCAGCAAAAACCATAATGGTGGACATTCAGTTCTGTTTAAAAGCAGAATACTGGTACAAAGACAAAAATTAAAGTAGGTTTCAAATCGTGAAGTAAAAATAAACGAATAGCAAAACTGGAAAGTTTGATGCCAAGCTCAGATCCAATGTGTAGTAGATGCAAGCCAATAAATTCAAAGATCACAAGCGTTAAGAAAAACCCGTTGGACACAGGCAGTTACCAACGTATTGTCAGATAATTAATTTCGATCACAATTAATATTAATCTTTGCCGGTTGGTCTAATATCAACGCTAGTGCGTGTCAACGTATGCAGATTCTGTTCGACTTCTGTCAGTGAGTGAGAAATGTCAACCGCACAATAATTAAAATCACTTGACCAGCTTTCACTATCGTAAAGATCAGTTACAATGCGAATAGCAAACGGTTGCTATAGCAACTGCTGTCTGGGGAATTCGACGAAACCGACTTTGTTCCGCATCGCCGACTGCTAAAGAAGGCGTTAAACAATTCCAAGTGTTAGACGACAATGCTCCTTGGTGATCGGACACTTTTGCTCTTGTCCCAGCTGGAGGAGGACAAACGTTTCACGGATCGAAATGCCTCTGTGGCCACATTCTCGTAGCTGATGGAATGACTGAGTGCCGCAACTGCTTCCAAGCCCTATGTCCAACATCCGACAAAGCACATCGTAACATTACACATCGTAACATTACACATCGTAACGTTACATATTGCAACATCACATATTGTAACATTACACATAGTAAAATTACACATAGTAACATTACACATCCTAACATTTACACATTGTAACATTACACATCGTAACATTACACCTCAAAACTTCGTATCATTCTTCTTCTTTCTTTTTGGTTCTCTGCCGTCAGGCAGGTTCATATGTCCAATGACGCCACGCATATCTGTTCTGTCTGTTCTGTGCATCCATCTATCATTCTTACAGTCATTAATTTTATAAAAATAAATAAATTTTTAATATTGTATGGTGAAGAATTTATGACAGGGTCTTGCTTAAATGTGCTTCAACCAAACGTCATCATTACCATTAAAAAAAACCCATAATTAATTAGAGGTCAATGATGCAGAGGTCAAATGAACCCCAGATGCAAACGAAAGCAATTGTTTCTACGAGTAAACTTCTGCTATAATATAAACTAGCGGTACGTAAACAGTTATCCTAAGTACGTTTGTTAGGCTTTGAAAAGTAAAAAAAGTAAAAAATTACCAGTGTACATTAAGTATAACATATAATCAAGGCACTATATAAAACCTTTAATTGAATGAACGTTCACACAAACATACATCACCATTAAACTTTAACATTGCACAGCCTGCACCATAGATTCGAATCTAATTTTTGTCAACAACAACAACAACAACAACAACAACAACAACAACTGACCTGAAAAATGATCCTTTGTATGTCTTCATCATCAATCAGAGAAGCGACGTAATCTTCTGTAATGCCCCATTCCTACGACACGCAAGAAGAGAGCACAGCAACATTCAACGAATAATCAGCTTCATTGCAAATAATATCTAGCTGTGACAACAAACTACACAGCCTAGTGAACACTCTAATGTTATGATGAGACTCGACAATGTTGGCTTCATTTCCCTTGACAATGAATTATGGAAAGTCTGATGAAGCAGAGGAGGGGAGCACTGTGGCCCTTAGCTAGCGTTTGACATACTCCAATGTCCTGAACACAACGGTTCTGCTTATGTCTGTACAAAATTCTGCTTATTGAGAGAGATGTATGCGTGTGCACAAACAACTTGTTCGTTGTTATTACGGTATATGGAATCAGCAGACACAAACCTATAACCAGTGTTGATTGTAGACGCAGCAACATATGGCGAAACGTGAAAGATTATTAACCATAAAACTGCAATAACACTATAAGAGAGATTTTAAGAGTACAACAGACTCCAAGAAAATAGATTTTGAAATTGTAAAATCCAAGATTATAGAAGTGAGGAAGTTTCAATAATTGAGTCTTAAATCAGAAAGAATCTCAATTTTGTCATTTGACACTTTTGAATAAGCAAAAATCAAATTTTCTACTGTCCAACTATAACCAGGAACAGAATGTTTCTACGCAAAAAACAACCATTGCCTCATGTAGTTGTAAAGATGAACTTACCATGGCCAAGTTTTCCGCATAAAAGAACAGTTCCGTGAGAGCACGAACTAAAGGCGGCAAAATGCAGACGGTGTCCTGAAAGCTGTCGGACATTTTCCTCTGTAGCCGCCACAAAGGACGCAACAGTTGAAGCTCAAGCGACAAAGCAGTGCAGCCCGCATCTCTATTGACACAGAAACATCAATATCTCCTTTTGCAGTTTCGATATTTTGTGGGGTGCAGTGGTGTAGGGGTATGCTTGGCACCTTGGGCCGTGTAGGGACCGTGAGCAGTTGTCTTTCACTCGCAATTGCTCATGCGCTTTGGCGTGAAACTCTGATTCAGTGTCCGTGCTGTAGTTGGGGGCACCTCTGTGTAGTTTCTTGAAGTGCTCTTACTTTCATACATAGTAAACATACATTTAGCAACTGAAAGGGCAAGGCCAAAAACCTAACAAGTAGAGAGAGCAGAGACAACTAGGAGTCTAAACAGGTTAATCGACAAACCAGAGCAATATCGTCAACTTTACAAATATAACGGAGCACTAAAGTTCACAACGAACAACAGGTTCATTCATCTGTTAGCAACTAAAGTTCATATAACGAGAAAGTCAACGTTAGCATGCTCTCGCAAGCATGTTGAGCTCCAACCAACAGAGTCCCTAATATAGATTGGTGTCCACTAAAAACGGGGCGAGTGGGGCACGGTGGTGTAGTTGGCATATTCGTTGCCTTGCAGCCGGAGGGTTGCAGGTTTGAATCTACCTCATGTCGCGTAAGGACCTTAAGCAAGTCCTTCACTCGCAATCGCTCGGGTGATTTGGTGCAAAACTTCGATGCTGTGTCCGCCCTGTAGCC
Source organism: Lumbricus rubellus (assembly GCA_945859605.1). NCBI lineage: Eukaryota > Metazoa > Annelida > Clitellata > Crassiclitellata > Lumbricidae > Lumbricus > Lumbricus rubellus. Next base: position 28,145,414 of record OX243817.1, on the reverse strand, counting down.
AGGAGCACCTTTGAGTAGAGATATTGAAGGGGGACTATAGAATGAACAAATAAAAACAGAGCAACAAATTCTAGACGAACCTGAACTGTGAATGAAGTAAGAGAAGCAGAAGCTGAACTGATTTCAGACGTCTCTGGCCGATCTGTTTGCACGCGACGCGGATGAGGCAGCACCAGATGTCACTCAAAGGCAGCAAACTATTCAAAGACAAAAGAAGTCATCACTGTTCAAAGACAAAAGAAATCATCAATGTTCAAAGACAAAAGGAGTCATCCAATGTTCAAAGACAAAAGAAGTCATCACTGTTCAAAGACAAAAGAAGTCTTCATTGTGCATTGTTAAAACAATTCATATAATCCACAAGAAGTTGTTGTCATAAACCAGAATTTCCAATCCAGCAAGTACGGAAAATGATGCGGGCTGCTAAGCCATTTCTTACATTCAATTTCTAAATGATTCACATAGATAGATAGATAGATAGATAGATAGATAGATAGATAGATAGATAGATAGATAGATAGATAGATACACAGATAGATAGATAAATAGATAGATAAATTACCGAACGATATTAGACTTTCTGAGCAGTCCATTGAGAATTCGATATCCAGTATCAAAACGGCCGAACCAACTTCCAAGAACCGTAAATTTATAGAAGAACTCTGAGTTGGCATCGCTTGTAAACTTGAAGTAGACCGTATCGCCTTTGAATAGACAACGAACAAAACATGACTCCAATAAAACTGCAGTCAACAAATCCACGAATAAATTGCTGAAAATTTAATTCAAAAATTGAACATGTATACAGAAGAGAGAAAATTTAATTTAAAAATCAAACTCGATTCACTCATTTGATATCTAATTGATCCATTTATTTGCTTCCATTATTACAAAATATAAGACCTCCTACGGTACAGGAGTTCGGTAAGATAAGAAAATAGCTTACGCAAAGAAAATAGTAAATATAATGATGAATCATTTGGCTAAAGCATGACAGCAACCTCATATAATAGACGGCAAAATTATCAATTTCAAACCGGGTTGTTTCAATCAACCGAAAACCTCACTTTGATTCTAGTAATCACCAGTCCAACAGCGAGTTGAAACAAACAGCCCCCCTCTGTAATGATTAAAATCACTAACTAATTAATTACTTTTGTTGAAAAATACAATTTATCTCTGATAAGAATTGAGAACTTGCCAGGAATTTCGAAGTTAGACCATTGGTAATTTGGTCCAGAGAAAACACGTCTATCTTGCTTGTAGTCAGGAGACGATGACATGACGAGTTTAACGTCACTGTCCTCAGTGAAACATCTACTAAAAAACACATCAAAGTCAATATATTTATTTATTTAGCTTTTGCAGAACGCGTCCAGCCACCGAACAGCAGCCTCATCAGCCACATGGGGTTTGAAGCCTTCCTCCATCGAACCATGTTAGCAGCACAGCGTCCTTGTCCAGTTCTAAAACGATTTAACGTCAATAAAAAAAGACGTCAATAACAACGACTTACAACATGACAAAGTCACTGTCAATGCCTCTGCTGTTTGTGAAGACAGACAATGGTATATTCGTGGGGCCCAGTGGTGTAGCGGTATATAGGGTGCCTCAGAGCCGGAAGGTTACGGGTTCAAATTTACCTGCTAATCACATCACTTTTGGCCACAGGAGAATAATTATTGTTTCTTACTGAAACCTAGACAACATCATGCGTACTCGAGAGCCTTACCTGCTGTCAAACTGAACGCTAAGGTAGAGCGCACCCGGAATGTGAACTTTGTCTTGCGTTACTTCGTCGTACTCTGATCCGGCTGAGCTGTTCTGCTTGCTGACCGTCGTCAGACTGACCTCCTCCATGAAGTCACACGAGATCATTGCGACTGATACCAATCCATCGGGTTTACAATGCTGGATCACATTCTCTACCATCTACAAAATAATATCATAAACAAGCAATAATAATAATAATGACAATTTATATTTCATTTCATTTAAGAGATTTATGCAAGTGTTAACTGTCAAGTGTAGTCCAGGATCGGGCATGTTGAGGGAAAGAGAAGCCGTGGGAGACAAGCAAAGACTTGGATTGATAATATAAAAGAAGATCTAATGGTGCAGAACAAGGATTTGAGGGATGCTGTGGACAAAATCAGGGACAGAGCAAGTTGGAGAATTCACGTTGGTGTACGCCTGACGGAGGAGAGACCAAGAAGAAGAGGATGGATCCTATTAAGTGTTCCAGGCAATTAACAGTGGTTCTAAACCACTTCTGACCACTTCTGACCACTTAAAACCCTTGCTATGGTATGTGCTTTGTTATATAGCACCCCTTCAAGTCCATCTACTCTATATGGTGCTGCAGTCTTGCCAATGTTGCCATGCTACTACAACGGCAACTACATCCAATGATAACTGATGAACATCATTTGAAAATCTTGAAGGCATCTTGTGCAATATAAACATCGCATATTTAGGCACACTTAAGTATCACTACTACATACTTAAAATTGTGTATAAAGTTATGCTATCAAATCCTTAATGAGAACATCCGTCATTCAGCAATCAAACATTTAGGCAAATATAGGCAAATTACAGTTTCGAAATCTTTAATGGAAGCGTAAATTTAAATGCTAAATGTACACTTTAAGCCGCAGTCTAAACCTGGTGAATAGTTTCAAGTTTTAAACTAAAAAAATGAAGTTACCTTCTGAAAAGTTTCTTTGGATTCTGGTCTGTTGAGTAGATCGAGTACGTACGGCAGATCTGCTTCGACTTGACATCCAATCAGATCAGCGGTTATGACGTGTCGACTTGATGACTTATCGGCCAACAATACGCTCAAGACTTGCCTTGCGTACAGAACGCTCAGAGCATTGTTAACCTACAAAGTACAAGAAATTATTGCAACTTTGTAATGCTAAGTTCCTAGAATGTCTTGAATCTTGACTACAATCCTACAACAAGAGCTCCCTCAGCTTTTCTCAACTGAGTCTTTCTTTCTGCGGTACTTGTCAGAAGACAATCCAATAATTAATTTATAAATGTTTAAATACAATACAATTAAACATGCCAACATATGCCGCTAGTAGCAGATTAGTAGCAGTTCAATGAAGATGCCAAACACAGATTACTACCACAAAAGAACTCATATCATTTAAATTTGTGCAAAAATACCAAATTTCATTGCTTAAAAATGTTTGCTTGACATGATTAGCATTTTTAAGTTAAGCGTTTTTACGTTGGCATATAGCAAATGTGCTGATAAGAGCTCAAAATTATTCCCAAAACATAAACATCTTTGTTGTTGCAACAAACAAAGTATTCAATGCATGTCCACAAACTTCAAAGCCAATCTCCTAACAGTTCACCAATGACACATCAGTCGTTCTTCATGCCGTTAAAAACATATGTGTCAAAATTGACAATCTTGAAGATAATAACGGAACAGAAAACAAGCCGGAAAAGACCTTGACATGGAAGTCCGCTGGAGAGTCGGTTCTGTCCTTCTCGAGTTCCTTCCGAAGTAGAACTGCGCTGTTTCGATGTCGCTGTCGACTGATCGTGTCCTTGAGATTGCTGTCAGTGGCCGTTATCAAACGCTGCGATTCGTTCGTCGGTTCCTCCGCTGCCTTCCCATCAAACTCCCTGAACACAACCATCAACCAGTTTACTAGTTAAGAATCATGCTTCATCGTTTTAAGTCTGCCAAAATTAATTTCTCAGGCTACGTATGTATGTGCACTTGTTGCAGCACCCTTCAAGATTTCTACTCAGAGGCGCTCCTGACTACAGCGCAGACACTGCATCGAAGTTTCACGCCAAAGCGCTGAGCAAATGGGGGTGAAGGACTTGCCCAAGGTCCCTACGAGGCGGTTCAAGGTGGATTCGAACCTGCAACCCTCCGGCTGCAAGGCAATGAGCATAACCACTACACCACCGCACCCTACATGGCTACAAGTGATCCACTAGAAGAACCCAGGTCGCTTGTTGTTAATCTGTTTTTTCTACTGTACTTTTGCTTTTTCAATGTCATTACATTACTTGGGTTCCAAAAAATTTATGGTTATGGTTTATAATCATCGTGATAGAATTATTATGCTAAATCTATCACTACGATCACCTTACCCATCGTCACTGTCACCACCACCACCATCATCACCATCACTATCACCACAACGCATCAGAATTGAAACCCTGGAGATGGGAGAAATGCAAATATATTAGCAACTACACAACACAAAGCAGCTGGGATGATTTTCTCACTGATTCACAGCTAATAACGTTTAAGTCAAGGCACTTATAACTGCTGCTGAATCCTTAGACATCCACTTGGAACACAGATTCAAACTGACAAGCAGTGGTGATTATAACTATGTCAAGTGAAATGCGAGATAAATGGAAAAGAGACGCGTAAGGACCGCAGGTGGTGATTACTTCTTCTCTTTGACGCATGCTGTAGACACGGACCGCAGGCCAACGTCAACTGCCTTGTCTCCATCCAACTCAACTGACGCACCAGCTCCTGATTCCTCCCTGCACAAACACAGACAACAAAAGCTACAGGCTGCTTTAAATGTTTTAACGATACATCGATATGTGAACTGAGGCTGTAATAAGATGATTTCTAAATACCACTTCAAGAGAAACTGATCCAAGATGCTATCTGTACAAGTATAAACGATTTTGGATTTCATTAACAGAAAAATTGGATATTACTGAATGCATAAAACTCCCTTCTATTCATAAATGTCATGAAATAGTATATTTTCTACTGTAATAATTTACAGGCAGGGGCAAGTTACATATAGCATGATTTGCAGGTGGGGTATTGTGCACAATCTCATTTGAAAGTAGCTCCACACAATGCTACACTGTACACAGTGTCAGGATACATGTATGCTAGGCAATAAATAAAGACAGTTGCACAATATGCAGTCCACATAAACCAAGAAACATCAATAATGTTTTGAATATTTGTTAGCTTTTTATTCAGAAGTACTGTCCTAAATAACATATTGTACAGTTCAACAGATCAAGGTCGGCACGCCGATGCAAGGTTTGACAATCAATTGCTTTACTTAACCCTTTACAGTAATGCCGGAGGGTATTGGATTTCCCATACCATTTACTACCATCTCGGCATTAAAGGGTTAATTGCACGATCAGTAGAACAGCAAGAAGCAGTTTTACCATTTCTTCGACAGTTTTAGAACCTCCTCAGATGGATGGAAACTGTCATTGCGTAAGCTGGAAAAGAAACAACACAGTCCCACTTAACAACATGAAAAAATATAACAAAACAAACTAAAAACTCTTACATGGTTGCAAAATAAATAAAAATGACAAAGAAAATGAGAAACTTCAGTTTAGTGGTATCTGCTGATAACAGGTCCTTTTAAGCAATCAAGCTGTGATTTAAGTAGCAAGCAATTTTGTCACATGCTATGTCATTACAGACTACAACAGCAACAATACCAGAAGAGAGCTATTTTAGGAATACTCAAAGAAATAGATTTTTCAGTTTGAAAGCATATTATAGATTCCAAAATGGAGACTGAGGACAACTGGCTTCGTGGCTAAAATACTCAAAGTTACCAATTTTTAACTCCAACACAACATAATTATTCAACACTACAGATTTATCCATAGAATTCAATTTGCACAGAAATGAGTCATCCGCGTCTAAAACATCAACTTTCCGATAATATTAAATATTAGAAGTGACGCTCACTTTTCATGAACAGCGAGAATGAGTGCATCTGTACTGCAGCCGTGCATTTCATAGACTGCTCTCAGAATAGACATCGGAACATGAAGATTCGTGTTCAGCGTCTAAAACAGAATGTCAGCAAACGCTTAAAATAAATAATAAATAAGTAATTTTTTCATAAACTGCAAAATTTTTAGTGATAACAAATTCATAACAAAATATACTTAATCTCATATGGGCAATAATTTACAATACAATACATAAGTCAAAGTTTTGCACCGCTAGATAGCATTCAGTTTGCTGTCAACTAATGCCATTATGTCAAAAATGTCAACTAATGCCATTATGTCAACAATGTCAACTAATGCCATTTTGTCAACAATGTCAACTAAGGCCATTTTGCCAACAATGTCAATTAATGCCATTTTGCCAACAATGTCAACTAATGCCATTTTTCCAACAATGTCAACTAATGCCATTTTACCAACAATATCAACTAATGCCATTAAGTCAACAATGTCAACTAATGCCATTATGTCAACAATGTCAACTAATGCCATTATGTCAACAATGTCAACTAATGCCATTAAGTCAACAATGTCAACTAATGCCATTATGTCAACAATGTCAACTAATGCCATTATGTCAACAATTTCAACTAATGCCATTTTGCCAACAATGTCAACTAATGCCATTTTACCAACAATATCAACATATCATATCGTATCTAATATCTATAATTAGCAAAGCTAATCTTGCAGCATACACCATTCAGAGGCTCTTTCAGCACAGAAGTCCTATGGAAAAATAAATCTCATGACGTGAGAGCGAGAGGATGCGGAGAACTTGTATTGTGCAAGATCTATCAACCATACAATAAGCGTGTTAATCGAAACGATGGCACCAAATCCTTTTCAATTGTTGGTGCCACCATCTGGAGTGGCCTTCCATTCGCCTCGTGATTGATGTCTAGGCTAAACTCGCCTGCTATTTATAAGTTGCTCAAATGTTACTTTTTTTAGCAGGTCTCTTGAAGAGGTGCTCTATAAATTCTTGGAATGAATGAACGAATGAATCTAACGTTAAAGGTTTGTCGAGCTAAATGATCGAGGTCTTCGAGTGGATCACATGTCGATTCATCTGATGAACACGCTGCCATCGGTTCACTTCGCTGAACGCCGTCATCGTCTTCCTCCTCGGTTGCTACGCTGTTCAGCCGCTTCAGATCGTCTTTTGTGTAGAGCATCAACGACAGAATCTGTCGAAACAAAGAGAAATAATATGTAGTCTAACATTAAACTGGCCTAGTTAGCTACACCGGTAAGCGAGAGCGGCATACATCTGTTGGTTGCAACGGACTGCGGTTCAAGCCCCGAGCTTAGAGTTGACATTTAGATATTTAGATATCTCGGGCTAGCACGCATGGAACGCGGTGGCGCAAGCTGCTGCGGAGCGATCTTGGGCAAGTTGCTTACCCATCATTGTCTGTGGGGAAGGCAACGGGAAACCACCTCACTCATCTCATCCCCAGGGGCGTAATGCCAATGAAGCTGCCTTTGGGCAGAGAACCATCATCATAAATTCATTAATAAGAAGACACAAAAGAGAGCCAAAAAACCAAAACTTAAATGAAAGCTAATGAAACAATCGCATTCAAGAGAATCGAAACAAAGCAATTAATTAATTAGTGAGCAGAAAGTGATACATGCATTCTTACAAGTATATTAATGAATTACATTGTTGCATGGTTACATTATTATTATTTTATCATAGCAATGCACACATGTTGAGTTTAGATTAAATAAAAATTCACGCACTGTCAATGTTTTCATGACGTTTCATGATTTCTCTCTACTCACGCATGATTAATTAATCAAGCCCCACATCTGTTGGAACACGCTTGTTTCAAGCTATGTCTTTTCTACGGGCATAACTAAGTTGTCCATTATTCAGATACATCCCACACGCACAGAAGTCACTCCACTCTGTTCCTGAAGAATCTAAAAACTGTACTATTTCAGCTAGGAGTGCTTCTGAGAAGCCTATCGTGTAGAGCTACCATATAAAACTGCCTAAATAATAATAATAATAAATACTATTTATTATAATAATAACAACATATATGTTCAAATTAAAGATGACTCTAGTCTCGCAGTACCTCTAAATCAGTGACAAGCCACTGTTTGCTGAACCCTGTTCCCAGTCCAGCCAGATGAACAACACAGCGAATGAATTCCGGTTCAAACAGTCTCGCCAACGTCACGTCTGTCGTCTGCAAGCAAGTGGCCTTCAGCAGAGCTTTCAAGACCAAATACAGGACCCACGAGTCCTCCACAGAAAATGTCTCACCTACAAAACACAATTCATAAGTTTTTCAACATTTTAAAAACAATCAATTACCCAGAATTATTATCAAGGCAGAGAAGATGATCAAATGGCAACATGCTGGCACAAAGAGACACTGATAATGGGTTCAATACCTTTAGACCCCCCCATAACGTTGACTCAGTCCTCAACTTACTAAGCTACTAGGTGCATCTGTAAATTAGTAGTAGGACATTTAGATGCATGCCTTGCAGGCTGCCATAGAGCCAAATACAAAGTGGTACCAGTGCAACAGTTTAGACATCTCTACGATTAATTATCTTAGTTGTGGATGGTGAGCTTCTTGTCCTCTGTCAGGCAACATCGAATACCTTTTCTGCTGTTGGCCTGTCATTTTCGATTGGACTGCCACCCAACCCCCCCCCCCAACTACGGCCTTGGAGTGAGCACAGAAGGATTGCCATGCAGCAATGTCCCTTGGGGTACATTAAATGCATTGTTACGTTACATTTTATTCATATTACATTATTCAGTAAAAAGTAGGATGATCCATTTGCAAGCAACTCACTTTGTTTCATTTTGCCAACCGAGTCCCTGATGACGTCAGCAAAAGTGAGGACGTGGTCTTCGCTGACGAAGCAATTGTTAAAACTAATCGCTTCAATGCAGATGTCTTTCAACTAAAACACATATGCACAATTCATTATAACTTAGAATGGAACACAACAAACTTAGGCAAATAATATAGCATCTATGACCTTAAAATGGCCGAAATTCAACTAAAAATACCATTTAAGGAAGACTGACATACAATTATGCACATTGCACATGCAATGTCATCAATTGATGCATTACAGCAAACAATAAAACAACTACACATAAACTCACAACAGCATCCTAAGTGACATGAAATTCATAAGCGAAAATTGTGTTATAAATAAATGTACCAAACTCTGCCTACTGACTCTGTTCTCACTGAGCAAAGTGAGTTACCTGGTTTCGGGAGCTTAGTTATTTCTGGGGTGTTGAAGAAACAAGAAGATTAACACGTTCACCGCCCAGTACGAGTTAACTCGTACTGAATCCAGTCATTTAACATGGCGTGTAGGCGGTGAACGTGTTAAGCTAGAAATCCTATACGCTCGGTCGGTAAAGGGTTAAACTAGAATTGCCGATCAAGCGACTTACCGTCTGACGTCGTCGCGTCACTCGGTCGACGACAAGCGTCCGATTCTTCTCCGCAAAATGTTTCATCACAATGCCGTGCTTTGCTTCCGTGCCCACGTCCGTGTATTTCACGAGTGAGCCGAGAGAAAATATCTAAAGAAACACGTACAAAATACATTTGATAAAAGCGCCAGGTGATACACATGTATTAAACAAGCAAAATCAAAGTTTGCCTTTGAGGTTTGCCAACATTAAAGTTTCTAACGAGAATGGCTTTACGGTTTCTTGCGATACAGGTCATCTGAAGTGGACAAAGTACTTTAGGTTATTCTCATGACTTCAGATAACTTCACGGTAACTTTAGTCCTTTAAACATACTCAAGACATGCTACAAGTATGTTTGCATCAAATTCACCATTTCTAATCTATATTTTAGAACTTATTTGCATCCATAATTCCTCTAATTCAGCTAATTCTTGGCTGTCTCTTATCTACACGAATGCTGAGCAGTCAACTGACATTTGAACACTAAAGTTAAATCAATTTCAGCTGCAATGTTAGAATAATTTTACTGTTGCACTTCATTCTAGGTATCTAAAAAATTTCCTAATCTTCAGTAAATTTTGTAAAAAGATTATATTTAAGACTGCAATGCCAGCATCAAATATCATTAACCAGACACCATTCTGATGGTCCAAATTGAAGTGACTCATTGGCAAAACCATGCATATCCAATAGCACGGTGAAGCATACCTTTGCCAGTTAAATGTGAAATAAAATCTAACAACCATTGTTTGTTTATTTGTATGTGCACTTGTTATAGCGCCCCTTCAAGCTCTCCCTACGAGGCACTCCCGAATGCAGAGCGGACACTGCATCGAAGTTTCACGTCGAAGCGCTGAGCAATTGTGAGTGAAGGACTTGCCCAAGGTCCTTACGCGGCAAGGTGGATTCGAACCTTGATCCTTCTGGCTCCAGGCAACAATGTCACCACTACATCACTGCGACCCACAAATGAATTGTGGTTGACTAAAAGTGGATTGCATCACTGAAACACAGAGCACCGACTTTTTATTGACACTCACCTCTGGAAATCCAGCGACAACATACAACGCAAATATCGATTGCAGTGAAGGACCCTGTAAAAAACAGAGAAATTACAATCAATCAATCAATATATCAATCAATTATATTTACAAGATAGCCTGTCAAGAGTAAAATCCTTTTCCAAATATAGATTTTCCAGGGCACAACAGAAAACCAAGAAGGCAAGGTCTTGCTAGCTAGGGTCACCTATGCATGTACAAATATTCTACTTCGAAGATGATTAATTAATGATGGCTCAGTATGCTAAGCTACAAATCGATTAAAAGCCAATGAAAAAAACTGGAAGAAGAAGATTCATGTTTTATCTTCAGATGTTTCTTCATAAGAAGATAATTCTTCCCCAGCTCATCACCTCCCTCATTGTCCCCTTCTTCTCCCACCACTTCTTGTGGGGCGCGGTGCTGTAGTGGTGGTGTCGCTGCCTTGGAGCCAGAAGGTTTGAGGTTCGAATCCACCCTCAAGCCACCGCATAGGGATCCTGGGCAAGTCCCTCACTCGAAATTGCTCAGCACTTCGGCGTGAAACTCCGATGCAGTGTCCGCTCAGCATTCGGGAGCGCCTCTGAGTAGAGAGAGTTTGAGCTTGAAGAGGCGCTATAAAAAGTGCACATACATACAAACTTCTATCCTCTCTTTCACTTTCCTCTCCTTAATCCACCTACATTCTAGCCTTTCTTCTTCTTTCCTGCCTTCTTCTCAGGTCTATTCTTACCTATCCTGTTTCTACCCTTCTATTTCTACTTCTCTCCTTGTCGTTATCCTTGTCTCTCCTCTCCTTTCCTTCCCCTCTTTACCCTACCTCCCCTGCCTGCTAATTCAACAGACTGATGTATTAATACACATTAACAATTACCCGACAAATAAAAACTGATTGTAAAATAAATGAAGTTAGAATTCCAACGATTATAAACGAACGTTAACCTTTTTCAGTTTTGTGATGCTTTCATTCATATAACTGATGATAAGACTCTGCCATTCCAACGATATAAACAGCTTCTGCAGAATCGTAGCCATTGTATTTGCCCACTCAAGACCACTTCTAAAATCAAACAATACACTCGGTTAAACAATGGTCATGCCACCTCACAGATAACAAACAGAACTGTTCAGTTTGATCAGCAACAACTGTGAGAAGCGATTCATAAGTTGTCAGATACAATTTAATACAATACAAAAAGTGTAACAGTCATTCACAAGATTATACAATGTTTGTATGTTTGTATGTGCGCTTGTTATAGCCTCCCTTCAGGCTCTCTCTACTCAGAGGCGCTCCCAAATGCAGAGCGGACACTGCATCGAAGTTTCACGCCGAAGCGCTGAGCAATTGTGAGTGAAGGACTTGCCCAAGGTCCTTACGCGGCGAGGTGGATTCGAACCTTGAACTTTCCGGCTCCAAGGCAACGACGCCACCACTACACCACCGCGCCCCACGCGTATGCCTACTCAAGTGTAAAATCTACTTTACAATTTGCACTCTATAATATGTTTACATAATGACACTCTTAGACTCAGAAGCTCAACAATGCAGGCAGACAAAAGGTGTGTAAACTGCGTATAGTCAAAACGCAAACTCTTCACCAAAAACCCAAGCATTACAACTTTGCTAAAGCCACACACAAATTGTCTGATGACTAGAGTTTCCATGAAGGTAAGTAAAGTAACCAGAAATTTATGTACCGTAGTGCCAATACGACTCACGAAAGTCCAAAGTGCAATTTCTAGAAGTGCATTTATAAGATATCCTTTGCAACACATATGCTGTTTAGTTTATATTTATTTACGTTGCAAATGAACTGAACTTGCACATAAAACCTTTGTTAAATTCGTTATAAGTCACAGGCTGCATTTTGTCAGTCTGAAGTGTTGGTTGGGAAAACAATTGAATTTAATTAGTCGTTTATGAAAAGCATGGAAAGAGGTTAAGTTGTTAAAACTTAAACGAGATTGATAGAATTAGAACACAACCTTTCCAAGCAAGATGCTCCCAAATGGAAGAGATACTGGACAGTCTTGTAACCTTGAGGCCGGACATCTTCTGTCTGGCTGGCTTCTGATTCTGATGCATCGGAATTCAAGCCAAGCACCAGATCAACTAACTATGAAAACGTTCCACAACACACTTCTTAACAATCAGTAGCATGCTTAAAATGCACCATTACAATTCTAGCAGCTCTAGTAAATTAAGAAATAACCAACTATATTTCTTCCTAACCAACTATATTTCTTTCCTAACCAACTACTCAAATGCTAAGTTTTGTTAAAAGCTAAATAAAAATAAATAAAACTCATGCAAAAATAAAGGGAAAAAAAATTAACAAATAGAATTATATTTTTTACATACCATAATGCTCACAGAGTTAAAAGTAAAACAAATCAAAGAATAATATTTATTCTTAATCTAACATAAAATTCAACTCTGCTGTGAGACACAGTAACAGACTAGTTGAATTCTTTGCCATGTAATTTGGAGATACAGTTTCAAGCCATCCTGTTCAGGTTCAAGACTTACACCTCATGCACAACTGACGCTGTTTAGAGATCTCGAGCAATTCCTTTATGCATAAATACTCAGCACTGAGAGACCTTAACAAGCTTCAAACCATGTGGGAAATAACAGGAGCCGGACAAGCTTAAAATCATTTTCAAGTTTTTTAAATTGACTACATACAAGTTACTGATACTAACTTTGTCACTAAATGCAGTGCAACAATCCTTTAATGATCATCTGTAAGCAAATATTCATAGAAATAAAAGAAGTGATCAATATAAAACTTTGAGTCACCTTGCAGCTGGTAGGTATTCGTTGAAGCAACTGACCAATCAAACCCAACGCAAAGTGCTGCATGTTGCAATCAAATGCACAATGGTGCTGGCTGCAATCACGACCGATTTCACCTCTACACAACAGACAATAAAGAAGAGGAGACAATGACTTTAGAACTTTCTTAATAATTCTTGTACAGGTAATAATATTAATTACCTGATTGCTGCAGCGATGCTGTGTCATAACAAAGATGATTAGCATTACTCGTCTCTTTTTTATTTATGCGCACTTGTTATAGCGCCCCTTCAAAATTCCTACTCAGAAGCGCTCCCGATTACAGCGTGGACACTGAATCGGGGTTTCACACCGAAGCGCTGAGCAACTGCAAGTGAAGGACTTTTCAACACAAAAGTTCTGTCCAGACAGGGATTTGAATACCCAACTTATCACATGACCACCAGATTATCATAAGACTCAGAGGAAAGCTTAGCGCTCCATATAATGCTACTTAATTATAATTTGGCACATACAGAGTCAAAAACGCAGAGAACTTAGGCAGCTGCATGACTAACCTGCTCAGCTAAACTAGTAGTAATAAAAGTAAATGGAAATACCTGGCAATGGAGAAGAGCATGTTCATGAACTCTTCGGACACAAACGCTTGGCTAACGTCTTCTGCAAGCCGAGTCTACAACCAATCAAGCAACGTCATAAATAAAAAATGCGGAATTTTTTAACATAAGTATTTATGTTCTTCAGCAGTCCACAATAGGACAAGATCAATCTTACACAAACGTTCAAAGATCAAGATATAAGTCGCTCAAATCCTATTTTTATGCCTGTGGCTGGGCTGGGAGCGCTTCTGAGTAGATTTTGAACTGGCTCTATATAAATTCTCTAAATGAATTCAACAGATACCTGATTGAGTCCATGCATGGAATATAGAGACGGAGATTAAAACCTATCATTATTTCACTCACTACAAACCGAATGAAATCAGATGAAAACAGAGAGAAGAGGAGGAATGCAATTAACTGCACTGAAAAGTGTTGCCTACCTTGTTAGGTTCTGGAATCATTGCACCTAACAAACCCATGATTCGCTCGTGCGAGTAGAGCACAAAGAACTCTTCCTGCATTGTTCTCAAGTGAACATCTTCTTCATTTCCATCTGAGTAATAAAAAACAATAATACAACAACATCATCATCACATGTCAAGTGATTCTCTTCCGCAACTATCATCACAAGTATCATCACATCCATCGTTCTTCATGAATCATGACCAATAAAACCACTACAAGCACCTGTGTCAGTCAAGACTTAACCATTCAAAAATTTCATCAGTGTTTCAAGTTTTTGTAAACATAAATACATCACCTGGTCACCTGGTGCCGTCAGCTACTGGAGCTCTGGCGAAAGCCCTGGTGCATCTTCTCCAGTTGATCCTCTCCCTAGTCGCCTCTCTTAGTTCCTCCAGTCTCATGCCAGACTTTTCCTGTACTTCATCCAACCATTTCTTCCTTGGTCTTCCGCATCTTCTCCGTCCCTCACCGCATGCCGTCATCAGCTCCTTTTCCAAACCGTTAGATCTCATCACATGGCCGAAGTAGCTCAATTTCCTCCAAGTTGCTGTTTGCTGCAGTGTCTCCTCCCTCTCTATTCCGAGCTCCTCGCGCACCGATTCGTTAGTTCTCTTCTCCGTCCATGAAATCCTTAGCATCTTTCTCCAAATCCACATCTCACACGCGTTGATTTTCTTTTCCATATCCCGTGTCTTTGTCCATGTCTCGCATCCATATAGGACGACTGGGAAGATCAGTGCTCTTACCAGTCTTTTCTTTGTTTCCCTGCTCACGTATTTGTCCTTCCAAATCTTTTCCAGACCGTTCATTGCCGTTTTCCCCATTGTAAAACATATCTTCTTCTTTTCCTTCCGGCTAGGAAGGAAAAGAAGAAGATGTGTTTTACTATGTATTTATGTTTACATAGTAAAACATATGCATCAAGATTACTTTTAGACAATGGCTAGTAGGCCGTTGCTACAGAATATCAATAACAACAATATTCTGCAACACACATTAATTACTCTCACATGTTGTTGTCTCTCTCTTCTTGTCTTAAGGCGCTTGGATGCAGCATAGTCAGTTGCCTGTTCTTTTTGTCGATATATAGATTTATTCAGTGCTTAAAATGTAGAGAAAAAAATGTCCAGACACCCCTTACCTTTCCAGGCTGTGCTGGCCTAATAAGTGGCAAGATGACATTCAGATTTGAAAACAAATGTGTAGATGCCGTCCATGACCATCTAGTCACATTTTAAGCATTACCAGGTATATCTATTTAATGTAAATCTGGCTGACAAGACACAACATGGCTGCAGGTACCCTTGGAATTTAGTGGAACTATCGATATGTTCTGAAGTGATACCTAATGCATAGTCATAAAAGTGCCATAGAAATTCTTAAGCTTAGATTAGTAACCTGATAGATTAAAGTGCTGTAATATGCCAAACAAATTTCTGTCGAGGGAAATGGCCACTGTTGTCAAAGGCCCTCGTCAAATCTGGATACATCCATCCAGTAATCTCATAGTTTTCATGATGTCATGACTATAGGTAACTGCTTGACTATGGTACAGCAACTGAATAAAACTAACCAGCCAGTGGAAGAGTGGAGACTGGAGTGAGCATGCAGCATCCCGTCAGCAGAGTGATGACTCGGTTGTAGAGCTGAATGGCCGGTTGAATGTGGTCACAGTCGACTGGATCTTGGTGTTTACTGTAGAGAACGTTGGCGATCGACAGAGCGAGGGACGAATACAAAAGCCAAACGTGGTTGTGAATGTAAGACTTCAGCAGAGAATAGGTTTCTCTTACGAGTGTCACTGAATGAAACAACAAACACAATTCAACGTAAAAAAACAAATCATTTCTTGCATTTGAAAAGTATAATTAATAGGAACAATACAATGACAGCTGATTTGACATTTAAAAAACAGCCTCATGAGAGTGAAAATATTTTAGCGCATAATACGCCGAATATAAAAATATACTCACATTTCTTGGCTGGATAAAGTACAAAGCTGTGCTCTGGTTTATGTTGTCTGAAAACAAAAACATCAAAACCCATGAACTTCACTGCAACTAATTTAAACTCCATTATTATTGAAACATCCGTAAATGTGCATTGAAATTCCAATTATGTCCAACAACGAACATCAGACAGCAATTAACAATTACTTCAAACTCCATAAAAGTTTGCAGTTAAATTATAACATGTCACACATGTAGGCCTACACTATTGTACAGCTTCACCTAAAGTTCCTGGAGACAGAAAACAGACAGACCACAATTAGTATTGCTTTCATACAAGCGTGTCTCCATCTACCCGATCTCAAATTCTAAGTGCTAACCTCTCCTCCTTTGCTTTTCTCAAAACTTATTTCTACTCGCATTGCCTTCTGCACTGAGTGTGAGCCTCTCAACAGTTCACCCTACTAGAGTCACTCTATAGTGCAGTACAATATGTTCTAGATAGTATAGGTTCAAATACACGAACAACTGCTAGAGCTAAATCTTAAACAGTATAATGCAAACTAGGATATAGCAAACATCATCAGAGAGAAGAGAGAGACAATTAAAGTGAATTGGGCATGTTTCCATATGGACAAAGATAGATATATATAGGCAAACGAGTGATTATATTTAGGCAAACAAGTGATTATATTTAGGCAAACGAGTGATTATATTTAGGCAAACAAGTGATTATATTTAGGCAAACGAGTGATTATATTTAGGCAAACAAGTGATTATATTTAGGCAAACGAGTGATTATATTTAGGCAAACAAGTGATTATATTTAGGCAAACGAGTGATTATATTTAGGCAAACGAGTGATTATATTTAGGCAAACGAGTGATTATATTTAGGCAAACAAGAAATATCCTGGAATTCTGGAGGGAGGAAAGGAAGACCATGGAAGAATTGGCTAGAAAACATCAGAGATGAGATGCCTGGAGATATCGTGGGGCAAGATCGAGGAGTTGATGATGGAAGAGAAGAATGGAGATGGAGATGGATTGACCAAAGTACAGACTGGAAGGCTCACTAAGTTTAACATTATAAGGCTTGCTCAGATTTAGCAGTATATGGCTTACTTCGTTGGATAGTGACTGCTATTCTGACATCCCAGGCAGAGATCAAAATCATCGCAAACGTTACAATGAATTCTTGTTCCAATTATAAAACCTTGACAACCATCGCAGCGGAACCTGGAAACAAAAGGACAACTTCGTTATATTTAATTACCATTGGATTACTTTTGGAAAAGTCCTTTATGGACACATGCTTTACAGAACAAATTCAAACACAAAAGTAAAGCAAATTGGTCTGACTGTAATTTCATTCGCCCATTCATTACGATAATTTTCATAGCATCTCTTCAAGGAGATAACTCAGAGGTGCTCCCAATTCCAGCGTGGCCAAATAAAACTGTCCTAAGATCTATGAGAGAGGAAAGCCTGAGAATAAGTTCTAGAAAAGGAGCGGAGCATCATAGGGAGACCATTCATTCTTAAACACTAGATGATGAACACCGATGCAACTTCTCAATTTGCGTATATAACTAAGTTAAATCTGAAAAAAATAGCTTGCTAAATACATGAACATTGAACAACAAGAAAAACAATTCGGACAATGATCGATCAAAGACAAAGAGAATCTCTTACAGGAAGTGAATGAGATCGTGTTCCACGGAATGTCCATCCATTGGAACGATTCCATCCGCGTAGCAGGAGAAGCACAAGTTGACATCCGTACACTCGAGACATCGATACCTTCCACCTGGCAACGTTGTTCCGCATCCGTCACAACACACTTCCACTTCCAGCACCTCACTGTACCGAGCGCTGAACATCTGCACCAACTGCAACAACGAGAAAAAAAATAAAGTTGCATGGTTAGGTAGGAAATGTGCACCTCATCATTGTGGTTCTCACTAAACCAGTACATTTGATTTAACTGGGTCCTATAATTTTTAAGCGTCCTGGGCACGACGTTAAACTGCATCCATCCTCTGCCACAGAGAACCAACAACGTCCCTGTGCCGGTCCTAAGCCCAGACAAAATGAGGAAGGTTTGCCAGATGGGTGGCGATACGCTGGCAGTGAAAAACCAAGACGATTGTAATCCGCCAAAACCACGACACAAGTAACATAGCTACCCAGATGCTTCAAGGTGTCATGATGTGAAGCAGACATGCACAGGTCGGTCAAGACAGACCGATGGAGAGAGTCGGGGGAGAGAGCGTGGGACACAACGGGCATTGACCCACGTTGTCCTTCGTGCCTCTTTTTCACGATTCTCTTCAATCAGACAAGGTGGTTTAGATGCTCCAAGATGTTAATGGTATGGAGCAGACCTGCTGACCGGACCGGTTGAAGCTGGACAACATGGCACGAGACAGACTCAGACAGAGAGTGGCATCGGACTCCTACGGGCATTGAGCCTAAGGATATTGATGATGATGATAATTTTTAAGTTGGTCTGTAATTACAATTATAATGCATACGCTATCTCATGATCTAGAATCAGTTGAAAGCTCTGAACAATTGCAGAAGGACTTGCTCAAGACTCCTACACAGCAACCATGTAACGGAGGTTCAATCCACACTTGTCATGCTACAAAGCGGATGCTCTAACTGTGTCCCGATGTCTAAAATGTTTCTCTTGATTTAGTTTTTGCAATTGGAAATGTTTTCTATTATCATGTAATATTTCCTTTGGAAGAGATTTTCTTATCACAGATGAAACCACGTTACACAGGAACGACCAGTTTCCACTTGCTGTGCAACATTCTCAATTGCTGTTCTCATACAAACTAGCATGGCCATTTTGAAACAGCATGCTAATGAAACAGTCTGACGACACATGAAAATGTATTGCTCTGAAAATCAGTAACATTAACCTTCTTGTGTTCTTTCCGGTGCTTTTCATGCCATGCATTGTAGCCAGTCTTGCGACAATCATCGAGCCACGCCATTGTTGATTTGTATTCCTCCAGTTCTGTCTCTTCATCCACGGGTACCAACGTCTCCTCATGCACTGATAAACTTCCTAAATTCAAACAGGAAAATCATCACAGTCAGTTGCTTCCTAAACACTGGGTGATGCTACTTCTTAATCTTTTACCCGTTTGCCCCGAGAATATCCATTGAAAACGGGCTTAAAATTTAAAAATGAACTGGTAAAGGGTTAATAACACTATGTAGAAGTTGCTTCTTAATCACAATTCCGATGTTGCTTTTAATTACACCAATGATCCTGCTTCTAAGGTGCACAACTATGATTATTTCTGAATTACAAAAACACCAAATTGTATATCAATTTCACTAGTACATACATCTTCTTCTCTCTTGCAAACAGCAATTCGAGTACAGGATCGCTGCTCTCGTCTGGAACTTTCCGCTAGGTTTTGCTCTCTTGCCTACCTTAACGTGCTCTGTAGCCCTACTACTAGAGCTCATCACTTGTACTTCCTTCGTTCGGCTGAACAAGATCTGCTCTCTCCCCTTTTTGCTCACACCTCAACTAAGCAGAACCGTGCTTTCTATGGTAGAATGGTAGGCCTTCAACCTGCAATGGCCTCATCTTGATGACTCCGCTCCCTTTCTAGAACTCCTTCTCATGCACTCCTCTCTCATTTTAAGACAGTGATATTTGGCCATGTTGGGGTTGGGAGTGCCTCTGAGTAGTTCCCCTCGAAGAGGCACCATGTAAATTATGGTAATAAATTAAAGAAAATTACTTATTGATGCTAATGTATAGATTTTTTTGTGCAAATACATACATGCACCTAGCATTTATGTAGCAAATGTTTTAAATAAATTAATAATAAATAATAAAGTGTGGCCTAGAACATATTGGGTCGCTCACCAATTGCCAGTCTGTAGTAGAGATCGGGTAGCTTCAGCTCCTCCAGCAAAGGCATATCATGCAACTACAAAACATATTTCAGTATACAACACAAACTTTTCATATATGACACACTCAGTGCACACCAATCAGAGGTGCTCCCAGCGCAAAAGACCCAGACACTAGGTTACCGTTAATAAAACAACGTAGATACGTATTTTAAAAACCTTAGCGACAAGAGTGCACAGTAAAAGTGATTTGGAAATAAAAGCAGCTCATTGTTGGTTATGTCTATTAGAGAGCATTTATTAAACCAAACTAATTGATGCTGATTGACAAATAGCAAGGCTCTTAACCCTTTACCGACCAGTGTAGTAAATGGTATGGGAAAACCTACATCATTGGAGAGTAAGGGGTTAAACAGAGATTCAAATCATATCCTCTGCATCATCCTGAATAAATCTGATGTTTACCATACCTGCCAGCTGACATCGAGGAAGTGCAGGGTGCACGCTTCAATGTAGTCATAGCATGGAATGCACCTACAACAATTGCATACATTTCTATTAATTACTGATATTAAGAATTATTTTACATGCCGTCTCTTGAAAGTAATCTACTCAGTAGCACTCTTGGCCCAATCACAGCTAAACAGGACAGTTTGAGATTCTTAAGGAACAGAGTGGAGTGACCCCTTGTATACTCTGCACATAGTTCTTTTACTTAGTAGCTTCAGAACTTGTACACTACTGCTACACCACTGTACAAGATATGTAATATGTATGTATGTATATATGTATGTACATACGCACGTACATACGTGCGTACGTACATAGTACATACGTACATATGTATTGTATGTATGCGTATGGTCATTTATACAACACCTTGAATGAACCTCATGAAGGCACTAAAGCTTCATATGCTATCCAAACATCCAAAAACCACATTCAATATCACAGAATCATTTCCGCAGAAAAAAACGACCATATTATAGTAATTGGCAAAACATGGAAGTTGGAGTGACTGGGAAAGCGTCTCGCTAACCTGTGAAGACCTCTTTTAGAACCTTCATCGACGGCCTTAACGATGTATCGCACGAACGCATAAAAGCCACTGCGAACTTTCTCCTCCAGTTCCAACCCACAGCCATCCAGTCCCTCAGCGTAATGCCTTGAAAACTTGTCCTGGAAGTGCAAGACCTCTTGAAAGAGTAAGACCACAGGAACCTAAGTAAAAATGAATGCACAACAAATTATTCACACTCGCCTTGCCAACTATTTGTGCATTACATGCCCACATACTTGCTTTCCTTAACCCTTTAATACCGAGATGGTAGTACAATGGTATGAGAAATCCTATACCCTACGGCAGCGGTTCTCAACCTTTTCAGACTCACGGACCCCTTTTTAATTTTGGGTCTCGGTCACGGACCCCCAATCAAATTTGGCGCGTTTGGCGCATTATCGCGACTCTATTGTCCTATATAATAGTAGGCCTACATGTGTGTTATAATATAACCTGTAGCCTATGCCTCTGCACTCCTAGTACAAATTTTTATAACTGATAAGATTAGGACTTGCTCGCGGACCCCCAGGCAGATCGCCGCGGACCCCCAGGGGTCCGCGGACCCCCGGTTGAGAACCGATGCCCTACGGCATTAAAGGGTTAAAGAACTCTGCTGGAAAAGAGTACCTCATGGACTGCACAATGCATTTATTAAAAATACTGCAAAGCAAGCAATATATCCAGATTAAGAGCAGACAATTGTGTGGAGTAATGCTCTAAAAATACGCATGCATCAGCTTAGTACAAAATATTATAATGCTCAAGAATCACCTGGAAAATGTTGGAGGTTGAACCAGAGACAATCTCAAGAAACTCCACCAGATGGCTAAAGACCTTTGCTACAGATTTCGCATGATGCTCACGTCTGCTTAGCAGCTGCTGGACTCTGCAAAATTGAAACAAAATGCTGAAGACAGAGATTCTGAACAAGTAATTCCAGATTTCAGGCTAAAAAAATCCACACATGTATACATTAATTTAAAAATAAAACAATAAAGGAAACTAAACATGGCTCTGATTCATATAAAATTTAATAGAGTTCAGAATATAACCGTCATTGTAATTATTATTTTTCTGTACCAATGTCTCTATGAGCTCTCGTTAATTACAACATAATTATTATTTAGAGATCACTATTGTCATCATTAATAATTTAATTAAATAGCAACTTTCATCTTGCCAACTGGTGTCAAATGACAGTTCATAAATACCAATTGCAGTAGTCATATCAAAGTCCAGAAGATCATCCGAGATACATTACGCAGTAAAACTAAGCAAACATGCTGCAACAAGAAGCAGAGGCCTTATTAAAAGCTTGAAATATAATAGTGCTCAGCTAATTGACAAATATCCAGTACAGCACACTGTTACCTTTCGGCTGACCAAGCAGGATCCTGAATGAAGTCCAAGACAAGACGAAACGATGGATATTTGTCAAAAGTGGATTCAACCTAAAGTCACATCAATGAAAATAAAAACAAATTACTAAACGACAGTCAAAAGAACAGATCTTTACCAGTGCTGGCTTTTTCATACAACAGGTGCTGTACAATTTAATGAATCCAATTGCAATACGATGTCATGCACAAATAGAGCAGCATTCACTTTTCAGAACAGAGAAAGTTTAAAGCTACTCACTATGTGACCTTTGTCGCTGTTCAACGATGGAACTCGATTGTAAAGCTTCATCGCCTTTCGGTCACATTTAGACTTCTGCTTTGAATAAACAAAACACACATAATAACAGATCAGCTTAATTGGTGATCGGTTAATTGACCTAATTAATTACCTAAGTAAGTAAGTAAGACATTTAATATTAACAGAGCATCAACATTATTGGATCACAATAACAGTTTAATAACAATAAATTATACAAACTCAAACCTTAAATGATGCCAAAAATTAAAAGGTCAATCCAAAATGGTCATACAGCGCTGATGATGCCAATGCCAGACAAATCTTTTTCTGTATAATATTTGCCAGAAGTCGCAGTGCTAAAACGAATAAACTGAAACTGTAGGAGACTATTATGGCACAAATTGAAATGAACTAAACATGATTGATAGCTTAAGAATTGATATATACAAATCAAACAGTCTTTTTTATTTTTGTTTGTTTGAATAGTCAAGCACCTCAAAAACCTGTGCTTTAACAGTATGGAACAATATTAAGTAAGCGATTACCTCTGGCCTCTGATGTATCTTTGTCATTCCTGCAAATCTGAGAAGAAACGCAGACTTCTCCTTCACGGCAGCAACGGCGTCGTAAGACTCGGAAGATTCAAGCAATGTAACCTTCTCTCGGACTCTTTCAGCAGACTGCAGAGCAGATTAAAACAGATAAATTTATTAGTATTTGTTTTAAAAAAACAAAGAAAGTTCTGCAATGTTAGTCTTTTACTAATATTCTAAAACAAGATTTGCAATCAGAAATAAATTTTGCTTACAAGTAAGAAACTCCAGTGATATCTGCTTCAATATATATTTAATAAAATAACTATAATTTAACTAATTTTCAATAAATGTTCTTAGAAATTAAACACACACTCTCTTACCACAAACGACCTTCTCAGACTTTCAGCGGTACTGTATGCCTGCAAAATTCCTTCGGACAATTTGCCATTTCCTTCATCCTTAACTGAAAGTAAACAACAAAATTCACATTAAACAATTCTATTGTAAATAGCCACAGCCTTAAAATAGCCAAGACCAACCTACACTGACTTCAATACTGTAAACCCTTTTAACAATATCGATATTCAATGAAACTCCGTTACTGCATGATATCGACCAGCGAATCCAGTTCATACACAATGTTACTATCTCGCATTGTGATGCCAGGAGATCAACCTGTAGAAAATATTAACATGTTGCATTGTTGCAATCTAATGAAAATGACAGTGACAGATTACGGAGTTGCGAATGCAGATGAAACCGCTAATGCATATTGGACACAGAAGTTTCCAATACAGCAGGAACAGTAACTCAGTATCTCAGAGAACAGAGCGTCTACTACATAAAATTATTCACCTATGACTTTGCATCACATCCCCACTCCACCCATACAAGTAACAGTATGTGTTAATTTGAGACATGGCGGAAAAAGAAAATACCAGCATTTGTCAGCCTTTATAGTCCCCTCTCCACCGGCTCATGGCATATTCCTTTTACCTGGGCTGACCACAGCAAGTATCTATGTTTAAAATATAAATATATATGTATATATATATATATATATCAAAGTTTGGGACCGTTTGTTCCAACCAGGATCAGTGCAGCAGAAAAATGAAATTTTCTGCTAGGGGGATAGATGAGATGGAGGCATTCTCTGAGATAAAATTGAGTACAGTCTGAAAGAAAATTAGACAATTTAAGACTTTAGTGATGTGGCAAGAACTCATACTGTATCTGTCGATATCGTCATGAAGCGCCTGTGTATGCCAAAGCAAGGCACAGAAGACATGCACCACTGCGTCGCTAACCACTGCACTTCCTATGCACATATTCTGGTTGGCGCCGAAATGATGCTCTTTACATCTGCAACGTAAAAAAATGCCTGTATCATACAACAAGAAATACAACAATCTTCAACATATACAAGCATGTTTATAAACAAATACACATACAAAATAGCTACAATATGAAGTAGACAAAGCAAATGGCACCTAATAATGCATACAGCCAGAAACAAATATATATTATACAATGTTGCATAGAATAATACTTCTTTCTTAGTTCAGTTACTTTGATTTCTGTTCTCCACTAACATTTTTTAGTGAATAAAGCAACCAAGGAAAGAACAGCATGAAACTTGAGTAAAAAACATTAGATGCATAGGATGGTGACTTACTTGGACAAGAATAATTTAGTTGTTTCATTGGAACTGTCAAGAAGATTCGAGATGAAGATGCAGACAGGTGATGTAACATCGCACACCTACAAATCCAATCAAAAATCTACCAATCAACATCAAAACACTCAACAATTCACAAGCTGAATATTTCACAATTTCCTGAATTAAAATCAAGTTTTTGTTTTACTAGAAGTTCTTTGCGATAATAAATAATTCTTGGCTAGATTTACAAGAAAAGATTAAATAACAGTTTTAAAATGTACCAGATTGAACAATAAAGATATACGAGCAAATAATCTTTATATAATTTTCTACACTCATCCCAAAATATAAGCAAAAGACATGGACAAAGACAATCTTAGGCATATATTCCATTTGAACAATTGCTCTTAATATCTGAGAGCAGTGTCTATCAGTTTTTCTTACCAATAAATGAATACAATAATAACCAATGGGTGTCTCAAAGCCACGTGTATACGCTAAAACATTGGAAAAGAAATAAACTATTCACCAGAACGCCAGACGATGATTTCTGGAGATTCCCCGACTGAAATCCCGATCGAAACAAAGTCGTCCAGAGATCACTTCGCAGCAATTCCAACTCAAATTCTTCTTTACTGTCGGGCAAGTCACACTTCGGCAAAACTACAATTTTAAAATAAGAAATCTTTCTACATGGCATTAACTTGAATAAACGAGCGTATGAAGGCAATGAAAAAACTTGGAGATGCGCAAAAAAGTCAAACAAGAGAGCTAAGCATGAGATCAGTCTGATTAAATCTTCAGTTGCACTTCTATGTGACCTACAGCACAAAGCTTTCTCAAAAGCTTTTAATATGTGCCATTTAGGTCAGTTTAGCTACATTTCAGACTGAATTAAGCAACATAACTTAAACACAATATATGGGTACTTAACACACTGTCCACTGTCAATTAAAATGCATTGTTTCTCCCATTCCAACTACAACGATACACACACACGGCCCAACGCACCGCCAGACACACCGACATAAGTACCAGGATTTTATGCACTCGATTCATTTATATAGCGCAACGAAAAGCCTCTCGAAAGTGCAGGGAAATCGTTTGGCCAAAAGATGAAAACTAACTTAAAAGTAAATAAAAAGTTCAGACGACTGCTAGCCAAATGCCAGATCAAATTTAAAGTAATAAGCTGGACTTTTAAACCATAGAAAACTAGGTTCAGGAATTTGTAGAATTCAATGCCTTCAGCTCCTGTGTCCTTCATATGTAGAATCAAAAGCCAAGAAAGGTCCAACTAACTACAGAAATTGCTTGTTAAAAATCATGGTGCTTCGTTCAACTTTACATAGTCAATAGGCTTCTAATGAACAGTCATCAGTCTCATATTTAGAGTACTGGTTCTGGGCCTTCAGTAGGTATAGCATGCATTTGGAATAAATACAATAAATAATTAAGGAATGCCTTGCCTTTAGTGATGTCAAGGCAAGAGCCAGAGAATTGTCCGATGAGTTTGGCAAGATTGAGGTAGGCGTCAAACATCCAACACACAGGAACGTCGCTGCTTCCTTTCGCAGTCACCTGACATTCATTCAATGCACAAACAACAACAGATACAGTGAACAAGACATTAAAGAAAGAACTTATCTCTTATTCTGCTATTTAAATATGGTATTTGATTGTATTTGACCATTTATAACGTGCATCTTGCAGCAAGAGGCTTTCAGACGAGCTCCCAGGGCATGCGACCTGAGAGAAAAGGTAGGATTCGAGGCAAGATAATCTTGAAAGGGCAATATATATCAAATTCACAATTGATTGTGCACAAAATGAAGTCAGCATAAAAAATGCATAAATAAGATAGAAATCCAAAACAGCACCACCGAAGCCACTTCATTCAATCACGTTCTGACAAGAACTTCTGTCCATTTCTACAGCAGCTCCCCACAATCTCAGTTATTGACTAAAACTCAGAACACAGGCAGATCCAACGTAATCTGAAAAAATTCTGAACAATCCATCCGATTTCCATCGTCACCTTGAACTTGTAACCCCATTCGTTGTTGCTGCTGTCAGAACGAAAGACAAACTGAAGTCGAGATCCGCCTTCAAACGTCACCTTCAGCGGCCATTTATCAGAGTCCACCTTCTGATCGTACCGCGTCTTGTTACCTCTCGCATCGGTAAATTCAAGGTAGTCATACCTGTCCATAACACACATATATATATACTGATACATCCAGATATTTAATTTGACACCTTTTAAGCACCTCATACAAGTGTAACTTATGCTAGCTAATTGGTGTCAAAGTCATAAAGAGCAAATTTCTCAACAAGCAACAGAGCTCAGATAACCAAAGAACACCACTAGTACAAAGTTCAACATATAATTTATATAGAGCCCAACTAATGAATTTCCATTGCGAATTTTCATTCATTCCTTTAAATATTAGCACGTGAATACAGCACTCCTTAAAGAAAGCTACTCAGAGGCACTCCTAACTCCAACATGTCTAAACAGAATAATTTCACGTTCAATGGAGAAGATTTCAGGCAGAATCCCAGGGTGTAAAGTGTAAATGGAGCTCTAAATGCTGCAAGAATCGCGAATAATACTGTGCTGTGATCTTATCTGAATGAAGAGAGCAAAGAAGAAAATTGAATCAAAGATAAAAATTTCATCAGAAACATAGCACTCACTTCTCAAACATCACCTTTTTCTATATTCACATTTGTAGAAAAAGCTAATGCTATGGATAAGTGTATGTTACTTAATTGCATAAATGTTTTACGTTGAGCTTAAGTTAAAGCTACTCATTAGAAGTTTATCCAATGCTTTAGATATTGAATCTCGTAGAAACCTTTTCTCAGTTTCACATTGAGGATCGAACTCTACAACAAACGTCGAAGCTCCAGGACAAGAAAACACCTGAAAAAAATAACGGATATTAAATAAAAGCACAAATAAAACAGAATTCACATAACCAACTTCCTCTGAACAAAGCTGTGGCCTCAGAAATATTCATAAAGTAAAGTTTTCAGTAATACTGACAGAAATATCACAACTTCTTTTCTAGTGCATTAAATTTAATTGGTCATAAATGTTATTAATATATAGGGAAAGCTCAAATTTAAAAAAACATGCAAAGCTCATGCAAGATTTATAATCCATAACTTTCAGTCTAGAACAAATGAAAACTTATTTGAAATAAAGCGTAAGATGGTCAGTCAGTATTGTTGTAGGTTGTTGCAATTTTTGTCAATCATTAAACAGTAATGCACTTTTTTGGTTTTGATGTTTCAGTCACAAGAAACCTCATCAATATGAATGTTACAGCGCTAATCGACTGATGATAAAGCTCAAAGCTTGCAACAGACATACCAAAGATGAATGAAACATCGCCTAACGATAACTGCAAAAAACAGCTTTTGATTCAATAGAGATTTAGTCTTCCTTTGTTCATCAGTAAACTAGGGATACACACACACTGTATATGCTTGCATGTGCAATGTGCATCAAGGAATAAAAAATGCTATGATAAACAAACAAGCATATGAACAATAAAGAAACACCTGAAGAAAATGCATAAAAAATTACAATATATCAGTACTTACAAAACACAGATACAACACATAAACAGACACACTGAAAGCGTTTAAAAACACAGATAAAACAACACACAGATAAACAAATACACAGATAAACAAACACAAATAGACAAACACACACAAATAGATAAAGACAAACACTGGGTGTACAACTGTACATGCATGGATAAAGAAGTGCACACAAATCAGCAGCACAGACCTGTACAACGTTTAGATTGTTCTCGTAATTATGACTAGATTCCACATCCCACACTTTGAGAATTCCCTTATCTGCTTCCATCTGTCTCCAATAGCCACTGTCAACCTACGAACCAAACACAAACATTTATTCTCATTCATTTCATCCTCGATAAAGAAATAAAACAATAACAGAGGCAAGAGGAAACAAAAAGCAAAACAATTACAAAAATTCTTCTCTATTAATTATTGCTCAGACTCACCGTCTCAATCATTTTAGATAATTAATTTAAACTCTAACAATAAAAAATTGTATAAGCAGATGGAATTAAATTTTCAAATATGATTGCTTTCCTGTGAAAAGTGTACATACAATTCGATTGACCAAAAAGTACCTGATGAAAGAATTTTGGTAATTTCAGAGAGATCTTGTGCAGCTGATTCATAACAGGCATTAGGTCGGACAGCAGGTCACTTCTCTTCAAGCAATCCATGTAATTACATAAGTGACTGAGTAAAACCTAAAAATCAAAAACAGAATCTTCAAGTTAAATAATATTGCAGGCAAAGGAGCAATACTACCTTCGGAAACATAATAAATGAATATATACCTTTCTAAAAAAAACAGCACTTCTCAACTTCTCATCCTAGCCAAAGGATGTGCTGCAGAAAATAAGTTAATGAAAGAGACTTAATGGATAAGATGCTAAGTGTATACAAACTCAGTCTAAAGTAGGCTGACCAGACGTCCCAGTTTTCCCGGACAGTTCCGGTTCTCTGCTAGCTGTCCCGGCTGCCGGGAAAGGTAGGCAAAACTCTAAATATGTCCCGGTTTTTAAAAACTGACCTGACTTTCCGATCTTATACTTTGACAATTGCAGTATTTAATGAAGATCAAACATATTCTTTTCTTTTGGCTTTTTTTAATATAGACAATTTGGAGTCAAAGGCATGTTATTCGAAGGTCGAACTTTAATGTGTCCTTTAATTTAAAAAACCATACAAAATCACAATAATTAAGACAGGTTAAAACTTCCGCTCACCAACTGACAAAACGTTGAATAGAGGAAAGATGCTTTCAGCGTATCCATCAGGATAGTCTAAAAACATAAAAACATTTCTCAGTCAGTCTACTTCTTCAATATACTTGACTTAATTAAACACTTAGAAACATATATATTTACAAACTATATTTGAAGCAAAAGAATCAATAGCAGTGGATTTAGTTTTGTTAATCCTTTAACAACGAGTGTGTACTAAAAGTGATTGGAAAACCAGTGCAACTCGTCATTAACAGGTTAAAGTGGTCTTTAAAGAATTTCAAGTAAAATTTGATAAGGCTTTTCCAGTGGATTCTAATTTCTTACTTATACTTAACCCTTTAATGCCGGAGGGTATAGAATTTCCCATACCATTTACTACCATCTCGGCATTAAAGGATTAAGGAACAAGTGACTAATGACTTGTGCAATGTGCACAGCGCTTTCCAGTGGTCACCAAATTCAGGAATCCATGCAAATGAACAAAAAAAGCAACCTCTTCATATTGCAAAATCATAGACCACTACTGTTACCATTCTCCTCCTCATCACTCACATGCTGATGTGGTCCTGAGGGAAAGATCCTACTGAAGCACCTCACTAACAAAATGCCAAGATTTTTTCGACTAGTGCTGCAGGGGTCATCCAATCTTACAATTGTAGATGTATGTATGCATACTTGTTATAGCACCCCTAAACCCCCGCACCCCACACATGTAGTGATAACAAAGAAAGTAAATAGAAAGATTCTGGAAACAGAAACAGCACAAATAAAAGATTCTCACCATTTGCTCAACACTGTAGTCTGCGTAAACTTCCAAGGCGCTAATCACTTTCGGCGAGAGCAAAGCAACATCTGAAACCCAGAAAAGAAATTTAACAGCACTGCATTTCTAACTATGCAAAACTACAACAATTTATTTAGACTGTTTCCTAAAGACTGACACATCAAATACAGAAACGAATACGAGTGAAGTAATTTAGATCGAATTTATTTTCAGTTGGGCAGATAAGGAGACACAGTGACCAGAAGCAATCCCAAAAATGATGACTGTGCTAAGAGGATGCCAAGTGCTGAGAACTGATTAAATGTCATAGATACGGTAAGTGGAATAGATGATGTCAACAACAAAAACTACAATTAAGATTATGATGATTTGGTTATCAACATCTTTGCTGCTCATCTTGATCTTTGTTTCCAGGACTGATATGTGTCCAACATCAGGCATTTTCAGTGACTGGCCCCTCTGCTTGAAAAAACCTTCCTCCCTTTACTCAGGACTTAATGACTCGTTCTTTCTCATCAGTCTCTCGTTCTTTAACACATTGGCCACTGGTTTGCTCTGTTAAATGACTCAATTTGGTACGTGTCAAAGTGTTAAGGACATTTCTTTCCCCTGGAATTTCTCTGATCAAAGTACTTTGGAATAATTATTCTGTGAGAGCTGCTATATAAATTATATAATGTCAAATATTATATTCACTGCCATAATTGCATTGTGTTAGTTCAGGCAATAAATTGAATTGAACTGAAATTTAATAGGATACGCTGATGATGATGTAGAGATGATGCAGATGATGTTCATGGTGATGCTGAAGCAATATCTCTTACAGTTCTTGATGATGGTTTCTGCCGTCTCAACTTGCGACCGATCGTCCAATTCCATCTGACAACAGCACCAAGTGAAGAGATTCGTCTGAAGTGAGCCGAGCAGATGCACGAGATGCGACGATTTCTCCGACTGCGTGGCCGTCTGCATCAGCGTCAGACATTCACGATACGCGACGGACACGAGCGTTCCCATCACGCGCAACACCTGAGATGCCTCCAAACTCTGCGAAACATATTATACGACAACATCGTTTCTTACACCAATTAAGCAGAATAGGATGCTAACTTAACAAATACATTGCCTAGAGTTGCTGTACATGCTTAACACATTGGCCGCTGATTTGCTGTGTTAAATGACTCAATTTGGGACGAGTTAACAAGTCCCTCGCGGCCAACGTGTTAAGAACTATATTCTCTTTCAAACATGTCAAACAGCAAAAGCAGTTAACATGGATAGATATATAGGTAGCTAAATAACCTACAAATGCATCCTTACACATATGCTATTCTCTGTAGAGTAAAATAGTGTGAAACAGTCAACAGAAGTAATTTGATATTCGATTTATGGAGACGAAA
Source organism: Lumbricus rubellus (assembly GCA_945859605.1). Classification (NCBI taxonomy): domain Eukaryota; kingdom Metazoa; phylum Annelida; class Clitellata; order Crassiclitellata; family Lumbricidae; genus Lumbricus; species Lumbricus rubellus. The sequence continues at coordinate 28,113,514 of OX243817.1, read as the reverse complement.
CTACACAAGAAACAACACAACACTACACAAAATACAGTGCACTGAACACAGGTATACCTTAAATGGAATGCTATATTCCAATAATTATATTGAATCATAATACAGATGTGGATCAAGAGTGGATCAGTAAAAGCTGCAACCTTACCTGATTAGGCGATGTCGGTAGATCAAGAAGAGCACTAGGGTCGACATTACTGAAGAACTGACAAAGTGACTGAAAGGTCAAGGTGACTGACGGAGCTTCATTCGTATCCTACATGGAATAACACCGATATCAAAATTTATATCCCATTAATTATTTAACCACAGCACTGAATTCAAGATATTCAAGTAAGCTGACTGAGTGTGTGTGGCTACTAATTGCAGACACTAAATAGGTCCAATTTATTACCCTGGTTTTGCATTTCAATTTACGCAAACGTAAACAAGTGCATGTGGGGAACTTGCGAGCCATACACCACCTGCACCATTTCAGAGTATGAGCTATATTAACTATATTAATCACACTTTTTTAAACGAAAAGTAAAAGAGTCTAACAGATGTAAAAGGTTACAAATACAATGTTTGACTCAAAGGGCGAGTGCTAAAACGGTCTAAGCCCCTGCTAACAAGGGTCACCCTAGAAAAAACATTGAATTTGAACAGTTATGAGAAGGCAAATGGGAAGTTTAGGTGTAAAAATACACAAATAAGAGAAAAGTTTCTACAGAACAAAAGCTTAACTAGTTAACAAGTTAATTAGCGCATTGCACACAGCAAAAAACATTTTACACTACATCTACAATACGAAATGTGATTACACTGATGTCTTTGATGAGAGAAAAGAGTTGCTTGCTTCTTGCTTCTTTATCCGGGAAAAACACAGCCGCACCTTAAAGAAAAGAAAATCAGCAAATTAGAACCTACAGCAAACCAAACAAGAAACTATGCAACAGCATCTGAACAGCACAAAATAACTTAAGACAGAGAGTGCAACTGAAGAATAGAATATGAAATTATGAATGGAGATTGACGGGATTGACTGACCATCAGTGATAACTTCTTTGACCAACAGCAAAAGATTGCGACTAACTGCAGTGTCATCGAATGGTCGATCGCTGTCCACCAGATGGCACAAGTGTCTGAAGAAAGCCTCAGTCGCATCCTGATTCAATCAGACAAGAAGACATTCATAATGTCAGAACATTCAATATCAGACTTGTAACAAGAAATTCACAACACAACATTCTGCAGATTCTGTGGTCAATAACACAATACAATACAATCGAATTTAATACTGTACTCCCTCCACAGTTCAGACTATCACAACCTATGTCTTGGAGAAAAAGTGCATGGCTACTTCTGTCAACTCTGAGTAGGTCCATACTGTAGGATAACTCTGTCACATTTCTATGCAGTCCAAAACTGAAACAGTCAAGGCAGTACCAAGTACAAAGGAGCAGCTGGAAGTACTGACCTGGTCTTTGTCCACCAAATGAGTTAAATAGGGGAACAAGGCATGCACCAGCTGCAGAACAAGTCCAGCTTCCACAGGGCTGAAAGACAAAGCATACACTTAGGATACCACAACATGCACGTGCAGTTGACAATTTATATAGCACCAGTTAAATAAATCTCCTAAGCACTAATTCTACCTTAACAACAGAAGATTTTTCTATCAATTACTTGGCAGTATTATGTCGGTATCAATCGTCTTCAAGGTTCACAGAGACTAAAAATATTATTATTATCATTATTAAATGGGCTCCCTGCGGAACTACATCTAATGCCTAGAGCCTTTGAGACTACGTTCTACTCTGCTCACTTTAGCTGTGGTCGGGTCGGGAGCGCTTCTGAGTAAATACTCTTGAAAAGGCGCTATATAAATGTCTGAAATGAATGAATAAATAGATTTATAACAAGAACAAGGTCACACCGAAATGTGAATCTGAGATGCGGGATACATGCTAAGAATAGGTTGTTGAATTTGGCATCACATAAAGCAAAACTGCTGTCCCTACAGGAATGGCCCTGAAGCCAATAATGAATCAACACCAAGGAACAAGGCATGGGTCAACGCATACCTGCACTCACCCTTTACACTGATGATGATGATGATGATGATGATGATGATGATGATGATGATGATGATGATGATGATGTAAAGTCTGTAAGGCCATCATGTTGCACTTAATGACGAAAACTGACTGGACAGCTTAGCTCTTGTTTACCATTAAACAAACACTGGTCATCTTGTGCTATTGTCACAGTTAATATTAGTTGTACCTCTGTTTTAAAAAAGAAATACGTGTATTTAATTTTTTTATCAACAAACCTGTTTTTGATCGTTGAATAGAAATCCCAAAGAATTTTCATCGAGATGTCGGACATGTTGAGAGTCTGCGTGGACGCTACATGAGTGACTGGCTTCACCTGAAATACAAAGAATTAAAAAATATAAAATAACAACCCAATTCAACTGAATAATCACCATCCCACAGCATTAACACTTTCCAACCGGAATTGTTTTGATACCTATCCTGTTAATCGGATCACGGGTGACCCGGTCCGGTGGAAAAGGGTTAAAGAACAAGTCATACCACAAGCTACATACAGATATACTAATGATGATGATGACGATGACAATGACGTGCTAACATGTATACTAATTGGTAGACAAAAATTAAATGCGCATATGTCATAAACGGAAGCCAAATGCTTTCATTTGTGACTCATAAACAATGACTGACTCAAATATAAAAAAATTTGCGATGCACCACTTCTCAGCTTCCAATAAGTAATAGCACGTATTGAATTCCTCCTCAAATCTAATGGACTCTGCAGGTGTTAATAAGCATACGGCCAATGGAGACTTCAGTCAAACAGACCTGATCTCTGGCCAGCGAGACAAAAAATGCCAGCGCCTGTTGTATGATGCACTGACAAGATGTCGCTGAATGGTCGGCAACTGGTGAACGCAGCTGAAACCAATCAATCAATCAATCAATCAATCAAAATTTATATAGCACCCCTTCAAGGTACCTGCTCAGAGGCGCTCCCGGGCAAGATCAAGCGAAAAAATAGTCTTCAACAGTTTGTGAAATTGAGAAAAGCTTGGAAACATATAACTGACAAATTATCATCATTGTCATCATCATCACCATCACCATTATCATCGTTGTCGTCATCATCAAGCATCATCAAGCATCAAGTGTGCCAAATCCCATTTCATGCAAAGGCACTTAGTCTTCTCAAGCTAGTTGTGAATGCGAAAAAATAGTATGTGTCAGGGTATACCTTTATTAGCATAACAATACCAAGAACTCATCAACATCTTCATCGGTGCAATCAACATTCCTAATTCGGTAATCTAGAACTACCAGCATGTACCCCATTTCAGTTACACTGCTATGGATACTTCAACAACATTGTCAATGTTAATGCTTCAAATCACGGCTGTACAGTGAATTTATCTGCATACCATATTAGGAATATCATTTATTCTGGGTGGTTTCAAGGAAGATTTAAAACACTGTGTAACAAATTTTAACTTTTGTCTTGCTACTGGAAAAACTTCAGCTGTTTCTTATAGAATTGGACCTCCTGAATGCAGTGGTATTGTTGGTTTTTTTGCAGCACGTCAGGTTTTTGAGAAAACCGAAATATTTAGTTTAGGCATACATTTGCATTACACACCTTTTTAAAAATTATATTGTAATTATGGACATCTAACAAAATGGACATTTCAAAACAAAACTATCACTGGTTTATGTTTGTATAAATGTCAAAAGAGTCTCTGATCAATATATTTACTGTTAAAACAAAAATAAGTAATTAATTATTAAAAATACATGTTTATGAACACTGATGTTTTTCACATCTCCACTTCTAATTTATCAACAAAAGCAAATTATTCAGAAATGCTTCAGGTTTTTGCGCTTATAAGACAAATCTGTCTCTCGTTGCAAGAACCAACAGTAGGCTACCATCATGCAGGAATTTAACTTCTTCTGCTTTCCATCACCTTGCTGTCCTGATGGAACCTTTCTCCATGCTCATCACTGATATCGCCCAGATTGGATGCAAAGAAATCGAGATCAAAATGTGGAAAGTGCATCTTCAGTGACATTCTAGCATACTTAAATTCATATGCTGTCAGCATTTTCTCTACAAGCTCGGCAACTTTTTCTGCTCTTTGATCACTAAGAAAGTTCTTGACAACGAACGTCGAACACGAATGCTTTCCAGGCTGCTAACTCATCTGGCTTCAACTTACTTCTGAACTCATTGTCACGCATAAGTTCACGTATTTCTGTACTAACAAATACACCCTCTTTAAGTTTGACTTCGCTTTTCTGAAGACTAAACTTATTTCTCAGATGCTGAAAATCATCACCTTTTGTCCATTGCCTTAACTAAATTCTCTATGAGTCCAAGTTTTATGTGAAGTGGTGGAAGAAAGACTTTCCGACAGTCAACTAACGGCATATGATTCACGTTGTATGATCTACCAGGTATGGTTTCGTCTCGCTTAGGCCATTCTTTTTGGCTATAGTGGTTGGCATCATCACGACTGTTGTAAAGACACAAGAAGCATATTTATTTTGGATAAGCTTATCCAAGCTGTATGCCAAAGAAAGAGCGAGACAACTTTGAGATTGGTATGGCGTTCACGAAACATAGAAATATTTTGTCTTTCTGTAGCAGATCCCATTGTTTCATTGTTTCTTGAACCTAACACCTCTGCTTTTTTCTTTGACAATGACAAGTCTCTCACAAGATCGTTCAGGTCTCCCTGAGTCAACAGGACCTGGTGAGGCTCTTCATCCACTTCAGGATGAAAAGACTCAGCGAAAGGCATCTTCTTCCGTTTACCGTTCAACCACTGTGTTAGTCCTGAATAGCAAATAGTAGGCTACAACACACATGAGGGGTCCATGACGTATCCTGGTCACCAACTTGACAGTCAAAGTAATGCTTGTAAGCAGTTTCGAGCCCTTGAGTAAGATTCTTTCGCTGGTTGTGTGTATTGAATTGACCGCAAACATAACAGAAATTGTCAGTGTCATTAACACAACTTCTTCTGCTCATAATTATAATTTAGTAAGTCCTTTTGTCAGAAACAAACCTACAAAAATGGTTTAATTTGAATGATTCAACGAATTGAGTCGAACTAAAGTGTCGTGTTAAGCATCAACTAAAATCAAATGACTCACTACAGCATAATTCAATTAATTACAATAATGCAATTACGAAAACATGAACAGCCTCATAACTAAAAATCTGGACGTGCTGGACAAAAACGGATTTCAGATTTGGAATCAGCACATCAAATTTAGTAAGGTACAGTTCACAGAATTTTAGTAGCAAATAGCTTGTTGTGCAGTGAAATATGTTTGGGTGTCTAATTCTAGAAAGATAATTTGCTGTCACTAGTCACCTTGCACACTGAACTAATGTTCGCTAAAGCGTGGAATAAATACTTTACTTTATAATTTAGAAAGACCTGATCTCTAGAAAGTAGTTTTAACTTACAATGTCATAAAGGCTGCCCATCTGAGAACTCTTTCGATCAAAGCCAAAGAACTTGATGCCAATGATGCCGAGCCTCTCAGCACTTGAATTCCGTGCCTCCAGAAACTTAATAAGCACATACTGAAAAACACAAATTAACAATCACAATTCTGCCAATCTATAAAAATATATGACTCCAACTGGCTTTAAATTTGTTAAAACAATCAGACACTTTCGACAGTGTTATACTTAGGAATTAGCAAAACAAATAACACTAGAAACTCTTTTGGATGCAAAGCACATTAAATCAAAATACAATTTCACTAAAAGCTGAGAATCTTTTTAACTTGCCTGGCCAACAGGAAAAGCATCAAGATTAACTTCTATCTCATCCCTACAAACATACACATCAAATTACACATCAAATGTTCTTTACCATTGCATATTTTGAACTGAAAAATTCATCTACAACATACGAATAAGGAAATAGGGGTGGGAAGATCTGGGTTTTTAAGATTAATAGCAACGCGACAATACAATACAATGCGATACATCTCAGAGAAAGACAAGTGCGCTAACTTAACGTGCATACATCTATCACACTCGCTCCTGTAATCGCCATTCCATATCTTCTTTGTTAGGAGTGTCAATCTACTTACCATCAGTGCACTTTAAGAAAATCTTCACTCAAATTGGCTGAATGATGAATGCTTTCAAGTGCTCAGACAAGTAAGTAACAGGTTACAAACAACTTTTTTCTTGCATCATATCTGTGATTCTTGCATGCTTCATTACCGAACTGAGTAATCACGAGTACCTATGCACATTGCACAACTGACATTATGATAATTGATACTGCATATCACGAATGAGAGTCATCAGACTTGTCATTTTCAAAATTTTAAACCGTATATGAATACAACGAACATTTTAAACATTCTTACCAATCATCAGTGGCAGTGAAGTATGCGACAGGAATGTCCAATGCAGTTGGCTTGCCAGCGTCTCTGAAACAAAAACACTGTCTGATAAATAAGAGTACAATTGTTTGCATGCCTCAAAAGTAAATAAGCAGCAGTAAGTAAGGAAGCAAGAAGTATATATTTGTTCTTATACCAGCTGCAGAGAAGCACGCCCATTGTAGGACAAAAAACCTCACAGTGTGGTTTTTGGGTTTCAAAATTGCTTTGGCTGAAGAATAAACACAATCACATCAATCCTAAAGTGTCTGTGTCTCGCATCAGAGTAGTGCCTTAGAATTATCAGACTATATGACCACAACAACGAACAAACAGTGGTGTAGTGGTGGGTTCGGCAAATAAGTAAATAAGATGCTGTTAAGTTATCTACGTTGAAAAGTCACCACGCTGCAAATATGCGAGAGACATTTGCACAAATTTTACCTCATTGCACTTAGCAGGCTGTATTCTGTATGTCTCCATTTGTCAGCAAATTCAAATCGCTTGACATGCTGTTCGAGGTTAAATTCTCCGCTACAAAAACAGTGAAATCAACAGAAACAGCGTCAATTCACTAACTTACAACACATTTCTAATTTTATAGGGAAATGAACCGGTATCATATTTACACGTATTTATTCATTCATTCAAGTATTTATATAGCGCCTCTTCAAGAAAACTACTCAGAGGCAAAAGAAGATGAAGACCAACACACTAGACAGCCACTGTGGGACTGGATGAGGACGTGACAGATGGTCAGAGCTAACTAAAGGTGGATGCACAGCATGAGGAGTGGCACCATTGGAAATATGAAACTTCTAAAGGGCAGAGAAACTGAGGGAGAAGAATAGATAGGTAAAAGAAATGCAAATAAAATGGAAAACCAAAAACAATTTAATCCGTTCAACCCCTTAACAACAGGCTGCATTGCTTTCCGAACAACTTTTAGCACATGCTCATCGTTAAATAAGTGCTAACTGCTACACTGCATATAATTAGATTATGTGACTTTTATCTTACTTGTGATTGTAGACAAAAACCATTCCGATCTTAGGACCCTTGTCACCTCTATCCACCTAAAAATTCAGAAATCAAACAAAACTTCAGCACAGTTTACCAAACATATTTATGTCTAAATACAGCAGCAATTCACTTAACTATTGGCACTGTTTTCCCAAATTGAAGGTTTGAACAGATAAATAAATATTGCTTTTCATAACAGCATCATCCAGGTTAAACATGAACACAAATTGCTCAGATGTAAATATTACACGATATTTCAAATTTGCAGAACTTTAAGTCCATGTGGCCATCTCAAATTTAGAACTGTACCAAAAACATTTTACTATTTGGCCAAATACTAATAATTGGTCACACCATTTACTCAAATATATGAATAGCTAGTAGGTGACGAGAGAGCATATAGGTACAATATATATATTTAAGGAATATCAGTTGTCATACAGTAATTGAACTTCATAATTCCTAAGTACTGAGAGTTATGCAACTTTACTTTCAGAAAGATCAAACGTTCCAAATTCTCATGCAAAAGGCTTTTACTACAGGCATTTGGTTTTTAAAAGAAAACTGTTTAGGGGAATGCGAATAAACTATTCTGGGAGTACTTTCCAGTCAGAAGTGAATCGAATGTAGAGGAACTATTCCACGACCGATACCTTGATCTTCAGTTTAGTCAGCTGTACATTGTCAGAGCCTCGGAAGAACATGTTGACCTTCGTCCGTCCATCTCCACTTAAGAACGCTACACGGAAACACAACAGAGATACGAAGGCTACAGCATTTCCAAGCAGCAACTAAATGTCATAGATAGATCATAAATCTAACTCAGATAAATTAACCTCAATTCTTAAAATATATATAACATTCAAATGCAGCAAAAGTAAGAACATTAATAAATGCTGCAACATCAAGATTTAACCATGATGCAGTTCATTTAATCTATCCAAACACTCTAGTCTATAATGTATAATTGACATGCATCATGGATATGAATCTAGAAGCTGGGATCAACATGTCAATTGATGCAAAAGTAGCAAAAACTCCAAACACAAAGGTTTGGTGTCCAGTTGGTGTCCCTTCCCTAAATTAATAGTCAGTCTGCTGGGTTCACTCCACATTACAACTTTAAATTAGTTATTCACAAGCAACCTATCTCGTGTTTGGATTTAGTGACCTTGCAAGCATCAAATGTGCTCCAAAATAAATTGAATATACTTCAATTAGACATGAAGTCTTTTCTTCTAGAGTAGGACTCCAGCATTTTTAGAGGTGTCTCGTAAAAGATCTTACACATATAAAGATAAAATTGAAAAACTTACGCTGTGACATCACCCATGGTGAATTAAGAACGTTGCTGGCAGCCGATGTGTCATCCTTCTGTCCACCATCAGACCCAAGGAGAATCATCTGAAGAGACTGACCTATGGACACAAAAATCTTCAACTGCATTCACTGATTGATGTAGCAATACTACAAAAAGCAGGTCGCAAATATTTGGCTTAATAAACTCTGTGACTTCCTTAACTTACCAAACTCTGCCACTAGTTGCACTCTGCCAGTCCCAAGCCTGGATAAAGGAGGCGGGCGTTGCTAATGGTCTTTGTTATCACACAGTGACGTTAAACTGCAAATACCAACACCATCAGCTTACCTATAGATGTAACTGTTCAAGAATTATAGGACCTTCCTATGTTTAGCTGCACAAAAGTGCTGAAGACAAACTACTTTATATCTAGCTTACTGTGTTTCTTCCAGAATGTTCCGATGACCGTTTTCATGCTGCAAAGCAATTTACCCATCTCCATTTCCTCAATCTGTGCCTCTGCAGAAAGAAGAATAACAAACAGTATCAACAAAAGAAAATTAGATATACGGTACCAAAAAAATCAAATTTTCAACATCACACAGTTACTGAAAATGCATTTAACAGACCAATCGCATGAAGCATATTCATCCACATCGATGCTTAATATTTGCTTATAGTAAGTAAAGCAGCAGAATTATAATATCAATGCCTGATCATACGAAAAATTGCACGCTATTTCCATTCAGGCAGACATACGACAGAAGCCGAAGCTGATAGGTTCTAAATTTACCTTTTATCATCATTAACGTCTTAAGTGCTGACACCAAGTGACCTTGAGCAATGCTGAAGGACAGAAGAACATCAAGACCATCCTTTGACACCTTTCCCATTCCACCTCTACAAAAAATCACTTAAACACTGAAAAGCAATATATATCAACTCTTTCGCAGTCTCATCTCAAAAGAATTCATTGATGTGTCTCACAGCCAGCAGCACTGGACAAATCCACAAGCAAATCTTCACCATACATCAGAAATTGATAGCTTGGCAGCTCATCTGCACTGCTCCAAGCTAACCAAAATCTAAATGATAGTTCTCTCCTCATCTTCATTAAATTCCTGTTATTTCAGCATAATTAAACACAACACTCGTAACGCATGTCGCATCGTATACATGGATTTATATTGCTACTTTCATAGAATGACTATTCAGAGGTGCTCTCAGCGCAGAAACTCCATGGTAAAGAAATGCCTTTAACCCTTTACCGACCTAGAGCATAGGATTGCCCATACCATTTGCTACACTATGGTTGGTAAAGGGTAAAAGATTAAAAACTGCTTCTAATTATTAGTTTATATATAAGTTAAGCTCAGCATCCAGTTTTTCTAGACGTCAATAATTTAAAAGCTAAGAATAGAATTAACTAACACGGCCATCTTCTGCAGAAAAGCATCGACCTCCTTCAGTACATGTGAACTGATACACGAAGGTCTTTCACTGCTCGACGGAGACAGCGAAAGTGGAGGCATCAACCCCAAAGCATTCCTACAACCAGCAAACAATCGCATATTAAATCAATCAATCAATCAATCATTTAATCAATCAATCATTTAATCAATCATTTATTTTTGAAACCAATCATTTTTAACAGTTGTACAGTTGCAAATCACATAGTTATTGATAAATCGTTGACTAGCATTACAGAGCACATGAGTCAAATCTCCCTAATGTGGCTACCGGTTATCGTAAGAGTCAACCCTTTAATGCCGGAGGGTATAGGATTTCCCATACCATTTACTGCCATCTCCGCATTAAAGGGTTAAGTGATTGGCATGCAATGCAAGCGAGTCAGAGCTCCAAAATATGTTTACAATTTAAGAGTCCTACTTAAGGCCTAATATGCAAAACCTAGCACAATCTCTTAATAACATGGCATTACATTACTCACTTTTTCTAAATGTTCAAGGTGGGATGGGGACACATTTCTAACATGCATCACTCTGAACTATGAAGAATAATGAAGATTACAGCGTAGAAGAATCAGTGCCAGAGAATTGCAAAACTTTTCAAAACAAACCCTATTAAATTTAAGAGGCCGCCAAAAATACTGAATGAACGTCTGAAAACATTCAGCACATAAAATATTCAATACATACCTGGTATGATCTAGAATGTTTGTCCTGAGACTTGGTGCGATTGGAAGACACGCCATTGCCGTATCGGACAGAACCTGGAAGAACCATCCGGATGCGGCATCCATTGTTGTAATGCCTTGCTCCTTTATAGGCCTGAAACACGACTGCCAGAGTGATACTTCAAATAGCCAACAGTTAATCAGCTCAGCTGCAGTATAGATGTAAAATGCCATCACATGACTGGTTCACCTTTTGAGAATATATTCCCTTGCTCTTACAATATGAACTTCTTGGACCTGCTCTGCATCTCTTTCCATTTGCCTTATAGATATAGTCAGATTCAGAGCACACGTCTGTAAGATGTCTTTAAAGCGGCATAATATAAATTATGCGTGATTACAATGGAAAAAAGTGTTTACAATTCAGCTGATAGAAATTTCAAATCCCAAAATTAAACCTAAGATTATTTCACGTTATTTTACCTTATGAGTTAAAGATATACATACAGCTGAAGCTGAAATACATTTTATGTTCTGTTAATTGAGCAGTGCTGTGTTTTTTCTCACCTGTAGCCAAGAACCTTCAGATTGTGTATCCTTGTATCGCAACCTTCGCTGTGGCATCGCTTTATGTTTATCTGCACAACTGTTAGAAGCACCACAACTGACACAAGTTCACTGAACACTACAGTAGACTAAATTCATTTTATCATTTATTCTTCTTCCTTGTATCATAAATTATCCATTACCTTTATGAATATCTGAAACATTCATATGGTAAATTTGCCATATTTAGTACCAATAAAACTGTGCCTATTGTTAGATTGCTATTGTTTGTCTTTGAGCTACATTAAATGAACCGTCATCATGCGTTTTCATAGATGCAAGTGAACAAATATCTCACTGTACGTTTATCTACTACATAAAACAGACTTCATCATCCAGTCATCATACAAAAAAGAAAAAAATTGAATATAGTGCTTATTGCGCATTAAAGTCTGATTATTAAATAAAGTTATACTATAATTGCATTGTATTCACTTCTACTGGTATTGTGCTGCTTTGTCCTGTTTCATTGCCAATCAATAATAACTTGATTACTTACTAATGGAATGAATCTAATTAATTGAATGAAAGAATTGGGAGTAAATGTTCATATAAGTTTCAATATGTACCAGTTACCAGCAAAATAAGAGATTCCTGGTCATATGGATTAAGTTACGACATGATGTGAATGAACACTTACGAGGATAATGAACCTTAGCATTTTCTAACAGCACGACATCACCATTCACGTGACTACAAGCAAACAAAACACAACCAGTCCTAAGCAACCTTATTATGGCGGTTTATTCATTCATATTGGTCTAAGACCTGTGACTGGGAATCGACTACTGATGTTTCAAGAAATATTCAGAATTTGCTGCGTGACGCTAACGTGTAAGGAAAGGTTAAAAAGGGCAAAACGTGCCAGGGATCAAATGATTATCACTTTAGAATACTTTTGGTGCATCAAGTCAAGTCATCACTAAGATCAGAAGCACAGTGATGAGAAAACGTGCACAGACTTGTAAGGAATATCAAAAAGATCAGATCTAAAGTAAGGCTTAATGTCATAACAGACAGATCAGGCAGAGTGGACAGAGGAGTCTACTGTATTCCCGTACTTCGGACGAGCAACCTGTCACCTGGTCACCTGGTGCCGTCAGCTACTGGAGCTCTGGCGAAAGCCCTGGTGCATCTTCTCCAGTTGATCCTCTCCCTAGTCGCCTCTCTTAGGGTCGCAAAGGTTTGTCAGTCACTCATTCAATTGAGTAAAGCGGGGAGGAGACCCGACCGACGACTCCAATTGGAGCGTAGACTCGGAACCGACCTGGGCTGGCGAACCAAAGTCCACCGTGCCCACCTTCTCGTGGTGCGACCTGTTAGTAACCTTTCCGTATGGAAGGGTGAACGAACGGGCACGGATGGCAAACGGGGGGAAGGCAATGGCAAACCACCCCTTATCTTCTGCCAAGAAAATAGTCATGGTGTATCTAAAGAGTGACGAGCAACCTAGATAGACTAAAAGCAAAGAACCATTCTAGCTTCATGTCTAGTATTGAGTAAACTGTAGGCTACATTGTACAAGGCAATGATAGGTCACCCTGTTTAAATGTAAAACTTTAGAAACTCTTACATAATTTTGAAACGACTTTTGTGCGCCTGGAAGGAAACTTGTGACATAAATTTACTGAAGAAGGGTTTTGTGTGTGTGCCTGTGTGTACATAGTTATAACAGTCGTAACAATTACACCACACCAACAATTCAATTAGAAAATCCAAACAGCATGGAAAGAGAAAAGAATCATATGCCTGAATCGGTGTATATCTGTGTGCACACATTGACAACAGTCATATTAATTACAATACACCATCAATTCAATTAGATATACAAATGTCAGCGCAATGAACTTATAGAAAAGAATCGTACGCCTGAATTCTCGTTTCCTTGATCTCGTGAAGATCTGCGGGTTGTCTGCCAACAAGAACGACAACGTACTGCGGCATGTAGCTCTGATCACTCGCGGAAACACCGATCGACAACTGCTTAATTACAACGTTCGTCCGCATGCGCAACCTACAAAGAAAGACAGATGAAAGAAACACAAATGCACGTAAAATTAAATCTTATTTGACTTTACTGTATTGTTTGAATGCAACAAAGTACTATGAAGCATGAAAGATCACATCAGTGGTGACCTCAATCCATTGATCCAATTCAACGCTCGTGAATAAGCTGGTGCCCTGCATGTGGCTTTCAAGTGGTGCTTTAGACATTTGGAGATTACAATAACAATTATGATCATGAAAAACTCATTTGAATCAATTCACATGACAGGCCGACAAGCAATTTAAGTATTTAGCCTAGATGACTCCAACTTTCTATATATAGTCTGCATTGAACTTAAATTTATTTATTCGATTCAAGACATTTAATCAATAATTAATTTTTTCATATTATTTCCTAACAAGTCAGAAACTGATTACTGCCATTCAGGCAACTGTGAGAGTACCGGTATACACTAATTCATTCATTCATTAAAAAAATTTATAGCCCCCCTAAAGAGATCAGACAAGTAGGACAGATCACCACAATACCTGATCCAATGAGATCTAGCTGAACCGTCAGATTGCCAGTAGCTCGATTCGTTCAAAAATAGTCTACAATATATACAAAAAGAAAAGTTACAGAAATCATTTCTCATACTAGTCTTAACAAATCTGTTATGTGAGCATTCTCTAATACCGGGATAAGTTGGCTTCAAAACACACCAAGAAACCCTTAGCAATCCCAATTTCTCCTTTGCCAACAGTCAAGGTTAGTCTGTGAGCATCTGCTATGTACCTGTGAGCATCAGCTATGTACCTGTGAGCATAAGCTGTGTACATATATTCCTATAACCATCAGCTATGTACCTGTGAGCATCAGCTATGTACCTGTGAGCATCAGCTATGTACCTGTGAGCATCAGTTATGTACATGTGAGCATCAGCTATGTACATGTGAGCATCAGCCGTGTACCAGGTACCTATATTCCTGTGAGCATCAGCTATGTACCTGTGAGCATCAGTTATGTACCTGTGAGCATCAGCTATGTACCTGTGAGCATCAGTTATGTACATGTGAGCATCAGCTATGTACATGTGAGCATCAGCCGTGTACCAGGTACCTATATTCCTGTGAGCATCAGCTATGTACCTGTGAGCATCAGTTATGTACCTGTGAGCATCAGCTATGTACCTGTGAGCATCAGTTGTGTACCTTTAACCATCAGCTATGTACCTGTGAGCATCAGCTACGCACCTGTGAGCATCCGCTTTGTTGCTGGACACTTCATAGGACGCAACACACTTGCAGGTTGTGTACAGTTCATTTCGATTACTGTTCCACGCCAGTTCATCCACTTTCTGAGCTGAAACACCTCACAGAAAACAGAGAATAATGGAGATCATAGGACATAATTTATACAAAACAAGCAACATCAAAAGAATTGCGAAGGAATGCATCTTCTGTCAATCAATCAATCAATCAGTCAATCGATCGATCAATCAATCTTCAATCAATCAAAGTATCAATGAGATCCATGTACTCAATAACCCATTGCAAGCAATCTCACCAGCAAGAAGCAGGATGTAAAAGCGAAAACTGGTATAGCCGATGAAATAAAAGTCAGTAGACGTTGATAAATTATTTCGTACTGAATTCTAAGGATCGACGGTAACCAATTTACATATATTCATTCATTCATTCATTCTGAGAATTTATATAGCGCCTCTTCAAGATATCTACTTAGAGACGCTCTCTGTGCTAACTAGCCCAAATGATATTAATAGTCATAGCGAGCAAAAAATAACAACAAGTTGCAAAACAAAACACAGATAGCTTAAAGAAATATAGCAGATATTAATGCAACACCCAAAATACGACAAATGAAACATTTGCATCATCAAAAGCAGCAGCAAGTAGCGCACTTGTTCAGGTAACAGACAAAGCACTGTATTGTATCTTGGAATATATAAAAATGAATATATACATACAATGTACATATATATATATATATACTGTATATTATAAATAATTATGTATAATTATATATACAGTGTCTAAAAGCAATTCTGGACCAGAATTACAATCTCCGACATCGGATGAAGCAGGTGGGTGAGAAAGCAAGACTATTTCTTACTGGATTTCTTGAATTTGGCGAAATGATATCTGAGAACGGACAATCTCATGCTGACGACGTTGTTGAAATTGTTCAAGATCGAGTACGGCACAACAGAAACAGACGCTCGATTCTTCACGATAAACTGCATCAAAATTTAAACACAAATTATTTGCAGATGATCATTAAATTGCACACAACAATGTCGTCTTGTATGCAAAAATGCCATGTAAAATACGCAGGTATTATTCTAAGATATTTGTTTCATATATATATATACAGGGTGGGCCAATAGGAATGCAACAACTTTGACGCCTTATAACTTGAACAATTTTTATCCGAACATCGTGATCAATATACTAAATTGAAGGTAATTATCCATTCTACTACTGTGTCAAATCTTGCGCTGATATACGGCACTGTTTAAATAAAATGTTTGGTGCGGCGCACACCTCTCAATTTTGAATGTAAATAATGAAGATAATGGCGCCGCTCACGGAAGAGGATAGAATTTTAATCAGAATCTTAAGAGTAGAAAAAGAATACAATGCACATCAGATGTTGATAGAATTCCCTTCTAGAAAAAGGAATAAATATGCTCTACATCGATTGATTAAACAAATTGATGCCACGGGAACGTCTAACAGCCGCAACTGTGGTCGCAAACGTTCTCCCGCCGGCGCATCATTCACGTCATGTATACGGTTGCCTAGGCCTATCTGAACGCTAACGTACCAGAGTTTATTGAACCGGAGAACTGGCCACCGAAAAATCCGGATTTAAACCCGGTTGACTGTTCGATATGGGGTTGTCTTCAGCAACTGGTCTATCGTGAACCGATACGTGACGTTGAACATTTGAACAAATTGATTGTTTACTGCTGGGCTGAAATAACCCGAGCACTGGTGGCCTCAGCCATTGATCAATGGTCGTCTCGTGTTCATGCTGTCATTAAAGCACGTGGTGGACATATTGAATATTTGTTTGACTTATGATAAATTCACTCAAGATATGAATTGTTATTAATTGTTAGAACTAGTGATTGATTAGAATTGAGTCATTGACATATTCAGTTTAAGACTTTGGTTTTTTTCTTGCAGTTTCATGGCAAAAAAGGGACATTGAACATTAATAGCATTATCTCACAAAGTCGTAATAGTATCTCTTAGATATTTTTCAGAATGATAAAATGGATAATTATGTTCAATCTGATATATAGAACAAGACGCTTAGATAAAAATTGGTCAAGTTATAAGGCGTCAAAGTTGTTGCATTCCTATTGGCCCACCCTGTATATATACAGCATATTGCAGTTCTTTAGCAAGATGAAAGACAAAGAACACTGATAGCCTTGGTCAGCATGTTGCAAGAATGCTTTTGGAAAAGTTCATCTGTTGGTAACAGATCACAATGCACAATCAGAATTCTCTATTTCTTCACAATCAGGTAACGCATTTGAAGTCTCGAAACAATAAAAAGGCAGCAGACAATGCACGTAAAAGGAAATCAAAGACAACTCATGCAAATGTGAAACTGGTCTTGTTAGGATTATTGCCAACACGCATACAACATTCTTGCAACATCTGCTCAATTGGCCAAGAGTAATGGATTTTCAAAAACACTTGAATTCGTACCACTTGCATACTCTTTTGGCATTTACGCTGATAATTAACAATCATTATTTTTGCTGGCTGTCTGTCCAGTAAGTACAGTTAAGATTTGTGTGTCCTATAATTTCCGTTCTTGTGAATTGTTTAAACTGCATAATTGTACACTGTATCCGGTTGCGGTCTGCCAACTGGATTGTTGAATAAAGATATTGTTATATTAAATTCTTTAAGTACTTCATTAATGATGCCCTATAAACAATTATATTAACAGAGGCAAGTGCTGAAAACATCTTAGCATGACTGTACATGTATTAGTTTCAAGACAATGGCCAAAACAAGGTTTTCAGAGACACAACATAAGATCCATGCAAATATAACAAGCTCAAAAGTACCTTGAGTAAGCACGATGCATGACGACCAATACAGTCTTTGTCTTCATTATAGATGTCAATAAAACCTAGAAAGAAAATCAGACCATAAAACAATAATATCTTCTAAATACGACCAAATGAAAATTAACATAAGACGGCCAAAATAGTACAATTTGCATTTCTATTGTGCTATTGATAGCTACCGTGATCAACAACATGCTATATAGTCATTAGTCAGCATATCCCACACTAATTTAGTTCTATGACAGCACTTTTAATGACTTAGAAATTGTTGGCAAGCATTATTATCAGTTAAGGTCTAAACAAGGGTTTTTATGACCAGTGAATCATGCTTGAACAGACCTCATGCGCAACCTACAATGTATCAGTCGTTTCATGTTTGATTCAGGTAGCAAGTTTCAAAATGGAAACAGTCAAGACAACATAAAACAAATATGTGCAAAGAAAATATGCACATTGCTCATGAATACAACATCGCATACATTCACTTGTTTATTCCTTTCTATCTCAACGTCAGCAACGTGTTTAATTTAATAGGAATTTGTGAAAGTACAATAATAGTTAATGCTACCTGGAGTATAAGAACATGACTGGAACGTTCGAATGATGGAGCTGAGGTCGATAAAGAGGTTCGAGCCGTTGTATTTCTTAAGGAAATCAAGCATCAGCTTCACATCTGCAATGCTTTCACCTTCACAATCAAATTGCTGAAACACCTGTCAAGGAGGACCGACACAGAAAGCCGTAAACATCATTGCACTCATCATTTTCATCAAATCATAAACCACATGTCGCATGGTTTACATATCATCATTAGAACTAATCTGATATATGAGTACTCGGTAATTACACGCATTACAAAGCCTATAAAGCATAAAATCTATTTAAAAAAACTGCATACACTGTAAAATTAATTTCCAACAAAAATGTCAAACTCAGCGTTTGCATTAAAAAAAACTCACATCAAAATTTATCTATAATCGATCAAAGCAAGTCATGATCTGTGTTGCATATGATCTGAACATGCGTATAGATCCTTTGTAAAATTAGTTAAGTGTGGTCGGCTGCGTTCTGCAAGCCTGATTTTTTGAATAAACAAAAATAAAATTGAATTGCTGATAAGTATTCACTACAGTCCGAAGCTTACACGGCAATTAAGTTGGAAATCTGTCCAAAAAAAAGTCATCACACAATAGGCATAAAAAACATTCTCTTGTTTAACTGCCATGATCTCGTCAGTGCTAAACTCATGGATACATCAAATCTCAACTTGACCATACCTTTGCTGAGTCTCTGCAGACGTTTCTACCTTTCTGCTACTTGCAATGTATCAAAAATATTCCATACTGTAGAAATGAAATCTAAATGACAAAAAACATGAGTTAATACTTTTCTGCATTCGTTGCGATCAACGGATCGATTGAGTAGCACATCGTAGAACTGAGACAACGTCACCGTCTCCTACAAAAGATTAATATTAAACTCACACTTTCATTTCTATTCACTTGCTTAAACTTACAAATGCAGTTTTTTTAAAGCAAAATTGATATAATAACAAGCCCGAAATTAACTAATTCTTTGTCAAAATTTGAGATAGAAAACAGAAAATTTATATTCAAATCTTGAATAAGTCAGCTTAAATAAATAGAAAACAACGTCTAAAAACGTCGTACTGCATAAATAGATTGGAGGTAATAATAAAAAGCAAAATTTATCAAAAAGATACTCTATTGATAAAACTTAGAGGGCAAGCTGTAACAATGAGAAGAAGAACAATAGCAGGAAACAATGAAAAGAACAATAGATAGCAGGAACCTCATTTCTTTGTAATTTCTCTTCAAGCCAACGAATCAGATGTTCTTGATGCTGCTGTAGTATGTTTTCCGGCATGTCCTCTCTTCAAACAATTTTCATAACACACACGTTTAATCATTCTCTTGCCAAGGAGCAGAAACCACAAAAAACACATGAACATGAAATTTTCAATTAAGATCTTCTCATAGAGAATTTAGATCCAGCAAGAATGCTCTGAAAACAAACTCAAAAATATAAATACACGTAGATATGTAGGCATTTAGGTATTATCAGGGCTGGACTGGTAAAATTTGAGGTGAGTAGATGCGTTGGCCGAATTTTCCTACTTTTTAGTCATCAAATTACATAAGACAAAGGATGACCTCCACTAGAGCATGATAAATTTATGATAAATCCAACACGTGGGAACCAATGGTAAAGAGAATACCAGGTCAGAAGAATGATGATTGCAAAGATGCATGGAATGTCGTGCACTTAGGCAGACAGCAGAAGAGAGAGAGAAACAGACAGACAGACAGACAGGAAAAGTAAAAACAATAAACAATACAGTTAAACTTACGGAATTTTTGTTGCGAGCTGACGTAATGACGTAATATCAAACAGTAACGACAAATCGAGCAGTGACGGCGATTCCTGCTCTGTAAAAATTATGACATTTCAAACTTTTTTAGATTTATTTCGCACCAAATCTTTTAATTTAGTGTGTTTAGTCATAAACAATTTTAAAGGCGCATCTCATGCATTGAATGGTCAATGCCACAGTGTTCAGCAATATAATTCAAACCAACAATAACTATTCAAGTTTCAAACCTGCCCAGAATATTAGATTCTAAGTAACTTACCATTTTCCACAGCACCATCAGTACTGACGTCTTCTTCCTGAAATAAAAAGAAAAGATTTGAGCAAATCCAAATATGAGAAGTGAGACAGAAAAATTCTCTACATGCAAGCTTTCATCGCTAGATTTGGGCTGAAATATCCTTCATTGGTGAAAAATTCAGGATAGTGTTCAGCTCCGTTTCTGGAAAATTATTTAAAGTAACTTTGCAAATCTGCAACAATTTTTTTAAATCAGCAGTACCTCCAAACACAGAAGGGCCCAATTAATTTATTCTGTATTAAAGTGCACAAATACTGACAAACTGAAACAGAGAAAGCAGTTTAACACATTGACCGCCAGGTACGAGATAACTCGTAGTTAAACCAGTCATTTAACATGGCATGTAGGCGGTCAATGTGTTAAAAGCAGATAAAAATTTGAATTCTTTTTACAACTCAAATATCAACAGTAACCAACAAATGCCATACACAGCAGTAGGTCACAGCAGAAGAAAAATTTATGATTAAAAGCTAATCTATAAATGGCATCATCACGAAAGACCAACAAAGAACAATGATCTAGGATTTCAATGGGCAAGAGGATACAAAGGCCAACAACAACAACAATGATGAGTTATACTTTGTCATTGAAGGCAAACTGAGTAAAAGGTCATAAAAAAGATTTTCATAATTTAAAAAATCACATACATGAACCTTAGCAAAGAATTTAGTCAAGAAGTAATCTAAAGGCAATAGCACAAAAAATTCAGTATGTACATGCATAGGCCATTCGTCCTCACTGGACAAAGGTTAAGAGGATCATTATAACAACAGCATCAACATATATTATGCTTACAAAAACAAGTCAGTCAATCATAGACTGCTATCATATACAGAATCATGACCAATAGAGAAACAAAAGGGAAGCAAAAACCCTTCCAACAACATACTGCCTAATAGTACATCAAAATCAGTAGCAAAAGACAACATTTCTAAAACACCAGAAAGATAGAGCAGCATTTAGAAAATTATAATCCAAGCCAATATCAGAAAGTCAGAATTCCAAAGAGATGGAATTCAAGAATTAAATATAAACAGCATGAAACTAATGCATAAAGCTGGATTCAATTTTACAGAGCTCTACAATACATCATACATCAACTGCATAAAGTTACAATTTCAAACCAGAGCAAAAAATGAAGAATTGACAAAAAAAGCTTTATCGAAATTCCCATTAAAAGGAGCATAACGTTGCTTCCAAAATCGAAAGCTTAATACCATATCTTAGCCAATAAGACACAGCACAGAGTAATATCATATCTTAAGTAGCCAATTAGACACAGCGCAGAGTACGATTTCAGACACTAAACACTTACAAAAGGCGGCATCCAAATCAAGTACCGTACTTCAAAATACCACAAAAACTTAAAGGTGACATCTCAACACTAAACAGCACACACAAGAAGAGTATTAAAACAAACTATCCAATGTTATAAAGTCAATTGATATACAGGGTGGCTCAATAAAAAATACCCCACCAGTAAAAATGCAATATCTCCGCAACCAATTGAGATTATTCTACGAAAATAGCAGGATTTATAGAGGAGAGAATGTGCAACAATCCCTGAAAATATCAAAAATGAATCTGTATTATTTCAGAGGTTACAGCTGTGCAAAAACAGTTTTTCAATTTTTCAGATTTTCGCAGAATCACCTTCCAATACCTGTTATTTCTTTAAGATTTGTTGGCAAATTTCAACACATAAAGTGATGATGATGTCATATGACCTCACTAAGAGCTGTAAGTAAGCTGTTTATGAAGCAATCTGGTAGTATTTGGTGATATTTTATATATAAAGGTCTCAATTTGTGAATCCGTACTGAACGTCATGGGCAAAGTTTCTGCAGATGATAAAGTGGGAACTCGGGCGTTGCGTGATCAGAGACTGGGGTATTGCAAGATCATATCAAAATACTCAGTGAAAGTGGAGCCTGAGCACATTGAAGGCTATCTGTAGACGTGATTATGTAGCAAAAGTCAGATGTCGAAAGAGCAGTGGTCGTTTGGTCTGACGGAAAAAGCGCGATGTTCACGAAATTCGCTTGGTAGTCGCAAAGGTAAAGTTTGCAAAGCACATCATGGTTTCGGCGTCAAATCTGCTGGCATGTGTTACAGCTGCAAGGAAAGACTGCACTTCATCCCATTCAGTAGGTTAAATGTCAAACTTACCGTTGAACTCTGTTACCCAGACTCATTGAACACTGAAGGCATGTTCTAACATTTGGTTTTATTTTCCAGCAGGACGGTGCGCCTGCTTGCTCGCACGGCAAGGCTGATTATGATGACGCTACCTAATTTTGGCCATCAACTGCAGTAAATTTATTGGCAAAGGTGAATAACAAACTCGCCAGACCTTAACCCTTTTGTTTATTGCGACTGGTAAGCTATGCTGGAACGATGCAAGACATTTCATCCCAAGTTGGAGAACATTGGCTAACTGAAGGAAGTCTTGCTGCTAAAGTGGGATCAGTTGCCGTCGGACCCGATCAACAAGGCCATACTGAGCTTTACAAAAATAATTTGATCTCAAGTTAAAGCAGGAAGTGGACTCTCCCATCATACTTTACGATAAACTGTAAAACGGATTTCTGCGGTCGTGGTGAAAGTGATATCATTTCACATGGAAATCTACAAGTGACGTTACCTTTTCCGCGGATATTTGAAAAAACGAAATTGAAAGTTTAAACAGCTGTAACTTTTGCAAACATAAAATTTTTAAAGTGAAACTTTCAGGGATTGTTGGAAATTCATTCCCCTACAAAGTGGGAACTTTTCGCAGAAAAAGTTCAATCGGTTGCGAAGATATTGCATTTTATCCCGTGGGGTATTTTTTTTGAGCCACCCTGTATACTCACAAAATGCAATGCCAGACATAATGATCACATGCACTCCAAAAGCTCAGAAGATAGCTAGAGTGAGAGGCATTTGATATGTACAAGGCATAATAATATTAAATGGCACAAGCTATCATATTTCACTGGACCAGTAGATAGGCATGTTACTGGCAGGTTGCAACAAGGTCAACAAGCTCATACCACTGGAGGACTCCGGGACATGTTGATTCCCTCTTGGTCTCTGCATAAATCTCAGTTTTACCTTGGAAAATAGCAGATCTCAGACATTGGCAGAAACTTAGAGGCTACAGATAGAGTCTCATACACTCTGCACAAGTCTTCAAGTAGCAGATAGAAAGCCAATTGAATAGTAGAATTAAAGGCCTTCAGCTATATCAATCTCATGAGAAAAGGCTGAGAGCAGGAAGTCAAATTCACCAAGTCAAATTCACCAAGTTTTCTCCAGACAAACATGCGTAAAACCCACTTTAGCCATAAATGATTAACAACCCAAACACAAACATGACCTATGACCCTACCAATCATCCCGCTTGCATTCATCAAAAACATTGCTAACAAAGAGCTATGACGTGTCACACATCCTAATGTGATATCCTGGACACATCATACTCATGACCTGATGTATACAGAAAAGTAACAGGGCGTTGAGAGGAGCATGCAATCAAAGAGATGGACTGGACATCAGAGCCAGGGAGAGAAAACTGAGAGAATGATGGAGAGGGACAAGAGACAGGCAGCAATGGAATGTAAGGTTTAGGAAGACGGACAGATAGTTCTAAGAACATTACAACAACCGGAACAAGGGACATATAAAGGGACAAGGAGAGACAGGTAGCAGAGAGACAAAGACAGGGATGGAGAGGGACAAGAAGAGCGAGGCAGAGTACGTTACAAAGATCAATAGACTGGAAGACCTGTTCTTTGAACAGATAATGTCACCACCATTGTACACCTAAGATATGAAAACCTTAACACAAAAAGACATTAGAAATAATATGGCGGTTTTTTCATCAATTGGAAATAAACAACATGCCTTTCACATGGATGGACACATGATAGTGTTTTAAAACAAGACTTTTGTTAACTTTAATTATCGAACAATTGGATTTATCGGCAAACCTGGTAATGGCGGTCCCAAATTATAGCATTAAGGAAATCAAGATTTTGTGAGGGCTATAAACTTGGCGCGTGGTAAGAGTGCGAAATATTGGATTGGCGCATAGAAACGATGTTGTTTTTGTACTCCACACTTATAAAATCACCAGCAGACCTCTAGCACCACGAACTTTTTGTTTCTTTTTATGGAGCTATGAACGATAGTTTGGAGTGTAGTGCTTGAGAAATGCATGGGAGCTGGATGAAGACCTTTTACAGGTGAAATGTAGGCTGGATTGATGAAAAATGCAAGTGAAATAGAAGCTGGATGGAGGTATTTTAAAATCTGAAATAGAAGCTGGATACAGGTATTTTTAGATCTGAAATAGAAGCTAGATTGATGAAACAACGCTTAAAAAATGGATGCTGAATGAAGTTTTTTTATTGATGAGATAGAAGCTGGATTGATGGAAAAACCGATCAAGAAATGAAAGCTGGATGAAGGTTCTTTATATTCATTTTGTTATGGTACCAAAGTGGAACTAGCAGGGTGTTATTTTCAAGCTAAATATTTGTCTGCATTCCTGTGGAGATATAGTCACAAGTTGCACGTTTTAACTATGGCATATGACGTGTTACATTGTCAAATCAATGACAACATGGTCTTCACATTCAATTTCTATGTCAACACAATATTATGTATCGATTTCCTTAATGCTATAATTTGGGACCGCCATTACCAGGTTTGCCAATTTATCTTTATATTAAATTTTTATGAAGGTTGTAAGCTGTGACAGGACTCCAACCTTCTGATGGCTTAAGAGAATCTCGTCATCACTGTCAGCACTGCTCGTAGTGTTGCCCATCTGAAAATAAAACAGAGGAAGACATAAAAAATAACACAACTGTCGCAAATGTCCTTAATAGGTGAGTCTAAGGTGACTGACAAAAGAGTTGCTATTGGCAATTTAATTGTGATTGAGCATCTACAAAGCGCCACTCAGCAATACAGAGGCACCTCAAACCCAAGTTATGCATCTCTAAACTAATCTTATCGAAATTTGCCAATTTATATAGAACTGCTTAGCACTGTTATAAAGTATGTATAAATCTATCCAAACCCCATTTTTGCTGAAAGCAATGAAGTGCAATAAAAGAGTAATGATAGACAAATTTATCTCTATAGTCTGATTTGCACATACCTGTGACTTACTGTGTCGTGTAGTAGTAGTCCAAATAATAAACATTTTGTTAATAAACATAAGTGACAACTATTTAACCTTAACATTTTTAAGTTTTAACTTTGAGCATGAGAAGCTTTTAGGTCTGTAGGGCATACATGAGAGAGCGAAGCAAGTCGGCAATCATAATAGGCCTAAGTGAAAACCGCAGTTCACAGAATCGTCACAGACGTGAGCGAATTTCACTGCAAAACTATGCAGCAATGCACAAGTTAATGGATTGATGCGCTAGACTGCCACGTGGATTTCACACCCAATCATTTTATTCTGATCTTACGTCTCAGCCGGATTGTTGCGCATTGCATCAGTGGCCTTAATAACAAGATAAGAATCTGATGCCACTCACCGTGTAGTGACTGAAACTCTCTCCAGTAGGCTAATTGTTTTTTTCCCTTAGCTAGCCAAAGAATTCAACAGCTGCGACAAAGTTCTCACATAAGAAAATGCAGTTTCACGAGGTCAACATAAATTTTCCTTCTCTTAGAGTGAATTTCCAGAACCATATCTTAAAATCGCAATTTGTTTATTATTTTTTAGCAAGGTTCCTTTAATGTATCAATATCATCTGAAAGCGACTTCCGGCATGCGCATGAATTAATTTATCGCACTACACGAGGGTCATTTGTATAGCGCTGCCATAGTATTGACGAAATAATAATAATTATTCTTTAATGAAACGCCTCCAAACGCACTGCGCTGTGCATGCACAAGTTATGCAATTCAAACAATTCACAAGAAGGAAAATCACAGCAGATATGTCACAAAGTTGTAGCCATGCAAGGCGCACGCTCTATGTACTTTAGCTGCCACCTAGGGAATGAATGGAGAGCTATACCCAGAGCACTACCTTGCATCCTCTGTAACCACACTTCCAACTTAAAAGCGGGACAATTTAATTATAGAGGACTTCGATCGTCATCGGCAAGTAATTTTGCTACACTCCGCACAAACCGGAAGTTTGGACGTAGTGCTTTCTCAGTCTCATGACCCAAAATGAGTGGAATAGTCTTCCAACCTCCATTCGTCAGTGTAGCCTATAGCCTACATCTGTTGCGGAGTTTAAATCTAAATAATAATAAAACTCATTTAGGCCTATTCTCATTACATTATGACTAGATCTGTAGTGAAGCGTGTTTTTGTGCAAGACTTGTTTTGTTAAAGCGCGTTATAAATGTATAGCCTAATTGCATTGTATTGTAGGCCTACTGCATTGAACTGCATTGCATTGTAGCCTATTGTATAATACAAGTTGTATTGTATTGCATTTAGGCTAACTCGAATGAAAAGCCAAGGATCATGGAACGGCTGACTTCGCAAAGAAATTGAAAGAACGTAAAATTAGCTGTGGGGAGGGTGCCGGTAGCGCATTGGCTAACACACTAGCATGGAGAGCGAGATCTCGAGGTCCCGAGATCGAGCTCCGTAGGGCGGACGTGCTTTGTAGGCTGCTATTAGCGACGTGTATTGCAGAAACCTCAAGAAACGAATGATAAAAACACTGGTGTGGAGTGTGGTGTTGTATGGTTCCGAAACCTGGACCATGAGAAAAGAAGACATAAAGAAAATCGAAGCGTTTGAAATGTGGACGTGGAGAAGAATGGAGAAGATCAGCTGGACGGAACACAGAACAAACGAGTAAGTGCTGGAAAGGGTAGGAGAGGAAAGAACAATGATAAAAACAATCAGAGAAAGACATAAGAATTGGATAGGGCATAATGCTAAGAGGAGACAGTATGGTGAAAACGGTGATAGAAGGAAAAATGGAGGGGAAACGAACAAGAAGAAGACCACGACAGATGTTGCTGGACACGCTGATGAAGAAGATCGGATATCAAAGACTAAAGGAGAAGGCCCAGCGGAGGGAAGAGTGGCGACATTAGACAGCCGAACCTGCCTAGGGGCAGAGAACCAGAAGAAGAAGAAGATTGCAGGTTGTTCTGTCAGTAGGCCGGCAGGCCTATAGTTAAGCTTAATTATTGTGTATTCTGTCATTCATGGGCGGAGACCTAGGGGGGGACAGGGGGGACGGTCCCCCCCAAAGAATGTGGTGGGGGGACGGCCCATGTATTTGTCCCCCCCCCAAACTTTAAGTGTCAGGACATGGACACTTGATGAACATACTGCAGGCGACTGACTACATTACAATGTTAGAAGGAGATTTTCGAACAATTAACTAAAAGCCTGTTCAACACAATTAGAGCGATGCCACAACAGAACCGGGATGCATCAAAGTCTCTTTCTGAAAACACATTACTTGAACACCCTTATATTTTTCTTCCTGAAGTTATATAAATGTAGTAAACTTACAGAATTCAAATAATTATTATAAAAAATTAAACAAATCTTCGAAAAAACTTCTCGATCAAATCATGAATCGAGATTAATTTCAACTTAACTAGTGTAGATTCGACAAGATAAAATCGGTTTAATTGAGATCTATAATTAAATCACAACCAATTAATATTATAATCATTGAAACCATCTAATTTTGGATTCATCCACTTCCATCAAATTCCTCCCATCTTGTTCGTCCACCACAAGGCCGTAGCCAGGATTTGATTTGGGGGAGGGGGGTTTCTTCGGCATAGAATTTCTGACGACCATTTTGTAGTCGTCCAAATTTCTTAGAGACATCTTTTCACCTTGTTTAGTCGTCAAAATTTCTGAAAACACCTTTTTTAGTTGTCACAATTTATTGAGACACCTTTTCTGAAGACACCTTTTTTCTGTCGTCAAAATTTCTATACATTTTGTTTTATTCGTCCAAAGTTCTGAAAACACCTTTTTTAGTCGTCAAAATTCCTATACATTTTGTTTTATTCGTCCAATGTTCTGAAAACCAGTGTTGTACAGTAACGAAGTAAAAGTAACGCGTTACTGTACTTAAGTAAAAGTTTGAGTACTTTCACATGTAACGAAGTATCGAAAAAATGAAATACTTTTACTTTCAACGAAGTAAAATTTTACCCATATTTCCGTACTTTTACTTCGTTACAATTTATGCGACACTCGTTACAATGTTCGTTACTTCAAATCGCTAATTAACATTTCGTTTCCCTAAGCTAAGACAGCTTATTCAAATTTGCATGCCTAAAAATAGGTTTTCGATGGGTGGTGCACGCTGGATGCACTGCCATTTCTGCAGCAGAACGACTCTTCAGCTGTGCATTGTGCTAAGTTGCTAACAATGAATCGGAAGCGTGCGTACTAGACTCAACGATAAGTGCCATTTCGAGAATTTAGTATTTTTGAAGGTTAATAATCGACTGAGTTAAGCTTATAGAAAGACTCGGTACTTTTACTTTTTACTTAAAAAGTATTATTTGAAGGGGCTACTTTTTACTTTTACTTAAGTAAAATTTGTGATGAGTACTTTTACTTTTACTTAAGTAATTAAAATCCATTTTACTTTTACTTTTACTTAAGTACATTTTCCCGATACTTTCCACAACACTGCTGAAAACACCTTTTTTAGTCGTCCAAAATTCTATACACCTTGTTTTAGTCGTCAAAATTTATGAACATTTCTTTAACTATCAGCATTTCTAAAGACACCTTTTTAGTCATCAATATTTTTGAATATACCCTTTTTATGTCAGTCCAAATCACTGAAAACACCTTTTTTTAGTTGTCACAATTTCTGAAGACACCTTTTCACCTTTTCTTAGTCGTCCACATTTCCATACACCTTGTTTTATTCGTCCAAATTAATTTTCTGAAGACACCTTTTTTAGTCGTCAAAATTTCTATACATTTCTATATTTCTGGACTTTTCACTATCAACATTTCTAAAGACACCCTTTTAGTCATAAAAAGTTATGAATAAACCTTTTTTTAGATCTGTCAAAATTTCTGAAGACATCTTTTTTAGTCGTAAAAATTTCTTTTTTTAGTTGACACAATGTTTTCGGCCGCTCGTCCGTCCCCCCCAAAGTTCGGACCAGGTCTCCGCCTATGCTGTCATTAATCTGTGTTCTGAATTGTTCCAACAGCATAGGACTAGGGCCTATACTAGTCTAGGCCTATAGCTGTAACCGATTGCGGTCTGTCAGCCGGATTGTTCAATTAAGAATAACATTATTATCTAATCGATTTAGTTTTGAATGAGCGCCTGTGAATAAGCAGGTTCCCGCGACTTGTTTTTTTTTTGCGCTGTAAAAATTTTGAGTGTAGGCCTACGATTACGATTAAACTCGGCGAGTAGAGCAGACTATAATAGCCTAATCCTGAAGGCCACACTCGCATCATGCATTGAATCAGAGCAGCTACATGTATGTAGGACGTTGATCTTCGTAGGCCTGTTAGACAGCTGCAGCTAACAGGCCTACGCGGAAGACAACAGCGGGCAGTAGGCGACCAGCGTAGGCCTATAGTATATCGACCCAGACGACTAACAGCTGCTCAAGTAGTGGTGTGCGCGTGCGCGTGCGCGTGCGGCCTACAGCTGCAGCGCCGTTGCATTAAGATCATGATAATAATTATTATTACGGCAACGACGACGGCCTATGTTATAACCAAGGTAGGCGTTTACACATGGCGGCGTCTGCAAGCAGGAGGCGAGTCGCCGTCGCTGACTTCTATCCAAGGACGATGCTGACGATGATTTAAAGATCTGTGGTGTGTTAATTGGTTAATGCGGTTGATTGATGGAGGAGACGGGTGGAGTGGAGGATCCAACCGATCGATTGAGGGATGTCTTCGATCTGTTTGATGTTGATCGGAAGGGCTTCATCACCGTTGATCACTTCATCGAACTCGCCAAAGCTCATTTCACGACGAACGATGACGACGACGGCAGCGATGCCAATCAACAGGTGAGTACCGTGAGTCGTTGTCTATTGCATGCCACAGGTGTTGCATGCATGCCATTGCCTGCAGCGCTGTTAATAATGGTGTGTATTGCAGGACTGCAGCAGCTGCTGCTGCTGATGATGATGTCCTGGAATGGTTCGTAATCGTAATGGTAATTGCAATCTCCAGACTTCTAAAGCGCCACTTGAGAGCCAAGCGCAGGGCGTCAGCTTATTCAGGAGCGCTGCGTTGCGTCAAAAAGGGTTGTCCGTAGTAGTAGTCAAAAGACTCTCAAGGATTCGAGGCGCTACTCTCATGTGGATCATGATAAGGTTCACGATGATAATGGGAACCTGCAGATAGTTTGCTGTAGGGCGAAACCCATTGGTCACGGTTAAATGTTTTCGCATGAGCGTGTTAAATGCAGAACAGGTTATTATATATATATAATATAATCATAAGTGGGCCTATCAGTTGGTGTTATGGTACGAAGAAATTGTTAAAAACCAAGAAGTGGCAGTTAAACATAAGTGTCTATTTTACAACCTTAACTTAAATAAATTTTCAGTCTGAAATTAATTTTATTCATTCATGTTTGGTTGACCTAGCGAGTTACAAAACAAGCTTACATTCACATTGCTGTAAAGAATAGAGCATGCGGGCTTAATGTTTGCAGTATAGGAACGCACCCATGTCGTTCTCACAGGCCTATATAATTTATCACGCATTCGACTTTGGATTTTAAATACGACGCCGACGCGGCATTTCGAAACACAGTGTAGAAGCTATTAGGCTATCAAGATTATGATTATCAGTGTATGAAAGTGACCAATTATAGGCTGTAGGCCTAGCCTAGGCCAAGGCAACCGTGTACGTGTGTAGGCCTACTCACTACGCACCTCTAATAATTTAGCCACTACAATGTTGAAATACGTCCCTATGAGTTTTAAAAAAATCTGGTTACTGTGGTTAGCATGGGCGCCCGCAGAAATTTTTGCAGAAGGAGGCAGATTAAGGTTTAGGTTTTTTCTAGCAAGAGCTCAAAAATGCAAAGCAGAAAATTAAGAACATGAGTCTCTTTTATAGAAGTTTCTAAAATATGTAGGCTAAAACATGTTTTCTTTCAGAATTGGGACGAGTTTGTTTCCGTTCTTAAATCCGATGGCAACGATCGAATCGACTTCTCTGACTTCTGCCTACGAATCAAACAGATACTTGAACTTCAAGGTAGGCCCCTATTTCACCCACGCGTATCTACTAGAACGTATCTCTTGACAACTCTATACCTATTCTCTAAGACCTAGGACCTAGTTAGCTACAACGGTAAGCGAGAAGTTCATGCAATGTACGTCTGTTGTTTGCAACAGACCGCGGTTCAAACCCCAGGCTGGGAGTTGACATTCAGAGGTTTAGATATCTCGGTCTAGCACGTGTGGGACGCAGGGGCTCAAACTGCTGCGGAGCGACCTTGAGCAAGTTGCTTACCCATCATTGTCTGTGGGGAAGGCAACGGGAACCACCTCACTCGTCTCATCCCCGGGTGGCGAAAGCCATAGAGCCTGCCTACGGGCAGAGAACCATCGTCATCATCACCACCAAGACTTAGAGAATCTAAGTTCATAATAGGATTTCCATAATTACATTTGCATAGCACAGTTTACGATAAAGACGCCAAATTAATCGATAGACTTGAGTTAACATTTCAGACTGCATAAGACGCTAAGCGTAGGCTATATAGTATATTTAGGCCTAGACCTACTTATCGTTTTAGGCTGCTTATTATCATTGTTCAAGTTATAGGCCAATGGATGTTATTGCACGTTTAATCTGGAACCAGAATACTGAACCGTTGTTGTAATTGTGTAAACATGATTTGGACTTCGTTACGCTCTTGAGTGAGTTGGACTAGTAATAGTTAGGCCTATATAGTGTGAGTTCTTCTATGCCGTAGCCTACATGTAGTTCTACAGGGTCATAGTATCATGGGGTTGAAGGTCTCTACGGTCGCAGTTGGTTCAGCTGCCCTCTGGACTTCTGGTGAACAGGACCATCATGCTTGCCCGCTTCTGCTACTGCTGCGCCAGCGTATTCCTATGATGAACAACAGATCCCCCTCTTAGATTCGTCACCTTCTTGTTTACGCGGGTCTAACAGACTATAGGCCTAATAGCTAGCCTATAATGATGAGCAAATCAGGCCATGACCTGGCAGCGGCGACACAATTCGTCGGGTGACAAAACTTAACTGTCAAAATATTAGAAATGCAAAATTCAGCGGTAGCCTAATAATAATAATTATTGCGAGTGAGAAGAAACTTTGAAGATCAAAGAAAGAGACAAAACCAGATAGCCTATAGGCCATACATGTATGAATTGATTCATAGTAAATCTGACCAAACGTTTGCTTCGCGATCATTGACCGTCGTGCGTCGTTCAAAGAACACTATACACGACAATCTCCCGTGTTAAAGGCCAACCTCGGTATGGCGGTTTATGGAGAAACCAGTCACGTGACTAGGCGTGTCTATGTAGAGATGTGCTTGTCAATCAACCTATGCTTCAAGTTTTCCCGAGAGGCAGGTGCCCAAGATCATTTCACTCGCTAAACATGCCCAGCTGCCCGGTTCCTCCGAGGTTATTCATGTGCAAATTAGCTATGTATAATTGTATACGTTGTTTGCATTCAAGATCTCTTCCCACTCACCTGTGTCTTTACCACGTCCTATAGGTCGTACAAGTGATCTTTCCACTCACCTGTGTCTGTAGACCTACCTCAGACCAGGTCCTACAACTGTTCCTTTGTTTATATATATATATATATATATATATATAGGCTATATATATACATGTGTGTATATAATGCATGTAAATAATCCTTATATCGTCCCTCCTAATCGGCCAGTATTTCATCCTGGTCAGCTATACATAATTATAATATTCATTGCATGGTAACATATCGTATCTTGCATTAATATTCATCTCAATAGGTATAAGAGTTGTTTGTTTTATATTCAACAATGTTCAAGCCTTGCAGCTATAGGCCTACAGCTTTGCACCCCTACTCCACCAATGAATCCAGTGGTCATTGCAATGAAAGTGCACATATGCCTAGAATAGAACCCTGAAGTTTGTCTTTGTTGGAACCATGCAAAAGTACGACCTAACAATTCGTGCTGATAGTGAACAAGAGGAGGCCATACGGGCCTTTTTTGCTCATAACAATTGGAATTTTGAACAAATTGGTAAATATTCAGAAAGCAATAGGCTACTTGTTTAGACTCAGTTCCGATCGGCCTACAAGCAGGGTAAAAATTGCTGGAGGTCTGGGACCAGGCCAGCAGGCTATCACACTACAGTGCCACTGGACAGTTCACCAGCCGAGTATAACCGATCCTGTATACTAGCTATCTATAATTTCATACCAGACCCTAGTTCATGTGTTTATCTTTACCTCAGAGCATGGCCTACAAGCAGGGTGAGAATTGCCGGGGGTTTAAACCCCCCAGTCTTTCTTAGAGCCCCATAGTAAAGTCTGTTTTTCACACCCAAATTCCAAGTGGATAATGGTCCATCCCACCAGTTATTTTTCCACAATTCTTACACTGCCTACAAACAAAGTTCTTTCAATACATCTTGACCTCCAAGTGTACGGTGTACAATAACCTTTGTTTGAGAAGCTCCCCGCTGTCTAGCTGAGGAGCAGGCTAAGAGGAACAAACAATCCTCTCCCTCCCCCGCCAGAAGAGTATTGACGAGTTCGATGGTCAGCTGTTTTAGCGGCTACAAGTTTACCTGTCTTAGGGCTTATGTGTCAACTAGATTTCGAACCCATGGTCACTGGCCGGCATTGGTAGGCCAGGCTAATCTGCATACAGAGACCCACTCAGGGGAGTCTATAGAGTCTTTACACAACAATTTCTCGACCTAGCTTAGACAGCCTAGTAATCTAAAGCAGCTGCCAGTGCTTTCAGATGAACTTGGAGCAGATGCTGATTGGTCAGCGTCACGCTAACTAAATAGGGACCTGCTGACCAATCAGTCTGGTTTACGGAGAAACTGCCAAAGGACCGAGCTTGGTCTTTAACCAACTTCGGAAAGCTAACCGCGATATGCATACATTATGCAACTATGCATGCTCTCTATATAACAACACAGAGGCGAGTGAGACGCCGCTCAAACCAACTGGGTTAGCGTGTGTGTGTGCGCGTGCGTGCTTGTGTGTGTGTGTGTGTGTGTGCGTGTGTGTTTGTTCAAGGCATGAATCAATTATCGATTAGGCTATACGAAAAGAATTAAGCTCATCATGCAGACGTCTAGGAAAGTAGGCTAATTCAAATGGATTTGTCTGTGCAGAAAAAGGTTCGAGCAGCCACACTGACGAGAAGACATTATTGTCCAGTGTTCAAAACGGTTCCATTGGTGGTGCAACACCATACGACGAAAATGGATCAGCTGCCGCACACCGCAACGTCAGTCTATCACATTCTATAGTTAATTATTGTTTATAATATTATATCTAGGCCTACATGTAGCTATAGGATCATTTATATCATCCACATTCTCATGAGACTGAATTATCGAGTATGCACGATTCATTCACCAATCAATTCACAACATTTTATGTAGTGCCACTCAAAATTAATACAACTAGGAGTCTACTCACAGTGTTCCGATATTAGCTTAGGCTACATGTAGCCTACTATTATCTTTCATACGTGTAACCTATGCACATATTTAAGTACGCACGTATGACATTGTATCCATGTATGTATGTAGGCCTACGTACATGTAGGCCTACGTATGTAATGCAATGTCATGTCATGTAGGCCTATGTACATTGTACAATGCATACATTACATGTATGTGGCATACGTATAAAATTTATTGTTGATTATAATTATTTGTGCATTGAGATTGAATGTGTTATTTCTCGTAGGCTGCTGATTCCGACACACGTCCGCTCTCTTCCATATTCACTCATCTCCGACTATCTCGGACTTTCTCCGATGAATGCATTCCATCAACGACAGAAGAAGATACGACAGATTTTGGTGCCGATGTGTACGTATTCTGCACAAGCGCAGGTCTATCCAGGGACAACTTTGATTACCAGTTGCAATCTTACAAGTTTCTTGTAATGAACAATAGTTTTTACATTTTTCATTTGGGGGGTGTTCAAACACACCCCCCCAAAAAAACACCCCCCTAGCTACGGCCTTGTGAGAGAACAACAGCCGGCCACATTTTACAAAATTCACGTTCACCATCCATGTCTCTGTTTCTTTCCATCAAATCCGTTTTCCCGCCACGCTCTGTTTTGCTTTCTTGCTATATTGATTACTGCAACTCACTTCTCCTTGGTCGTGCTGAAAGAGATCCATGGACATACTACAAGTATAGTTCAAACTTTCTTATGAGAGCCATTGCAAGAAACAAGTTCAACTGAACACAAAGTAATAATTCGATTTTAAATCTGTCGTATCTCACAAATCTTGCATTTAAATAGACCTGCATAATGATTATGTTTCTGTTATTACAATAAAGCAGGATGGCGATGAATAGAAATCATCAAGAACGCGCACATAGTTCATTGGAGGAAGACTACTTTGAGGACAATGGCCAGGCAGATACCATGGAAAACCATTTGCTGGCACCGTTTCATAAGTCATCATTAACTCCTGTTTCACCACGCAGCATCTCAAGGTAGGCCTATGAACTCATAGCGGATCGGTATTAACACCACTGTGTTCGCTATAGGCCTATTACTTCTGCAGTCTGTTTGTTTGTTTCTGCTTGTTTCTGTCTCTCAGCGTCTATTTCAATTCATGAGAAATAGACAGACATAGGCCTATATGCTTATTTTTGGTGTTTGGCTATTTTAGTCGAACTCTTCAAACTTTTTTGCGGGTGTCGTTTAAAATTTCTAAGGCATATAATGAATGTATAGGCCTAAACGTAATTTCCGAAATAGGCTACGCAGCAAGCACAAAGCATGTTGCTAATCCATACATGATCTGTCGTGAATTTATTTTAGGTGACATTACGAACCTATAGCTGATTAGCTGTTTTAGTAGAATTTGTCCTTCTAACTTGGTCTAATTTTAGCCGTGTTGTCAGTGGCGGTTCTACCGGGAGGGCTGGGGGGGCTATAGCCCCCCCAGATGGAAAGTTAGCCCCCCTAGATTTTCCTAGCCCCCTAAGTACATTTTAGCCCCCCCAGTTTAACGTTTAGTTAGTTAAACAATACATTGCCTGTTGGTAACAAGGCCTCCCAATCCCTTTTAAGGGCCGTTTCCATAGATCAAGTGACTTGAATGATTTTCATCTGCTACAACAGCTACATGTTTCGCTGATGCTTCTCTGTAAAGCTTGGGTACTGTAACATAGGCTACATAGCAATTAATATCACAGATTCCATGTACTCCTGAACTGTTTCTCCAATCACAGTGCTTGCTCAGATACTGGCACATGTCTATCTCTACTAATAGCTGTCCTGTGACTACGAAGACCCATGGGTGTTCAGGAAGATTAAAGTGATGAACAGATAACTGCTAGAGCGGCCCTGCGGCCGAGATTAGGCACGACCTGAATTCAGAGGGTCGTGGGTTGAGCCATTCCCCAGCACCTGATGACCTTGTATACTGGGGTGATACCAGCTTCATTAGCAGAGGAAGACGGCGGGGGAGGGCAGCAGGCCATGGGTGCGCCAGCATCAGCAGCATGGATGGCAAGACAAGGAGGGCAGGCTAGGTCTCAGTACCGTGTACACGGTGTGCAATAGTGCATATAATGTATAATTATTATGTGCAATTGTGTACACTGAACAGTGTGTACTAGAATCCGTTTGGAGCACGCACATACGTTCATTGTTATAAATGGATGAATTCATTATGGAGAATCAGAATTATGGGAACAAAAAGAGAAAAGCTGAAGAGTTAATGATGAAGTTTTCGACAGCATTGATAATCCTATGACAGGTATGTAAACTGGAGGGGCAATTGGCAAACACAATGAATGATCACTGTTAGCCTTCTAAGAGCTTGAAAAATGTAAAACAAGAAATTAAGAAAGTGAGCATTTTCCAGAAAGGTTTCTAACTAATTGTCAATAATATTTCTCAGTTTCATTATGTAGCCTATCATTGGTATTATGAAGTGCTTTCTGGCTAAGAAGTTGCTTAGAAACCAAAAAATGTAATGTAGCCTAATGACAGCAAAGGTAGGAGTTAAATTGTTAAAAGGTGTAACTTTTCAGGGTCAAGTGACCTCTTGCTCCTATGTGCGTGATCAAAACATCTAACTTGAGAATGGCATTCTTGTTTTTTTCTAGGAAGCCCCATTTTATTCTTCATTTTTTCGCGTTTTCTAGTTTTTTTATGTATTTGTTTTATGCAACCTGTACTTTTAGCCTAATGTCTGACAGACAATATTATTTATGCTATAAATTTATTTATTCTTTAATTCCCTTAATTCATTTGTAATTTATAAATCATTCTTATTAATTTTAGGCCTATGGAATGTCAGTCAGATAGCATTAATTTTCATGTCAATAGAATGCTGTAACGAGCAACCGGGGTCAATAGACTCAGCGGTATCAAGATATAGACCTTGGGGAGGGAGGGGCAAAGGCAACTTTTAGCCCCCCCAGTTCAAAAACTCTAGAACCGCCACTGCGTGTTGTGCCGCTTGTGCAGTTGATAAACTTCTGTAGTAAGCTTATGCAATAGACATATTTTCTGCTTCGTTTGTGAATTCCTATTAATCCGTGTCTGTGTATAATATACTAAATACCAAGTGTTATTGGTTTATTTGGTTTTGCTTGGTTTTGCTTTATGATAATTTTCTTCTTCTTCTTCTTCTTCTTCTTAAATTGCTGTTATGTTGTTCTGACCTGCAGTGGTAGACTGCTAACGCCAAGTGCGGTGGCAAGGTCAGTGGAATTTTAACAATGGTAAAACACAATGGCATAGGCTATTTTATTAGTCACACCGTCTCACACGGGACCTGCTTGCATCGTAACAGTTTAAAGCATGATCAGCACTCGTAGTTTGGTAGTTAAGCTCCAAGTATTTCACGTCGAATCCATTTAGTTTTTATTTACTTAGGTTGCCTTTCTTAACACTGGAGATCCCGGGCTTGAAAAAACAACTGGAGATCATTAAGCTAATGAACCAATAGGCCTACCTAATTATTCACTATTTCGACCCGAATGTTTCACTATGTTTGCATGATTTCACGCTCTCTCGGCTTTTCTTTTTTGCTTGTTCCACTTTCGAACACTATTTGAACAGCACTTTCCAT
Source organism: Lumbricus rubellus (assembly GCA_945859605.1). Lineage (NCBI taxonomy): Eukaryota > Metazoa > Annelida > Clitellata > Crassiclitellata > Lumbricidae > Lumbricus > Lumbricus rubellus. The sequence continues at coordinate 28,074,918 of OX243817.1, read as the reverse complement.
TTTGCACTATGATTTTCCTCAGCTTCTTTGCTCAAGCAGTATCAGCACAGTCGTTTTTCGTTTTCAACCGGCTTAGAGAAACGCAATAGGCGAAGTGTCGAATCTGCTGTGGGCACGATTTCAGGGACTACACTTGATCTAATTAAATAACACTGAAATCCATATAGTTTGCGATTGAAGCAAAAAATGGCTGTTTTCATTTTAACGCTTTAAAGTTATTCCGCACAATTGTTTGGATGGAAGTGAAATTCCAACCGATGAAAATTTCATGGCAGGCAATCAAATCAATCAATTTATAAATGTAATAGCCTACAAAGCGTCAAACAGTACTCCCGGTACTCAACATGTTAATCACACAATCAAAGACATGTAAAACACATTGATACGAAAGAATAATACAATGTCATATTGAATTGGAACAATTATAGGCTTACCAGAATTAAACTCCGAGCAATCTAGGCCTATAAGTCTATTATAATTTAATAGTAACACTGCTTTGCTTGTATGTTGTAGCCAGCTGTACAGAGGAAGTTCTTCTGTGAATATGAGCAGCAGAAGTAGTTTCTCCGAAGAAATGATCCAGAATGTAATCGACGATCAGTCACTCCAAGATTTAAATGATAAGGTCTGACTTTGTATTGTAATACGTATATAAGTTCGTCTAATTTTGTTCTGTGATCTGATGTCTCCACAACGCAATTCCATTCTTCTTTGGACTCTTGTACCCGTTGCCAGATTGTTGTAGGTCCATCTGTGTGAGTCAACCGGCGAAGGTGCACCTGTTACCTAGGGTTGACTCGTTAGTGTTTTATAGGTTCCCTGAAACTTTTTGTATCATGTGGTTGGACTGGGAGCGCCTCTGAGTGGATTTCTTCAACGGGCGCAATATAAATTCTTGAAATGAATGAAATAATGAGTTCGTGGCCAGAACTCTTTCTTAGCTGTCAAAAGATTAAAATGATAAGAACATCATGTCTTTCAGTCTACATATGAATTGCTTGAATAAGTGGAATGAACATGCTTGAATAAATGGAATTAAGAACTACCAACTTTGACATGACTTCTGTCGTTGATGACTTGTCCAACATTAATACTATGCTTTCTCTTCAATTTTTTCATATAGACATGTACACCTATACGCATAATAATTCTGTCGTGGATCGACAAAGAACTGATTGTGACATTTATGCTCTGTATTTAATGTTGAAACAGATTGGGCGATTGCAGAATCATATCGACGATCTTCAGGAAAATCAACGAGATAATGAACAGAGACAGCTGAGAATGAAGGAGGAAAACTTCCTGCTATCGGAAAAGTTAGCTGAAGATTTTTCTCGCTATTCTAACCTCTTTAAAAGTGCGACCTGATTCATCTATAGTTCACAAACTTCTTTTATGACTCGCGTTTATGGTTTCCTAATTCAAGACTAAAGCTAAAATGCTGCACGTCGGCCTATTTACTCTGTCAGAGTATTCATACTAATTTTCTATTACCATAACTCGGAAGCCAGCTTTTCCACGGTGTTAAGCTACCTGAACTCCTGGCCGCTCCTCGGTCACTCTTACGATATTTGTGCTTCTAATGGTATAATCTGGATTATCATTTTTGGTAAGCTGCATGTACACTGTTGTGCACAGTGTACAGTGTCTACTACAGTGCATAGTTGCAATGTTTAGCGTCATTGCAATTATGCATTGTACACATCTTTCTGTACATAATGTTGCAATATTTTGTACGTGGAAACATCCGTATGGGCAGCATTACGATATGCGTTGCATTGAAACTTTGTTTTGCGACAGATTGCTGGTTCTGGAGGAGCATGTACGTGACACTGAACACCGAACACGAGAACGACTAATTGAACAACAGAAAAGACATTCTGAACTTATGGTAGGGTTTATCTAGGCCTACCGTACACCTGGTAACGACTTACAAAGATAAATACTTTGTATGTAGTGCACTCCTGAACTTTGTCTGTGGTGTACTTCTGAACTTTGTCTGTGCTGCACTTCTGCACTTTGTCTGTGTTGTACATCTGAACTTTACATTGTCTGTGGTGTACTTCCGAACTTTGTCTGTGGTGTACTTCTGAACTTATTCTCTGGTGTACTTCTGCACTTTGTCTGTGCTGTACTTCTGCACTTTGTCTGTGTTGTACATCTGAACTTTACATTGTCTGTGGTGTACTTCCGAACTTTGTCTGTGGTGTACTTCTGAACTTATTATGTGGTGTACTTATGAACTTTGCCTGTGGTGTAATTCTGAACTTTGTCTGCGGTGTCGCCTACTTCTGAACTTTGTGAGGAGCTCGTCATCAATTTACTAAATTACAACTGTAGGCCTATTAATAAATTGAATATTAGGATATTATATGGTCTCAGCTTGATACCTACATGTAAGTTCCTACTTTTCTCATATGCTTCAAATGAACGAATTTCTATCCTGGCAATGAATTAATTTTTTTAACATTTACTGCCAGTGAGTATGTAGCCTATATCTTACAATTGCTATGTCATTTCTGACCCTTCCCCAGCGAGTGATTAATCCAAGCCATAAGGAAAAGAAGCACACTACCATACATTAGCACTAGATACGAAGACGTTTATATATCAGCGATAGGCTACTCTACAGAGTTCAACGAAATGTGCCTCAAGACAGGTAGATGCTTTTATATCGATCAAGCAGCTCATCGATAACCATGATTATAATAATAAAATTATGCATTTTATGCCTTCTAGACTATTTGTCTACAACGTGCTACTTTGAGAACGGATCCAACAATTTAGCCTAAACGTCGGCCCAATATTTAGCCTACTGCACGCTCTCTGGTAGACTTTATTCAAAACTTTCCATTATAATGATCAAACTCCTGTTTTTATCTTGTGCCGTCTCTATTAAATATGAATGACAAGGATATAATCCTTGCTTATAAAGTGCTGTAATATGCCAAGCAAATTTCTGTCCAGGGTAACGGTCTCTGTTGTTATGGACCCTGGTCAAATCGGATCCATGCATCCATGAAAATGATATTATGAGAATTTGATCACAAAAACTGATTGAAAAACTTATTTCGCTGTTCATAACTTTCAGGAAAGAATAAGCAAAGAAAATTCAACAGAAGTTGAAATTTTGACCTTAAAGTAAGCATTGTTTGCCAACCGTAAATATATATTGATGTGCTCTTCTATTTCTGACAGTATGTCCTTGACTTTTGAGATACTCTTTTTCTTATAAATTGGCGGCCCATTTCTACCATGTCGTACTTTTTAAAACTCAGCATACTTCATTGTAGCTTCCATTCATAAGCAGGGTTTGCCAGCGTTAAGTCGTGTCATTCATGCTTCCTATTTATGTCCCTTTACAACTTTCTGGTTATTGTTATGCATTTCTTTCATAGCCTGCTAACTATAATGAACTTAGGGATTAGCCTACTATAAACGTGCGTGAGAGCAGAAAAAGAGGAGGTAGAGGAAGAGGAGATAGAGGAAACTATCGGAGAGGATTGCATGGAATATGACATTGTGTTCGCATGGATAAAGATAGAACTTAGAAGGTGATGCTCTGGATCAGTTAAACGAAAAGGAAAGGGGAAGACCACGCAGGAGTTGACCGGGGACTGGAAGAGACGGCTTAAGGAGGTTCTTAGGGAGGTCCTGGGAGGGGGGTAGTGAGCTCGGAGGATTGATGATGGAAGGAGTTGAGTGGAAATGCGTCAACCGATGTGCAGACATGTTTGGAAATAAGTAGGTAGGCCTATAATCAGCAAGTACTTGTGGACATGTATAATTGATCAGTGCGTGAATGTTCTCATGTGTATACCTTGCAGCCTGCAATCGATTCAGAGCGAATATCATCACCTTAGAGATGAAGTGCCAGCCTTAACAATTGAAAACGAGAGGCTCTCCAAGGTATTGCTCAAGTTCATTTTATTTTGTGATGTTTTATGTTACACAGTTATGATATTATTAAGACCTACATTTCATGGAACGGATACAGACAGGCTATGGTTTAAACTTAAGCGAACGACTGAATATGTGAGCGATAGGAGATTTATAGGCCTCCCTGCCGGAGAGACTGAGTATAGCAGAGTGTCTCAATATACAACATATACTCTATAATATATTATGTACTCATTCAGGTCATTCACGAGATGAACAGTCAGTCTAATCTGTTCTCTAGTCCCTCTAAACTTCTTAAGACTTAGTTACTGTGCCAATAAGAAATGTTCCAATTTCTTTAACGTGATGGCATTCAAGAATATTTTAATAATTCTGAATTACTCTTCAGTTCGTAGAGGCTCACTGTTTACTATATAAATTTAATTATGATGCAGGACAATTCCCAATTGGAAAAGGAGAGGGATAACCTGGTGAAGCAGTTCGGAAAGCTTTCGGAAGAGCATGAGTCTCTAAGAGAGCATATGCATTCAGAACACAACAGAATGATACAGGAACAAAAGGTTCACAGACAGGTGAATTAATTTAACATCTTCTCTACAATCACAAAGACTTTATATAACGCCAACAAAATAAGACTCTCAATATAACCCCGCCTCTTTTATGATTTAAAATATTACTTGCGTATCATGATTAGGCTTACCTAGTAATTTATGAGTTTAGTCATCTACTGATTGTTTGCTCACTCGAATTTCTTCTTTAAGTCTCCCAGCAAACAGATCTGGTTCCCACAAAGAAAGCTTATGTAGGCCTAATTATACCTACATGTAGGCCCCCTTTGTCTGCGGTTATTCATTGTATACGCTTTGTCCAATTTTTGCAATTCTTAGCAACATCTTTAACTTAATTTGGCACATTAGCAGATTAACTGCATTAGCTTCCTAATCGTGTTTAGTAGGTTACACCCTCGCCGTTTAAAGTGTTAGTAGAGTTTATTTGGAAATTTCATCTGAGCAATTATAACGACAACAATATGGTATGTGAATCACTGTGTGATGGTATTTTTTTTTCAATGCAGTTAATTCACGAGTTGACTGCAGAACTGGAGGAACTGCGTCATTCTAAGAGCGATGTGCTTCGAGCGAACCCGAGCAGTGGAGCAGATCTGCCACGCAGCCTCAGAAGTGAACTTGAAGACCACATATTGCAATTGAAACAGGTGACCGCGTATGCCTTTGTCAATCACAATTACACGCTTATATTTCACTTAAATGTAATGCATTATAATACGGTGGTGTATTGGGTATGTTCGTCGCCTTGCAGCCGAAGAGTTGCAGGTTCGAATCCACCTCAAATCGCCGCGTAGGGACCTTGGGCAAGTTCTTCAATCGCAATTGCTCAGCGCTTCGGCGTGAAACTCCGATGCAGTGTAACAGGCTTATCTTATCTTATCTGACCATTTATAAAGCGCTTCTCGCAGCAAGAGCCTTTCAGAAGCGCTTCCAGTGAGTTCAACTCCGAGAAAAAAGGGAAGTTTTTAGACGAGAGAAAGACGAGAATAACTTAGATACAATACATTATGATACAGTGTTTGCACATCCTCTTCCTCCGTTGATCTCGTGTAGTTGAATCTTGCAACTTGATTAATGCAAAGTGATTCATATAGGCCTAGTGCAAATCACAAGCAGTTTGCACTGCTTTGAAAAGTCTTGCAGCAATGACCCCTTCTGGTCATTCCGATATTTTAACTAACAACATACCTTTTTTCAAATGACGGGAGCATCACCAGTTCGCGCTGCTTAAACCGTTGGCTGTTCATGTCATTTATTGCAGGAGAATACCGTTCTTCGAGGTCAGAGAGATGATCTGCATGCGCAGGTGTTGCATCAGCACATTCAAGAGGGTAGATCGCTTTTGAATCACAAAACCTCTCCATCGGATATAGACCTGGAAAAACTACCAAAAGCAGAGGTGAATCTTCTTCTTCATGTATACTTAATTTACACCTACTGCCATTCATATTGAAAAGTGACAATTTATTCAGGCCATCTCGATTGCATGCTAGAGAAGAATAATTTGCGTCATTGATCAAATGAATGCGTTGTTTTATAAGTTATAACTGTCGTTCAGTCGATGAGAGTTGCTCTATCGGCCACGCCAATTGTTCAACGTATACACTACAGGGTGGGCCAAAAAAAGTGAGAACATCGCGTAAAAATTAATATAATTGCATCAATATTTGTTTTACTCTATCCAAAATGGCTTAAATTGTTTCCCCATTTACTCAATTACCTATTTAGCTAATGATGTCTTCATTTCGACGTATTGCTAAGCAAGATTTACAACTTAAAACGTACAAGCGTGTGATCGGGGAGAAGCACAATGAAAATGTCACATTGAAACGCTTGCAACGCAATCGGCAGCTATTTGAGCGGTTTCCTATTGGGAGAAGTGTACGAAGCAACTGGTTTATAGACGAAAAGACATTCACCGTTGCCACTCCAGTTAATTGAAAATGACCGTGCTTAGTCCATTGACACAAAGAAAATGCGAGTTCAGGAAAGTCGACTCATACGAGAACGTGACGATTTCAGCCGCAATATGCAGTTGGTGTGTCTCGAATGGGGAAAACTAATATTGTGTTCGTTCGACCAGTCACCAAAGTAAACAGTGAATACTATTGTGAACATGTTCTGAGGCAAGGTCTGCTGCCTGTATTTTAAGCGACTTGTGGTCGCCATAGGCTAACTGGACATTACAGTAAGACGGAGCTCCCTCCATCTCACACAGCGAGAAATACAATCAACTTTCTTCGTCTGGAGAATGTTAACTTCATCGAGCCAGACATGTGGCCACTGAACAGTCCTGATTTAAACTCAGTAGATTATGCAATATAGGGTGCTTTGGAAGAAAAAGTCTACCTTCGGCGAAAATTTACCACAGTTGAGCAGCTCAAGTTGGCAATAATCGAAGAATGGAGAAATCTGGGGCAGCGTTTTATTGACATGCAGTAGCATAAACGAGTGGCGTCGACGCTTAGCAAAACTCGTTGAGAAGCAAGGAGGACACATTGAACATGATTTCTGATTAGCTAAATACTTGGCAAACAAAAATACATGAAATAAATATAATTAACTGAATTATATTTGTAAATAACTCGTATGCTACAAGGTGTTCTCACTTTTTTTGGCCCACCCTGTATACACTATACAGGCTAGCATAATGTAGAAACTGAATAGGTTGTGAATTACACCACTGCCTTGTAGTGTTCTCGGGAATTTTCCAGCTCTCAAATAGCAGTAGTTTCATGCGTAGGAAGATTCTTTGGTTTCAATATGAAATCTACTGATCAATATCGCAGGAAAGTTTCCCCTAAAAAACCAAAGTTTCCGGTTTCTGCGCCTCTTCCGTAACCCAAATCAGGGTTAGAATTTCCGGGGAATGAGGGTTTCAACCCCCAGTTTTTCTTATAGCGGCTATAGCCCCATAGTGAAGTCTGCTTTTCACACCTCAATTGTAAGTTGGTCATAGTCTAACCCCAACCCCCAACCCCAGTTGTTTTTCCACAATTCTCACACCGGCCCAAATACTTGCAAAATGAGATTCACTAATCAAAAGGAGCGTTTGAGTTTAAAACGTTACGGTAGTTAGCAGGTTCCTAAGAAAATCACCATCCCGTCATATATATGATTCCAATCGCAACCCCCTTCGAGTTTTAAATTAACCACTGCAAATTTTTGGCGGAAAATGCTGTTTAGGGTTTCATGAGTGTTAGGTCATGTTATATTATGTGATATGTTGCTCTGTAGCTGATCAAAGTGCTACAAAAAGAAACGGAAGCCAACGGAAAACTTCGCGAATACGTTGAACTGATAACGCTACGAATTCTCGAGAAGAATCCATCCATTCTGGAAGTCAATTCCATGGCGAACACGTGACGATAACGGATGTGTATACAGGGTGCGCCAAAAAAGTAATTTCCTACGGTTTTAAGCCTATATCTTGCTGTTCTGTTTGAAATATGTTGTTGAAATTTGACCACTGTACGTAAATATGAATTGCCTTTAAGACTGTAAAGTTTCAGTTAAAAATTCGTATGTTTTGTCTATAGATATGGGCTAAAAACCGTAGGGGATTCTTTTTTGGCGCACCTTGTACATAGCCTATCCTTCTTGTTACAAAGTGATTTCATGTGATTCAAATTTCGTCATTATTGTTTAACTACATGTATATTATAATCACAAATGACGACACAGTATTTGCCTTAGTTCATCGTATACAAATTTTGTTTCTGAACAACTATGCATTATTTTGTTCTTCAGTATCGCTCATATCGTTAATTTTGGTCTTATCTGTATCGTTGTCAGCGATTGTTCTTAAGCTGAGTTACTGTACATAAAATGTATCGTGATTGTTTAGGAAGTTGACGGGTTCTATTATAAATTATATGCAAGCTAAACTGTTGTTTAATTTACGTTTGAGTATTTTGTTTTAATTGGTCAACGTTCTACGTATACGTGAACACATGTTTCAGTAAAGCACCGTGCATTTTGGACAAGGACTATACTTGGTTAAATAGTCTACTTGCGTTTGATTAATATAACTGTAGGCAGTGTAGGCCTATGTAGGCCTATAACGGGGTGGTAACTGGTAAGTGGCAGAATATAACGATTTTCACGCAGGCGTTCTATCATTTTTATAAACGTGAGAAAGAAGCAGGAAATTGAATGGTTTCAAACCAAGTGTAGGTCTATAGGCCTATAGGCTATAGGCCTAAGTTATATTTTAGAAGGTAGCCTATAATTATATCGTCGATTATAATAGGTCTACACATAGGCCTACGTAACTACATTCCGAATCCCGTCTCAATGTCAACACAGTCAGTGCACCTCCACGAAGGAAGTAGGCCTACAGTGTACTGAGTGTAGGCTGCATAACTGTACATGCATTTATGATTTACATTTACATTTGAAGTGCTTGGAATCTAACTAGGGCACAATTCACCTACTTCATCGCAAGAGAAGTAGATAGGCCACTACTGATTGCGTGTTCCACTTTGGATGGCATGCGACTCATGCATCTCCCAATGCCATCTGTTGTTGTTTCCGTGAGAATAATACACCCTTGATTGATGAATTGACAATCCAATGATTGATTTCCTGACATGCAGGTACAACTTTGCAGTTTGATGTCAAACGCAGAATAGGCTTACAATGATATCACGCTGGGTTAGTTCGGCTTGCGGCTGATTGCACTGTAGTCTGGCAGCTGTAATAGAGACCTACATGTAGGCCTATGAACTCAAAATGTGTCCTTGATTATTCGTAATCACTGTATCATTACTATTGTGCTATCATTCGCTTGGAAGTCTAGAATTCCACCACTTCAAAGTATAGCCTCGTCACTTGCTTGCATCTCGATTAGGATCAGGGACGTAACTAGGATTTTTGGTTTTTTTGGGGGGGGGGGCTTATAGGCCTTAAGTATGAGTGTATGACGAGTGCGGTAGTCTATTTAGCCGTAAGCATACAACGGCTTGAATTCATTTGGGGGGGCTTCAGCTTTGTTGGGGGGGGCTTAAGCCCCCAAGCCCAACGCTAGTTACGTCACTGATTAGGATTGCGCTCTAGTCTGAGAATAATAATATAAAAATAACAAAAGGGTTTTAAGCTCCTAAATGTCCACGGTCCTTCCCACATCTCTTAATGTCTCGTTAAGAGTTTTGTTTCGGTAGGCCTATTATAGCAGTTGGGTAAAGACAAGACCACATTACACTGTATTAATTAACTGGATCTTTAGATTCATCCATTGTTGGCTCAACAGCGTATGCGCTTGAAAAATGAGTCAATGGCAAAACTGACGACTTGTAAAAGTCTTGTATCATTGTATGACAGCTGTGTTGTAGAGAATGATTTGTGATAATTTATATGATCCATATACACACCGACAATCCACCACAAACACAAATCAAACTTTTTCTCATGCATAGCCGCATCAGCTAGTGATTAATGACCTTCGCCGATTTTTGGTTATTGTCAAACTATTTAAGAAATTCACGACCATCACACTATAGACCTTCCATGAATTATCGTCGTTTGCTCGTATATACAAAAGTAAGAATAATTTCTGCTGTCGTGAATGTGCCACCTGTAGCCTATAATGAAACTTCCTATAGTATACATAAGTACCGGTAACTCGTCATCCTATTTTAGGTCCACAAACTCGTCCTGCACACATTCAGACCTCCGGGACTGAATTAAAAGATTGATGAATATACATATATATTTAATATATATATAATATATATCATTGTAATTGACTAAGAAATTGACTTCAATAGAATTTGTTAACAGATCTGATATCTGTTGAATAAATTGACGTGTTGTTGTAAAACTCAGGACCTAATAGAACTGGAAAAATAAGCTGCATTGAACTAAACATGGCTTTATTGATCGCCAAAATGTTTAGCTTGACTTTCGGGTGGCGCTTTATAAGTTTGGAAATTACGATTACGATTATTGTTCATGCAACCTATCATGTGAGAAATGCTCTGTAATTTATGGTAGGCCTAATAAGATCATTTCCAAGCAATTTAGTTTTTTGAATTTGTCCATTTTGACAACAAAATTACTGACTCGTGCAGTCACTGCTCTTCAATCAATATTTTTTATGTCTCTTGCCTCTAAACATTTTGGCGATCAATAAAGCCCTGTTTAGTTCAATACAGCTCATGTTTCCAGTTCTACTAGGCCCTGAGTTTTATAACAACACGTTCTGCTGTGCCACCAATTAAGGTTCTAGTGCGGAGCGTTTATTAAAACCATACATGTAGGCCTATGTAGGCCTATGGTATGCCTCAGATTGACATTTGATGTGAAAATCAGTTATATTTGCACACACCCTAATCACGCATTTACCAGACAGCGTAATTTCTGAGGTCCTTTCCCACAAGTCTCAGATAATTGGATATTGTTGGGTGGAACTGCGTTCGCGATTGCTCATGCAGCGGAGAGGTTAATTAAGGTTCAGTCTGGACAGCATCAAAAGAAAACCATGCTCGACTTGCCATTTTGATTGATGGAACGTTATGTGAGAACAGAGGCGTTTGCGGATTAAGGCATGTTCAACATGTTCAGCCGAACAGGGTCTTCCACGCTTTAGGGGCTCCATACATGCAAAAGAAAAAGGTTTCAATACTTTATATTATTATTGTTTTTTTGTTAAGCCAAATCGTGAAATGAGCACAAAACTCATTAAAAGAATATATTTGAGACAAATCATTTTGTACAGCCTACAGAACTTTTGCATACACAGTTCAAAATCAGCCATAAATTCTATTGTATACTTTGAATTGAATTGAAAAATTGAAAAATTGATTCATTTCCTACATAGCTTTTTGCAGCAATGATAATGCATCCTCACAATTAATTTTAAAAAATTGCGTGTCACAAAGCCATCACCTTACAGCACGTCAGCAGCATATGTTTATAAATAAACACATCGCAATGTGACATAACATTATTGCTCATAGAACCATGGCAAGAGGAGTCGTCATGATTTGGAATTATGCATTATTATAAAAATGTAGGTCTACACTATAAATAGCCAATGACGTAACAACGGTGTTGTCGACCAAAAAGACGTCATCATAATAGCACAGAACTTTTGTCATATCGCGGTTTCAGCATTTTTGCCCACAAACGAAGTTAGTGACGCAACAGAACTGCATAAGCTAACAGAGAGAAGACGTCACAATAGAAAGCTCTTAAAACAATTTGATGCCCTGGAGCCATCATGTGATTCATGTCCTATTTTGTTCATATCCAAAATTAGTGACGTAGTGACAGTGCTTTTAGAAAAAAGAGATGTTGTCACAATACGATATCCATGCCACAAATAATATAATGCCTACATTCCATTATAGACGTCTGTTTGTTGTGATTCTGTGAGCTGAGCCTCACAGCATTTTGTTAATCCGCTTTGCTTGAGAAGGGGGAGGGGTTGTGGTGATCGTTCACGGTTCAGCTCGGATGTAGCCTAGTAGGCGATGTACTCGCGCGTGCCTTGATTCACCCATGATATCCTAAACATGTTGTTGATTATACCGAGGCTTCGTATAATTCATTGTCTGATGCGGTAGGTAAATCGGCTAAAAATGTTGCGTATGCACGTCGACCTGTACAGTGTACACATTTCGCCCACAGTCAAATGCCTCAGATGCTTCATCAGATTCTAGTCCCATGCATTCGAAGAGGGAGAGATGAGATAGCCTACCGCTGGTTTTGGCAGACGATCTGACGTGTGAGTCTTGTACGTCAAAATGGCCGGCGGGGTCTCGGTATTTCTACTGTGACCCCGGCTCGCTTATATGAGTCACTTAGACTGTCAGAACAGAATATGAGAATATACGCCGCAACTTAACGTATTATAATTGACACGGACCCCACATGAGGCACAGGAGGCGCATTCAATGCCCGACCATTCATCGGTCATGCTCCGATGAACGCGGCAGGTAAAGCATTCTTTGGCCTTCGAAGAAACCGAAGTACGAGGCTGTATTGTTGTCTTGTGTTGCATTGTATGTGTATTGTTGTCTTGTATTGCATTGTATGCGTATTGTTGTCTTGTATTGCATTGTATGTGTATTGTTGTATTGTGTTGCATTGTATGTATTGTTCACACCTGTCCAATTCACAGACAGCATCGCTGTGGTGGTACTTCACAAGCGGTTGGACCAATGAGATACTCTTCGAAACGAGGTGAGAGGGTAGGAAGCGGTGGGCTGCAAGCGGCGTCAGGTTAGTAGGTATCATTAACAAAATAGCGATGTAGACCTACAGCAACAGTGCTTCGTAGAATGAAGATAGTAGTCAGCGAGCGTGGATCAACCGCAAACCATTTAGCTATGAATCCTGATTCTGCAATATTTTTGTACTTTGACTTTCCCATAGTATATATATATATTTATACATAGGCCTATACTGTTACACAGTATACATATATATATACTTATATAGTATATATACAGTATAACTTACATGTATGATACACCTACGAGACTAGGAGTCGAAGCAACGTCCTCTGTTCGCCTGTTAATTAATAACTGCCACAATAATAATATTATTCAGACTTTCCCAATAACCGCGTCATAATAATCATCATCATGTCGTCATCCTTGTCACTGACCCACACAGTTCAGCATGACTGAACCACCGAACCAGGATAGTATTTGGATGGTGACCTTATGCGGAATAACATGATGCAAACATACGCAGAGTCAGTACACGAGTAGGGAGAGCGTGTATATATATATATATATATATATATATTATATATATATATGGACGTTAACAGATAAAGTCACTAACAACGTCTCTAACAACTCTCTGAAAAGAAGGAGCTGTAAAGTCGCAATGCCTGCATCAGTTCTGGCAGCTTAATTAAATGGGAACCTATTTCAACCATGCAGTAGGCTATTAGTATTCAAATCTCAAATCGATGAATAATTAGACTAACTAGGTCGTAATTATCGCAGCAGAGATCTGCCGTGTACTTCCTAAACGTGTAGCCAGTTCTGGTTCAGTAGCTGCAAACTATAGTGGACTGCTCGGTGTAAACAGTTAGGGGTCTTTGCGTATAAACATCCCAGTCGTCAACACGCACACGTGTATAGCCTGCATGCTATAGTATGCTTCACCTGATCGAAGGCAGGGCCTCAATGCCCCGAATAATTGATTGCAGGCGGGATATCAGAAGGCAGGCCCACTCACTGGTCACCATCAAAGCCAGGGCGTTTCTTTTCCGCATAAAAAGCACACGGTTAGCACAAGACATTAAATAAGTACCCAGTCTGCATGTATAAACTTATACGAGTTGTTATGCTAGCCATGCTTCATCGTTTCGTCGTAATACTGTTAGGTGGTCATGGCTTGCGGACCCTTCGACCCTTTTGGGTCTCCTGGGTGAACTGATACTACTGCAGGACATAGTGTAATTGCGATCTGTATTGTGCTGGTTTACCCAAATATGTTATGCTATTCGAATCCTGTAGCATTCTAGAATTTTCTATCCCCTGTCGCTTTCATCATTAAAGCGCTCATAAGAGATCCTCGATATCCTTATACCTAGCCATTAAGCTGTATAAGACGACTTAGAAGATAATTTTATTGCATACCCAGTCAGCATGATTCGTATGCTCATAATTATGCCAGGCGAAACAAAGCAGTCTTCTGCAGACAACGTGGCACATTGATACACAAAGACAATGTTCCCTAAGGGCATCATTACGGCCAATGGACAAAGCCAGAGCTGAGAGCATTGTTTTAATTTATTTCTAAGCTGATCAATGATCATACATGTAAGCCTGTGGCTAAATATCCTCGTCACTTGCCAGTGTCACGCCAAGTCAACGTGACGAATGCCAAGCCAACAAGACCAACGTACGCGTATAAGCTTACAATTTTAAGCCTATAATTATAAAGCCATAAATAATGTACAAGTTGTTCGTGTATTTCGACGTAAAGAAGTTTGGGAAAAAAGCCTCGGGGCAAAGAGTTTGGTAGGCCTATAACGATCGCCAAACAACACGTAGGCCTAAGGGGAGAAATTGCGGTCTTAAATCAACAACGTTGGAGATACAATGTAGACCTATAATGTACACGTACCTACCACTGGCTATTATAGGAAACTTCTCTTTGTCGTTGTTTTATTCTATCGCGGCTATGAAAGTTACTTAAGTCGAGTATCGAGCTTCGAGTAATATTTTTTGTAGAACTCTATTTGAAAGTCTGGTTAAAATATAAGGCACCAGTATTAAGCTTATCGAGTATAGGATCACATGTACATGAGCAATTTGTCAGGTATCTATTATAGATGAATTTTCAATTTTAATTGGATTTCCAATAAACGTTGATATCATCTTAAGTCACGTGCTTCATGATTGCTCTGCGCTTCTGCGTCTCATGAAAACACGAGGCTTGAATTTCTGCACGCATTAGCCTCTGCCTCTCTATACGCACCGGCAGAACGTTTTGATGTTGGCCATATTTCTCGTTGTGTAGGCTACGACTATTTTTAGACATGACGTACGGCTGAAGTATTATAGAGCGAGCGCATGCAAACCTATAAAGAAATCCGCAGCTAGCTCGTAAGCCGAGTGTTGAAATAGTCGAAATAGAACGCAGTTTCAAAAAAGATTCTCTAAAAAAACCTCGTAGCTCAGACAGTTTTCATTATTTTCATTACATTACATCAAAGCTGTAATTATTATTAGGCCTATACGAGTTTAGAGCTTTACACATAACAGGCAAATATGAGTTAGGCCCTATATAGGGCCTAGCGAAGACTTTGCAGCACCGCACTAGGCCTATATAAGAATTTTAAGCTGATGAATATTTCTATAGAAACTGCGGTCTATAGTCAAAATTCATTATACCGTATTGGGTAGATGGAGATCTCTAAGCTTATATAACATAGGCGTAGGGGACATTTCAGCAGCGGGGGGGGGGGAAAGTTAAATTTTTGGCCAAAAATTCTCATGACCTTTTTTAGTCATCCGGTCGAAATTCTTCCGAACTTTTAGATACTTTTTTATATTTCTCATGGTCTGCTTGCCCGAAAACCAGACTTGCCCAAAATTGGGGGAGGGGGGGGAAATTTGCCCCCTGGACCCCCGTCTCCTACGCCTATGCTATTATAGGCTACAACCATCCCAACTCCTTGTATTTTGGACTATTGCATAGGACGCAGAGTTCACTCCGTTCATTATACATGCATAGACAGTAGACAGTGTTGCATATAATTACTTGTGTAGGTCTATGTTTAATAGAAACATTGTTGCGTCGTTCAATTGATCTCACAGCATGCAGCGACACAACAGCAGTTGACTATAGAAGCAACACTGCACCATTGACCTCTGTTGGCCTACAGGCATTGCATGTAGGACATTGTAGACCTATAGTCTACAGTATACACATTGTACAGGCCTTGTAATCGATTAGTCTTGCGATTTCACGTGCATGCCTTTAGAATGAATTTTTATGTGGGCACAGAAAACCGATAGGTATACAGCCTATAATTATAATATTATGTGCTGGCATGTATGTTTCATGTCCATTTGTGTAGACCTCCATGTGTAGGCCTATTATTTGTTGAGCTATGTTGATGCCAGCCTACGTATACTATAGACACATGCGTCTTTTATCGCCCCGGTATGTTTAGTCTATGTGGGACAATTGAAATGATCTGAATGACCTCTATAGGCCTATATAATTATATGCTATTGCTGAAGCATTGAACTTTGGCTATAGATCACACATGTAATTATGTATGCAGTCATTATACAATCGGTCAATGAATCAGTTATAAGCCACAAGATCAAATGACAGCAATTTCCATGTAGGCAACTTAGTCCATACTGACAGTGACACAACAATCCTTAAAAATTCCTCACCTAATTTATTTACCGCAAGTCTGACCCGCAACTCTAGGGATCTTCGTATATATGGTTCATGAATTTGAATAATAAGTGACGTTTTCTAAACTACTATTGCTACTGCCGTCGATTTCAAGTGGACTTTCTGGGCCGTATCGAGAGTTGGACTCCACCTGTGAGAAATTGGACTACTACATGTAGGCTTAAGTGTTCCAGGTTAATATGCAATGGTCTATAACACAATTAAAGCACTTTTCATACATGAAAATTTAATACTCAAAATCGTTGATACGTCACTTTATATTCAATCAATCAATCAATCAATCAATCAATCAATCAATCAATCAATCAATCGGTCAGTCGGTCGGTCGGTCAGTCAGTCTGTCAGTCAGTCAATCAATCAATCAGTCAGTCAATCAATTAATCAATCAATCAATCAGTCAGTCAATCAACCAACCAGTCAGCCGGTCAGATTTACTATGCGCATGTTTACTTCAACGTCGATGGAACTCGACTAGAATCTATGAATGTATACTATACATGTACGTATACATGTACGTATACATGTACGTATACATGTACGTATACGTGTACGTATACATGTACGTACATGTACGTATACGTGTACGTATAGGCTACGTGTACGTATACATGTATGAACGTATATATATACACTCGCGGACAAATCAATCCATAAATCGATCAATCGACGAATCGAAGATCATTGGCTGGAACTGGTAACCGTAATCGTAATCTCCAAATTTCTAAAGCGCCACTCGAAAGCCAAGCGCGAGGCATCAGCTTATTAACGAGCGCTGCCTTGCGTCAAAAGGGTTGTTCGTAAGAATAGTCCATGCATGCAAAGTCCGGTGGTCTAGGTCCATAAATCAACAAATCAATCGCCAGTCAAACGTCTAGTTATTTGACCCTTAATTTGACACTTTGACCAATTCGCTTTCCAGATGTTTCTTCCAAAAAACAAAATGCAGAGAATATTATTCCTGTTACATATAGAACTTGGAGTTGATCTTCTTTCTGTACCGCAACACCTATAACCTTTCCAGTTTCCATCTGTATAATTAATGAAAGCGACGAAAGCTTCAGCAACATTCCGCAAACTCTGCCCTTTATGTCCCACGCAATAGTTTTCATATTGAGTTTCGAAGCGGCGTTTTTTGAATATATATCCAAATGGCAGCGTTATATATGCTGTTGCATAGGTCTATCCTCCAGACATTTTTCAACCAGGGCAGTCATAGGCTACACGTAAAAGTAGCCAGTGCAGTGGGCGATTTATGCCCCAGATAAATTCTTGACAGGGTAAAAATTCTCGGAAGCATGCACTGTAGCAGAGCAACGACCGCGGGGCGGAAGACTTATTTTACCAAAGCATTTGCTCTGGCACGCCTTGCTCAGACTGCTCTATTGCGCTGCCACTGTCTCTCCTGTGCATAATTATCTTTGGAAGTTCTTGTTCAGTCGAGATGTGTAATTGTTGACTTCAGTTTATTATTAGTTTTTTTTCAGACAAAAATCAGTCACAAAATATTGCATTTGTACGTTTTAAGAAAGAACAAATTAATTCCCTAGAGCCATCTGCTGTCCATGGTGACTTCATGGTTCTTTTCACTCGCTCTGCATCAATGCAGAGGCGTTCGTTCTCTGTGGTTGGTCCAACAACCTGGAATGGACTTCCCATGGCTGTGCGACACCTCCCAAGCTGTTCTCAATTTCACAAACTATTGAAGACTGCTTTTCTCGCTTGATCTTGGCCGGGAGCGCCTCTGAGTAGGTACCTTCTGACATCTCGATCGACAGTCCAGCGCGCTGACCAGTATACACTATAGCGGAACGCGGTGGTGTAGTGGTGGGTTCGGTGCCTTGGAGCCGGAAGGTTCCAGGTTATGACTGCCCTGGAAATAGAGACAAGTGGAAGAGAAGGGTCTGAGTGGCTGACCATTTGCCAGAGGGATTAATTCTATAGCCTGAAGGGAAAGAAGAAGAAGGCTCCAGGTTCGAATCTACCTCAAGCCGCCACGTATATAAATGGACCTTGAGAAAGTCCTTCACGTGCAATTGCTTGTGCGCTTCTGATTATAGAGAGTGTGAAGAAATAAATAAAACTGCACCCATCCCCAAATATAGGCCTATACAGACAAAGGAACAAGACGTACACAGATATGCACATACACTGCAAGATCACTGTCAATATTTCTTTCAATTTATCTCACCCAAAACAGGCCATGGCCTCTTGCAACTGTTTTCTGTTTCGTTCTGTTTCTCACACTCTAACTCCATGCATCATCATCGTCCACATCTTCAATTCTTCATGCATGCTAAGGGAAGATTGTAACAGCCAAGACCTTAGGATGATTTCCATGTATTGAGATGATCACACACACATGACTATCTCATCACTCAATTTATCTTTGTTATAAATATCAATTATCCGAAAGTATATTGCCATGCAGCTGTTTAGCATTTGCCTGTCTGTTCGTCTGCCTTTCAATCCATTCATGTATACATACATAGACGTGTGTGGTGCTACAATAAGAGCTTTCCATGACCTGACGCAATACATATACATGTGTTCATGGTCTATCGGCATGCATGGTTCAAATGTATGTTTGGTCTGCATGTGTTCGAGCACTATGCATGTTTCACAGTTGTCTTCTTGTATATAATTATGGTCTGCCTTGCATGCATGTGTCTGTCTGTAACTCTGTATACACATGATTCCTCGTGTACTTTTCTGTTTTCTTTGAACGCTCTCAGTCATTTTGTGTATATGCATTCTGTCACTGTGCAAGTCTGTCTGTCGATCTGATCTATCTGTAAAGTACAGGAGGCGTAGTCATGAAAATTTGGGGCTTCTATTTCTGTTGTTACACCCAATGGGCATGGTTGCAAATTTGCAAAATACACAAATTTAGTATTAAAATTTTAAAGAATTATTTATTTCGTAGGGTTCGAACCCATAACACTTCCCGTAAATACGTCCATGGTTACGTAGGACTGCGTATTTCACTGCATGGAGGCGCATGCGTGGAGATGTGGGAGGAGAAAAGATGGGTTCAACTCATAACACCCCTCCCGGTAAGTACGTTCAAAGTTACGCATAGGATTGTGCATTTCACTGGCGATGCATGCATGGAGATGTGGGAGGAGAAAAGATGGGATCGGCGATGGACATGATTAGAATGGAGCTGCAGCTGCATTAGGGCTATAAAAATTATTGCCTGCAGATGTGCTGCAGATTTGCTTGAGACTCGCACGGAAAGGACTAAGCAGCCTATTAAGCCAGTAAATAAGCTTACACTTGCATGCATGAGGTATAACGATTACGGCCTGCATGGCTTTTCTTTGATCTTATGTTGAACATACAATCAGTTCAAAGGAAAATGAGGCGTTTCATGTTGCATGGGGTCTAATCTTATCTGCCACTGTGCGTATTATGTATACAGACATTGTATACGTACACGTACGTGTGTCAGGAAAGGTCAACATGGACTATGACGCTGGAGTCAAGGAAGTATAAGCTTACCCACCATCAGTTAACCATCCACACTGAATGTCCTCATGGCATATACATAACTATTACATAAATTTATATTGATGCTTCATGCAGTTTTCTTCTTTCTGCAGAGTCCGCCACTGACCATAATCCTGGTGGTGCCAGTCCCAAGTCTGGGTCAAAAAGGAGGGCGACGCTATATATATATATATATACACATATATATATATACATACATATATATACATATATATACATATACCGTATAGAGCCTAATCATCTGTGCAGTGACTCAGAGTCCTTGAACTAAAACCATAATTATAGACTATAGACAGTATACAGACTTTTCCTTCTCATTCCACTCTTCGACGTCATCCTCAATTAACCCCTTCATTGCAAGCAGTGCTTAGGTCGACCGGCAATTATAGGAGTCAATCCCACACTGCATGCAGTCTAATTATAAGCTTACAGAACGCATGCTTGCTGCAGACATTGCAGAGGCATCGGAATGCATGCACGCCATGAGTAGCCTATAACTGCACGATCGTTGTCAATAAATCTCTCACTTTATCTCACCCTCAACATGTCAGTCCTCCCAGATGTTCTCTGCTTCATCCTATTTCTCACACTTTCTATCGACATCCACACGGGCACGCGCGCACACCTATCTAGTAGGCCTATCTATAACATTCGTTCGATCCACACACTCGTGCACATATATTTTTATACGCGCACACTTTCTCTCTCTCTCTCTCTCTCTCTCTCTCTCTCTCTCACTCTCTCTCTGTGTCTGTCTGTCTGTCTGTCTGTCTGTCTGTCTGTCTGTCTCTCATTCGCACCACTGTCTGATCATTGATCTTTCACTTTCCGTGTAAGTTCATGCACTAAGACTTGCTTGCTTTGAATATAGAAGAGCCAGTAATAATTATAAACTTACATAAATTATACACGATAATAGCATTGTAGTTTATGTAGCCCTTTATTATTCAATGCATATACATGTATATTGGTCCATCAATTGCATGCAATAAACGACTTATATCTAAGAAATTAAGACACAGAAGCAAAAGGGGATGGACGGATGAATCAGCCATATAACCAACTCCTACGTCTTTCACTGAACGATCGCTTGGCTAGAAAGAAGTACACGTCACGACTGTCTGCTTCTATAGGCTGTGCTATAAGCAGCAGCGTCTGCAAGGCTTTCTCGCACATCTGTGCAATGGACTGTATATAATAAAATTGTATATACATGCATGCGTGCCATGCATTTTTGGATTCCTCGTTCTAAGCATTCCGTGTTTATGTCTACTGTGTGATGAGCATGCATACAAGTCTCCTCCCACTCATGTTTATGCATGAGCACGGCCACATCATCATCTAGGCCTCGACCTGTGTGTCTCTATGTCTCTATATATTATATGAACTTCGCAACACTTGGCGCATTTCGCTATGAACGCCACTCTGCCACCACCGCCGCTGCTTGTGAATCACCTGAGAGGCTACATGTAACCTCTGCCAAAATAAAAGACTTGGAGCACCGAGCAATTACCGGTAAACTCATTCCAGTAGTTCGGCGCACACCGACGACAGACCAGACCATAGAGACTATTCTTGGGTTTATAACACACTCTGCTGGAACAGAGTTAGAACTCTGGAGGCGACCAGTAGGCCTACAGGCTCTGCGAATTAATATACGTGTAGGCCTATACCGCCGTGGCTCCAAGTATATCGACTGCGACAAAGTTTCGGTTGACAGACGCTGTGCTGTAGCGTCGCAAGAAACGTCGCAGAGAAATCTTAATTTCGTACAGACTGCATTGGGAGGAGAGTTACCGACTCCATTATCGGAGTTTCCATCGTGGGAGTCGTTTCGTTACGTGAATGAGTCGATAATAATAATTAGGCCTATCTGCGCTGCTTTTCCTTTTCGTCGGCAGTAACTATAGATAGATGGCGGTAAGTCTTCTCTCTATGGCTCGCTTTTCTAATTATTATGATCAATATTATGTAATGGAATAATCGGAATTATTGTTTACACATGAACATCTGTTTCTGCTTTATACTGCATGCTTGCACGTAAACTGGTAGGTAGGCTTGTATTGCTCGCCAACGTTTGTTTGGATTGACGATTAAGGCCGCAAAGAGAATAACGAATGCATTGTACGGCAGCTTTGAAAATAGTTTTTTTCTTCTAAATCAATGCTCATGAGCATCGTATGATGATTGGTGACGTGGATTGAAAACATATGGATGGAATTCAAAACATATGGATGGAATCGTAGCATTTTTTTAGCCTACTGCTCATGATACATTCTCCTTGTGCTAAAGCCAGTGGCGGCGCCAGGTATACAATATATCCTCAGGTGGAGTCTTGAGGGTCATGGGAGTTATTCAGCAGGTCGAAGAAATAGAATAGAATAGGATAGTAAACAGTCCAAAGAGTTTTAGTCAGGTCATAAGGCAGGTCAAAAATAAAATAGACAGTGTGTCAAATGACCTGCTGCGACCTAAGGTACAATGTATACCGACGCCACTGGCTAAAGCAATCTGTTGTTGAGTCGCGTATACATGTAGCTTTTCATTGATGACTGACGACATTCCTCGTCCTTCAAGCAGATTTCTGAAGAGACGCTTGATAGCTGCTGGACTGTCGATTGAAAGGGCGTAGATTCAAATCCTCATTAGAGCAGATATAATTATGGCTTTCTATAGGCCTAGGTTTCTGCTCCACATGGGTCCCTTAATAGATAAATCAGCTATCAAGTGCACATATACAAACATATAAAGAGTATATAATAGTATACCGACAGTACACATCGGTGGGAAGAGGACCGGCCACCCGCTCTCAAATATGCCGATGCTAAGAAAATGAAGTCGCTATAGCACTTCATTGTCATGGCTGCCTCGTATACATATATAGGCTATAGCTCAAGGGATTGTTCTTCTTTCTTTTATTCTTTTTCTGCCACAGCTTTTGTAAAGTTCATGAATTGCGCTATAAGAACTTATAATATACCGGTACCAATAGAAAGTCCCGAGAGGGACGTAAAGTATACATGCACACAGTACCCGCATAGGCCTACATATTACACGCGCCAAGAAATCTTAAATCGTTTTCAGCTTCCACTTCGCATCAGAGACCTATGTGATTGCACAAAAACGATACCAATGAAAATCTGTTGCAGCTGTTATGTTAAAGTGAGCTGCTCTAGATTGTCCGCACAAAATTAATTATTAGTCTGTTATAATTATATTGGAATGTTTAATTAGAGTCATTTAGTGATACAGAGAGCTATAAGTCCATAATAACTGTTTAATTTATAGGCCTATTATACGTGACTAAAGTAATATACTTATACGACCTTATAAAAAGACGTAGGCCTATGTCTCACTCCATGAAGTGCCATATTATACGCTATGTTCAACAAATAGAAATCTATGCTCACCGATACGTACCAAGTACCAAGTACCAACTATGCTAAGTCAGCGCCTATAGTATACCACGATCTTCCTTTTTTCTATTTTGATGTAATTAGTATTATTAGTCCTAACTATAGATGGCAGATATAGGCCTCGAGGCCTATATCGCCGCAGGCTGTTTACAAATAGGGAATACAACTGCAAAAAGAAGATGGCAACTATTACAACCTGTCGTTCTGTGAGTCACAGCATAGGCATTTGTGAACCTGGAAACTATAATTAACTCGTCATAATTAAAAATGACAAACCATAATTCATTTTATTATATCAATATTATTATCCAATATTTTTGCACGGCACCACACGCTAGCTGCAGGCAGTTGTAGATCAATTGAGACAGAGACACGTATACAAGAAGACACTGGCAGGGACGCACATAATTATACGGGGCGAGAATTGTCGGGGTTTGGGGAAATTGGGGCTCAACCGTCTAGTCTAAGACCCAATAATATTAATTCTCATTGAACACCCTATAGCTTATAATAAATCAACGTCAAATCCTTCAGCTATTTTTCTACAATTCTCATACCGTGAACATTACATGCATGCACACGTACTAACACCAGATATACGGAAACAAGCACAGGCAGCCACACGTATATAGGGACATAATATATATACACACATTGACATAGACTGTGAGACACACATACACAGCGACATATACAGAGAGACAGGTAGACTCAGAAAGACATCGACACCGATACAAAGAAACAGATAAACACACATCAACATACAAAATGCAATTGATACACAGACTATGTGCATATCGGTACTGCACATATGTATGCAGAGATACATTGCCAGAGAAAGAGACAGACAGACAGACAGACAGACAGACAAACAGACAGACAGACAGACAGACAGATACAGACACAGACAAAGAGAGAGAGACAGACAGACACAGACAAAGAGAGAGACAGGCAGACAGACAGACAGATAGACAGACAGACAGACACAGACAAAGAGAGAGAGACAGACAGACACAGACAAAGAGAGAGAGACAGGCAGACAGACAGACAGATAGACAGACAGACACAGACACAGAGAAAGATAGAGAAAGACAGAGAGAGACAGAGAGAGATAGAGAGAGTGACAGACAGAGACAGATAGACCTACGTAGTTTAAATAGTGGCATGGGCAAATGGGTGGGTGGGTGGTGGGCTTGTTCGTCATGTATAACCCTGCTGGTGCATACCAATGACACAACGGAATCCCAGCTGAGGGCGATCGTCATTCACGCTTATTATCACATCAACCGCGGCATACCTGCTGCTGGTGTCGAAAGACCAACTGGGTCACTCACCCAACCCACCCCAGGGGCCCACTACTTACCCTGGACCTCTCCTCCCTCTCTACATGCGACTCCCTCCAGGCATACACACGATCATAAGTAAGCTATAATAATAATAATAAGGGTTTATGGCTTTATGCTCAACAGTCCAGAATGTTTTGCTATGGAAATCACTTCTAGCTGGAGTATTCAACGTATTCAACAGAGAAATCACTGGTATCCCACGACTCTTTCTAATTGGTCTGCGGCTCATGAGCCGGGGCATTATACTGAGGTCAAGCAGGGGTCATGACAACAAAAACTGCACGTGTGTGTGCATTACACAGAAAATGCCACCGACCATTTTACGACGGGCGTGTGCATGTAAGCGCCCTGTTTTGACTTCAGTTGATAAGGAAAAATCAAGAACTCCCCCAGTTCTCCTAACTCTAATGGGTAATTTAATTGGCATGCGACAGGGCCTGTTACAGTTCACATTTGTCATGCGGTTGAATTAAGCCTTCACTGGAAATACTCTGATAAATGGGTTTATAGTCTAAAGGCTCCATACATGTAGGTGGGGTATAAGCCTACTGTAGGCTGCTCCTAGACTGTGTATACCTTACTTATAGGCCTACAATATAGGCCTACATGTGATATTAAATAATAAAATTCGGCTCAACGACGTCAATCGTCTTAAAGCTCCCATTAATTCAATCGCACGAATGTGCCGAGTGATTCGTTTCTAAGTCTGCAGCCAGAAGACATGTGTGCCTATTCTTAAGTTTAGTCTATGCACTTTCACAACTGACGCCCTTTATATATACACACAGGCACTTCAATCCAGGTTGCATAATATACATGTAGGTCTGCGAGAGGTCAAGTGGTCCAGTGGTTATGCGGTTTGGACTATCAACAGAGACGTTGAGGGTTCAGTTCCCGCCTGCATGGTTAAAAGCTCTTTAGCGACCACAAATACAAATGAGTGAACTGGCAAACCACCGTGTTAATTAGAATATTGGACGGCGAGGGAGACGACAGGCCATCTGCAAGCATATGCCAAGGCTAAGAAAAATGAAGTGGCTTACACATCGTATCCGTGGTAACCTTACAGTGATTAGCTTAAAGGATTGCGCTTCTTCTTCTTCTTCTTCTTCTTCTTCTTCTTCATTTTCTTCTTCATCATCTTCTTCTTCTTCATCATCATCATCATCATCATCATCATCATCATCATCATCATCATCATCATCATCATCATCATCATCATCATCATCATTATCATATAGAGATTCTGTTGTGTGTCTGTTGTCCGTCTGCCTGTGTCTCTGACTGTACGTGTTTGTAATCGGTATATGGTTCCTTCTGTTTGCTTGTCTGATGGGTTGTGTGTCTGTGTGTGTGCTTGTCTGTGTGTGTGTGTTTTTCTTGCGAGGTAGGAATCGATTCGTTTGCTCTTGAGAAGATGTGTTCGAATCAATAAGTCAACTAAGTAATTATTATTGTTACGATTGAGTCGAAGTTCAGGAGGAAGGCGAAGGAGGTCAACACGATGATGCAGAGAGTGTATTGCAGATGCATGGGACATACATAGTTAGAACAGAGAGAGAGACAGAGAGACAGAGAGACACAGACAGCGAGAGACAGACAGACAGAGACAGACAGACAGAGAGAACACTGGCAGGAAGACAGACAGACAGAGACAGACAGACAGACAGACAGATAGACAGATATACAGATAGACAGACAGACAGAGACCAAGAGAACACTGGCAGAAAGGCATTGAAATCCAAGAGAGAACTGGGGATAGATAAATATATAGATATAGGTAGGTAGACATTATAGACAGAAAGATGATGGATGGATGAATGGATGAATGAATGATGGATGGAGGAACGGATGGATGGATCGATAGATGAATGAATGGACGGATGGATGAATGGATTGATTGATGGATGGATGGATGGAGGGAATTACCTTGCTATGATGCACCTGCAATATATCGACTCCAATAGACGAACTCATGAGGTGCACGAAAGGTCTTGACGTATAGCTCGATCGCTATATTTCAGTTGGTTTGTTGCAATGGACTGCAGTTTCCAGACACACATGCTTTGAACCATGATCTATGATCATTACAGAGTCGGCTTCCTGTTTGTATTTAGAGTTTCCATGCAAGTAATAGCGGACCCATAAGATTCAGAACGTATTGAGTATAGGCCTATACCATGCAAAGGTCATTCGCTGGCAGTGTATGTTCGTCCACTGCGTTCATGTCTGCGTTTCTCACAAATGATGATTAATGTGACCATCGATCTATTATAGCAGAACGTTTTAACTCCGCCATCTTGCTGCTCGAGTGCGTATATAGCGTTTAGTTAGAGCTGGCAGTGGAGGGCCTTCTCTTAATGCATTATACTGTCATGATAAAAAAAACTATCGATCTGTGATTATGCTAGGCTATAAAAACGAACAGAGCGTGAAGTTTTGCTATAGTTTCATGCTATCCTACGATTAATTAAATCTGTCAAAGTTTAAAGAATGATTCACCCAACATGTATACACAGTGAGTAGTAGAAAATTGGAAATTGTAATTGTAAAAACGCATTTAATAGTTGCAGTGACAGTTAACAGTGAATCGTAGATATAACGGTCTATAGGCCTACTCTATAGTGATGCTATATACGCTCGTATCAGTGTACGAATTGTTGAAAACTAACTGGGGGTTGGCTCATTAGATCTATTCACTTGTATGGAATCGGGGTGTGGAAAGCATTTTTACTATGGGGCTCTAAGAAAGACTGGTGGGGTTGAAACCCCCAACCCCCGCCAATTCTCACCTTGGTTCGTATAGTAAATATACGATTGCAGTATTACAGACAAAGACAGTTTTTATAGTGAGGCCAAAAAATCCCCCGACATGAGCCACACACACAGCGCTGTGGTAACCTAGGCCTACATACCCTATAATACCAGATGATATCTGTTAGCCTGCGAGCCTTTGGAAAATCATATGTTATGAATGAACTACATGTATAATAGGAGACAGGAAGACTCTGACGAAAACTTCTAAGAAAGCAATCGTTCAGATCACGAGTGCGATATAGTTTCAAAGGCATGCATACGCCATACATGCACTCATACAGTTCACAATGAGTCAACGTGCGTCGACCATGCAGGCCACGCACGGCGTTTGCCAAAAGCGTTACTCTCTTATATAGTACGGCATTATACAATATACACCGCAGGCCTATAAGCTTATATACATGTAGATATATAGAGAAGGTCCGACGTATATATAATATATATATAATATATATTTATATATATATATATATATATATATATATATAGAGAGAGAGAGAGAGAGAGAGAGAGTGAGAGAGAGAGAGAGAGAGAGAGAGAGAGAGAGAGAGAGAGACAGACAGAAACCGAGAGAGAGAGAAGTGAACATGCATTCATAACCGGATTGGAATTTTGCGTCCACGGCATGCAGCAGCATGCACCAGGGTCCATGGATGAGTTCGCCCACGCAAATAAACATCGGACGAAGAGGTATACAAGGAGTTAAGAAGAGGAACAGGAGGAGATAGAGCAGGAGGAGGAGGAGGAGTAGGAGCAGAAGCAGGAGGAGGTCGCGGAAGCATCAGGTACAATGTAATATAACGTCCGATGATGCAGATCAAGTGATTAAGGAGTCAGTCTGAAAGATTTGATGTTTCTGTCTGCGTTGAAAGACCGCGTGCAATAAATTCGGTTAAATATACATCAGATGACGCAGGGCATGACCAGCATGTCTATAGGCTATACATAGACTATATATATATATATATATATATATATATATACACACGTTGTTTTCAGTATGCTAAGTTACAGCAGTTACAATGTAGTGTAATAAAGAGACTTTCTAAAGCATCGTTAACAGAAGACTGCTACAAATCGTTCCATATCACTTGCACATGTTGATCTATGATGAGGTATTACGCTTTAGCAGATCTGAGTGGGTGGAAACGCCTGTCACTGCTATCGAAATTCTTTGTTTGTGTCACACTGCTCGCCATGCATGGAACCCTGGAAACAAATTCGTTCCAATAAAACTCTTCTTCGGTGTTCCCGCGCATTGTATGCTCACCTATATTCGGAGTTCGCACTCTTCACCCAAACCACTTTATAACCACTGCATGCATGCACTTCACGATATTTTATCTCTATGGTACCTGTTGCTTCAGATGATCTTTGAGTATGCAGTCTATAATTATACAATAAATAATCATTCTAAGCACATAATGATTGAGGTGCAAGTACCTGTGTTTGACAACTGACCGACAAACTTACTAAGAGGTCTGACTGCTTTGAAAGTATTCACATAAATATTATACGTGAACTGATTATTTCTCAGACCTTCTTCCATGGATGCAGCATGCAATAATGTAATGAAACTGCGGGATATTAAGGATTGGACGTAAATGTATACACGTGACATGTTAAATCCTAATTACCGGCATTCAGTCTCTCTCTCTCTCTCTCTCTCTCTCTCTCTCTCTCTCTCTCTCTCTCTCTCTCTGCAGTGCGCTTTATATGAACGCCTAACGCAAGATGGTAACCTCAAGGTTTTGTGGTTTACACATCAAGACACTAGTAATTATACAGCGTCTTGTACACCCCTCCAAAAGGCCCCTGGACATTCTGAGTGTGGGAAAAAGGTCTACATCCTAAACTTCTGTTTGCATGGCATACACGTGAGAAGGCATAACTAGGCCCAAGGAAAAATTACAGACCTAAAGTGATGTCAGGCTTGCACAATGCACATAGGCCTATACGTGTGCGTGTAACTGTTGGCAAACAGACTTGTACGTTTTTCTCTATTATGTACAATTTTGTACATGCAGGTAGGCCTATGAAAATCTGTCTGCGTAGGTTTCTAGGCCACTAGAACGAACCGCTTGAACACACAGATAAGCCTATAAGCTGTAAGCCTGTGTATAGGCTTCTATATTTGCTTTCGAAAAACTGCATTTGCAGGTGAAACATTTTGTACAAAGGCGGCCGATTCCGACAATATTTGACTAGCATTGTGCACAGCTTTAGGCCTACTTCAGAAGGTGCATCTTGCCGCATCCCTCCCTCTACAGTCCTTTTTTTACAATGTATCAGCGTAGAAATTATACTTAGTGACCTTTAAAGTAGGACATCAGCGCTCAGTGTATGGTTCAGATCACAAGTAACAATGGTTCAATAGCCCATGCTTGGAAGGAACGTTCTCTGTATATAGCCTATACCGCTTATTTAACGGTTCTGCTGCTTGCACTTTAGATAAATAAATAAGCTTTATAAATGACCAAATAAAGGAATAGATAGTCAGGCAAGAAAATGAGCTATACAGTTTATGATATAAGCCTGCTTATCATGCAGGGCTTTTTTAAACGTGCAGTTGTAGGGCCTACACAAAATGTGCAGTTCTATTCTGCTTCTACAGCTGCACAAATCCATTTAGAACAGCTGTGGAAGCACGTATGTAGGCCTACAGTTAAAACTAGTAAAAATGGTCATTGTCCTCCGATTGGAAGTAATTCACCATGGAGGATGGGAAGGAAAAGAAGGAGTTGTGCAGTTCTAACAATTCCTTAAAACAGCCCTGCTATCATGCTAGAAATTATATATATACAGCTTAGCATATACTGCATGTCTACAACATTGTGTAGGCTATGTCAAGTATATGCCTAATATTATTCTCACGGTGTTGTACAGTAGGCCTATAGCAATAGCATGGCATAGCATATATGCGGCCACATTCAGATTGCTTTCTGCTATCAGTGAGGTTGGTGCGGTCAAAGCGATTAATGC
This sequence comes from Lumbricus rubellus, assembly GCA_945859605.1. NCBI lineage: Eukaryota > Metazoa > Annelida > Clitellata > Crassiclitellata > Lumbricidae > Lumbricus > Lumbricus rubellus. The sequence continues at coordinate 28,044,474 of OX243817.1, read as the reverse complement.
CATTCAAAATGATTGTGCTTTGCCGAATCGAGAATTCGTCCTGAAATTATTGCATTTCAGTGCAGCTGCAATTCGAGTGATCGCCGATTGTAACAAACCAATCCGTGCCCCGATAATATTTAATTCGTTTTCTATAAATACCTGTAGCTCTGGTTACAATGCTGGCAAAAAGACTGTTGTGAGTTTTTATGCAGTTTAAGCCTAGTTCAGTCCTGCTTGAATGTTGTGGTAAAAACAAAATCCTGGTGCATGCCAACTCAGCTATTCTACCTTGATTTGCAAATGCATGAGAAGTTTGACGTAAAGTAAACTAATGTAAACTAAGTAAACTAATGTAAGTTATGCTAAGGAATGGCAATGATGGTAGGATATGGTACGGAATTTGAATTTGTATACTATGGAAAGAAATTTAGGATGTGGGCAAAAAGTGAACAAAGCTGGGCTTTGCTATATAGGCCTACGTCATGAAAGTGCGATGATGGTGATTGACATGATTCTTACTTTATTAGGTCACTTTTATTAAGACAATTTCTCCACTTTATTAGGTCACTTTTATTAGGACAATTTTTTCACTTTATTAGGTCACTTTTACTAGGACAATTTCTCCGCTTTATTAAGTCACTTTTATTAGGGCAATTTCTCCTCTTTATTAGGTCACTTTTATTAGAACAATTTCTCCTATTTATTAGGTCACTTTTATTAGAACAAATTCTCTACTTTATTAGGTCACTTTTATCAGGACAATTTCTCCACTTTATTAGGTCACTTTTATTAGGACAATTTTTTCACTTTATTAGGTCACTTTTACAAGGACAATTTCTCCGCTTTATTAAGTCACTTTTATTAGGGCAATTTCTCCTCTTTATTAGGTCACTTTTATTAGAACAATTTATCCTATTTATTAGGTCACTTTTTTAGGACAATTTTTCTACTTTATTAGGTCACTTTTATTAGGACAATTTCTCCACTTTGTTAGGTCACTTTTATTAGGACAATTTCTCTAGCTGCAAACAGAATAGAAATATGCCCATAGCGTTGCAAATTCAAAGAGTCACAAAAACTGTCATGAGACACTTAACCTTGGACAGGGCCTACCCATCATGCACTTGCTTATACACGTTACATAAATCCATATGCATGGCTCTGCAGGGTCGAAGGGTTTTGATGGTTGCGTCAATGATTGCATGAATGACACATAACGACACACACTTCAAGTATACAATGTCACAATCAACGTTTAGCATTAACCCTTTACCCACCAAAGTGTAGTAAATGGTATTGGAAATATTATGCCTTCCGTTGATAAAGGGTTAATTAAGAGACACTAATGCGACTTGAATAACGCTTATACAAAGTGAGTCCAACCGAGCACAAAGGAGCAGCATAAATGGCATGGGCATGTGAACAGTCAGACACGATTTGCATTGATAAATCTCTGCTGGTAATTTTTACTAAGAAAGCGGGGGGGGGGGGAATAAATGAAACGTCCATTATGCAAATGTAACGAAGGTTCCATCTATGCACGTGGCGTTCCGCTTGTTGAAGCGCTGTTTTCCACGAGAAAATGAATTCGAGTATGTATAGGCTATTGCTTAAAAAGAAGAATAGCCATGGGAAAAGACGCATTCAACAAAAGAGGGGAACTCCTCAGAGGAAAACTAAATATGAGCCTTAAAAAGAGGATGGTCAAGACGCTGGTGTGGAGTGTGGTCCTGTATGGGTCAGAAACATGGACAATGAGAAAGGATGACATAAGAAGATTGGAGGCTTTCGAAATGTGGATTTGGCGAAGAATGAAGCGTGTCAGCTGGATGGAACACAAGACAAACGAAGAAATACTGCAGATGGTGGGAGAGGAAAGATCAATGATGGAGACAATACGGAGGCGACAGAGAAACTGGATTGGGCACATCATGAGGAGTGACACCATAGTACGGGATATCATCGAAGGAAGAATGGAGGGGAAAAAGACAAGAGGAAGACCAAGAACAATGCTACTGGACTGGATGATGACAAAGGACGGTTACAGAGGGCTAAAGATGGATGCACAGAACAGATATTCGTGGCGTCATTGGACATATGAACCTGCCTGACGGCAGAGAACCAAAGAAGAGAAGATTGCTTAAGCAACACGCTTATCTATAGTTACTCGCGAAGCAAAGTATTACAGCAAGATCAAGGACAAGATTCGTAACTACATTTCGCGTATACAAAAGCCGTGTTAATTGCCATGTCTTCACTGTACGGTATTCTGTACAAACCTATTCATGGTTGTACAGCCCTATACAGGTGACAATTATTGAAGCGCTGTTTTCAGCGATAGCATGAATTCGAGTATTGCTTAAGCAAGACGCTTATCTATATAATTACTCAAGAAGCAAAGTATTACAGCAAGATCGAGGTTAAGATTCGTAACTACATTTCGCCTACAGTCAAAGCCGTGTTAATTGCCATGTCTTTTCTGTACGGTATAAACCTATTCACGGCTGTACAGCCTTACAGGTGACAATTGCGCAAAACACGAGGTCAACAGAATGTACATATAGCAAGCACCGTGTGTACTATACTGTGTAGCCTACGCTTGGACGTCACACATGGTCTGCAAAATACAGATGCACGATTGAACTCCTTCAGTTCGTTTTTAAGAATAGGATTAAGTGCTTTCTTCGCTACAGTGACGTCTCAGTTTGATATATAGGCCCAATGTAGCTAAAAATAATTCGATCGTCCTTCCTTCCTTTCTTCCTTCCTTCCTTTCTTGTTTTCTTCCGTTGCTCATTCTCTTTCTCTTTCTTTCCTTCCTTCTTTATTTTCTCCTTTTCCTCTTTCTCTTTCCTTCATTTTCGTCTTCTTCCTTTTTTCATAGTTGTTCCGATCGCTTTTCATTGTGTTTCACGAAAACAAGCATGTGTTGGAATTTCAAGTTTCATCATAGCTCTAAATGTATGTGTATATATATATATATATATATATATTATGTGTGTATATAATTTATGTGTGTAACTGTATATACATATACATATATTATATATACACTGTGTCCCAATAAATCGAGACCCCTTTTTATAATGTGAATAAAACAGGCAAATCTTAATCGATTTTCAAAATTTTTAAACTGTTTTTATCCTGAGATAATTATTTTATATTGATTCAAATATGAAGTTTCTGGCATGAATATTGACGTCACAATTACGTCATTTGCATAAGAGAATTCTTATATTAAGTACCGAACACAACTTTTTCGGTACTTAACATTGGAATTCTCTGATGCAAATGACGTAATTGTGACGTCAATATTCATGCCAGAAACTTCATATTTGAATCAGTGGAAGATAATTATCTCAGGATAAAAACAGTTTTGAAATTTTGAAAATCGATTAAGAGTTGCCTGTTTTATTCACATTATAAAAAGGGGTCTCGATTTATTGGGACACAGTGTATATATATATTATATATACACCGTGAGTCAAAAAAAAAGTAAGCCAAATTGTTTTTCATATATCTCTAATGCCTGATAACATATCACGCTAAAATTTTCCAAATATTTAGAGAATTGGACGAAGAATATGATTCCAAAATTTCATGAGATAAAATTGAACGGATAAAAATATATGAATCTGTAAACTTCATATGCCGAAATTGCCGTTTACAAGCAATTTTTTTTGTCAGATTCAATAAAAGTAAGCTAAACTGTTTTTATTATATCTCCAATGCCAGCTAATTAATCATACTGAAACTTTCCAGATATTTAGATAATTGAACCTAGAATAGGATTCCAAAATATCATGTAATAAATTTGAACGGATAGAAAGATATGAATATTTGAACTTCATCTCCGAAATTTCAGTTTTCAGCAAATCTGTTATGGTGTTCGCTGCAGTTTTGATGCCTGATAATTCCCAATTTTGGTCTTCAGTGATCCTGGAGTGAAATTTTACGGAATATAAAGTGTGGAGCGTGCATAATGAAAAACCGAGTCTACCAGACAACAATCCATGATATAAACGATCTGAAGCAACGCTTGTTGGAAGTGTGGGATGGCCTGGACCAGAGGATAATCGACGATGCTGTTGCCTAATGGCGCCTGCGCCTCAAGGCTTGCGTGCAAGCTGAAGGATGACATTTTGAGCATCTTATTTAATTAAATAATCAAATCATACTGTTGGGGTCATATTGCTAGTTCAATTATCTACATATCTGGAAAATTTTAGAATGATTGATCATCAGGGATTAGAGATATGAGAAAAAGTTTGACTTACATTTTACTGAATCTGACAGAAAATTGCTTGTAAATGGCAATTTCGGCATATGAAGTTTAAAGATTCATATCTTTTTATCCGTTCAACTTTATCTCATGAAATTTTGGAATCATATTCTTCGTCCAATTCTCTAAATATTTGGAAAATTTTAGCGTGATATGTTATCAGGCATTAGAGATATATGAAAAACAATTTGGCTTACTTTTTTGACTCACGGTGTATATAATGTAATAACACGCTAGGGTACTCGGATTCATAACACTTGTTTGAATTAGTTTTGGCTGAAACTCAGACATAAAAAAGTAGCACTTAAATACCAAGATAGCCTAATCTCGTCCTACGGCTATCTGCAAAGCTGAAACACGAAACACGCACTCAGTTCCTGCAGGGTTGCAACCTGGGCCTCCCTCCATGTCGTCTGCAGGAGGCAAGCACACGACACATAGGAGCATAATAATTATACATGTTGGTTGTATACAGAGTGACATGATTTCTTCCGTCTATGCACTCAAAATTTAATGACAACAGAGGACCGTGGTGAAACGGTGACGTTACCAGTCTGACATTAAACGGATCATTTGTATTGTGTGCTTCTGATGGTAATTGCTGGTTTCATTGTCAAAGGATCAAGATGTATAATTATGGTCTCGTTTTACTATTTTTCTTTCTCTGCTTGTCTGTCCATGTCTCTGTCTGTATCTCTATCTGTCTGTATCTCTCTCTGTCTGTATCTCTCTCTGTTTAGAATCTATGTGTTTTATGTGTTTATCTGTCTGTCTCTGTCTGTCTCTGTCTGTCTCTGTCTGTCTCTGTCTGTCTCTGTCTGTCTCTGTCTCTCTTCTGTGATCTTTTCTATTTCTTTGTCACTTGTTCTATCTGCCACTCATCTCTGGTATTTTTCTTTCTATCAGTTTCTCTCTGTTTCACTCAATCCTCTCTCTCGTTTTAAACTCTAAGTCTGTTTATCTCTCTGTCTGTTTGTCTTTGTCTCTTTCTTTCGGTCTGTTTCGCATTCCTCGGTTACCTGCTGACGTTGTATACAAACCATTTGCGTCAAAAATTTTCCTTTTCTGCCGCCATTCATTGAGCAGCGGTAGAGGTATTTTTCTTATGTCAAAACTACTTCACGCGTTCTGTGTGTCTAGTTCCTCACTCACCAGCAGCACTAGAGGTCGTCTCTGCAATTCAGCTGTGTATGTATGTACATGTAGGCCTATTGTATGCAGCCATCATTTGCGTCGTTCTCATTCATAAGCCACCTTTCATTTCCATTGCACCTGTTGACACCAACGCTTCAATTTTTGCTCTGATGTCCATTTAGTTCATTCAAGACTTTTGGAGAAGATTCATTTTCGCGTCTGCTGAAATTTCCCCGCAGAAAATATAGACACAGAACCGCACATGCGCAGAGAGTCAAAATGGCGCACAGGAATACAAACGGGTTGACAATTTGACATACAGATAGACTAGACGATGGCCTGCAGGCAGAAGGTCATACAGGCAAATAAACGTTTCACTGACTGGGTAAACAGATAGGTATTGAGACAGACAGGTAAAGAGACAAACAAGAAGATAAAGAGACAGATAGAGAGACAGACAAGCGGATACGGATAGGCAGAGAGAGACAGACAAGCAGAAAGATGGACTGGCAGAGAAAGATGGACAGACATACACAAACAGACAGACAGACAGACAGAGAGATAGATAGGCAGACAGAGAGACAGACAGGCAGAGAGAGTGATAGGCAGAGAGAGATAGACTGATAGGCCAAAAAGTTCACCCAGCCATTCAATTCTGTGTTGCAATGCAATTATTGCGTCGTTGTCAAAACCATCGTCACAAGTTTCCGACTAAAACTTCGGCATCGTTCAAAGGCCAGCGATCGATTTTGAAATGAATGGGAATTGTTGCTTATAAAAGGCCGAAAACTTTTATATAGGTTCCTACATTCATGCATACGTAGTACTGTATGTATAGACCTAAAGGCCTGCTGTACTGTGTGTGTAGGCTATGTATCTTAGCTATTGTAATCGCGATGATCACAGAGGACTGAATAAATTTCAACATTTAAAATCGGTTTTTTTTATTGAGAACACTCATGTGTAACCGCAGATATGCACTGCACAGCTGAACGCACGTGGTGGTGGTTGTGGTTGTGGTGGTGGTGGTGGTGGTGGTGGCGGCGGCGGCGGCGGTGGTGGTGGTGGTGGTGGTAGTGGTGGTGGTAGTGGTGGTGGTGGTAGTGGTGGTGGTGGTAGTGGTGGTAGTGGTGGTGGTGGTGGTAGTGGTGGTAGTAGTGGTGGGGGTTGTGGGAGGAGGAGACTGCTCTGGCTGTCCGAATAATTAATCGAGTTTAGATGGAAACGTGCCTGATCCAATTAATGAATAATTCATCACTTAATAGTAATAGTAACTTTATTCTCAATAAATACGCACATAGGGCCTACATGTAGTTTCACAACACTTACAGGGTTGCATGAAAGTGAAGTACATGTAGACCAATTGTTTACTGGCTTAAAGTACGTAATAATATTGACAGCATCTGTTTAAGGTGAAGGACATTCATTTCGCCTTCTCCCCTGCTGGTGGCTGAAACGAATTGGCTGCGGGGAATATTGGGCAGAAGTAGAAGGGAAAGGATCAGAAACGAGAAGACCAGAGAGGAACTGGGAGCGGAGGAAACGATAGTGGACAAGATCAGGAAGAGAAGACTCACGTGGTTTGGACACGTATCAAGGATGGATGACAGAAGATTACCAGCTGCGGCCCTGCACGGCAACGTGGAGGGAGGGAGAAGCAGAGGGCGCCAGAGGAAAACTTGGATGGACAACATAAGAGAAGATCTGAAAGAAAGGAACATGGATATGAGGAATGCCATGGATATCATCAAGGACAGAACAGGGTGGAGACGCCATGTAAGGGCCTCATCGTCGGCTCTGAAATACCTGTCGCTAACGTCAATGTTAGGTTGATCAGACTGACTTTAGTGCTTCATCAGATTAATGATAATTATTGTAATAATTCAACTAATCATAAATATGCACCGTTTTACCTCACATGACCTCATTGAATTATAATTAGAGTCTACCGAATTGCTTTTGTAGTCTTGTTGGCCAACAGTACTGTTGTTTAAGTCGAGTCGTTTGTTTTTTCTCTTTCAGAGAATAAACTCATACGAGGATTTATCTTCCTGGATCGATAAACAAAAGGTGAGTGATGGAATACAAAATTAAAATATTTTGGGATAAGTAATGAATTGTGTAAAATTGTAAATGACTAGCCTATTCCAATGTTTCAATGGCATCGCTGATGTCCGAGATCATCATGCATTCTGGTAGCACTGAAGCACCGCATGACCTCAATGGCAGCACGACGTCATTCGAGTGCAGCAGACGGCAACTTATTATAACTGGCAAATTATCTTCATTAGCATCATCTCACTGATGCTGCTGCAACAGCTGCTAGTTGATGCTGCGGAGGCTGGTTATAGTATAGACTGCTGCTGTTGCTGTTTCGTCTACGGATGATAGACGTAGATGTATGTAGGTCGCAGACGAAAGGCGAGGTGGCAGGAAGGGAGGGAGGAACGGTGGGAGGTAGGAAGGGTGGGAGGAAGGGAGGAAGGGAGGAAGGGAGGAAGGGAGGAAGGGAGGGAGAAACAGATGGACAGGTGGGTGGATAGACGTTGGTGCATATACAAAAAGTCCACTCCATTTGATCCAGTTTGCACATGCAGAAACAATATTCTAGCTATGGCCTTGCGCAAACCATAATAATATTATGGTATTGTTAACGATATTATCGTATGCATTCATGGTACCTGTTTTGTGTGTTTAAGAATTGAAATTATAATAGGTTGTTCTTATCCCGAAGTTTGAACTTTTTCTTAATTCTGCATGCGTTTAATTGTCGTTGTTTTGTTTGGTTGTTTAGACTTTTATCGATGGATGTAGATATGGAAGGAATCGTCAAAGTATCCTCGATGGACTTGACGAACAGAGGAAATGGTCGACAGAGGTCGTCGACATGGAAAGCAAGGTCACACAAATACTCAACAGGGTAAAGAAATAAAGAAACTTCTACTGCATGAATAACCATCGAATAGACTCTGCAGGTTATACAGCATGGTTTAAAGTGTGGCAGGACGGTCATGGACGGCGTCCATGCACTTATTTTCAAATCTTAATGCCGTAATCTTGCCACTTATTTCGCCACTATACAGACTGGAAAGTTAAGGAGCGTCCAGGCACTTCTTTTTTACACTGTCAGCACTGTGTAGGCGTGAAGCCTAATTGCAGGCTTTGGCCTATTTATAGCGACTGACGTAATTGTTTACCCGGTAATAGTATATCGTATACACAAAGTCCTACATTTATAAACACTATAGGCTAATATATACCACTGAAAACTGACGTGCGTGTGAAATGACATCATTCTCCCTTCACGTACGAATCATCAATTACACACAGGAATGCACATGAAAGGGTTAAGTAAGGTACGTGTTAATGACTCATTTATAATACAGCCTACAGTGTTGTAACACCAAGATCAGGTTTCAGCGGTAGGGAAATAGAATCCGCTGGAATGTCCATGCAATTATATTATTGGCGAGTGAGTAATTTGACAAGCAATTAATGTCAACGCTTTCATATATTTTTCATGTCAGCTATTTTTTTACTAACCCTGTAATCATGCAGATTGCAGACATCAATAATGCATACGGTTTTGTAAAGAGCAGATTGCCTTCAATTCCAACGATCAGCATATTACAACTCCCTGCGAAAGTAGCCTATATATGAATCGCTTTTGTTTAGGAATTTTAAAAGGTGCTATGTTAAGTGTGTAGAACTGTAGATATACACATTGTGTCTAGACATACACACGTATTTGTGTGAATGTGTCTGAACATTTATATAGCGTCTTTTAGACTGTCTGCTGCTATTGCGTCACTTGGCCTACAGAGATGAGCAACGTTGAATAACATCGACAGCCTTTGCGAACTTCTGATGCATGTGCTTTCCATCGGCTATAAAACATTTTCCATTTACACATTGGTGGTTTTGGACTTCTTCGTTGCGGGTCGACCTATTATAGTGAGTTCCAGGTTATAACTGGATCTCCTTACAAGAACCGTATCATGCGCAGAATCAGAGAATGTTTATCAGCGTAGGCTTAAACAATAGAGACCCCGCTCCTATATCGCTTGCAGCTATTCTCACATCCGCCTATTTAGGCCTATACGGAATTTGCTCTCTTTTGAGCTGAACCTCAAAGTTCCTGGAGATTTACTCAGCCTATAGCCTACAAGCTAATCTCGTAATTATCGCCAAGCTATGTATTACGTTCCTATATGTTTATTTATTTGCTTGTTTATCTTTATCTCAGTGATCTGTATACCCATCAGGCATTTTATTTTCATTTCATTCTGCGACGGTAGTATAACGGTTGACATACGTGTTAGATTGTGCCAGAATACATTTTTAGTGCGTTATTGACCTATTTCATTGGAGTTATTATTTCCTAATTTCCAAATATTTTGAAGAAGATGTTTTGTTTTCCGTTTTAGACTTACGATGCGGAGAAGAAGAAGCGACTTCTCGATGCCTATGAGAATCTGAAGGTGAGAATCAAAGTCGGACTATTTCTTTAATAGGCATATGCAACTCATCGGTTAAATCAGGGTGAGAATTGCTGGGGGGTTGGGGGTTCAACCCCCCCAGTCTTTCTTAGAGCCCCATGTTAAAGTATGTTTTTCATACCCCAATTTCAAGTTTATCATAGGCCAACCCTCCCAGTTATTTTTCCACAATTCTCATACTGGGTTAAATTATCGGGTATACGGGCTATATTGGTACATGTTTGAAGGGGATTCGAACCAGCAACCCTCTGCAACGTCCACAACACCTCCGCGCCCCCACAATCCTGATTTATTAATTTTAATCATGCTTATCTTGCGTGAGATCTGCATTAGTGGAGTTCTAATCAGCAGCAATTGTAATGTGTGCATGTACATGTATGTGCTTTTCTGTTTTTCTTAGACCGTAGTTGAGAAAAAGATTCACTGTCTCGAAACGATGCTGGAAGTGGCTTCGCTCGAGGAAAACTGCACAGTAAGTATTTGTATACTTCTTTCACTGTCTCTGTCTCTGTTCCCGATGATGATGATGATGATGGTGATGATGATGGTGATGATGATGATGATGATGATGATGATGATGATGATGACGACGAAGACGATACTGATGTTCACAATCACGATTGATCATGATAATCATGTCCCTGATCACCTTCACTGCCATCATCATCATCATCATCATTATTATTATGATTATCATTACGCAGCAATAAATATAATGTAATATAATGTAATCAACGATGATTCAAGACTGTTTAACATATTAATAATTACATATTATATGATTTCAACTACACGATTATTATTCTTCATTAGCATAACCATATAGTATGTTATTGAGACTCTCATAAGAAGTCTTGTATTGATTGATTTGAAAAGCGTTTGTCGCGTGATTTCGATCTTCGGTCGGTGGATCTGGTGAAGTCGGAGATAAGTCGGATGAGTGACTTCGGAAGTCCTGGAAAGTCAACGTCATCAACGGAGTCATTGTCATCCGTTGACGCAAAGAATCTCCAGGGATTCATCGCCACAACTGCACAGGTGATGCACTGACGATGACACTGCACCCACACACGCACACACACATCCATTCACACGCACACTCACACATACACACACGCACGCACGCGCACAAACACACACACACGCACGCACACGCACACACGCACACACATACGCGCACACACACACATACGCGCGCGTACGCACACGCACACGCACGGGCACAAGCACACGCACAACCATACACAACCACACATATACATACCTACACAAACACACACACCCACATAAAATCATGCATGAATATAGAGTCTATACATGCACAATTGCACATGCATGCATACGTACATAGCCACATACATGCACATGTCCATCCGTATGTATACACGTATTATACATGTACTTGCATCCACACACATGTATAATTATAGGATGCATGTGTAAGTATGCAAACTATGCATGTATCTATAAAATGTACATAAATTGGATTGATAATAATAATAGTGTCAGTTCTGATTGATGCTCTTACGCTTGTATGAAATTGCATAAAATTTAATCAGCAGCAGCAGCAGCAAAAACCAGTAGAATAGGAAGATAACATCTGCGATGTTTTTTGTTATGATCATCGAACAGGTGGCCACGTGATAATCAATATTGCCGCATATTGTTCTTCTTGGCGTCCAATATAAAAAAAACCAGAGACATCAATTTTAGAAAATTTGAATAAGAATGGAAGGAGACGGAGGAGAAGAAGGAGGAGAAGGAAGAAGACGAGGATGAGGAGAAGAAGGAAGAAAAGAAGGAGATTGAATAAGACGAGGAGTAGGAGGAGGAGAGGAAAAGAAGGAAGGGGAAGAAGAGTAGGAGGAGGATCAGGAAGAGGAAAGAAATGACGTTTCTTTCCTGCGATCACCTTGAGCAACACAATTTTCATTGAAGATCTCAGCATCTCCTCAGGATAATTTAAAGGAGAAATTGAGGAGGAAAGCATGGAATTGAATATATATGTATATATATATATAGACTGTAGTAGACATCCTGAAATAAGGTTTGGATATGTTAAAAATGTGTTTAGAAAGAGTTTAATACTTTTGTCTTTTTCATCCAGGATTGCATCAACGGTCTTCGTAGCAATTGGGATTGGGTCGCAAAACTCGTCAAATGCATCGACGTTCATCTCAAGAACAGCTCCGATTATCAACAGGTCGGCACCAACTTCAACCCCTAATGCCCGCATATGCATGGACCATAAGTTTATTAGGCTATAACAATCAGACGGTGTCTAGACTATAGCACGAGCGGTATTTCGACAAAAATCTCTAAAACATTTCAGCATGGTTATATTCAAGCTTATTCTAGCCGTCAAAGACATCGACCTCTGGCTTTGCAAAAATGTCCTTTCTGTGAAAAACCTTCAGTTGGTTTCCTTCATTCTGTCTGTTCTCTGTTTCACCCCCGCTCCAAATAGAGCTACGGTACGTTGTGCTAATAAACCAGGAAGTGCGGACGCACGTGTGACGTGTCTATGCATAAACAGACAGGTAAAGTTTTAATCTGCCTCACAAAAGCACACAAAAGATGCTTGATGAGAAGAACAAACAAATGCAAAGTCACAGACTCACAGACGCACACCATTTATAAATTATAGTATTGTGTAAGATGTTTATTTGATCTTGCTTAATCCTCGCTGGAGGTAATCCACCATAATATTATGAGCCATTCTAAAAACAACGTCACGAAATCCAATGAGGTAATCTCCGTAAAACATAAACATCATTGCTTTTGTATGCATGTGTTCATAAGCGAATCGCTTCCTGGAAAAGGCTCTGCGGTAACCACACCGCATTCAGTTCTGCTTAATGAATCCACGGTAAAAATCTTCCCGCCTCACCATGCAGAAATGAGATTTCTTAGGGTATCCGGTGAAGTGTTTGGGACTTCCCTGCGTTGCAAGTTGCATTATTTTGTCTTCAGATGCAAAAGCAAAAACAATTTTATATATTATTTTACTGTTGCAGTTTTACCACGAGGTTCACGAAAGCGAGCCTTGGATGCTGGCTGACTTCAACCGATTCTCCAAAGCTTTCGACAACCAACCGAGTAAAACTGAAAAGGAGGACGCCAGTAAACTGGCCGCTGATCTTGATGTAGGCCTATATAATTATGTCGTAGTTAATTTTTCTCCTTTAATTACTGTTTAGATAATTGCCTTAAGGTTGTGGCACACGTCTTGCCTATTACACTATAGGCCTATTAACATGACACACGTCGATGGTATAGACGTACAATGTAGGTCTATACGTACAGTTTGTATTGACATGCATTGTATTGACTATAGGCCTATTAACATGACACACGTCGATGGTATAGACGTACAATGTACATGTAGGTCTATACGTACAGTTTGTATTGACATGCACTAACCCTCAGCTGTTACGCCATCACGCCAGACGGTCAGAGACGCTTAAAAGTGCTTAGTTATAATACAATACAATACAATTCCTGTTAGTTCATTTCAGCATCACATAGGCCTAGCCGAATATAGCATCCACTTTAGTCGTTGTATGATGGCCAGGATGTAGCCTAGCCTAGGTCATTTGGTCAGGGTTTCTCCTGCTTATAGGTCCTACTGTCTTATAAGTCAATTTTCTAATCCTACCATTCGATAGCTAGTTAAGCTCAGATTGAATATTTTACTGTTTTTACTGTCAATGCATAATATTATTAATCAAAAACTTGAATAAAATATAAATCAAGTGAAGCGTGCGACCGTTTGACAAAAAGAATTCGTAATCTAATCGTGTTAATCAATTTTAAAGCGCTATTTAAATCGTGTGTTCTGACTGTTCTCTGTTTTTATGTGCAGTCCATATACGTGTCGTTACGTCAATGGGAAGCGAAGACGAATCGTCTGCTGAACACAGCATCGAGACTCGTTCCTGTTCCACTGCGAACCGACGGAACCACGGAACCAACACCGGCCACAGCTTTGTGCGACTATGAGACCAAAGATGTAAGCGGAGGCTTCACTCTTCATCAACCCTTTCTCATCATTTTAAATTTTCAATTGATGGATCCTTGCATGACTGCTTGCATCTGTCTGTCCGTCTGTCTGTCCGTTTGTCTGTCTGTATGTCTGTCTGTACATGTATGTCTGTGCATCCATTAATCAAGCAATTATTTCGGTTCTACATGAGTCTGCTTTTGTTTATTTATCTTTTTCTCTGTCTGCCTGTTTCTCCATTGGTTCTGCCTTTAAGCATCTGTCTTTTAGAAAATTACTACAATTATTTCTATCAACAAAATTGGCCGTTTCTATGACGTCAATGTATGCGCAACGAACATTTCACCGACCGATACCAGCTGTAAATCTATGCTGAAAATCAGTTCAATTCACAGATGGTCGCGTATTCGTGGGTCGCTGTGGTGGAGTTGGTATGTTAGTTGCCTTGCTGTCGGAATATTGCAGGCTCGAATCCATATGAAGCCGACGCGTAGGGACCTTGGGCAAGTCCTTCATTCGCAATTGCTCAGCGCTTTGGCGTAAAACTCCGATGCAGTGTCCGCGCTGTAGTCGGGAGCTCTTCTGAGTAGTAATCTTGAAGGGGCTTGAAGCGGCTATAACAAGTGCATATAATATGAAGGCTACATACATTCCACTGTCACGTAGACTCCTGTCGTGCACTGTAATGTGCTGTAGCTTGAACACAACTGCAGATTGCCCTGGACCGATTCTGAATAAGACGGGATCTTCTAAAAACCTGGCATTGTACAAGGATGTTCCTATTCGGTGACGTATGAATTATAAGTTGTGCCACAATCTGTATAATTATGTGTTGATTTCTTAATTAAGTTGATCTGGTTTATTTTGTTTGGATAAAGATCTCTTTCTTGTATGGCGAGGACCTCCTTCTGCTCGACAATTCCAATCCGAACTCATGGAAAGTACGAAATGGAAAGAACGAAGAAGCCGAAGTTCCTCCTGTCATCATCCTCATTCCAGGTCCATCCAAAGACGCCATCGACTTAGCAACTAAGTAGGACTAACAGATGATCAATTGTTTTATTTTCTATTCAAGTCACTACGTTGTATTAGTTTCTATTGTATTAGGTCCAGTGGGATGGACCTAAAACCTCGCATAACATTGTATTGTAATATTGTTATTTTATTCTCCGTAAAATTGTTTGCCTGTTTCCTAGTCAGGGTTTCAAGATTATACGAGTTTTTTGGTTCATCCAACTGAACACCTGTCTATTCATATTTGTCTGTAATATAAAATTTAAACGCCAATGTTTCTACGCGGAAAATCAAGGGGAAAAAAGAAGAAGAAAAAAGAGAGAAAAAAGAGAGACAATAATGACATAAACTGCGGAACATTTAAACAAAAGTGAACTGAAATACATTGATAACTTTAAAGACGTCAACAGCCTTCGTTGCTATAAGATGTCGTTAAACTGCTGAATAATAATAATCTACGCGGAACATTGTACTAGCACTGGTTTGGATATTAGGAAAAACTTAGATCAAAACATAGGCCTACTGCAATGTTTCTATTGTATGCCTACTATAAATTCTAGAATATTCGTCTTCTTTAACCGAGATAGTCTGGTCTGACGCAACGCACTCTAATGTGATCTTGTGTAGCCATAGGCGTAGGAGACGGGGGTCCAGGGGGGGCAAATGCCCCCCCAAATTTCGGGCAAGTCTGATTTTTCGGGCAACCAGACCCGGAAAAATAAAAAAGTTTTTAAACAAAATTACTTTTTTTAATTTTTCCGGGTCTTTTTGCCCGAAAAATCAGTCTTGCCCGAATAAAAAAAGGTCGTTAGACCTTTCGGGCAAAAAGTAACGGAAAATTTCAGAAGATTTCGGCCGGATGACTAAAAAAAGGTCGTCAGAATTTTCGGGCAAACGTAACGCAAATTTTTCTTAAGATTTTGGCCAGATGAAAAAAAAATTTTCGGGCAAAAGTCTCATTTTTGCCCCCCCCCCCAACGTTGAAATCTCCCCTACGCCTATGTGTGTAGCTTTTGCATTCTAATGCGATCGTTTAAAGCTTTTGCATTCCAATGTGACCTCGTATATAGCTTTGCATTCCATTGTGATGATGTAGGCTTCAGTTGCAGCTGTTGACCGCTTGGACGAATGCGTTGAAGCGAATAGGAGTCCGTCTGATATGCCACATGCTGACCGTCTTCAAACCACAATACAAACCACAGGAAGTAAGCACGACGTTTATGGCGGGAATGAGCTCATTCGTGCAATTTTATTATTATAAAATAATATATCTATTAT
Source organism: Lumbricus rubellus (assembly GCA_945859605.1). Lineage (NCBI taxonomy): Eukaryota > Metazoa > Annelida > Clitellata > Crassiclitellata > Lumbricidae > Lumbricus > Lumbricus rubellus. The sequence goes on along the minus strand of OX243817.1, from coordinate 28,028,282 downwards.
AGGCTACCAGATAACTATAAATATCTAAAGGCCGAGCAAATGTCTTTAGCCATGGCATGTGGTAGTTGGGATCTCTTTCTCTTTCACAGCAGCATCGTTCCTTTGCAAAATCTAAAATTGTTGTATCCTCCTATGTAGGGCCTATCTTATCATATCGTATCTGAGTCATTTTCTGCTATTAGATTAATTTGGCATTTTTATTGTCACAACGATTTTAAAAATCAAATTCGCCAAAATTTACTTACGAGAGCAAATGAAAGGTACGAACAACTGTTAGTGAACACAGAGAAAGAAACAGACCATCCGAAGTGGACCTATGCATTTACAAACGCTTGCTAAAACGTAGACCTACACATGTATGCGTGCATGCGTATTTTTTAAACATTTAGGCCTATATAGTTTGTCTTCAGATGATGCCCTGTGCACTGAGTTGGGTGCTCTATTATTTTTATGATTGCGTATTACGTATTCATGACGTTGATGTGAAGAGTATATGTTATTAAGAATGTGATACCTGGCATGCGCAGATAGCGGCTCTGACGTCAATGGAGGACATAGACAAGGATCATCTATTGCAACTGTTAAACCACATCGAAGACACTCTTCGCAAGCATTGGTCTGATCAGGATGGATTCGTCAATCTACAGGAACGACTTCTCGCTCTGCGAATGGCACTCGAAGAAGTTGGCGATGGAGAAGGAAAAGGTTAGATGAATGAAGAAGGTTAGATGAGGTGTAGCCTATAGTACTAGCCTATTATAGATGTATATAAGGAGTGGCGATCTGCGTGTAAATACAAAGCAATTAAGGCTAGCTGCGTGCGAATTGTCTTTTGTTTAAACATTCTCAAAGTCACTTAAGTAGCACTTGCTTAAAACTACCAGGTATAGCTACGTTAAGCGCCTTCGTGAGGTTATTATAAGGCGCTATATAAATGCCCGTACAGTTTTGCATAATACATACATATCAACAGCAAAAGTGTTATAACAGATGACTATCTTAATAACAAAAAGGTTAGACGACTAAAGTAATATTATAGCAAGAAGGTTGGATGACAATTTTAGTCTAGAATTTAGATATTGCCCTGTCACCATGGCCACACACAGCTAGTCACGGAACCAATATTTTGGGACCCGTAAAGACTATAATCCTAGTGTCCACATATAGGTTTGTGTGAAAATTCTGGCAGGGTCAACAATTGGACACACTTTATCACCGATGCCAGCTTTGCAGGTCCTCAAAGTCAATAATGTATACTCGCCTTTTTTGCTCATTGTTATCACAGCTCAAATCCTGAATGCCGATTTCTGTTTCAGACCCAGATTTATACAAGTCCTTGATCATCGAGATTACGGCTCTCGGACAGCTCATGAATATTTATCAGGTAATGTTGAGTGACTACCGGTATAAGGCATCAAGTGTTGTTGTCGAGCCCCTACTACAGGGATCTGAGTTGTACCAATCAGTTACATAGTGATTGCAATTGTTGTTATGAGAACTTCTATGCCATCGTCATTAGCTATAATCATTATAAAGAGTTTGAAGTCATTATATCACACGGATACTTTTAAAACCATCGGACGCACTGGCAACATTTCTTATGTGGCCATCAATGCAAATTAAGTGCCTCATTTGATCCTTTTTAAAGCTCCTATAGCCAATACAAAATTTAAACGCATGCAGTTAAACAAAGAATACAGGCAGCGAAATAAAAATCATGTGAAGGTTTACAGACCTAATGAATTAAGGTGATTGTTCGTTAATTGTTTTTGTTTTTTCTATGCGTGGTTGTGATTAAGAAGTCGTATACCGGTACGGTTTAAAAATTGGGCAATAAAAGGTTTTGATTGATTGATTTGATTGATTTGTACGCATCTTCCGCAAATTCCGTATTCTTAATTTGTCCGTTGTCTTTTCCAGGACATGTTCAAAGATTGGGAGAAGTTCAAGGTCGCCATCGAGTCGTCTCGAGCACCTGACCTCATGTTGATCGTCGATAAATGGGAGCAACTCCAGTTCGTCAGCAGAGATTACTTCTCCAAGTAGGCATCGCTAATAACATTATACGGCTGAGCTATGGTTCCAATATTAGCAATATCACATCTGTCAACATAAATTTTTATACTCTTTTTCAACATATTGCTTTTCAGCAGATGTACTGTAATTATATTAATTGTTCAAAATACATATACTCAGCTATTCGACTGTTCTAGAATACTCTAGAAATTTGTTTCACTCTATATATGCACAGAAACACATACACTAATATATTACATTATACTAACTATGCTAAGTGTAATATAATGACCAAACACATCAATTTATTGAACCAAAAGTATACCAAAAAATCTCGTCATACCACGAACACATACACTAATGGTCACAAAAGTAACCCAGAAAGAACTGCAAAATCCGTCTGGTTAGGACCACCCATATTATACTTTATATATGTATATATCAGATTTGGTTATTAGCAAGGTTTGGGTTAGATAAGAAGACACTGGATTGGATCAGTGCAAATATCAGATTAGAATAGATTAATCACAAAATACCGCCATAATATATATTATATATATCTACACATGTAATTTTCTGGAACGTTTTAGATTCTGGAAGTTGAAGTTGCCACTCGACGAGCGTGAGAGATCCGTCATGAGAGCTCGTAACTTCACGCTAGACGGCGTTCAGTTCGAGGACACCATCGATCTCCTTTCGCCAAGACCCGACTCCGCCAGGCTGTCCCTGGCCAGCACGGAGGACGGAGGATTGGGACTGCACCGAACCACAGCTACCGTGGTCCGTAGATTGAACCTCGAGGATCACAGGACCGGAAACCACGATCAGCACCACCACCACGACGATGTGTTCAACGAGGAGAAGTCGAGGTCAGTCGTGACATCATCCGTCATCGAATCCCGGAAGTGGGTAGCACTAGACGACTCATCGAAGGATCCGGAATGCAACGGAAAAGGTGGAAAGGCGGAGGCGACGATACAGAAGATGTTGCTTGGAAAGGATTCCGCAGACGGATGGAACGAAGAAGAAGGGTTCGACGAGACGAAGATAAAGACGATGACGACGAAGATACTGGGAAACAATAACGATACACATCAGGTGAAGAACGTCGTCGTCAAAGGAGGTTCCGTTTCTTCACCAGACTGGAACAGAGAAGATGGATTTGATGAGACGAGGACTGTAACGACGACGAAGACGACGGCGAACCTGAGGTACGTAACGCAGACGGAAGCCGGCCTTGGCAAAGTGGCCACTACCCCTTCAGAGGAACTCTTGGAGGGATCGAGTGAAGACGGATTCAGCGAGACTCGGACTCGGACGGTCATAACGGATGGAGTTACGTTCGGTAGGGCAGCGGTCGACAGCGATGGGAAGGGTGGTAAGAGGGAGTCACCGGCGAGGGCCGTCAGGCGACTCCAATCGTCCCAATCGTCGTTCCCCGAAGTGGAAGAGGCCGGCTTCGAGGAGCTCGGCGAACTGGACTTCACCCACAATCGGCTGTCGAGCTCCGAGTACGAAGGGGCGCAGTTCGGCATCGCTTCCGAGACGAAGACTGCTGAGACCGAGCAGCTGAGTTCGGCGGAGATGGAAGAGAAGAAGACGTTCATGATAAAGTCCGTCGTCAATCCGAACGACAAGACGGACATCTCTCTCCAACAGGCGATCATGCTCGGAGTCATCAGACCAAACGACGGTGTCTACGTCGACAGCCAATCCGGGCATTCCGTTCCCATAGCAACGGCGATGTCCGAGGGTCTCATCCGAGTGATGTTCTCAACGACGAAACGAACGCCGGAGAAGTTCTCGTCCATCGGGATCATCACCGTCAAGACGATCCGCAAGCTGGCTCGTCCCTGCGTCATCGTCTCCGTGAGGGACACGACGACGAAGGAGGACGTCACCCAGGAGGAGGCGCACCACAGGGGCTTACTCGACGAACACCAGGGCAGCTACACGGACCGATCGACCGGGCGGAAGTGGATGATCGCCGAGGCCGTCGAGAAGGGTCTGATGGTCGTCGAGTTCTGCGGGGAACAACCGGAACCGGAGGTCATCAGCAAAACTTATGCAGTGCGAGCAGTGGTCGATCGACGACTGAAGAAGACCATAACCTTCCACGAAGCAGTCCGACGGGGGATCATCGATAGGGAGTCCGGGGCCTTCAAGGACACCATCACGAACGAGAAGATGTATGTCGGTGACGCAATCATGCGGGGATTCCTCAAGGCACGCGTCATCGAGGATGCGCATGGACTGAACATCGATCCGGAGAACAAGATGGTCATCGACAAAACGCAAAAGATCCGGGAAAGACTTCTTAAACCGCTCAAGGTCATCAGTGCATTCAAGATGGCCGCCAGAGATGGACTGAAGAAATAGACGCCGCTGCCTCCGCCCCGCCCCCTCCACCGCCGCACATCCAGAATGCCTTTTCCTCGATCGCTGCCTGCAGCTGACATCCCAATTGACATTTAAGCTCGGTTAAGTGCTATTGTTTTTAAGTTCATGGTCGTCGTCATTATCATCGTCATCGTCGTCGTTGTCATCATCGTCGTCGTCGTCGTCGTCCATTAAGTTCTCATGTGCAAATATTCCCCTTGGAAGAAATAATTATTCTGTAAATTTGTGCTACATGATGTTCGCTGATATTAAATGTTCAAGCTATTAGACTTTAGATTTTGCATCTTATATGTTGCTGGGCTGCACGAACAACTTGCTTACTGCTTTGCCTGCAGCTCGTCTGTTATTTTGCAACTGGAAGCAATGTTGAAGTTTCGCATTTAATAATTTATGTCATGTAAATTGCCTTCCAAACCAATTGTGATTTGGCTGACGCAATATATCTATCGGACAGTGCCTTAGTATATGAATATATTTTCGAACATTATACACAGCAGACTGGTGTAATAAGGACTGGGTCATAAGGATGAAACATTTCGCTTTCGCTATCCTTTATTGAGACAAGAATGGTGTCGTTGGAATCTTGGACCTGCCTACTAAGGGCAGAGCACTAAAAAAGAGAAGAAGAATGCTTTATTGATTGATATTCACCGGCAAAAACGCTTACGAGATTGTTTGCTATGTCCTGATTAGGTTGGCTTATTCAGCTGCGGATTTCTATAATATGAGGTTAAATTAATTATGGAGACAAGCCCGCGCCTGTTGAATCTATGTACATAATAAAATAATTATTATTGTGTATCCATTCAATAAACTCGTTTGTAACATCAGGCACATGTCCGTTCTTCCAGCGCATATAGAATTGATTTTTAAAAAGCAAGATTTATTATCTAATCTAATCTAGCCTACTTTGTCCACCACAAACAATTTATGTAATACGGTAATAATAATAATAATAATAATAATAATAATGATGATGATGATGATGATGATGATGATGATGATGATGATGATGATGATGATGATATTAATTGTGATAATAATAGAAATAGAAATAAATAATTTATGATAGTAATTACAATGATAGTGATTATGAATATAACGGTGATGATGATGATGATTACGAAGCCAAAGGCTGCGACCATTGTATGATGATGATGATGACTACAATGATAATGATGGTGATGATGATTGCGATGATGATGATGATTACAATAATGATGACGGCGATGATGATGATGACAATGATGATGATGATAGCGATGATGATGACGACCAATGCGACGACGACGATGATGATAATTGCTCGTCTACACCTTGCCTTACCTATCCACAGTCACACCTTGCCTCACTTAATGGCCTCTTGCCTAATGCCTATGGCTATTGGTGCAAGCTGTAGTTGATGCGTCTTCATTAAGTCGAAGAGAGCGGTTACATGGGAATTGCCAACACTATCTAATGGCAAGTCTAGGACAACTTAAGCCACATGTAAACACTTAACTCATCTGTCTCACTCTTCGTCGTTTCTCTCTCATCCAATTTCTATGCCTCGTCTGCTTATTGCAGACTTTCTTTTTTAAAGCGGCGTGACAAAGTCGCCTTTAATCTTCTAAGAGAGACCGTCTTCTTCTTCTTCTATGCCTTTTTAAACGGGTCTACAGATGCACGTAAGTACTAAGTAGTAAGTAGTCCTTAAAAGCATTGCGAGTTTGCCATGGAGTTCGACGCTTGGGAAAGCAAACAGTGTTCTGGCAGTTATTTTTAAATGCTATTGAAAATTACACAATATTTATATTTTAGTCTACGCTTTCAACGTGGGCTGTCAGAATTTACGTTGAGTTATATCCCCTTGTTCGCAACCACATTCTAATGTGTTCAAATCAAATCAAATCAAATCAATCAAATCAAATCAAATAATTTATTGGTCCGTTTGTAACAGCAACAAGCACACCAAGTCAGAAACAAAAATTACACAAAGCATCACAAGTATCACCAAAGTGTTAGACATTAATCAATCCAATAACTTAATTAGTTAACATAAATGATTCAGTCATAATTTATGGCCAAGACTGGGATAATCTTGAGTAGTATAATAAGCACAAAAGTTCCATACTTTGGAAAGAAAACAGTGTTCTTTCCGGCAGCTATATTTTAAAACGCTGTAGAAATTTTTTAAAGGCTGGCCCTGTCGATCGCTAGAGTTCAACGAACTGACAGCACAAGGTGACAAGGTAGAAAATTACAGGAGAGTTATTATAGAAATACTTTAGAAGTGAACCGCCAGTATTTGCATTGCGTTAACCTACTATTATGTCCCTCGTTCGCAACCACATTCTAATGTTTTGAACAAGCTAAAAAGTATAAAAGATGAGCTTATAATATCTCAAAACTCTCGTAATCCTGATTAATTGAAGTTATTCATTGCAATATTTTCACACGATGCGTTGTTATCTTTTTCGGATTTCGGCAAAAAAGAATATTTATTTACAACGCATTGGGATTTGAGTTATATTTGCCTGTAGGCCATGAAGGTCCGTTAGTTAAGGGCTTAGCATCCATGAAAGGGCTTTGAATGAGGACGATGCAGCAAGTTTTCAATCAACACCCTTGCGTATTATACGGCAAACACCTTCTGCAATCTGCAAGTTCTGCTATTATACACCTGAGCAGACTGTAGCAGGACTCGCGAAGAACGCAGTTACGGCATCAAATGAGAGAGCGGAATGCCGCAGCAGCAGTGTCTCATTTTGTGCAGTAATTGCAAGGATTTTGACCACACGAAAAAAAGACGGCTAAAGTGCGAGGACTTCAAAGGTAAACATGAAAGCATTTCAGCCTTTGAGGGTTGGTGAGAGCCGAGGGCTACGACCAATGACCATTGCAATACAATTGCCAGTCAACGCAGAATGATTAGGTATCCGTAGCTCTCGTTGTACTATTCTGTTGCTCTATCCAGCAGTGTATACCTGGAGGAGCAACAGCTTCATCTGTGTTGATATATATATATATATATATGTATACATATATATGTATATATACAGAAATATCAGCACATGCAGATGAAGCTGTTGTTATATATAAGTATATAATATATTTGCCTGTAGGCCATGAAATGTCCGATGCTGAAGACCAGGTAATTGATCATCTGTCCTTGACACGTCGTGCCTCTCCATCTGTTTGAGTCCGTCTCCACGACTGTCTGCCCGTCTGTTTGCTTGTCTGTCTGTCTGTCTATCTATCTATCTATCTGTCTGTATGTCTGTCTACAAGTCAGCCTATGTGTATATAGATGTGCGTCTTTGGTCGTGTACTATCACTACTACGCGTCTGTCGATCTTACTATCTCTCTTTTATTCAAAATGACCAATTATTATTATTGTGCGTTGCTATACGATTCATGTTTCGAATTGTATGCTTCATAGTGCATTTCCGTCTATATGTCTGTGTGTCCGTGTGTCTGTCTATCTGTTTCTACGTCCGCTTGTCTATGCATCTCTCTTCGTTATAGACGTAACATGTTCGCTGTGATTGGTTTTGAGAAGCTATGCTCTGTGGCACAGGTATTACTTCCATTATAAATGCTCTCTATGTAAATTTTAAACACATGCGGAGGGAGCATCGGTTGCCGGTGATGCAAGAAGGCTGCTGCTGCTGCTGCTGCTGTTGTTGTTGCTGCTGCTGTTGCTGCTGCTGTTGCTGGTGGTCGTGATGATGAAGCTGTTGGTGGATGGAATTGCATTGTGTTCATCTTCTGCCCTGGGAGTGAATGACGTCGGTGCAGACTCAACGGCGGTAAAAAGATATTTAGATTGCGACATGGAATGACCGGACGGGAGGAGGAGGAGGAGGAGGAGGAGGAGGAGGAGGAGGAGGAGGAGGAGGAGGAGGAGGAGGAGGAGGAGGAGGAGTGTGGAGAAGGGAAGTTGGACGGATGAGGATAAGGACAATCAGAAGGAAGACACGAATGAGGAATAGGAGAAGGAAGAATAGGTGGAGGAAGAGAGGAAGCTAGATGGAAGAAGAAATACAGATGGGGACAGAATTGGGGAGAGATGTGCAGAGAAAGAGTTAAAGGAAGGCGAGACAGATGCAGAAAATGGAGGATAATGTGACGGAGGAGAAGGGGGAGGAGTAATATGAGAAGGAAGAGGACGAGGAGGAAGAAGAGGAAGGTGAGTAGTAGAAGAAGGAAGAGGAGGAAGAGAAGGAAGAGGAGGAATAGGAGAAGGAAGAGAGACTGGAGGAAGAGGAGGAATAGGAGAAGGAGATAGACTGGAGGAAGAGGAGGAATGGGAATGTTGGCCTTAAGGATGCTGCACACTACAGACATGTAGGACGGTGTAGGAAGATCTTTAAATTGAAGAAATACTGATGAGCTGCACTGCCAGAGTCAATCTTCCAGTCAGTCTGTCAATCAAGCCGTCCGTCAACCATCCATCCTTCCTTCCTCCTTTCCTTCCTTCCTGCTCTCCAAGTCTCCATCCATGATCCATTGCTCCATTCGTCCGTCCTTCCTCCTTTCCGTCAGTCCATCCAAAATATTATTCCAACTGCCACATCCACAGACGGAAAGATGCGGTCGCAATCTCCAGGTATATTATAAACGCTAGCATATTAATTATAATCACCCAGACGTGACGCAGACTGCAGACAATGCCCGTTTCTATGGAAACAGTTTCGGGATTGACGCAACAGGCCTACCTTAGCTCCGAAGCTGCTACAGCCGCTGCAGCAGAAGGAGCTGCAATTCTTTCGGCATACTTAATTCTTCCGTAAGCTTATATCTTTAAAATATTTTGTGCGTTGTGTAGATGATATAGAAATTTTGTTTAAATGACACACGTTTCTAAGAAATAATTCTCATTTGTCATTGGATAGTCATCCACACAATGTCAGCAAAATATGAGAAGGAACACCGCCGTTGCAATTGACATCAACCTCAACACCGAAGCTTTTAATTAGCAATAACCTTATAGGCA
>OX243817.1:27963887-28013887 GCA_945859605.1 Lumbricus rubellus | reverse complement strand
TAAAACATCGATATATCTCTGAGTTGAATTTGCTGTAAAATACTTAAACATCTTTTCTTTTACTGTCCTATTAAATCTTTCTACGATACAAGATTTCTCTTCGTTCTCAGTTGAATACAACTCCATACCTAATGATTTTACCTGTTTATTATAGAATTCTGTTCCCTTATCGACCCAAAGTTTTTCACCCCTTCTTTTGCTCGTATTAAATATTTTTGTGAAAGCATCTGCCACAGATTCTCCACGCTTATCTTTTATCGGAATAATCCATCCATATTTTGAAAAAATGTCAATAACACTTAACAAATATTTCACACCAGAATTATATTTAGCATAAGCCTGCATGTCAATCAAGTCAGCCGCCCAAACTTTGTCCACTCCCTGAACATAAACAACTCGCTTCCTGAACTTCCTGACTATAGGTTTATGCAATTCGTCAGCAAGTTGGTCTGTCCATCTCAGAGTTTTTTTTTTCAACCCCATTCCAAAATGGGTTTTCGTTGATAAAATTGGTTTAACTATAGATCTTTCAATTCGTTCGCGGAAAGAAGGATTAGGTATATTATTTAATTCATCTATCATAGCTCTGTCAGCGACGTTTCTCCCTGCTGTATCAGTATGTTTAGCGTAAGCTAGGTCGTGACGATAGGCTGCTGCATCAACTCTGTCTACTGGTTTACTCCAATCTTTTGGTGTTCCATCACTATTCAATCGCAAATCCAATCGAGTTCCTGGACCCGTGAAAGAATGTCCTGGAAGATGTAGTTCACCAGGGTACTTTGCCCATGGAAGTTTAATATTAGAAGTAGCAGAATTGAGAGCTGATACCAAATCACCTCCTTGTACAGTAGTGGACATTTTAGTAAACTGAGTTTTTCTAGCGCCACAATCAACGCATACACATCTAAGCATAGATCTACCATTCTTACTGACGACTCGTTGAATATCTCTACAGTCAGTTTTTCGTTTACATTTTACGCAATACGAGCTGTGCTCCATTTTAATATAATATAATTAAAATGGAAGTCCAAGACCTATCGTGGAATGAAGAATCAAGTAAACGCTTTAACAGTCCTCTCCTACCAAGAAGCATCAGAGGTTTGATCGTTGGTAAGTCTCAATGCGGCAAGACAACATTACTACTTAATTTATTACTGAGACCTGGTTGGCTAGACTATGATAACTTGCAAATCTTCGACAAAAGTTTATTTCAATCAGAATACAAGATACTTAAAAAAGCATTCGAAGAGAAATTACCAAAGGAAGCAATTATAAGACTTTTTGATAATCGAGATGAGATAATGAAATTAAATGTATCACCGACCGCCGTAGTCGAGGAGATGTCTAAAAACATGGGGGAAACATCGGATATAGACTGCAAGTTCTTTGAAACCTCTGAAGATGTTCCAGATCCACGAGACTTAAGTCGAGATAAGAAGAATCTCATGATTTTTGATGATTTACAGTTAGAGCGACAAAATAAATGCGAATCCTATTATATAAGAGGTAGGCATAGTAATGTAGACTGCTTTTACCTAGCACAAAATTATTTCAAGCTACCTAGACAAACTATAAGAGAGAATGCTAACTTTATATGTCTATTCCCTCAAGACCTCAAAAATATTAATCATATATACAGCGATCATATAGGCGTAGATGATATGACTATTGAAGAATTTCGAAAACTATGCAAAACTGCGTGGGATGAAACGCATGGTTTTGTGGTTATAGACCTTACTAGTAAAACAAATAAGGGCAAGTACAGATCTGGATTAGATACATTTTACATTAAATAAAAGCAATAATAAAATGATAACAAAATTTAAGATTTTATATTCTAGGTTTAAAAATAGCTATCTAAAATGGAAACCCTTCTTGACGAGATTTTATCTAATACTCAAACGATTGCACGCAACACAGAGGCTAAAGAATCCTTTTGCATTTTGTTGAGCGAAAGGAGCACACGAATTCGAACGAAATTTAATCCACTAATCGAACTGGACAAAAGTAAAACGTATGAAATGGCCCTTGTTAATCTTGAAACGTACTTCAGTTATCCCAATATAGACGAAACAAATAATAAATTCGTATATTCGTCAGATAACGGTGTAACGTGGAAAGATTTAGACATTCCAACCGGTTGCTATGAAATCGTAGACTTATACGATTACATACAGAGAATTCAAAAAGAAGAAGGTCATGGACAATGTATAAAGTTGCAACCAAATAACAATACTTTGAAGGCTGTTTTGGAAATTGATGAGAACTATAAAGTTGATTTTACAGTACCAAATTCAATTAGTACGGTTCTAGGATTTCAGAGTCGTGTATACTCCGAAGGATATAACGAATCCGAGCACATAGTCAATATAAACAGCGTGAATAGTTTACGTGTTACCAGTGATATAATAGGATCATCGTATGCCAACGGAACCACGGAGAACATAATTTATTCTTTCTTTCCATCGGTCGGGCCTGGTTATAAGATAATCGAATCTCCTCATAATCTGGTTTATCTTCCAATAACGCTATACTCTATTTCATCGATGGAAACAAAACTAATAGACCAAAATGGAAAACTAATTAATTTAAGAGGTGAGGAATTGTCGATACGATTTCACATAAGAGAGGTTTAATTTAAAGTTTATATTTAATATAAGATGAGCGCTTACGCTAAGGTCAAAGTTAATATTTCTGAAGGGCAAAAAGAGAAGATTAAGCGAGCTGTTCAAGTCGGAACTGGGGTGAGTATAAGACTTTCTCATGAAGATATAACTGGTGAGCATGTATTAGCTCTAAACCAGAGGCAAATTAACAAGTTAACTAAAGCGTATCAGAATGGAACTGGTGTGACAATTAAAATGGGTAAAAAGCAATTAGAAGACAATGCGAGAGTCGAAGGCGGATTTATTGGCGCTATTCTACCGTTCTTAGCAACAGCCGGAAAGTTTCTTCTGTCTAGTGTTCTTCCGAGTTTAGCCACAGGAGCCTTAACAGGATTGGGTTCTGCAGCTGGTTCCAAAATTGTCGATAAAATTAGTGGATCTTCGATCTCACAGATACGTGGATCTTCGATAAGTGGATCTTCGATCTCACACCCGATAAGTGGATCTGGCGTGCTGTACGTTAAGAAAGGAGGAATATGCTGTAAGATAGTGCCTGCTGGGGAAGGTCTTTTTCTATCTCCGTGGAAAAAGGGTAGTTCGATAACAGGATCCGGTCTGTTTATGAAAAGAGGAACAGGATATATCAGCGGTGAAGGTCTTATACTTGGTCCCAATTCACCATTTAAAAATATTCCTATTCTTGGAATGTTACTTTAAACAATCTCTTATATAAATGTCTGGATACGGTCACCCAATACACAAATTTATCACCAAACGAAAGCCTCGTGTGAGTACGATAATTTGGTTGCCTAAAGTGGTCACTCACGCTCCTGCAAGACAACGAGCAGGCGATAGATATGAGATTTTTGCTCAGCAAGCGATAACGATTGAACCAAAGACAAATATTACAGTAGAAGTAGGCCTTGGAGTCCGAATGACCAGTGGAATGTGTCTAGTCTCTCTTAGACAGAAGTTGAAACAACTCAGACTGAGTCTTCAAGATGGTACTGTCCTAGAGGACGCAGAGGATATAATAATTACAATTCAAAACAACTCAGATTCACCAGTTACTATAAATGAAAAAGACTCAATTTGTTATGTTAATTACTACGATGCATAAATTGTACGTTTTATGTCTACGTTTTACGTTACGTTTTAAACATTATACTTATAATAAAAAAATGTCACTACTGAAAATTAGTGATCCTGCAAAAAGAGATTTTATTATCGAAGAGTTTTTAAAAACGAAAAAAAATATTAAACAAAACTTTCTCTCTGAGAGAATAGATGATCTTGGACTTCAACGAGAATTAACGAAAATCTACAAACCAATAGTCGACTCTCAATCAGCAATTTCAAAAGAACAAAACGCTTTGCTGTCGACAATAAAAGATAACTCTGCAGCAACATCACTCGCTCTAAAATCACTTCCAGATTCGTTGAAAACTATTCAATTTCCCCAGTATCCGTCTATAGAGGCGTACGATGACGATGACCCAGTAGAAGACATTAGAAGGTTAGAATTAGGAAATATTGCAGTTGAATACCTTAAAAAATATGCTTCTGATAAAAGACTTGTGGATACAACATTCGGATTAAGATCAAGAGATGGAAAATTCTACATCGGTGACAGCGAAGCCTCAATCCAAGGAAATGATATTACAGTTGGAACCACAACTTATCAAGGAACTCCAGGATTATGGGAATTGTTAACGTTAGCTAGTCCAAACAGTTCAATTTATGATAATCGTGATCTCGAAGAATACGCCGAGATTCTAATTAAAACGAATGCCATGAGTCAGCCAAATAAACCAAACAAACCTAAATCGTCTAGAAGTGTAAAATATGCAAAGATAATAAAACCCATATGGGACGATTACATGAAGTTAAGAGGTAAAACAGGAAGCGGAATAATTACCATTCCTTCAGATCCTAACGAATTAGTAAAACAATTAGAGTTGCGAATATATAGCTACAAAGCGGGAAATACGGGTGTAAGAAATGAAATTGTAGGTATGACGGATGAGTTACTAAGACAAAGAGTGATAACCAAAGATGAATATAAAAAATTGATGATCTAATTTAAAAATTGATGATCTAATTAAAAATTGATGATCTAATTTAAAAATTGATGATATAGAAATGCTGGTCGTTGCGAGAAGAAGTTATAAAAAAGTACACGTTGTCGGTGGAGCAGGAATATTCGATTCCATCGCAGGATTTCTCAAGAGACTACTGACATCGAATGCAGCCAAACAAATTGCGAGCACAGCTGTCAAAGAGATTGGGGGTGTTGCTAAGGATAAGGCGATCGACGTTGGAAAACGATTACTCAATAAGATACTCCCTAAAGCTCCCGTTCAGCAGCCGATAACTCAGGAAACTAAAGTCATTCTAGCTAGATTACTAGGATCGAATCCAGAAATGACGGGAGGAGCTATTAGAATTCAGGATCTCGTAAAACGCTTAAACGGAGGTGGTTTGAAAATGGCAGTTTAAATTTATTTTGCTTAAGTTTATTTTCTTATTTAAAAATATATGTATAATAAAATGCAATCCGATATTCTAAGATTCACAGAGCAACCATTGATCGATGAAGGTATCGAGCGATACGAATGGCACGAGTACGAACCTGTAGCGAGAACTAACCTTAACAGTTCTGGTGAAATAAGAATAAATATTGAATTACAAGACTTATACAGTCACCCAGCAGAGTCATATCTACAATTCGACGGAAGACTAATTAAAACCGATGACACCGCATACGTTAATGCTGATTTAGTCGCTCTTACGAATAATGGGCTTATGTATCTATTCAGTCAAATATCCTATCAGTTATCAAATCAAGAAATCGAAACGCTATTTCATCCGGGTCAAGCTACAACGATGCTCGGTTTACTTACGTATCCAAACGATTTTCAGCTGACTCAAGGCTTAAATCAGCTGTGGTATAAAGACACTGGGGCGACTGCTGTTATTGCGGACAACCCCGGATTTGCCACTAGACAAAGCTTTCTCATTCGCAAACCAAACACTAAAGGAATGTTCAGCTTTATTGTTCCGTTGAAGCATATTTTCGGGTTTTGCGATGATTACGACAAGATTATTTACGGCTTCAAACAGACGCTGACTTTAGTTCGTAAAGCGGACGATGATGCCATATTCCGAGATAACGCTGCAGCTGCTGGAAAAGTTGCGATAAACAAAATTTCATGGTTTATTCCACACGTTATTCCTTCCGATATGGAACGAATGCAGTTGTATAAGACGATTGAATCGAAATTAACGTTGCCAGTTGCGTATAGAGCTCGTCAATGCGACACGATAACAGTTCCTCAGTCGACAAGTTTCAGTTGGAGATTAAGCGTTAAAACATCACCGGAGAAACCTAGATATATCATCGTAGGATTTCAGACGAGTCGTAGCGGTGATCAGGAAGCTAATCCAGCACTCTTTAATCACTGCGATCTCAAGAACATATATGTGATGATGAATCAAGAAAGATATCCAGCTGTCGATCATAACCTGTCGTTTCCTAATCAACAATTCTCCAGAGCGTACAGAGACGCGTCCTCCTTTAGTCAAAAATTCTATGGTATGGATCGGTTGATTACCCAAAGCAATATAACACCTGTAGATTATAAAGAATTATACCCGTTGTTCGTGTTCGATGTAAGCAAACAATCCGAGCGTTTGAAATCGTCAGTCGTTGATATTCAGATTAAGGCTCTTTTCAATGCAGCAGTGCCAGCCGACACCGAAGCGTATGCTGTCGTAATTTCAGATAGGTTGCTGCAGTTCCAATCGGATGGACAGAAAATGAGTGTAGTGTATGGAAAATTGATTTAAAGAATACTTATATATTATGAAGCTACCAGAGCTTAGAATGTTAGCCAAGCATAACAATGTTACAGGCACTTCACATCTCAACAAACCTCAAATGATAGCTGTATTGATTGAAAAGAATATTCTTCCGACGGACTACAAGTCTGTGTCATATCGACATGACACGTTGGGTAGTATCAGGAAACAACCGAGAAGAGTAGATATTATAGATCGAGAGACTGGCGTTATTACCTCGTATCCATCAATGTATAAAGCCGCTAAGGCGTATGGTCAGAGTGCTGGCATAATAGCTTATCATAATGGAAATGTCTGGAGAGATAGATACGAAATTAAAGTGTATGAGCGATAGAATGATATTGAAGTGTTTGGGAGATGCTAATATGGATATTAATATTTTTGCGTGGTAAAAATAAAATGGATTTAAAGAAAAGTAGTTTAAGAAACATGAACCATGTTGAACACTTGCTCGACTCATCGGTTCCTGACATTAAGGTTCCTACGCTTACACCCACACCTGGTAAGTACAAACCAGTAGCGCCTAAGAGAAAATACAAAAATAGGGTTAGAGCTAAATTAAATGATTTTGCGGATTGGTTACTTAGTTATGTACCTGAACGAGATAATAAAGCAGTTAATGAAAAACTGGAATCATTGAAGTTAACTGTTTCCAGGATATTTGATAAACACAAAATTCGAGAAACGGCGTCGGCTATTAAAGGATTTACCAAGCAATATAGAATAGATGGAATTAATGGAATGGACGCCTCTTCGTTTCTTGATTTCGTCAGACCGCAGGTAGTAAATCTGTTGTCGAACAATCGCCAGACAAAGACTAATTTAGTTCTTACTTGTACTATGGAACGAGTAGATATGAAATCTGGAATAGTGACTTCTGAGGATATACCATTCGTTTCCAGGGCAGAAGTTATTTTAGAAGCAACCGACTTGAATGAAATATACAGCAGAAAAAAGGATAAAATCATGGAGTCTATTGCTAGTTTTCAGATGCAAGGAAGTAATTGGAGATTTAAAGCTGTTGTAAAATTAGATATAAATACAGTAAAATATACCCCCTTAAGAGGTAGTTCTTACATTCCACTTCCCAGCTTCTTAGCTAATAAAAAGGCTATTATAAACATGAAAAACGACGACGAAGAATGTTTCAAATGGTGTATCACTAGAGCTTTGAATCCGGTGGATGACCATCCGGAAAAAATAACGAAAGCTTTGACAGAACAATCGAAAAAACTTAATTGGAGTGGCATTGAGTTTCCAGTTGCTGCTGATGCTAATGTGATAGGTAAATTTGAAAGAAATAATAATATTAGTGTTAATATATTTGGTTACGAAAAACATGTCTATCCGCTTTATCTGTCTAAGTGTGAAAGTAGTATTGATCTTTTGCTTATATCTGATGGAGAAAAAAAACATTATTGCTGGATCAAGAATTTTAACAGATTGATGACGTTCCGAACAGCAAATTCGCATTATTCAGCGCACTATTGTAAAAGGTGTATGAATGGTTTCACAACGACAGAAGCGCTTAACAACCATAATGAGTACTGCAAACACCATAACGCACAAAAAATAGAAATGCCAGAACCAGGAGCTATGTTAAGTTTTAAAAATTATAACAATTCTATGAGAGTTCCTTTTATAGTCTACGCAGATTTCGAGTCTTTTGTGAAACCAATATACACTTGTCAACCAAATCCAGAGTTGTCGTACACTAATAAAAATCAAAAGCATACTCCTAGCTCCTTTTGTTACCACATAAAATGTTTCGACGATAGTGTATATTCACAAGATCCTGTGACGTTTACGGCTGAAAGCGAAGATGATGATGTTGGTCAAATATTTGTAGATAAACTCGAAGAGAATATAAAACGAATATATAATCAATTCAAATTCCCTAAGAAGATGATATTTACAGAAGAGGACAAGAAGTGTTTTGATACAGCTACTATATGTCATATCTGTGAAAAAACGTTGGGTGAAGACCGAGTGAGAGATCACTGTCATCTTAGCGGTAAATTTAGAGGGGCTGCTCATAACATTTGTAATGTAAACTATAAAGTCCCCAAGTTTTTCCCTGTAGTGTTTCATAATCTTTCCGGGTACGATTGTCATCTGTTCATTAAGAAACTGAGAGGTAATAATGGAGAGAAAATTAATTGCATACCTAATAACGAGGAAAAGTATATATCTTTTAGCAGAGAGGTCGTTGTTGATAAGTTTGTAAATAAAGAGAGAAAAGAGATTACCGTCAAGCGACAACTGCGTTTTATCGACAGTTTTAAATTTATGGCTTCTAGTCTTGATGCTTTATCGAGGAACCTAAGCAAAGACCAGTGTAAAAATATTGGGAAACGATATACTGGAAAGAAGCTCGATCTTTTGCTGAGAAAAGGCATATATCCTTATGACTACGTCGATTCATTTACTACCTTTAATGAAACCGAACTACCACCAAAATCCGCTTTCTATTCTAAGCTAAATGATTCGAATATTAGCGATGAAGACTACGAGCATGCACAAACGGTATGGAAAGAATTTGGATGTAAAACATTCAGAGAGTATCACGATTTATACAACGTTTCGGATGTTTTGCTACTTGCCGATGTTTTCGAAAACTTTAGAGATGTGTGTATGAAGTACTATACGCTTGACCCTGCATGGTTTTTTACATCTCCTGGTTTAGCTTGGGATGCCGCTTTAAAATTGACAGGCGTGAAATTGGAGTTATTGAGTGATTACGATATGATTCTGATGATTAAGCAAGGGATGAGAGGAGGAGTGAGCACAATATCAAATCGTTACGGGAAAGCGAATAATAAATATATGAGCGATTTCAATAGTAACGAAAATTCTACATTTATTACTTACCTGGATGCGAATAATCTATATGGATGGGCTATGATCAAAAATTTACCTACTCACGGGTTCAAATGGATGAACGAAGATGAATTAAAAAATTGGAGAAGTATTCCATGCATATTGGAAGTTGATTTGGAATACCCTAAAGAGTTACACGACCTGCATAACGATTTTCCGTTAGCCCCCGAAAGCATTGAGATTGACAAAGTCAAAAAGTTAATTCCAAACTTAAACGATAAAAAGAAGTATGTGCTACACTACGAAAATCTGAAGCTGTATGAGAGCCTAGGCATGAAAATAACAAAAGTGCATAGAGGTGTACTATTCGAAGAAAGTGATTGGTTGAAAAAGTATATCGATTTAAATACAGCTCTTAGAACGAAAGCTACTAATGACTTTGAGAAAGACTTTTTCAAGTTAATGAATAACAGTGTCTTTGGAAAAACTTGTGAGAACATTGAAAATCGTGTTGATGTAGAGTTAGTGTGTCAGGAGGAGAGGGCTATTGAACTAGCCGCTAAACCTAATTACGAGAGATGTACTATTTTCGATGAAAATCTAATAGCCGTTCACATGAAAAAAACTAAATTGTACTATAATAAACCTATATATCTTGGCATGTGTATATTAGACTTGAGCAAAACGTTGATGTATGAATTTCATTACAATTACATCAAGGATAAATACAGAAATAGAGCTAAATTATTATTTACCGATACAGATTCTTTGACATACGAAATTAAAACTGAAGACTTTTACTCAGATATCGCAGAAGATATTACAGCTCGATTCGACACGAGTGAATACTCGAAAGATCATCCATCTGGTATTGAGGTTGGAGTAAATAAAAAAGTTATTGGAATGTTCAAGGATGAAACTAGTGGGAAACAGATAAAAGAATTTATCGGGTTGCGAGCAAAGTTGTATTCTTATAAGATGGCTGCTGGAGATGAGCACAAGAAATGTAAAGGTATTAAGAAGAATGTTGTCCAGAAAACTATTACTCACGAAGATTATAGAAACTGCTTATTTACTAAAAAAGAACAACAACGAACGATGAATGTTATTAGATCTTATCATCACGATATTTATACGGAAGAAATTAATAAAGTTGCATTATCTGCAGACGACGATAAACGGGTAATAATGCAAGATGGCATTCATACTTTGGCATATGGACACTATTCGTTGAAAACTTTTAATTAATGTTTATATTTAATAAATGAGCGTCAAACAAATCGATGTTTGTGGAGTAGTGCTACCGAATATTGCTTTATCGAATGTGGAGCTAATCGAAGCGGCTGGGAAAATGGGGATACGCAATTTTAGGGGAGTTTTTCTAAGAGATGAATTGCCTATGAAGCCGAGAGTTAATGAATGTGGTATCCTTAATCTAGACGATTCTAGTGGGGTGGGAAGTCACTGGGTCTCTTGGATGAAGACTAGCACTAAAAAGTATTATTTCGATAGTTACGGCCTTCCTCCACCTCTGGAACTGATAAACTATTTACGCCGTCCAGTGCTATATAACAGCGAACGCATACAACCGGATAACGAAGTGTTTTGTGGTCATTTATGTTTGTATGTATTGAAGATGGTGGGTGATGGAATGAATTTCCAAGAAGTTATAAATGGCTTGCATTAAAAATTATTATTATATAAAATGCCTGTCGATAAATTTGGTCACACCGCTGCTGGAGGAACCTCACGAAGAGTAATCGCTGGAGGTGTTACTCTTAGCCAAGTAAATGCTAATTTTCTTCGATTGGATGGGACAAATCTGCCGACTGGAAATCTAAATATGAATGGATGTGTGATAAAAGGTCTCCCAGTAACGAATACTTCGACTGCCGGAATGGATGAAGCTTTAAGTAGGGGGCAAGCCATTGATTTGATAACGAATCACAACGATTCTCCGTCTAACGATAATCATTTGACGAATAAGAAATACGTTGATGCTTCGAAAGTGTCTAAAACTGGTGATACAATGACTGGCGACTTGTTCTTAAACGTTGGCTCCGATCGTCTGCGTTCAATGGGTTGTAAGGACTTGAGAGGAGAAAATAAAGAATTCACTATTTTCTTAGGTAGTATACGAAATAAACTACAATGTTCGTTAAATAATCCTATTACATTACAATCGACGGATGGATTTCTATGCAAAATAGGCGTAGAAAATATAATGAGAATCGGTAGAGCACCTAACGATCGACAAATCGACGTTTACCAAAATATCCTAATGAATAGTAATAATATCAACGATTTAAGCGATCCTCTTTCAGCTCAAGATGCCGCTACAAAGAATTACGTCGATAAATCTCTGAAAAAGTGCCGCGTTGGGTATATTCCTCCCTTGGAAGCTGATGTAAGTGTGACAGGATTCGTTGCTAGCGCTGGTTCTTGTTCTTCCGGAAGCAAAGCCTACCATGCTTTCACTAATCTCACCGATGATGTGAAAGCAGCTTGGGTTTCGAAAGAAGATATAACTGTTTGGTTACAAATTAAATGTCCTGAGCCAGTTAAAATTTGGAGAATTGCGTTGAAAACAGTAAATGTATCTGATTGGAATTTATCCGCTAGCAATGATGGAGAAATGTTTGCACGCTTACATAGATCTTCAACTCCTTCAGAGGCAGTTCCGACATTTTTTAATATTTCTACTACGGTTGCGTATCAATATTATAGTGTTGCAGTACTGGCAAAGGATAATGATCTTCCACGAGGGATTCAGGTAATGCAATTATATGTATACGATGACTAATCTACATTAAAAATTATTATTATATATAAAATGCCCGTCGATAAATTTGGTCACACCGATGTTAGTTCATCACAAAGAGTAATCGCTGGAGGTGTTACTCTTAGTCAAATAAATGAGAGTTTTCTTCGATTGGATGGAGCAAATTCAGTGACTGAAAATTTAAAAATGGGTGGTCACAAAATTAAAGGACTACCTACAACGAACACTTCGACAGCAGGAATGGATGAAGCCTTAAGTCGAGGTCAAGCTATTGATTTGATAACGAATCACGACGAATCTCCGTCCAACGATAATCATTTGACGAATAAGAAATACGTTAATGAACAAGTTGCATCGAAGGTGGCTAAGACTGGTGATACAATGACTGGTGATCTATTCTTAAACGTTGGCTCCGATCGTCTGCGTTCAATGGGTTGTAAGGACTTGAGAGGAGATAATAAAGAATTCACTATTTTCTTAGGTAGTATACGAAATAAACTACAATGTTCGTTAAACAATCCTATTACATTACAATCGATGGATGGATTTCGTTTTAAATTAAATAATGAAACCATCTTAGAGATGGTTAAGTCGATGCAATACAATATTTCATCTCAAATAAATGTGCATACAACCATCTTTATGCATGATGGTTACATTACAGGTCTACACGATCCCAACAGCGCCAGCGATGCAGCTACGAAGCAGTATGTAGATTCTATCTCAATCGGTCCCGCGCTTAGCATTCATTCTTTAACTTGGCAAGCCCTAATCGCTAAAACTCACACAGGAGTTACTTTCGGTAGTGTAAGATTCAAAACCGATGGTGTCATAAGTACGAGACTGACCCGTTTCACTCCCGGTAAAGCTGGATACTATTTCGTTTCGACGTACATAGAATTTTGTAACAGTAGTACCGCTCCTGGTAACGTCTACCTGTATAGAAATGGGGCGAATTACATGCAAATTGCGGGTGGAGGGGGAACGGGAGCTGCGTTTAACAATTCAACCGGTAGTTGCATAGTTTTCGTAGCCAATACCGATTTTCTCGAGATATTCGTTTATTCACACATCGCTACAAACATTTTAGCTAGAGACTTTTCGGCGGTATTCTTACGACCTTAATTTCCTTGCTGATCGAAATAATAAAAGGAGCTGGATGAGAGATGTGAGATGAGAGATGTGAGGAGGAATCAGGAAATAATAAAAGACCCCCAAAGGAGAAGAGGAGGAATCAGGAAGGAAATAATAAAAGACCTCTTGGTTGACAGTCCAGCGCGCTAACCACTGTACTACCGAGCACCCCCTCAGGAAATAATAAAAGACCCTCAAAAGGCACAATTAACTACTACTATAGGCTACTAGTCTACCACTATGCTACTACTACCACTACTACTACCATTACTACCATAGCCGTAGAAGACGGGGGTCCAGAGTGGGCAACTGCCCCCCCCCAAATTTCGGGCAAGTCTGGTTTTCGGGCAAGCAGACCAGGAAAACAAAAAAGTCTATCTAAAATTTTCGGGCAATTTCAACCGGACGACTAAAGAAAGTCGTCAGATTTTTCGGGCAAAATTTTACTTTCCCCTCCCACTTCTCAAATGTCCCCTACGCCTATGATTACTACTACTACTGCTGCTACTATATACTACCACTACTACTACTACTACTAATGATAATAATAACAATAATAATAATAATAATAATAATAATAATAATAATAATAATAATAATAATAAATAATAATAAATAATAATAATAAATAATAATAATAATAATAATAATAGCAATGATAGTCCTTGTATCCTATAGCCTATAGGTGATATCCTGGTCCACATTACGGCGCTGCATGGGTCACGGTGGGCCTCAGCTGACGACCACAAGAGAAGACTTCATGATGAAATTCTCTGTCATCGACAGCTGCTGTTCATGCAGCGCTACAACAATTCATTTGCCTTCCGCAGCAATTATTCTACGCAACATCAGTAGAGTTTAGTTGGACGACGATTAGTGGCCGTTTAGATGTTTCTCTGTCTTCTCTGATTTGTAGCCGAGTCCTCTACGACCGATGTGCACAATGGGATGAAAATAATACAATAGCAATAATTATTATAATAATTAATTTATATGCAGATCTTTAATCGACGGTATGCTATAGATATACATGTAGGCCTTCGTGGGCAAATAACGTGTATTCATCTCACAAAATTTATTTGATTGTAGCATATACGGGAAAATCACCTCCAGGCAGGCTTAGGCAACTGTGGGGTGTACACATACACCTCTAATTTTGCAAGTAAAACCATGTATGTGTGTATATATATATATATTATATAAATATAATTGTAACTTTATTGATATTTTTTAATTCCATAGTCATTTTATAATTGTAATTTTAATAACAACAATAAATCTTAGTTTCGTTTATTTAGCATTAGCCTAATTCAATGGGACAAATATTTGCGAGAGTCACTTTTGGCTCCACTGTTGGCTGTGTTCTGCTGTTCTATATCGACATTGGTTATCGGCTGGTGAAAACAGTTCTGACTCAGTTTGACCTCAACTCAGCTGCATCAACGACATAGGCGTAGGGGACATTTCAGCGTTGGGGGGGCAAAAATGAGACTTTTGCCCGAAAACCTTTTTCGTCCGGCCGAAATCTTAAGAAATATTTCCGTTACGTTTGCCCGAAAATTCTGACGACCTTTTTCTAGTCATCCGACCGAAATCTTCTGAAATTTCCCGTTAATTTTTGCCAGAAAGGTTTTTTGTTCGGGCAAGTCTGATTTTTCGGGCAAGAAGACCCGGAAAAATTAAAAAAATTTAAAACTTTTTTTATTTTTCCGGGTCTGCTTGCCCAAAAAATCAGACTTGCCCGAAATTTGGGGGGGCATTTGCCCCCCCTGGACCCCCGCCTCCTACGCCTATGATCAACGAACCCACCAACCAACTACTGCTCTATTTATAGTCACTTAAAGGAGTTCGTTGCAAGCGATTCAGACATTTTCATCTGAATTATTAAGCAGCCACTCTGACTGATATGCCAACTATGTCGCAGTCCAACCGCACGTATAGGCTATGCATATATATATATATATATATAAAATTATATATATGTAATTATGTATGTATAATATATAATTATATATACTTCAAAGGCAATGCCTTTGCCACATGGTCTCTCATCTTGCTCTCAAAATTCCTAGGCGACACTTCAAGAAGAGCAGACATAGGCGTAGGAGACGGTGGTCCAGGGGGCAAATGCCCCCCCCCCAAATTTCGGGCAAGTCTGATTTTTTGGGCAAGCAGACCCGGAAAATAAAAAAAGTTTTTAAAAAATTTACTTTCTTTTTATTTTTTCGGATCTTTTTGCCCGAAAAATCAGACTTGCCCGAACGAAAAAGGTCGTCAGACCTTTCGGGCAAAACGTAACGGGAAATTTCAGAAGATTTCGGCCGGATTACTTAAAAAAGGTCGTCAGAATTTTCGGGCAAACGTAACGGATATTTTTCTTAAGATTTCGGCCGTATGATAAAATAATTTGGGCAAAAGTCTCATTTTTACCCCCCCCCAACGCTGAAATGTCCCCTACGCCTATGAGAGCAGACACTGAACAGTGGAAATAGGTCAGGCCAACAACCAGGTCAGCAGTATGGCGCCATTTTGGTTACACCTCTTTGCTAGACAAAATGGCGTTCGAAGTGCCAACCAATCGGACCTTCCGACCTCGCTTGATTTGTGGCGTCCGTCTTAATTAGACCAGGACCTAATTATCGTTCAGTAGGAAAGATTGAGGAAGTGGATTCATTACTGAGCGTTGTCTTCTCAGCGGATGTAACATTGTGTATTATACGAGACAATATCTGACACTCAGTACATCGGTTATAGCGCATGTCCAATTGTCCATTGAAATCCTCCGTTGGCAATCCTAAATGTAAGCCCTAAATGGCAACCCCTAAAATAATGTAAGCCTCCAAATGAAAACCCACAAATGGTACCCCCCGAAATATTTCCTGTCTAGGACGTCAAATTAATATTAGGCCTATATTAAAATCTGCTCACTAGAATATCACAGTCTAGAATTTTGTTGAGAGGAATCTTGCGTCTTTAAATTTTCTTGTAATTATTGTCAATCAATTAGCCATCAATCTCACAGATGAAGAATATCTTCAAAAGCTATACGAGACAACATAGTATTACTTCCCATTGTAATTGTATTTATTTATTTCTCCACTTTTATAGCTCCCCTTCAAGCTTCTACTCAAAGACGCTCCAGACTACAGCGCGGACACTTCATCGGAGTTTCACGCTGAAGCGCCCAAGCAATTGCGAGTGAAGGACTTGCTCAAAATCCCTACGCGGCGTCCTGAGCGTGGATTCGAATGTGCAATCATTCGGCTGCAAGGCTACGAACATAGCCAGTACACCACCGCACTCCACAGTGTATTGTATTGTATTTATAAAGAGCCTCCCACAATGAAAATAATCAGTGTCGCAACAGGTGTGCATGTACGCTTGTACATCCAGAGAGTACAGGATATCAGAGGAGGAGCGCCTGATTGCATAGACCAATCACTCTGCGGACAGAAGGCCAACCATGAAGAGAATATTCCAGTTCTACAGAACAGCCTATACACGCGGTGCGCCTACTCACTTTGTCGTCGGTGCTAAGAGATGAGGAGGAGGACGACACGATTTTGTTGTTGTTGTTGTTGTCGTTGTTGTTGTTGCTGCTGCTACATTAATACATGGCTTGAGGGTGCGTTAATAATGAATCGGTGGTCGCAGAGAGGTGAGTATGACGCACACGATGCTGCTGCTGCTGCTGCTGCTGTCATTGTATAGGCTACACTGTGCTTATATAGAAGGGCAGCTGGTGCCATTGCATCTGCTCAACCTCTCAGATCACAGCGGCGGGTCATCAGAAGACTCTGACGTCAAAGCGATCAATCATTAATTCATCGTCGTCGAAAGTTCAAGCTCATCAACTGCGGCAGTGACTAAAGTTTCGAGTAGAGAAAGAAACGCTCGTAAATGACTTTATAATCATTACTATAATAAGCCTAGACGAAAAAGAATGACATTATATAGAGAAGAGAAACGAGAAACAGTCACATTACTTGCAGACTTTTAGGAAATTCTCCAGAACAATAAACGTACACAGTAGGTCTACATACAAGCGAATGAAGTAGTAAGTCGAGTTCCTTTGTTGTATGAAACGTGGAAATATTTCAGTTTTAGGTGTAAAAAAACCGGATGGCCTGTTTTGGGTGGAGGCCTAGTCCACCTATCCTATAGTATTGCCGAACCATTTGGTCCATTCCTAAAAGTATGTTGCCGTTCCTGCCATTCCTTATTTTATTCAGCAAATGTCAAGGTCGATTTCGTTTGGTTTTAAATTCGTCTAAATTCAACAAAAAACCGATTTGTTCGTTAATTTTTTTAGACTGAATGCATCGCATTCACTGTATAACGTATAAAACTATACATTGATTGCAACAGTTACATAAGCCTTTCGTTCGTCCTTATCGACCTGAACATTTTTTTGCCAAAAAACACCGAACAGATCGATGTCGGAAGTGCACTCATTACCCTTTGCCCATGACTTTTTTAGTCTTACTACAGCTGAGACTTCTTTTCACGTGTGCCCACCACCTGTTGCTTGACATTCAGGAACTCTAGCTGCTTGACGTAATCCACATCCGAAACAACACGTCGGTTTCGTTTATCCGTTGTAAAGTGCAAGGTATTTCAATTTCCTCTTCTCCACGGAACAACCATTCCGATCTCTCATCAACGACCGTTCATATGGTTGCCACGCAGCTTAGAAATATTTCGTTCATTTTAATGATGTCTCATTCAGGTTCTGTCTGTCATCCACTCAGAACTGAAGTCTCGTCTCTTCGAGAGTTCTTACAACCCAGACTTATTACTTTTATCCTTGGACTTCCGATTGTTGCCCCCCACAACCACTCCCGCCCCTCAAAAGCTACTCCGCACCTCTGATTCTCTGGCAACTGGTCTCGGGCTTCCTTCGAAGTACTGTTTTGGACAACCCCTCTGACTGTGCAACAGCGCTCGTGGATAAACTGATGCCCTGCACTTGACTGTTGTGCGGCACTCTAGTAGTGTAGAGCTTATGACTATACAGTCAAAGTCAGTGAATTTGTGTCTGATTCGCGAAGCTTTTGAAAATTTATTATTATTATTATCGTTGTTATCTAGCGCCACAATTAATACTATGGCCAAGCATTGACAACGTTAAGCAATTGTGTAAGAAGTAATTGTTCAATACAATAAAATACAATACAGTAAAATACAATACAGTAAAATGCAATACAATACAATACAATACAATAAATAGCCTATATATAGTACAACCGAACTGAACTTTGATAATGCCCTTCATACAAATCTCAGAAGTGGACGCTGTCACGCTATTCTCAGTGTCCCTACAGAGTATAATACATGTACGTCCGTCTCTAAGGGGAATGATTCGGACCTGTGCTGCTGTGCTGCTCTTCCTGCCGTATAATTATAAAAAGCCAACCGCTCTGACGAAATCAACAACAGCAGCAGTGTTTGTTAATAACAGCCTTTTTAAAAGACACATATTGTATATAATTATGTATGTATAGATATATGATATATATATCTATAATATATGTGTATATATGTGTATATATGTGATATACATGTATATGTGTGTATATATATATATGTGATATATATGTGTGTGTGTATATATATATGTGATATATATATGTGTGTGTATATATGTGATATATATATGTGTGTATATACATGTATATGATGTAAATATATATATGCGACCGTTGCCAACGCTCTGTTATTCCTCTATACCCGACTTTCTTCATTTCCCTCTTGTCACACATCACATGGTTCGTTCTCACCTGCTGCAGTGTTTTTACTCTTTGACTTCTTGCATCCATCTTCTCCTCCTCCTCACTTCCCTCTTCTATCTGTCTATCTGTTCCTCCACCTTTCTGTCTTTCTCTCAGTCTTTCTCTCTGTCTATCCCTCTGTTTGTCTTTCTCTCTGTCGCTGCCTGTCTCTGCCTGTCTCTGTCTGTCTGTCTCTGCCTCTGTCTTTCTCTGTATATCTGTGTCTTTGTCTGTCTGTCTTTCTTTCTCTCTCTGTCTTTGTCTCTCTGTGTCTTTCTCTGTCTTTCCCTGTCTCTCTCTGTCTCTCTCTGTCTCTGTCTCTGTTTCTATCTCTGTCTCTGTCTGTCTGTTTCTCTCTCTCCTCTCTCTGTCTCCCTGTCTCTGTCTCCCTGTCTCTGTCCCTGTCTCTGTCTCTGTCTCTCTCTCTCTTCCATGGCTTCCCTTCTCTTCTCTCATCCGTTCGCTTACCTCAATTGCTTTCCATGCTTTGACCTGCCATCCAACCTCGGTCTGTTTTCCTGACACTCGGATAACAATTTTCTCCGACCTATTCCAGTTGTCCATTCTGCTGACACTGTTAAAAAGAATTCTACATTAATATAGATTAAAGTCCATTCGCAGTGTTAAACCTGTCTGCCGATTTTAGTGTCAGTATACTGGGGACTTTTTCGACATCAAATGCCACTTCTCCTTAATATTTCGCTATTCGTCGTTTCACAACCTAGTCCTCCACTTTAGTCCTCTTCTTCTTCACTTTACAATCTCGTCCTCTACTTTAGTCCTCTTCTTCTTCACTTTACAATCTCGTCCTCTACTTTAGTCCTCTTCTTCTTCACTTTACAATCTAGTCCTCCACTTTAGTCCTCTTCTTCTTCACTTTACAATCTCGTCCTCTACTTTTGTCCTCTTTGTCTTCACTTTACAATCTCGTCCTCTACTTTAGTCCTCTTTGTCTTCACTTTACAACCTAGTCCTCCACTTTAGTCCTCTTCTTCACTTTACAATCTCGTCCTCTACTTTTGTCCTCTTCTTCTTCACTTTACAATCTCGTCCTCCACTTTAGTCCTCTTCTTCTTTACTTCACAATCTCGTCCTCTACTTTAGTCCTCTTCTTCTTTACTTCACAATCTCGTCCTCTACTTTAGTCCTCTTCTTCTTCACTTTACAATCTCGTCCTCTACTTTAGTCCTCTTCTTCTTCACTTTACAATCTCGTCCTCTACTTTAGTCCTCTTCTTCTTCACTTTACAATCTCGTCCTCTACTTTAGTCCTCTTCTTCTTCACTTTACAATCTCGTCCTCTACTTTGGTCCTCTTCTTCTTTACTTCACAATCTCGTCCTCTACTTTAGTCCTCTTCTTCTTCACTTTACAATCTCGTCCTCTACTTTAGTCCTCTTCTTCTTCACTTTACAATCTCGTCCTCTACTTTAGTCCTCTTCTTCTTCACTTTACAATCTCGTCCTCTACTTTGGTCCTCTTCTTCTTTACTTCACAATCTCGTCCTCTACTGTAGTCCTCTTCTTCTTCACTTTACAATCTCGTCCTCTACTTTAGTCCTCTTCTTCTTCACTTTACAATCTCGTCCTCTACTTTAGTCCTCTTCTTCTTCACTTTACAATCTCGTCCTCTACTTTAGTCCTCTTCTTCTTCTTCACTTCACAACCTCGTCCTCTACTTTTGTCCTCTTCTTCTTCACTTAACAATCTCGTCCTCCACTTTAGTCCTCTTTGTCTTCACTTTACAATCTCGTCCTCCACTTTAGTCCTCTTCTTCTTCTTCACTTTACAATCTCGTCCTCCACTTTAGTCCTCTTTGTCTTTACTTCACAATCTCGTCCTCCACTTAAGTCCTCTTCTTCTTCACTTTACAATCTCGTCCTCTACTTTAGTCCTCTTCTTCTTCACTTTACAATCTCGTCCTCTACTTTAGTCCTCTTCTTCTTCACTTTACGATCTCGTCCTCTACTTTAGTCCTCTTCTTCTTCTTCACTTCACAACCTGGTCCTCTACTTTAGTCCTCTTCTTCTTCACTTTACAATCTCGTCCTCTACTTTAGTCCTCTTTGTCTTCACTTTACAATCTCGTCCTCCACTTTAGTCCTCTTCTTCTTCACTTTACAACCTAGTCCTCCACTTTAGTCCTCTTCTTCTTCACTTTACAATCTCGTCCTCTACTTTAGTCCTCTTTTTCTTCACTTTACAATCTCGTCCTCCACTTTAGTCCTCTTCTTCTTCACTTTACAATCTCGTCCTCGACTTTAGTCCTCTTCTTCTTCACTTTACAATCTCGTCCTCTACTTTAGTTCTCTTCTTCTTCACTTAACAATCTCGTCCTCCACTTTAGTCCTCTTCTTCTTCACTTTACAATCTCGTCCTCTACTTTAGTCCTCTTTTTCTTCACTTACAATCTCGTCCTAGAAAGTTGGATATTACTATTACAATTACTGTGCAGTACTACATGTACATTTACTTGTAGTCACAGTTACTCATAGGGGACAAACGCTGATACCAAAATGAGAAAAGAAAATGTTTACTAAAAAGGACCTCCAAGCACATCTCTTCTTCTCTTATCTCTTCTCAGCCCGATGTCTGGAGTCCATGCAGTCATAATGCTTCATCAATATACCTCGTTATTATCTATACCACATGTAGCAGATGATAGGAGACAAAGAGCGGATCAGATGCTCAGGTGCAATGGATGCTAAGAAAACGAGGCCACCGACGTTCTTCAACTTCAGCAAATGATCAGAGATACTGATATCATCATCACCTGAATTCTACCTGCGTGCTCTCTTCTCCTTCCTACCTGCTCTCTTCTCCTTCTTCTCTTCTCCCATTCGACCTTTCCTTTTCCCCAGCCTCCCTCGCCTTCCCTTCCTTTTCTTCCTCTATGTCTTCCTCTCATTCTCTTCCAGTTCCTTGTTTGCTCATTTCCCCATCGTCATTCTTCATCTCCAATTATTCTCATTTCCATCCGTGGATACATAATAATCTCAGGAGATTTCCTCAAACATAGCGTGCGTAATGCCGAGCACATTTTGAAAATAACCAATCAAAATAATAGACGATGAGTGTGGTAAATAGTTAGAATTAGCAGACAAAAGAATGACCGACCAATTAAAAAACAGCTAGTAAGAAAGAGGGATTTTTTAACGTGCAGTTGTACACAAAATGTGCAGTTCTAAATGCACTCGTGCAGTTGCAAAAGCACTTAGATCTATGTGCATTTGCTATACATGTACAGACCTTTTTCGCGATTAAGCAACCCGCATCAAAGCTTACGAATGAAAAAAGAGCTCCATCTCATGGATTATTAGCAGCAACCTAGGCAGTCCTTTAACGCGACAGAAACGTTGACAGATTACCAGGTATACATAATTTTTAAGATTAAGCCTACAGGTTTAGTAGGGGCATAATATAATAGACCATCTATAGCAATAGTAAAATTCACCACTATTATATCAGGTTTTACAATATACAATATTATACATACATGTGTAACATTGTGTATTTATAAGCGCAACACCTAGTACGTTGTTGATTAGCAGTATACGTAAAGCTGTATAGAAGTCAGTTCCCAATGATCATGATTGTTGACGTGCTACAAGCAACAGCAGCAGCAGTGGCTATTGTAATTGTAATTGTAATTGTAATTGTAATTGTAATTGTAATTGTAATTGAACATTTATATAGCGCCGCTCACAGATTCAGTAGCGCTCCCGACCCTAGTTAGCACTGCCGCTAACGAATAGCATAGTCTTCAGGCGTTTCCTAAACAAAGGGAGAGAGAGACTAAGAAGCTCAAGACGAAGCTATGTTGAGTCGATACACGGAAAAGAGAAATGGAGAATCTAGAATTATCTTAGGAGTCTCCATTATTATTATTATGGCACCACTGCAGCAGCTGCAGCTATTATAATATATCTTGTGAGTTCGTCTATCGAGAACTATGAACGTATATTTTATGACGATAGTGTAACATATCATCTCATCATTGTCTCAATCCGATCTTTGTGTTTTAGTAAGGCACAGTGAACTATCATCATCGTAAAATAACAACGTTCGATGGCGTCTCTTGCTTGCTCGCCATAGAGATCCCGTAAAACCTGCAGCATACTAGCTATCAATTATAAGAGAGGGATAAGAGAAAGTGGGTTTACCCTATAGCACAGACGTGCAGGGTCTAGTGAAGACCAGAGGACAGAAATAGAGGAAGAATTCTACGAATTGGTGAAGGATATAATTATTCACTGTCACAATAGCCACACCTCATGCGGAAATAATATTTTATAGGCTATAATATACTAAGTAGCCTACCGTACTAAAAATTCTTTTAAAAAATTAAATTACACTCGCTGTATCGCATGGGCTATAGAAAAAAATCAGCTTTGCAGTCAAAACAATTCCTTAGGCCTATTTTCAACAGAGCATGCCTAAGACTGGCTTAAATTGACTCATTTTAATCACCGATAAAATTTCGGCCAATGAACATACCCAGGACATAATAATAATTATGTCCCGTGTATGACGTTAAACTACATCCGGCTATGGAGACTTATAAGAGACGAATGATCTCGCGGAATCAGAACTCGCATACACGAGTGCTCCTCAGCTAAGTTAGTGTCAATCTTTCTTTAACTTTAGGCCGCTATACAGTCGAATGCCTCTCTTCGTTCGTGCAGTTCGAGGTGGGATCATATTCTCATCTGCGGTATCTGCAAAGTTTCCAAGAACCGTCGCTTAATAAAATACGAGATTGCAAATTCAAAGAAAAAGACATCGTGTCGTTCTCAGAATTTTATTTCTTGTCGACTTTAATTTTTTTACGTCATGTCGTTGTCATAAATAATAACCCACTGTTATTTATTACACATAACACAGACAATGATAACAATTACTTTCTTATATACATGTATCTTCACAGACAATGATAATAATTAATTAGTTCCTTATTTATCTGCACATATATTTGTAAGTCTTGCCCCCCCATCCAATTTCATCCCATCCAAGCTGAGGATGAACAATAATAATAATAATAATGACAATAACAATAATAATAATAATAATAATAATAATAATAATAATAATAATAATAATAATAAGAAGAAGAAGAAGAAGAAGAAGAAGAAGAAAAAGAAGTATAATAATAAAAATAATAATAATAATAATATTATTAATAGGCCTAATAATAATAATTATAATAATAATTATAATAATAATTATATTCCAGTTATAATAATAATAATAATAATAATAATAATAATAATAATAATAGTAATAATAATAATAGTAATAATAAAGAAGCCTTAGGCCACCATGGATTCTCTTGTCCGAAAGGTGGTGGAAGACAACAACGGCACGCTATGATAAACGACGTGATTTGGCGAGCGATCACGAGAGCCAAAATACCGGCCATCAAAGAACCTAACGGTCTTTCCAGAACCGATGGCAAACGACCAGATGGAGTTACTATAATACCCTGGTCCAGAGGTCGTTGCCTGGCTTGGGACGTCACCGTGCCGGACACATTTGCCGCTTCGTACGTACATCTAACAGCGGAAAACGCAGGTGCAGCAGCGGAGAAAGCAGCTCGAAATAAGACCAGTAAATATGCTGTCATCTCGCAATCCCATCACTTCGTTCCTGTGGCCATCGAAACCGGAGGAAGCTGGCACTCCGAGTCCTTGGAATTCGTTCAAGAGCTGGGAGGCAGAATTTCGATAGCGACCGGTGACCAGAGAGAGACCAATCATCTGCTCCAGCGCATTTCAGTCGCGCTCCAAGTAGGAAATTCGTTGTCCGTGTTGGGCACGACAGAACTTATCGGCCAAGACACTGAGAGGCCTAGGACCTAATGTTAAGAACGATTATTTTACTCGTCTGTAAATGATTGTGTCAGTTTTTGAAGAAATAAATGTGTAGTAATAATAATAATAATAATAATAATAATAATAATAATAATAATAATAATAATTGCTGTTGTCGCATAATAGATGACGTCGTGCGTTTCCAACGCGTTCCTAAGAATTCTCTCTCTCTCCAGGTGTCGCTTTGCACTTGCTGTATATAACTGCTGCAGCTGCCGCTGCTGCTGCTGCTGCTGCTGATGCATCCCATGTTACGTACATTGTTCTAAGATGCCGACGGCAGCAGCGTTTGCAAGCGATGGAGATAAACTGGCGTCGAGGGGTGGGGTGGGGTGAGGAAGGGGTGGGGGAGGGGCAACGATGGGTGAGAGATGACCTCTTCCTCTCATCACCGCCATCTTATGAAGAACGTCGCCACCATCATCTTCATCATCTTCATCATCTTCATCATCTTCATCATCTTCATCATCTACAATCTACATCATCGTCGTCGTCGTCGTCATAATCGTCATCAAATATTCTGACGACAGTAGCAGCAGCATCAGCAGCATCAGCAGCATCAGCAGCATCAGCAGCAGCAGCATCAGCATCAGCAGCATCAGCATCAGCAGCATCAGTGGCCGATGAGGCAAAGTGTCCGATGACGCAGATACTCCGCGGGCAACAGAGTCAAGTGAATATAAGCATCGCCCGTCTGTGTCTGCATGTCTGTTTATCTGTCTGTTTGTCTGTCTGTCTGTTTGTCTGTTTATCTGTCTGTTTGTCTGTGTCTGTTTGTCTGTTTATCTGTCTGTTTGTCTGTGTCTGTTTGTCTGTTTATCTGTCTGTCTGTCTGTCTGTTTATCTGTCTGTTTGTCTGTGTCTGTTTGTCTGTTTGTCTGTTTATCTGTCTGTTTGTCTGTTTATCTGTCTGTTTATCTGTCTGTTTATCTGTCTGTTTATCTTTCTGTCTGTTTGTCTGTCTGTTTGTCTGTTTATCTGTCTGTTTATCTGTCTGTTTATCTGTCTGTCTGTTTGTCTGTGTGCCAGTCAGTCTGCCTGCCTGCGTGTCGTCATGACTCTCTATAGCTTAAGTTTATATGCATGCATCCAAGCATACCCCGTTCTGTCTATCTGTCTGCCTAACTGTCTATCTGTCTGTATGTCTATCTGTCTGTCTACCTGTCTTTCTGGCTCCCTATAGCTCATGCTTCCATTCATCCAGGCATGCCCCTCGTTCATCCTCTAAGTCATCTCGTTTTCCTCATCTTTCTACGTTTCCACATTCTGATTGTCAGTCAGTGTTTAATCTAGTCCCCCTCCGCTGGGGGGGGGAATTCAGGTTTCTGGGGAGGGGAGACAATCGAGCGTCCGAAGGACGCTCGTGAGGCGCGTAGCGCCGAGACCTGTAAGGGGAGGGGTATGGGGAGGGGATGTGCCCCTCCCCACCAGAAACTTTTTGAATTTCCACATTGCAATGGTAGCATTTTAAGGTGTCATCTTAACAAAATTCCTGTACCTTTTCAGAGCCTCACCAGAAAATTTTTGAATTTCCACATTGCAATGGCAGCATTTTAAGGTGTCATCTTAACAAAATTCCTGTACCTTTTCAGAGCCTCACCAGAAAATATTTGAATTTCCACATTGCAATGGCAGCATTTTAAGGTGTCATCTTAACAAAATGCCTGTACTTGTTAAGCGCATCATCAGAAACTTTTTGAATTTCCACATTGCAATGGTAGCATTTTAAGGTGTCATCTTAACAAAATTCCTGTACTTTTTCAGAGCCTCACCAGAAAATTTTTGAATTTCCACATTGCAATGGAAGCATTTTAAGGTGTCATCTTAACAAAATGCCTGTACTTGTAAAGCGCATCATCAGAAAATTTTTGAATTTCCACATTGCAATGGCAGCATTTTAAGGTGTCATCTTAACAAAATGCCTGTACTTGTTAAGCGCATCATCAGAAAATTTTTGAATTTCCACATTGCAATGGCAGCATTTTAAGGTGTCATCTTAACAAAATTCCTGTACTTTTTCAGAGCCTCACCAGAAAATTTTTGAATTTCCACATTGCAATGGAAGCATTTTAAGGTGTCATCTTAACAAAATGCCTGTACTTGTTAAGAGCATCATCAGAAAATTTTTGAATTTCCACATTGCAATGGCAGCATTTTAAGGTGTTATCTTAACAAAATGCCTGTACTTGTTAAGAGCATCATCAGAAATTTTTTGAATTTCCACATTGCAATGGCAGCATTTTAAGGTGTCATCTTAACAAAATTCCTGTACTTTTTCAGAGCCTCACCAGAAAATTTTTGAATTTCCACATTGCAATGGCAGCATTTTATGGTGTCATTTTAACAAAATGTCTGTACTTGTTAAGAGCCTCATCAGAAATTTTTTGAATTTCCACATTGCAATAGCAGCATTTTAAGGTGTCATCTTAGCATCTTAACACTCATTTTAGCAGGATTGTGTCATATATTATAATAGTAAATAATTACTATAGCCATATAATAGTAAATAATATTACGGTATATTATATTGTAACAGTTAATGTAATGCGATGATGTAAGCAGCAGCTAAAAACTATTATCATTTTGCCAAATTTTTCTGGAGGGATGTCATCTCTGTTTTTAGTTAGGCAAAAATAGTGTTTATACTAATAGGCTATATACAGTAAGTTATAGCTTACTCATTGCAACATGATAGTATCATATATTATAATTAGTAAATAATGTCGTTATAATCATATAATAGTAAATAATATCACGATATATTATAACACTTCATGAAAACAGTAAAAAAAACTAATATCATTTTGTCAAATTTTTCTGGGGGGGGGGGAAATGTCAATCCTGGGGGGGGGGAACTTTCCCCCCCAGAGACGTCTAGATTAAACACTGATTGTCAGTCGGTCATTCTGCTTTGCGACTTCCCCCTCTCTCAATATCTGCCTACATCGCTCTGTACCTACCTGTCCATCTTTCTATATGCATACCTGACTTTGTGAGAAGGTATATACCTGCCGGCCTGCATGTTCCTCCTCCTCCTATATAGCAGCCTTCCTGTCTGTCCGCTTATCAACCGGTTCGCAAGTATCGTTCTGGGCAGAATTGTCGGAGCCGCCGCCGATTAAGACAATTCGTGATCATATCAACAGGTGGATGGATGGATGGATGGATGGGGGAAACACGACGTGGTCACTTCTTTCAGCAGCAAGAAAGATGATAAGATATGTATGGTGAATGTATGCGTGCCGAGAGAATGAGCTTCAGTTACTGCTGCTGCTGCTGCTTCTGCTCATTATTTAGCATCTCGTCATTTCATCACTGCGCTCAAACGACGCTGGAGAGCTGCACGTAAATCTCGTCCGTGCAGCACATCATCATCTGCCTCTTCTTCTTCTTCTTCTTTCAATGGTTAAATAAAGAGAAATGAACGGCGTCACTATCGACAGTCAGAAAGGTGAGTCCGTCCGAGAAGATCATCCGTCAACGGTAGATTATAATTATATCGGGCGTCTTGAACTCAGGGCTTTTTAACGTGCAGTTGCACACAAAATGTGCAGTTGTAGAAGCACTTCTACACAGTTAAAACTAGCAAAAAAGGCCATTGTTCTCTGATTGGAAGTAATTTACCATGGATGATGGGAAAGGAAAGAAGGGGTTGTGCAGTTCTAAAAATTCCTTAAAACAGCCTTGCTTGAACTCATTCACTTGTAACGCAGAAGACAGGAACAAACTTAGAAGATGCAGTGAAGTAACCAAAATATACACTTATATATTAGTCTATACAGTGAATTAAGTGAAGGTCGGGCGAAGTAAGAAAGATGTGGTATGGTTAATCAAGCGAAACCAGTAAGGTATTATTATGATTATTATTATTATTATT
Organism: Lumbricus rubellus; assembly: GCA_945859605.1. Lineage (NCBI taxonomy): Eukaryota > Metazoa > Annelida > Clitellata > Crassiclitellata > Lumbricidae > Lumbricus > Lumbricus rubellus. The sequence continues at coordinate 27,985,170 of OX243817.1, read as the reverse complement.
ATTATTATTATTATTATTATTATTATTATTATTATTATTATTATTATTATTATTATTATTATTATTATTATTATCTCATTTCATTTTGTGATCCCAAATAATCGTACACGAGATAATAAATTCTAAACAATTGAAAGCAACAAAATGCAGTGAGAAAAACTGATCATTGATAAAGTGTACTGCACGGAGACAATAATGTGTCTCGAAAATGGAAGAACAATGTCATCGTTTGTTAGGTATAATAGGGGTCGTAAGTGCAAGTTATTTTGGCTTGCATCTAGAAACAATGTCCTTCCTCATGAATGTCTGAGAATTTTCCGGTTGACGGACATTTAATTTTTGATAAGACAGTGTGGCAATGTAATATAATCGGCCATCGCCCACTTTTATGAGTCACAAATTCACACAGACGCACACACACAAACAAACACACAAACACAAACACACCCGCACACACACACAACCACACCAACACACACGCACGCACACACACACACACACACACACACTCAATAGGATGTAGAACGATTCCTTTACTATATATTGTCCAATTGCACTGTTATGATATTAATTTTATGTTGCGACGAATAAACCTCAGCGTGGCGCTCTATAAATGATTGTCATCGCTGTTCTAATGCATGGGTGGAAATAACTACTCGGTTCACGCTGCTGTGTGAATCTCGTTTCATGATGTACACTGCAGTTTTAAACATACTATAGAGTATAGATAGTCTTCGAAGCAATGTTATACGTAGCCAACGCTGCTTCTGAAGTGCGTCTAATGGCCTTTCAAATGCCAGCCTTCATTAGCCGTGACATTTGTCACAACTGCAGAAAAGGTCCAGCAATAGCATACGAAGATTGCAAATAATTTCTACTCGATATATAATACTGACGCACTATACTAAAGGGATGATTCAGTGGAGGTTTCGACAGCCGGACACTGAACACCGACTTATCACCGAGCCTTAAAGTCACTGAATGCATCATGTCCCAGCTTGATCTCTTCTAGATGAATGATGGATGGAGGAGGGTGCAGTCAAATGAAGCGCCAATTTTTAAAGCGCCATCTATAATTCTCAGATTTCCGTCTGAATAAACAATAATAATCGACCTGGCTAACCTGCGCAAGGCATTGTGCGGCGATGTGCGCGGGTGAATTTACGGCGTTGTTTCTCTATGCTACACCCAGCAATGATGAACGGACCAGGATGATTTAGTAGCGATATGCAGCAGCATCTGCACTGGAAGCATCAGGGATTTTTTAACGTGCAGCTGTACACAAAATTTGCAGTTCTAAATGGATTTGTGCAGTTGTAGAAGCACTTCCATGCAGTTGAAACTAGTGAAAACAAGTAATTGTCCATCGATTGGAAATAATTTATGATAAAGGATGGGAACAGCAAGAAGGGGTTGTGCAGTTCTAAAAATTCCTTAAAACCAGCCCTGGGAAGCATCCGTGGAAACGCTAAATAAATCACTGTGAACAACAACAAGGCCTTAGCACAATAACCGATAACAAAAACCTAGCATTATGATAGACAATAATAGGACTTCAATAAACAAGGAAAGTCTAGCTCTGATCGATACTAATAGGACCCTATCACGCGATTCAGTATCCGCGCTGGAGTCGGGAGAGCCTCAGAGTAGAACTCGTGAAGGGGGCGCTATAACAAGTGCTCATAGATAAAATAATATAGTAAATACAGTATATGTTACTAATCTAAATTGGGAGCTATTGTTTAGTCAAAGTAAATTTACTTTTATTATTGGACTGAGGAGACTTTCGTAGCCTACTATTGCGGTGACTAATGTGACTATAATACGATTATGTACTGTAAATGATATTTCATTTTTCAATTGTCTCATCATCGTTTTACTCAAAATCTTCAGTGCATGTCCTTGAGTCTACTCTGCAGTGCAAGAAGATGAGGAGAGTGATAATTAAATACACACTTGATTACATATAATTTACGTGCGTTACCTGTGTGTTAAATACAGGAACGTTGAAATGTGAAGCTTAAAAAAATAATGATCGTCTACATATTATGCTGCCAGAGAGAGAGATTGCGTGTTATGGACGGTGAGTTCATTGATATATCGGATAGCGGAAAGGACATCCTCGGCGCCGCTGGGCTGACTCGTCGGTGAGACCACATCGCAGTGACTTTGTTCCCGCTAATGGGTAAAAAGTCGGTGAAAGGAGACCACGTTTCACTTCCGTATAGGCTACCATTACCTCTGTTGCATGTATTATGTATATTATTATGTATATTATTATGTATATTATCGAGTCCATCTCATCTCAACGACTTCTTATTCTCGACCGCTGTTCACTTACTTCAGTATGCTTCTAACTCCATTTGTATTTTTCTGTGCCTCCCTCTCTTCCTCCCTCCTTCTCCGTCTGTCTATGTCTGTCTGTCTCTTTCTCTCTGTCTCTGTCTCTCTGTCTCTGTCTCTGTCTCTGTCTCTGTCTCTGTCTCTGTCTCTGTCTCTGTCTCTCTCTCTCTCTCTCTCTCTCTCTCTCTCTCTGTCTCTCTCTCTCTCTGTCTCTGTCTCTCTCTCTCTGTCTCTCTCTAAAAGGTGTTGTTAGAAACTTTGACAACTAAGAAAAGTGTTTTCAGAAATTTTGACGACTAAAAAAGGTGTCTTTAGAAATTTTACACCTTAAAAAAGGTCTCTTCAGAAATTTTCACACCTAAAAATGTGTCTTCAGAAATTTTGACGACTAAACAAAGGTGTCTTCAGAAATTTTGACACCTTAAAAAAGATCTCTTCAGGAATTTTTACCCCTAAAAAGGTGTCTTCAGAAATTTGACGACTAAACAAAAGTGTCTTCAGAAATTTTGACAACTAAAAAAGTTGTATTCAGAAATTTTGACACAAAAAAGTGCATTCCGATATTTTGACGACTAAAATAAGGTGTCTTCAGAAATTTAGACGACTAACCAAATGTGTCTACAGAAATTTTGACAACTAAAAAATGTGTTATAAGAAATTTTGACGACTAAACAAAGGTGTTATCAGAAATTTTGACAACTAAAAAATGTGTTTTCAGAAATTTTGACGACTAAACAAAGGTGTTGTCAGAAATTTTGACAACTAATAAATGTGCTTTCAGAAATGTTGACGACTAAACAAAGGTGTTGTTAGAAACTTTGACAACTAAGAAAAGTGTTTTCAGAAATTTTGACGACTAAAAAAGGTGTCTTTAGAAATTTTACACCTTAAAAAAGGTCTCTTCAGAAATTTTCACACCTAAAAAATGTGTCTTCAGAAATTTTGACGACTAAACAAAGGTGTCTTCAGAAATTTTGACAACTAAAAGAAGATGTTTCAGAGATTTTGACACCTAAAAAAAGTGCATTCCGATTTTTTGACGACAAAACTAAGGTGTCTTCGGAAATTTTGACGACTAAACAAAGATTTCAATCGAAGTTTTGACAATTAAAAAAGGTGTTTGCAAAAATTTTGACGACTAAATTAAGGTGTATTCAGAAATTCTGTCGATTAAACAAAGGTGTGTTCAGAAATTTTGACGACTAAGCTAAGGTGTGTTCAGACAATTTGACGACTAAAAAAGGTGTTTCCAGAAATTTTGACGACTAAAAAACCTCGTCAGAAATTATCCGCCAAAGAACTCCCCCCGTAAATCAAATCCTGGCTACGGCCTTGGAGGCTGGGAAAGTTGTGCAGTTCTAAAAAATCCTTTAAAAAGCCCTGCCGCCATGGCTTGCTTTGGGTGGAATAGCTCAATTGGGGAAAATTTGATACGGTGTAAGATTATTTGCGATCCTTCATGTTTATATGCTTTCACGTCTGTTGTTTAACATTATTGAAGTTGTAAACACAAAAGAGCAGACAAGCCCTGTGCTCCGCCTGTCCTTCGTTTTTAACTCATTATTTTGTTACAAACTGGGAATCTTGCATTCGATTTCGTTTCGCTAACCGTTACATGTGTATGGCTTGCATCAGACAGCTTGTTTGAATATGCCATTTATCTCTAGACTTGTTTTCTTGTATTTTATGCCATTAGAGTTGTCAGTAGATATTTAAAGTAAAATTCACGGCAAAAATGTATTTAATCTTGTTTGTTAGGCCTACAATTAGTTTAATTAAAATGTATTAGCTACTAGCCTACTAACATCGTTTATGCGATTGTGTGTAAAAAAGTAACTGCACAAAACCTGATTTACAACTGCACAAATTCGTTTTCCAACTACACACTTTGTGTCCAGCTGCACGTTAAAATAACCCCTGGAATAAAGTAGTAGGTAGAGTTCCTTTGTTGTATGAATTTTATTATGTATTATAGCAATCAGCATTCACTTTACGGAATCTCGTGCAGGCCGTATAACCCTCTGCCTGCGTTTTGCTAAATAACGTGACAGTCATTTTCCTACGTGCCGTAGCCTACAGGGTGGCTCAAAAAAAATGTCCCACCAGGAAAAATGCAATTTCTCCGCAGCCAATCAAGATTATTCTATGAAAATAGCAGGATTTATAGAGGAAAGAATTTGCAACAATCTCTGAAAATCTCAATAATGAATCTTTATTACTTCAGAAGTTACAGCTGTGCAAAAATAGTTTTTCATTTTTTCGAATTTCCGCAGAATCACGTTCCAATACGTGCGATTTCTTTAAGATTTTTTGGCAAATTACAGCAAACAAAGTGATGATGATGTCATATGACCTCACTATGAGCTATAAAGAAGCTGTTTATGAAGCAAGCTATTAGTATTTGGTGATATTTTATATATTAAGGTCACAATTTGTGAATCCCATACTGAACGTCATGGACAAAGTTTCTGCGGAAGATAAAATGGGAATTCAAACGTTGCGTGAGCAGAGACTGGGACATCGTGCGATCATGGCAAAATCCCCAATGAAAAGTGGAGCCTGAGCACAATGAAGGCTATCTGCAAACGTATTTATGTAACGAAGGTCATGTGTCGGAAGAGAGGCAGGAAGTGGTCGTTTGGTGTGATGAAAAAAGAGCGATATTCACGAAGTTCGCTTGGTAGTCGAAGGCATCAGGTTTGCAAAGCACATCATGGTTTCAGCATCAGCTATGCTGGCGTGTGTTACAGCTGCAAGGAAAGACTGCACTTCATCCCATTCAGTAGGCTAAATGTCAAACTTACCGTTGAACTCTGTTACCCAGACTCATTGAACACTGAAGGTGTGTTCAAACATCTGGTTTTATTTTCCTGCGGGATGGTGCGCCTGCTTGCTCGCACGGCGAGGTTTATTATGATGCGCTACCATACTGCCATCAACTGCAGTAAATTTATTGGCAAAGGTGACTAACAACCTCGCCAGACCTTAGTCCTCTTGCTTATCACGTCTGGGGAGCTATGCTGGAACGATGCAAGACATTTCATCCCAAGTTGGAGAACATTGGCTAGCTGAAGGATGTTTTGCTGCTAATGTGGGATCAGTCGCCGCAGGACTCGATACACAAGCCCATACTGAATTTCACAAAGAGTATTCAAGGTCGTAATAAAGCAGGAATTGGACCCTCCCATCATACTCTAAGATAAACTGTAAAATATAATTCTGAGGACGTAATGAAAGTGATATTATTTGGCATGGAAATCTACAAATGACGTTTATTCTTCCGCGGATATTTGAAAAAACCGAATTGAAAGTTTGAACAGCTGTAACTTTTGCAAACATGAAAAGTCTCAAATGAAACTTTCAGGGATTGTTGGAAATTCATTCCCCTACAAATTGGGAAATTTTCGCAGAAAAATTTCAATCGGTTGCGAAGTTATCGCATTTTTTCCGGTGCGACAATTTTTTTTGAGCCACCCTGTATACGTGAGTCAGTTCAATCCATAGTAAGACTTATCTAGGCCTATATAATTATCTTCACGTTATCATGTATGCTCTTTAGTATTTGCTAGATGATAATTTGCTAGAAGCAGTGCTGTCAAAAAACTAACTTTTAAAAATTAGAATCGCAGAACCACTCCTCAGAAAATTATGGACTATACATGTATCTTAACTTGATTACACACAATCGTACGTCACCATACTGTGCATGCTTTACCGTGTATTATTAAACTAATCTTGCTACACCCACCTGACCTGACCTGACCTTAATTTACCCTGGCTTGCCCACCAGTGGCGGCGCCAGAATTTCAGTTGGGGGTGGGGGTTGAATCCTCGCGGAGGAAATTTTCCATTTTCATCCGCCAAAATTTGTGACGACCTTTGTTTTAGTCATTTGGTCCTTTTAGGGGGCTAAACGTGAAAATATTTCAGTTTTACATGTAAAACAACGGCTGGCGTTTTGGGGTGGGGTTTAGCCCCTAACCCTCTCTGGCGCCGCTCCTATTGCCTATTCTTGCCTCTGTAAGCATTGTGCTACCATATTAAGCTCACCTATAATAGTATTGCGGCTTGCCCAACCATGCCTGAAAGTATGTTGCCGTGTTTGATCGTCCTGATTTTATGAAGCAAATGTCAAGGTCGGTTTCTTTTGATTTTAAAATCGTCTAAATTCAAAAAAATACCGATTTGTTCATTAATTTTTTAAACTGAATGCATCGCATTCACTGTATATATAAAATTATATATATATAATTATATATATTATACCGTATACATGTATATTGATTGCAACAGTTATAAGCTTACAGATTACAGAAGCGTTTCGTCTTTATCGACCTGAACATTTTTGCCAAAAAAAACACCAAACAAATCGATTTCGGAAGTGCACTCATTAACCTTTACCCATGACTTTTTTTAGTCTTACATCTGAGACTTCTTTTCACGTGTGCCACCACCTGTAGCTTGACATCAGGAACTCCAGCTGCTTGACGTAATCCACATCCGAAACAACCCGTCGGTTTCGTTTATCCGTTGTAAAATACAAGCTATTTCAATTTCCTCTTCTTTACGGAACACTCTCACCTATAGACCGTTCATATGGTTGCCACGCAGCTTAGAAATATTCCGTTCATTTTAATGATGTCGCATTCAGGTTCTGTCTATCATCCACTCAAAACTGAAGTCTCGTCTCTTCGAGAGTTCTTACAACCCAGACTTAATATTACTTTCATCCTTCTACTTCCGATTGTTGCCCTCCCCCCACAACCACTCCCGCCCCTCAACAGCTACTCCGCACCTCTGATCCTCTGGCAACTGGTCTCGGGTTTCCTTCGAAGTACTGTTTTGGACAACACCACTGACTGTGCACAGCGCTCGTGGATAAACTGGTGCCCTGCACTTGACTGTCTTGTGGCACTTTAGTAGTGTAGAGTTTATGACTACAGTCAAAGTCAGTGAATTTGTGTCTTATTCGTGAAGCTGTTGCAAATTAATTAATATTATTATTATCATTATTATGTAGTGCCTGGAGTGCCACAATTAATATTATGGCCAAGTGTTGACAACGTTAAGCATTATTGTGAAAGAAGTAATTGCTTAATAAAATAAAAATAAAATACAATACAGTAAAATGCAATACAGTAAAATGCAAAACAATACAATAAATATATACAACAGAACTGAACTTTGATAATGCCCTTCATACAAAGCTTAGAAGTGGACGCTATTTCCAGTGTCCCTACAGAGTATCGGTCAGTCTCTAAGGGGAATGATCCGGTCCTGTGCTGCTGTGCTGCTCTTCCTGCTGTATAAGTATAATTATAAAAAGCCGACCGCTCTGACGAAATCAACAACAGCAGCAGCAGTGTTCTTTGTTAATTACAGTATTTTTAAAGGCACGTATTATATATAATATATATAATACGTGCCTTTAAAAATACTGTAATATACATATCATATATATCATATATACTAGGGTGCATCAAACGCCCCAAAGTTATCAGAATGAATTGTCCCTAGGCTTAAAATGTTCCTTTTATCTCCAATATATTCCTGATCAAAAGGCATAAAAATAAAAAATTGTTTAGGTATCCCACCTCCATTTTTTAAAATGTACATAATTATCATTCGACATACATTACTTATTGAATTTGTCGGATTGTATGGCGTTTTAACAGGACTTGTTTTAGGCTTGAAAGAAATATATCATAGTTACTATTAGTTAGCCTACTATAATGTTTTAAGTGTTCTGTGTTTTCTATGATATATGAAGTTAACTATTCTATGTTTCAACATAGAAGGTTTGGTTTGGCGGCAAAGTGCTAGCGGCAAGCGGCAACATTTGGTTTAATATATAATGACAAAGTGTTAGCATCACCGCAGAACTCGCACTGGAACTGCTGCATTCATCCCTCATGATTTCATACAGCGACCCAAACTTGTTGCCTTAGCTACACGTCTAAAAATGACTAAAACACAACAATCAGCCTACACTGAAGCACTCATAGCTGAGACTGGAGGAGATGTGACAAAAGTCTCTACATCATACGCAACGACTGACAAAGCCAGACATCAAGTTGGACAGAATATAGTTTCGGCTTGCAAAGAGCAATGGGCTGCTCCACAGCTTTTAACACTGCATTGGGACTCCAAACAAATGCCATTGCTGTCAAAAAAGAATATTAAGGAGGAGCGTCTTGCAATTGTTGTTGGGAATGCAAAAGAGCTGAAGTTCCTCGGTGTGCCATATTATACAATGGGATCACAGAGAAAAACGAGGGACATCATTGCTGATCTGACCATTGATCTCCTGCGCTCATGGCAATGTAGTGACTCAATTGTCAACATATCATTTGACACCACTGGATCAAATACAGGACACGTTACTGCTGCTTGTGTTACAATTCAGATGCGGTTAGGTCGAGCTCTTCTCTGGTGAGGATGTCGACATCACGTTGGCAAAGTAATTCTTACACACGTGTTTGACGATCTTCAAATTGAGACTTCAAAATCACCCGAGGTGATATTATTCGCAAGGCTTGGTAAGAACTTCAATCTCCTCAAGACACATCGGTCAACAACAGAAAGACTATCACGCTTTGATGAAAATGTATTCAGTAAGAATGCGAAACCATTCATTGACATTTTCAGAGAACAATTTCGACAGATTTATAGTTCACAGTTGTCATTTCGTAGAGATGACTAAGGAATTTGCAGATCTCTGCCTCTTGTTTCTTGATGGAGAAGTAGAAGGAGATAAAGTCACATTCAAGCGACCTGGAGCACTCCGCAAGGCCAGATGGATGGCCAAATTGATTTATTCAATCAAGATATGTCTTTTTGAGCAACAGATTGCAAAGCTTCCACGCAGCACAATAACAACAGAGCGTCAGGTCGCAAAAGTGAGAGACTTTGTGAATTTTGTGACCCTGGTTTACAGCTCTTGGTGGATGACTTGTAGTTCGGTGACTAATGCGCCATAGAATGACTTGAAGCTATATATATATATACAAATCATTCTTGCAATATGACTTGCTGAATGCACAGGTCTCCGCGAGTGCTGTTCGTGCCTTCAAACAACATTTGTGGTATTTAACGGCAGAAATGGTGCCACTTGTAATGTTTTAGTAATCGCCTGCTTTCAGTTAAGCTAAAAGAACGCTTGCAATTGCCGCAGAACAGATTTCAGTTCCTCAACGAAGAATTGTCCGACTGGTGGAGCCGAAATGACTATCAAACTGCTATGACAAACATTGAAGCACTCAACGTAATCAGTGACTGTGCTGAGAGAGGAATGAAGCTCAGCTCGGATTTTCTGTCAGCATCAAAGACTGAACAACTTTACTGGTCTAGTACCTTGCTCATAAGTGTTGTAATATGCCGAGCAAATTTCTGTCCAGGGTAATGGCCTCTGTATAGTCATAGACCCTGGTCAAATCGGATCCATCCATCCATGAACAGCATTATCAAGATGTGCTTCAAGTTGTGGAACAAGACCGGCAGAGACAATCCAATCTGCGCAAACGCATGTCGACTTATGAATGATTATCCGCTTGACATCTGTCATGTAATAGCATCGCAACATAAAAATGTTTTTACAATAGTAATAATAAATTTGTTCACTTCTAAGAATATTTGCAATACTTTGCATTGCTTCTGAAGATGGCTCTTGGCTAATACAGCACAGATAATGTTAAGAACAGTTATTGGACCTATCTTTAAAGTCTTGTTGCAACATAATAATGCATAATGTGCTCAGTGTGTTCGCCATTGTAAAACTTCAGTTGCTGGGTGGGATACCTAGAATATGTCCGAAAATTCTCAAATTTTGGGAAACACACTTTTTTAGTAATAGGAAAAGAAGTGAATTAGGGACAAAAACTTCGGAAAGTTTTTTAACATTTATGGGGCGTTTGATGCACCCTAATATATACACATATATTATATGTGTATATATGATATATATGATATGTATATATATATGATATATATATAAGATATATATGATATATATGATATATATGAGATATATATGATATGTATATATATATATATATGATATATATATATGCGACCGTTTCCAACGCTCTGTTATTCCTCTATACCCGACTTTCTTCATTTCCCTCTTGTCACACATCACATGGTTCGTTCTCACCTGTTGCAGTGTTTTTACTCTTTGACTTCTTCTTGCCTCCATCTTCTCCTCCTCCTCCTCACTTTCCTCTTCCATCTTTGTCTGTCTGTGTGTCTGTCTGTCTCTCTCCTTCTCTGTCTCTCTCTGTCTCTGCCTCTCTGTCTTTCTCTGTCTGCCTCTATGTCTGTTGTCTGTCTGCGTCAGAATGCCTATCTCTGTCTGTCTGTCTGTCTCCCTGTCTTTGTCTGTCTGTCTGTCTCTGTCTGTCTGTCTCTTTCTCTGTCTGTCTGTCTCTGTCTGTCTGTCTCTGTCTCTTCCGTGGTTTCCCTGTCTGTCTCTCTACTTCTCTGTCTCTCTTTCTGCCTCTCTGTCTCTCTGTCTGCCTCTATGTCTGTTGTCTGTCTGCGTCAGATTGCCTATCTCTGTCTGTCTGTCTCCCTGTCTGTCTCTGTCTCTGTCTCTATTTCTCTGTCTCTGTCTCTCTCTCTTCCATGGCTTCTCTTCTCTCATCCGTTCGCTTACCTAAATTGCTTTCCATGCTTTGACCTGCCATCCAACCTCGGTCTGTTTTCCTGACACTCGGACAACAATTTTCTCCAGCCTATCCCAGTTGTCCATTCTGCTGACACTGGCAAAAAGAATTCGACATTAATATAAATTAAAGTGTTAAGCCTGTCTGCCGATTTCAGTGTCAGTCTAGTGAGTCTACTGGGAACTTTTTCCACATCAAATGCCACTTCTCCTTAATATTCCGCTCTTCGTCGTTTCACAATCTCGTCCTCCACTTTAGTCCTCTTCTTCTTCTTCACTTTACAATCTCGTCCTCTACTTTAGTCCTCTTCTTCTTCACTTTACAATCTCGTCCTCTACTTTAGTCCTCTTTTTCTTCACTTACAATCTCGTCCTAGAAAGTTGGATATTACTATTACAATTACTGTGCAGTACTACATGTACATTTACTTGTAGTCACAGTTACTCATAGGGGACAAACGCTGATACCAAAATGAGAAAAGAAAATGTTTACTAAAAAGGACCTCCAAGCACATCTCTTCTTCTCTTATCTCTTCTCAGCCCGATGTCTGGAGTCCATGCAGTCATAATGCTTCATCAATATACCTCGTTATTATCTATACCACATGCAGCATATGATAGGAGACAAAGAGCGGATCAGATGCTCAGGTGCAATGGATGCTAAGAAAACGAGGCCACCGATGTTCTTCAACTTCAGCAAATGATCAGAGATACTGATATCATCATCACCTGAATTCTACCTGCGTGCTCTCTTCTCCTTCCTACCTGCTCTCTTCTCCTTCTTCTCTTCTCCCATTCGACCTTTCCTTTTGCCCAGCCTCTCTCACCTTCCCGTCCTTTTCATCCCCATTGTCTTCCTCTCATTCTCATCCAGTTCCTGGTTTGCTCATTTCCCCATCGTCATTCTTCATCTCCAATTATTCTCATTTTCATTCGTGGATACATAATAATCTCAGGAGTTTTCCTCAAACATAGCGTGCGTAATGCAGAGCACATTTTGAAAATAACCAATCAAAAATAATAGACAATGAGTATGGCAAAAAGTTTGGATTAGCAGACAAAAGAATGACCGACAAAAAACTGACCGCCAATCAAATAGACGATGAGTGTGGCAAAAAGTTAGGATTAGCAGACAAATAAATGACCGACTAAGAGTTACTAAGAGAAAGAGAAACGCAGAGAGAAAATATTAATTAATTAAATTTGCCAATAAATCAATTAATTAATGAATCAATCAATTCTTCGTTCAGTCAGTCGCATGCTCACAAAATCATTAACTCACTTCATCGTTCACAATATCTCGTCCACTCACTGACCCATTAACTCTCACGTTTACTCGCTCGCTCGCTCACTCACTCACTCACTCAATCACTCACTCACGCACTCACTCACTCACGCACTCACTCACATATTATGCACGTGTATGAGCGTAGAAATCAAGACCACCTAGCAATTCAAAACTATAACATGCTATACATAATGTATAAGCGTAACACCTAGTACGTTGTTGATTAGCAGTGTATACGTAAAGCTCTATAATAGAAGTCAACTGTTCCCAATGTCCATGATTGTTGACGTGCTATAAGCAGCAGCAGCAGCGGCGATGTTGAGTCGATACACGGAAAAGAGAAATGGAGAATCTAGAATTATCTTATAAGAGTTTGCATATTATTATTATTATGGCACCACTGCACCAGCTGCATCTATTGTCTTGTGACTTCGTCTATATATCGAGAACTATGAACGCATATTTTATGACGATGGTGTTACATATCATCTCATCATTGTCTCAATCTAACCGGTGTTTTAGCACTGGCGGAAACCTAGGGGGGGACAGGGGGGACGGTCCCCCCCCCCCCCAATGAAGACGTTGGGGGGGACGGCCCATGCATTTGTCCCCCCCAATGTTCAAGCGTTCGGACATGTACACACTCTTCAGCAGAGAACTAGAGAGAAAAAAAGTTTAGCAGATGAAGTAAATATTTATAATGATATGAATTCCAGGGAAATCCAGGCTCTAACCAAAGTTATTAAGTCCCACGTTGGATAGTTTGCGAACATTATACTGTTCAGATAAGACACCTTTTTTAACCTGTTAGCCATTATTACAAAAGCCTTGCCAACACCCAACGTCACACAAAACCCCACGACGCTAGTGAAGAATAAAACATTCGCGCGACTGTGGTGGGCATGGCCGGAGTTTGGTCTCAGCTCTTGGGGGGGGGGGCTAAATCATAAATCGCCTTTCGTGGGTGTGGGTATACCACCGAGCGGCAGAAGGACGAGCGCCAAAACGCGAAGCGCCTATAGAGGGGAATGTGCAAAGTTTCCCTAAACAATAATTAAATAGACTAACAATGTCGACTATAACAGGCCTACCAATTTTTGTCTATGACGTCACAAAAGTCATTAACCTGTTGATTTCAATGTTCCACGGATCTCTATTATAGTCAAGTCAACTTCAAGACAGCAGGTCGTTGATAATACTGGATTCAAAATGATATCCTTATACACCCGAAAAGCGTTGATTATACTGGAATCAAAATGATGTCTTTACACACCGGAAAATCGCTGATAATACAGATATAAATTGATGTCCTTACACACTCGAAATCGTTTATAATAAAAAAATCAACATGTTTTTACAATTTTACACACCCGAAAATTGTTGATTATACTGGAGTCTGTATGATGTCTTAAGACACCCCAAAATCCTCAATAATTTTGGAATTAAAATTATGTCCTTCGACACCTGAAAATCGTTGATAATATTTAAATCAAAAATGATGTTCTTAGACACCCGAAAATCGTTTATAGTACGAGAATCAAATTGCATATTAATAAATTAAAGAATTTGGTCATAAATTTGAACAAAAATCAGTACTTACTACTTAGCATGATTTTATGGTATAATTATATCGTTGATTGAATGCATTACAGAGGTGTCTATGCTAATTGCTTCGAATGTTTTTTGCAAAGCAATTGTGTGAAATTTGGCAAATTTCTTCATTATATAAATTCATGACATAAGCTTTAAAAGAGGTGTCTAATACAATCTGCACTCCGATCGTGTTCAATAACAAATTACAGTTTGAACTACTTCTATCGGGACTGAGAAAATGCTACAATTAGATGTGAACATTAAAAAACAGCCTTCCTTCACCCTTCGTCCTTCAGCCGCTCGTCCGTCCCCCACAAAGTTTGGACCAGGTGTCCGTCCCCCCCAAAGTTCGGACCAGGTTTCCGCCCCTGGTTTTAGTAAGGCATAGTGAACTATCATCATCGTAATAACAACGTTCGATGGCGTCCCTTGTTCTCCATAGAGATCCCGTAAAGCCTGCAGCAAACTAGCTATCAATTATGAGAGGGATAAGAGAAAGTAGGTCTACCGTATAATAGCACAGAGTGCCACAGACAGGGTCTACTGAAGACCAGAGGTCAGAAATAGAGGAAGAATTCTACGTATTGGTAAAGTATAATTCGCTGTCACAATAGCTAGTATTAGCTACACCTTATGCAGAAAGAATATTTTATAGACTCTTCTAAGTATTAAAAATTCCTTTTATTAAATTACACTCGCTGTATCGCATGGCTATAGAAAAAATCAGTTTTGCAGTCAAAATAATTGCTTATTTTCAACAGAGCATGCCTAAGACTGGCTTAAATTGACTCATTTTAATCACCGATAAAATTTCGGCCAATGAACATACCCAGGACATAATATTGTGTCCTGTGTATGACGTTAAAATACATCCGGCTATGGAGACTTATAAGGGACGGACGATCTCGCGGAATCAGAACTCGTAGACACGAGTGCATGCTCTTCAGCTAAGTTAGTCAATCCTTCTTTAACTTTAGGCTATACAGTCGAATGCCTTCTCTTCGTTCGTGCAGTCTGAGGTGGAATCATATGCGCATCTGCGGTGTCATTCTGCAAAGTTTCCAAGAACCGTCGCTTAATAAAATACGAGATTGCAAATTCCACGAAAGACATCGTGTCGTTCTCCGAAATTTATTTCTTGTCGACTTAATTTTTTACGTCATATCGTTTGTCATAAATAATAACCCACTGTTATTAATTACACATAACACAGACACTGATGATAAATAATTAATTCCTTATTCATCTGCACATATATTTGTAGGTCTTGCCCCTCCCCCATTCCATCCCATCCAAGCTGAGGATGAACAGTAATATATATATATATATATATATATATATATATATATATATATATATAGTAACAATAATAATAACAATAATAATAAAAATAATAAGAAGAAGAATAATAATAATAATAATAATAATAATAATAATAATAATAATAATAATAATAATAATAATAATAAGCTTCTGAAGGTTTTGGGGCGTCTCCTGACTCAAATCACTGGGGACCCCAAAGAGTCAAGCTATCTGTTCCAACGGATTTCAGTTTGTATCCAACGTTTCAACGCTGTTGCTTGCAGGGGCACATTCGAGAAGCAGCCACAGCTATCAGATTGACTACAACTGATTCCATAGTCTTTATATTCATTATTCGTTGTCTTGTATACCTTTGTGAATTGAACTACTTCGGATAATTTTATAATAATAATAATAATAATAATAATAATAATAATAATAATAATAATAATAATTATAATTATAATAGATGACGTCGTGCGTTTCCGACGCGTTCCTAAGAATTCTCTCTCTCTCCAGGTGTCGCTTTGCACTGTCTTGCTGCTGCTGCTGCTGCTGCTGCTGCTGCTGCTGCATCCCATGTTACGTACATTGTTCTAAGACGCCGTCGGCAGCAGCGTTTGCAAGCGATGGAGATAAACTAGCGTCGGGGTGGGGGGGGGGGGGGGGGTGGAGGAGGTGGCCACGATGAGTGAGAGATGACCTCTTCCTCTCATCACCGCCATCTTATGAAGAACAACGTCGCCTTCATCATCGTCGTCGTCTTCGTCGTCGTCGTCATAATCGTCGTCGTTGTCGTCATAATCGTCATCAAATATTCTGACGACAGTAGCAGCAGCAGCAGAAGCAGCATCAGCATCAGCATCAGCATCAGTAGTAGCAGCAGCATCAGCAGCAGCAGCATCAGCAGCAGCAGCAGCAGCATCAGCAGCAGCAGTAGCAGCAGCAGCATCAGCAACAGCAGCAGCAGCAGCATTGGCCGATGAAGCAAAGTGTCCGATGACGCAGATGCTCCGCGGGCAACAGAGTCAAGTGAATATACGCGTCGTCTGTTTGTCTGTCTGTCTGTTTGTCTGTCTGTTTATCTGTCTGTTTGTCTGCCTACCTATCTGCCAGTCTGCCAGTCTGCCAGTCTGCCTGCCTGTCGTCATGACTCCCTATAGCTTAAGTTTATCCTATGCATCCAATACCCCGTTCTGTCTGTTTATCTGTCTGTCTGTCTGTCTGTCTGCCTATACCCAGTATGAGAATTGTGGAAAAATAACTGGGGGGGTTGGCCTATGATAAACTTGAAATTGGGGTATGAAAAACATAGTTTAACATGGGGCTCTAAAAAAGACTGGGGGGGTTGAACCCCCCCCCCAACCACCCCGGCATTTCTCACCCTGCCTATACCTATCTGCCAGCCAGCCTGCCTGTCGTCATCACTCCCTATTATCTTAAGTTTATTCTATGCATCCAAGCGTACCCCCGTTCTGTCTGTTTGTCTGTCTGCCTATCTATCTATCTGCCTGACTGTCTATCTGTCTGTATGTCTGTCTATTTGTCTGTCTACCTGTCTTCCTGGTTCCCTAGCTCATGCTTCCATTCATCCAGGCATGCCCCCCGTTCATCCTCCAAGTCATCTCGTTTTCCTCATCTTTCTACGTTTCTACATTCTCCTTAATTGTCAGACGGTCATTCTGCTTTGTCGCTTGCAACCTCTCTCAATATCAGATCTGCCTGCATCGCTCTGTATCTACCTGTCCATCTTTCCATATGCCTACCTGACCCATTCGAGAAGGTACATGTATACCTGCCGGCCTGCATGTTCCTCCTCCTATACAGCAGCCTTCCTGTCTGTCCGCTTATCAGCCGGACCGCAAGTATCGTTCTGCGGCAGAATTGTCGGAGCCGCCGCCGCCGGTTAATACAATTCGTGATCATATCAACAGGTGGATGGATGGGGAAAACACGACGTGGTCACTTCTTTCAGCAGCAAGAAAGATGATAAGATATGTATGGTGAATGTATGCGTGCCGAGAGAATGAGCTTCAGTTACTGCTGCTGCTGCTGCTCATTATTTAGCATCTCTTCATTTCATCACTGCGCTCAAACGACGCTGGAGAGCCGCACATAAATCTCGTGTGCGCACATCGTCTGCCTCTTCTTCTTCGTTCAATGGTTAAATAAAGAGAAATGAACGGCGTCACTATCGACAGTCAGAAAGGTGAGTCCGTCCGAAAACATCCGATCGTCATTCGATGGCAAATAATTATAGTTTATCGGGCGTCTTAAACTCGTTCACTTGGAACGCAGAAGACAGGAAAAAAGCTTAGAAAAGATGCAGCGAAGCAACCAAAATATACTTACTAACTTAGCACTTAGTCCTTCCTCGCATCGGGCGACACAGCCTCTCCACGTTATCCTGTCGTCCGCAGCCATCTTAGCATCCAAAATATGCAGTTGATTAAATGAAGGTCGGGTGAGGTTGTATGAAAGATGCGATATGGTTAATTAAGCGAAACCATTAAATTATTTTTTTTCTTCTCATTTCATTATGTGATCCCAAATAATCGCACTCGAGATAATTTCTAAACAATTGAAAGCAACAAAATGCAGTGAGAAAAACTGATCATTGTAAGTGTAGTGTACGGAAACAATGTTACAATGGGTGCATGGGCAATGGAAGAACATTGTTTGCTAGGTATAATAGGGGTCATAAGTGCAAGGTATTTTTTTGGTTTAGGGGTCATAAGTGCAAGGTATTGTTTTTGGTTTACGGGTCATAAGTGCAAGGTATTTTTTGGTTTATGGGTCATAAGTGCAAGGTATTGTTTTTGGTTTAGGGGTCATAAGTGCAAGGTATTTTTTGGTTTATGGGTCATAAGTGCAAGGTATTTTGACTTGCATCTAAAGAGACAATGTCCTTCCTCAAGAGTGTCTTCCAATGTCTGAGAATCTCTTCCGGTAGACGGACATTTAATTTTGACAAGACAGTGTGACAATGTGATATAATCGGCCACTTTTATGAGTTACACATTCGCACACATGTACGCACACGCACACACACACACACACACACACACACACACACAAATACACCCGCACAAACACACACACACACACAACCACACCAACACACACACATGCACACACGCATCACACACACACAATAGGATGTAGAACGATTCATCTACTTATCATATATTGTTGTCCAATTTCACTGTTATAATATTTATGTTGCGACGATCAAACCTCAGCGTGGCGCTCCATAAATGACTGTCATCATCGTTCTAATGCATGGGTGGAAATAACTACTCGGTTCACACTACTGTGTGAATCTCGTTTCATGTTTACTACAGTTTTAAACATATATGTATATACAGATAGTCCATGAAGCAATGTTATACGTAGCCAAGTCTGTTTCTGAAGTGCGTCTAATGGCCTTTCAAATGCCAGCCTTCATTAGCCGTGACATTTGTCACAACTGCAGAAAAGGTCCGGCAATAGCATACGAAGATTGCAAATAATTTCTACTCGATGAATATATATATATAATACTGACGCACTATACTAAAGGGATGATTCAGTGGAGGTTGCGACAGTCAGACACTGAACACCGACTTATCACCGAGCCTTAAAGTCACTGAATGCGTCATGTCCCAGCTTGATCTCTTTCAGATGAATGATGGATGGAGGAGGGTGCAGTCAAATGAAACGCCAATATTTTTAAAGCATCATCTATTCTCAGATTTCCGTCTGAATAAACAACAATAACCGACCTGGCTAACCTGCGCAATGCATTGTGTGCGGGTGAATTTACGACGTTGTTCCTCTATGCTGCCCACTGTCCAGCGATTATGAACGGACTACGATGATTTAGTTGTGAATACTACTAGTGATACAGGATCATTTTGCACTGGAAGCATCAGGAGTGTTTTTAACGTGCAGCTGTACACAAAATGCACAGTTCTAAATGGATTATTTGTGCAGTTGTAGAAGCACTATTGTACAGTTAAAACTAATATTAAAAAATGTCATTGTCCTCCGATTAGGGTGGGAAAGGAAAAAAGGGGTTGTGCACAATGTGCAGTTCTAAAATTCCTTTAAAACAGCCCTGGGAAGCATCAGTACAAACGCTAAATAAATCAATGTAAGCAACAACAAGGCCTTGACACAATAATCGCTAACAAAAACCTAGCATTATGTATGATGGACAATAGGACTTCAATATAAACAAGGAAAGTCTGGCTCTGATCAATAATAATAGAACCCTATCACGCGATTCAGTATCCGCGCTGGAGTCTGGAGCGCCTCTGAGTAAAAATCGTGAAGGGGGCGTTATAACAAGTGCTCATAGATTAAAAAAAATATATAGTATAAGTAGCTCCATATAGGTCTATTAGGTAGGCTACCACTTGATCGTGTAGGTACTACGTAGCGTAACACAAGTTGCAGCACATGCGCTTGTGAATAATACAGCACTGAATTTGCGCTACAAAACCTAGAAAGGTATAGCCTATGGGTCAACCAAGGCTAACGAGAGAATTTCCCGGACCCTGTAATTATAGGCAGAACAGCTACGCGGGCCCCTAAACTATTTTAAAGATTTATAAAAAAAACTTTAGAGGCAAATTGAAATAATAGAGGTTCATTTACAACCTTAGATTTTCTAATATTTTGTATTATAAAGTATGTTTCAGTCGTCAATTTGAAATTAAAACTGATTTTTAGTTAATTCTTTGTAATAATTATTAGATTTAAACTCTGTATAGGCCTACATTAATTTTAACAGCCGAGCTCGGGTTTTAAAAAGTCGCCGGCCTCTGGGCATTTGTTTCCTTAATCCCCCCTCTCGGTGGCCCTGGGGGTCAACTTTCATAAGCTAGTTCAGATTCTATTGGTACATTTGTACAGCTAATATATGTTGCTAATCTAAATTGGGAGCTATTGTTTAAAAAAAGTAGCCTAAATTTACTTTCATTATTGGAATGAGGAAACTTTCGTAGCCAACTATTGCGGTGACTGATGTGAATATAATAATTATGATGTACTGTAAATGATATTTAATTTTTTCATTGTTTCATTAAACTTATTAAAGTCTAACTGAATATCCTCGGTAGGCTACATAAGCACATATCCTTGAGCATATACTGTGCAAGAATATGAAGAGAGTGATAATTAATCTACACTTGGTTCCATATAATTTATGTGCGTTACCTGCATGTGTGTAAAATACAGGAACGTTGAAATGTGAAGCTTAAAAAAATAATGATCGTGTTCTTCTGTCGCGAGAGAGAGAGAGAGAGAGAGAGAGAGAGAGAGAGAGAGAGAGATGAGAGAGAGATAGAGAGAGGGAGGGAGGGAGGGAGGGAGAGAGAGAGAGAGAGAGAGAGAGAGAGAGAGAGAGAGATGAGAGAGAGAGAGATAGAGAGAGGGAGGGAGGGAGGGAGAGAGAGAGAGAGAGAGAGAGACAGACAGACAGACAGACAGACAGACAGACAGAGAGGGAGAGAGAGACAGAGATTGCGTGTTATGGACGGTGAGTTCATTGATATATCGGATAGCGAAGAGGACATCGTCGGTGCCGTTGGGCTGACTCGTCGGTGAGACCACATCTCGCAGTGACTTTGTTCTCGCTAATGGGTAAAAAGTCGGTGAAAGGAGACCACGTTTCACTTCCGTATAGGCTACCATTACCTCTCTTGCATCTACTTAATATCGACTCCATCTCAACGACTTCTTATTCTCGGCCGCTGTTCACCTACTTCAATATGCTTCAAACCCAATTGTATTTTTCTCTATGTCTCCCTCTCTCCCTCCCTCCTTCTCTGTCTGTGTCTCCGTCTCACTCTGTCTATCTCTGTTTCTCTCTGTGTCCGTCTCTGTCTCTGACACTCTCTGTCTGTCTCTCTCTCGCAGTTTCCCTCTTCTCTCTCTCTCTCTCTCTCTCTCTCTCTCTCTCTCTCTTTCTCTCTCCGCCTATATGTCTCGCTTCCTCTTCCTCTTTTTGTGTCCTTCTATAGTCTTGATTTACTTCATCTCTGGCAACGCGATCTCTTGCTGCCTGATCACAACTTCCCCTCGTATCGTCCCTCTTTTTGTATTTCTTA
>OX243817.1:27951387-27956387 GCA_945859605.1 Lumbricus rubellus | reverse complement strand
GCATACAAACAAACAAACTTGTAAACGGTCATATAGGACATGCGCACTTGAATTATATTAATTTTGGTATTCAAGGTATTGTTTAATGCGTGTTCAAAAATACAACAGTGTTCTTATCTGCAGGTAGATTTCATGATTAGATATATGATGAGATCATGGCGTGTGCAGCAACAACAATATACATGTAGTTGTCTTTAAATTTCAAACTGCATGACACGCAGCAGTATAATTGCAATCCATAAAAAGTACATGAGCTGATGATCACAAGTTATTACAAAAGCCGCATTTAGCTTGCATGCAAGGCGGCGGAGCGTTGTTACATGTTTAACGACACTTCCATATCGAAGATGATTAGTGTCGCCACGCCATTTAGGTCCCCGTGGACGGACCGTGCTAGCCCGAGATTTTTGAATCTCTGAAATAGCCACCTTCGGGAATCGAACCACGGCCCGCACGCTCTCTTTCACAGAGTAGCTTTCAGACGCGCGGCCATCGACCTTACCGATGTAGCCAAGCGGGCCAGTTGCAAAGCGGCGGCTATCATAAATTATATCCTATATAGTATATAGTACATATACTCGAAATTTTACCAGCGAATGGATGGTTGAGTGGACTTTTGGAAAGGCACCGGTCAGCGAATGCACGTCCATGCATGTATGCGCTATCAGTGTACGACGTGTAACAGGTATACCCTATAGACACCTCTCATGGTAGTCATGCCAACCTCTGCATGCACAGCAAGACGTGAGTTTCAATGCCGTAGCTATGGGATGTTTTGGGTGTTTGAACCCCAACCCTCCAATGAAATAATGCTGCCATGAAATAATGCATTTACTAATACAATCATGATGTAAGGACTAAGGGGATTTCGTTTTGAAACAGTTACTCTTATTTCTATAGTTGACATTTTACATTAGATTGAATCATCCTCCAAAACCCGTATAATCAGTTGATTCGTGTGCTTGTCGGCCTGTCAAGTCTAGTAAACACCCACCCTCCTGAAGTCGAGTAAACAGCCCAATCCCCTTGAAATAAAATCATGGCTACGGCCTTGTTGAGCGTTGTCTTGTTTTGGCCATAATTCAGACTTCACCTATAGCTTAGATCTGAACGACAGATTGGCAATTATAGTGAACGAAGGAAGGCGACGACGGAGAAGGCGGGTTCCATGCATGGGGAGAGGGAGAGAGAGGGAGAGGGAGAGGGAGAGAGTGAGGGAGAGGGAGAGGGAGAGGGAGAGAGTGAGGGAGACAGTGAGAGACAGAGAGCGATTGAGAGAGAGAGAGAGAGAGAGAGAGAGAGAGAGAGACAGACAGACAGACAGAGAGACAGAGAGAGGCAGAGAGAGACGGAGAGAGAGAGAAAGTGAAAGACAGTGAGAGACAGAGAGAGACAGAGACGGAGACGGAGAGAGAGACGGAGAGGGAGATGGAGAGAGAGAGAGAGAGAGAGAGACAGAGACAGAGACAGAGACAGAGACAGAGACAGAGACAGAGACAGAGACAGAGACAGAGACAGAGACACAGAGACAGAGAAACAGAGGCAGAGAGACAGAGAGACAGAGACAGAGACAGAGACAGAGACAGAGACAGAGACAGAGAGAGGGAGGGAGGGAGACAAAGAGAGAGAGAGAGAGATCCCTTTCTTCATGAGAACAAGCGCAATAATAACGACAAGCGACATTAGAATCGATGTATACAACAATATACAATGGATACAATGGATATACACTGCTATACTGCAGGTCCTGTTGACAGGCATCGGATGTGTTGACCATAATATACATGTAATACACGATGACCGATGTTGACCAGTGTCGTATACGTGTTGCTCATTTAGTCGCCAATGCACGACCACCTGTTGAGCGCACTGATCCATTGCATGATGCATTGCCACGAAGGTTGTCATATAACATAGGCCTACATATAGGCTATAGCTGTAGGTATACGTGTGCATAATATGTATACACATTATTATAAGTATACATGTTCATATACACAAACATAATAAATTATTATGCATTATACATATAGGCCTACATATACATATACATATACATTTACATATACATACACATACACATTCACATGCACATACAGATACACATGCATATACATAAACAATTACACATATACATATACATAAACATATACATATACATATACATATACATATACAACTATACATATACATATACATATACAACTACAATACACATACATATACATATACATGTATATATATATATATATTTATTAAATATACAATACATGGAAGTGATTCATCAAATGTCGGACTTTATCCGATGTAGATGCCATTGACTTCAAGACCTTGTTGAGATGATGGTGCATATGCACTGGGGCCGTGACACTCGACCGTTCACGCCGTTCAGTCTGCGCTGCATGTCTAAATGAAAATAACTGTTATTCACGCAATACAGCTTAATTATTTGTCGCAAATTACTTCCGCTTTTAGCTCCAAATAATCTGATTCTCCAGCCATACATGTATAGCATTGTATATGGGCCGTACACAACGAACATTGTATATATTGTAAGCTTATATATAGTATATATATTGCATATAGTGTATATATATTGTAGAGCATTGTATATGGGCCGTACACAATGAACAAAAGGCAATTGCGAACGCGTCCGATTATAGGGAAAACTGGGCCTACGAGATAAATACAAGCAACAACATCTTTCATCCGTATAAACACCTGTGATGATTAGGTTACCCGATCAGGGTTTCTACTTGCATACATGTATATGACTTTTCGCCCATAAGCTTCAGAAAATATGGGGCAATTACTTATCGGATAATGTTCGCATAAACGCACTTTTATAATATATTATTCTGTCAACAACGGTGCATGGAACAAACGCTGCTTTGATATGACACTGTTTTTTACACGCAGATAATTCTTGTTTATGTAGAATTTATATATATTATATGCGCGGAATCAGTTATTTCCATATCTCTGTTAACAGATGCTTTACGTGTCAATAGCCTATATATTAGGCCTATATGCTGAAGCAAATGTTGGCCACCTGTATATATATATATATATATAATTATATATGGTCGATATTAGCGTGAACTTGTCGTGTGTAGGCCTACAGGGGCGGATCCAAGGGGGCCAATCCGGCCATGGCCCCCCATTTAGAAATGCCATGTATCGTGCCCCCCCCCCCCATTTGGTTTCAGCGGCTGCTGAAATGGTATGTTTTTCCCGAAAATTTGGCCGGATGACTAAAAAAAAGGTCATCAACTTTTTGGCGGATGCGAATTAAGAATTTTTTGGCCCCCCCCCCGTCCAAAATTTCTGTATCCGCCCTTGTAGGCCTAAATAATCTGCTGCCGCCATGGCGATAAAGATTGCTCGTATACAACGTGTGAAGGCGCGTTCGCAAATTAAGAAAATTAATAGATCTAATGGTTGCTGAATTTGAAGGAAGTTACAGGTATAGTGGATAGATTTGTATATTTGGAAGTTGACTTTTGAAATATAGATTAGTCGATTTGTGCCGACTACAAAGAGTGCATTGAAGTTAAAATTTGGTTTTCATTTGATTCGAAAGAGCGTAAAGAAATAATTACTGAAACTTGAAACGGTGTTAATATGGATAGGCTTAATTATAACATGCATGTAGCATTTATAGTATATACTGCAGTCTGCAGGACCTATATACAAAGACGTTTAGTGACCAATACGTAGCAGTAGATAGGTTTATCAAGTGTTTGAGACAGGTAAGAAGTTGGTAACAGTGTTGATTGCAGGTGTCGTTTAATTAATGATACGGACCAACGACTTTAACAACAATCATGGTTCATTGTTGACCGTCAATAATTATTGGCTGCTTCATTAATTAGATCAGATGAGAGAATGTTAAACAAAACTTACGATAATTATATATATCATTATATATATATATATAATAATAATTTCAAGCAGTTCCTGCAGAACTGTTCGTTTTGTTTACCATTCTCTCATCTGATCTAATACATAATATATATATATATATATATAGCATCTAGCATGACATTGTATTGTATATAGCATAGCGCAGCAAAGTATGTTTTTCAGATGAGATGTATGATATATATATATATATATATATATATATATATATACCGGGTAGTTGATCTCGGCTTAAAGAAAATTGCACGAATAAAATATTTGTGTTCTATGTTCAATAGAAATGAAGAAGGTCAGCGTCAAATCAACCTCGACAATGAGATCGATTATGCGTTCGTCAGATACAAGGAAGGTCTGATAGGTAGGCAAAATTATATTAAAGAAAGTATGGGAGGCTGTGTTAGTTGTTGAACCTCCGTGTTAGTTTCGAGTCGTAACAGAATTAATCTAAATGTAATCCATTGACTGAACGACATTTCCTTTGATCCAGAATACATAGCTATAGATACCTGAGTTCTTCAACATGCAATGTAATATTATTAGTCCTATATCTATTTCTGATTTCTATATACTAAGCTCATACTATTATTATTATTATGATTTATCATCCGTTGTATGGCTGATCAACTTCCAATGAGCCTTTGAAAAGACGCATCAAGGCATCAAAGATGAGTGGCTAAGGTGAAAGCATGATAATATCGTGTCTTAACATTCAACCCATTTCCACTCAATATACTTTTAACTGTAAATGTCGTCGTTGGTCTGATCTAAGCCTTGGTGATAATGATTATGCTCTTTCTAAAGGTGATGATGAAGGACGCATAGAAAGCGAAAGAGGAGCAGGAGAAGATGAGGATCGGCTGCTGCTGCAGCAGCTGCAGGTTTATTCTTCGTCATCAGCAGCAGCAGCATCATCTTCGAGTGAAAGTCAAGAGCAAAGGATTGCAGCAAAGTCTTCGATAAGACCTCATCATCAAGTGGCCATCGCCATCATCTCTGATCATCCAGCGATGCGGGACTCAGCAGCAGCAGCAACAGCAGCTGCAACAACAACAGCTGCAGCAGCAGATGAGATGAAA
>OX243817.1:27873887-27948887 GCA_945859605.1 Lumbricus rubellus | reverse complement strand
CAATTAATCAACCAATCAATCAACCAATCAATCAGTCAATTTGTTTATTGATATTTTGATATCACTAAAGAATAGCAAGACAATGGTACATTCTCAATCAGTAAACGCAGTAATTAATTACATTTGACAATTATGATGATCTTAAACCTTTAATTTTATTCAATGTATACATGCACAATCCTCACTTCCGTATTTTAGTGAGCAATAGGCTACCCGAAGGGAGTGATCCCGCTATACCTTCTAAACAAAAACATATTCCCAACTGTAACATGGTAATAATTGAAAGAAACAAATATAAAATAATGGCGCTGCTTGGGAAACATGTAAACACAGTTGCATCAGGATACCTTCCATCCACCTCAGCCCAAGATAAATTTTAAAAATAAACTTAAGTTAATATTAGGTAGTTTATTATTTGACCTTTTTATTATTATATTTCAGCAACAGTGTCTGCGATGGACCCATCTGAAGGACAGCGACAGTGGACGAGTCTCGAGACTGATCGGGCGAAGGTCGTCCGCGATGATTTGAATAATGCGAGACGAGTGAAGAGCTGCGAGGAACGATCCACTGCAGCAGTGGACCAGAGATTAATCGGAGATCCGTTGGGAATCACGGAGTTCACAACGGGACCTGGAAGCGACGATGACGGTGGAGCGAAAAGGAGGAACCTCACTACTACAACCACTACCACCATCACACGGGGAATGGTGCGTCAGTGGCCAACAGCAAAGGTTTCCATTGACCAGCATTCTCATGCGAGGGTATCGCTTGACCAGTCCATGGTAAAACCTTTGCATGGTCATTGTCATGTAGTGAGGTCACCTAATGTCCAGTCGACGATGACGATGATACATGGAAGGCCTTCTGCGCGGTTTCTGGTCCGGCAGCGCAGTCGTTCGGATGATCTGCAGTCAACCATGTCAGCGTCACGGATGGCCAGTTACTCTGCTGCCGACCAGCAGGCGGAACATGGCACGAGGATAAGATATTCTCTGCCTTTGAGTAGCAGAGCTTCTGCAAGTAGCAGTTCGATGAATCAGATTGAAGACAACAGCAGCAGCAGCAGACTCATAAATCTTCATCACAGAAAAGACGCTTCTGCACTTGACTACGGTTTCATCGTCTATAACAAAACATCGGCTCATGACGATGACTCACCCTACGGCGACCCCTTCGACCGATCACCGGTCGATAGCAGTGCTTTGAAGCGCCAGCGATGGACAGACAACTTCAGGGTAAGAGAAGGAGTCACCGCCTCTGCCAAAGCCAGCGCCACCGCCGTCGCGTTCACTTCGGTATCATCATCAACCACCACAGAGGCAGCCACCACCTCCACGTCCACCTCCGACGCCCTGCCGTCGTCTTCAACCACCGGTCCAGAACAACCCAGCAGACCGAGGTCCACCGCCTATCCTCCCCATCATCAGCCTAAGGCAAGCAGCTTCGACAGCGTTCCCACCGACTACGACGCATCTGAGTCAAGCCACTGCGGGGTGACAACGACATCGATGGAATCGACGACGGGCAGCAGCGGAGGAGGGACGAGCAGCGGCAGCACGAGCGCAGACAGCAAGGCGTGCAAGCTGCACCAGATGAGGGATGACAGCGGCTACAAGTCCCTCGAAACGCAGCAGTCAGGGGCCGGAGGAGGAGCCGCAGGAGGGGCCGCAGGAGGGAGGACGGCGTCGATGAGTCAGTCGTCCATTGACAGCCAGAGGTCGTTCTTCGTCCGAAGTGTCCGTCAGTCGTTTGTCTCTGCAGATAATGCGACTACACAGGGGTCCTCCCTGTCGAGGATCTCGTCCATCCTATCGCGACAGATCAAACAGTCGTTGCGCATGACTGCACTCGGTGGCGGTGACTCCGTCCAGCATCCGGGAAGAGGAGCTCCGCCATTCGTGCATGGAGGAGGAGGAGGAGGCAGCTCTACAGCTGGTGCTGACGATATTGATGATGTAAACCGAGAACAGCTGCTGCAGAGTTTATCACCGGCAAGACACAAAGCCATCTTCGCCGAGATGCAGCTTCGTAGAGCCCGCAGCGACAACAGTCAGCAAGGAACTACGACCACAATCGATCTATCATCGCTTCCAAAGAAGTCAAGGAGCGAAGAAGCGGCCGATCCCATTCAAAGACAGAGACGCTTGGCTGACCGTCAGCCGACCGTCACGAACACCCTCACGAAGGGACTGAGCGTCATCCGACAACACGCTGGACAGTACTTCACCAGCGCCGTATCACAGGCCGAACATCTGTTGGCCAAGGTGCGTGACTATGGAGATGGTGACCATGGATACGGTGACCATGGCGACGGTGGCCATGGAGACGGTGACCATGGAGACGGTGACCATGGAGACAGTGACCATGGAGACGGTGAGGCTGGTGGTGGTGATGCAGATGCTACGGGGGGAAGACAGGGAATCGTTCCAGGCGACCGGGAATCAACTGGAGCCGGAAAAGCGGACGACCGCCTCCTTCTTCTTCATGTGAGTCCCATCGAGAAGCGAACAGGCGATGATTATCTATCGGGAAGTGCTTCCGTGAAATCAGGAGAAGAAGTTGGAATCAGAGGAGACCCACAAGGTCGTTCAGCTGATGATACGATGAAGGTCAAGGACACGATGGTTTTGGCTGCGTT
Source organism: Lumbricus rubellus (assembly GCA_945859605.1). Classification (NCBI taxonomy): domain Eukaryota; kingdom Metazoa; phylum Annelida; class Clitellata; order Crassiclitellata; family Lumbricidae; genus Lumbricus; species Lumbricus rubellus. Next base: position 27,946,246 of record OX243817.1, on the reverse strand, counting down.
GAAGGTCGCGACCTTCAGCAGACAGACAATGACTCCAGCTGCAGTGGTTGCTACGTCTACATCTAAGATGTTCAGAGCACCAAGCAACCCGCCTGTGGGGCGAGTGATGGCGATGGCTGCTGAGGAGGGAGCAGTAGGAGGAGGAGGAGTAGGAGGAGGAGTAGGAGGAGTAGGAACAAAAGTAGGAGGAGGAGTAGCAGGAGGAGTAGGAGTAGGAGGAGTAGGAGTAGGAGGAGTAGGAGGAGCAGTAGGAGGAGCAGTAGGAGGAGCAGTAGGAGGAGGAGATCTGAAGGGATCACCGCTGTGGAGATCTGAAATGAATCTAACGGAGTTCATCAACAGAGGAAATGGAAAGACGGCGTCGAAGAAGCGGAGAGAATATCGCAGTCGGAAGCAGGTGGAGGAGATCCATGGATCCAGTTCAGTGGAGCGGAACCTGCTGGCACCAACCCAACACCCATCCACATCCACCCAACACCCATCCGCATCTAACCCACAGCAGCATCAACTGCAGCAGCAGCAGCTACAGCAGCAACAGCATCGTGTCATGAAGGACTTTGCGAAGGTCAGACCTTCCTAAGTATAAATCTACTGATGGCTGCAGATTGGAACTGCTTCGATTATTATGACGAGGAATGTTTACGGACGTCACCTGATCCAGGATTAAAATATATTTTATGAAAATTTTAATACCTTGTATAACAATGTATGTACTTGTCATAATTATAATGTTGCTGAAACTATTTTTCTTGACAATTCAGAATGTAAAAAGAGATTCACGTTCAAACTGTACATATACATGTATAGTCTACTAGGAATTGACGCTCTATTATATTATAGTCTTTGACCGTAACTTTGAATTGCATTATATTTTTTAATAGGCTGATCTATGTTTAGCTGGGCATAAGCCTTAAGATATAGTCTAATTTTATAGGAAATATTTTATCATATGTTGGACTGATAGAGACATTAAAATCGTCACTGGTTACCAGATATAAATAATAAAGCAAATTGCAATGATTTCTCGTTCTTTACTGTATACGTATACATACTACATGTAGGCCTATAGGCTAATATGTCGCATACGACATGTTAGGCCTATAAATTTACGACTCGCCTTAATAATTATGCCTATCGACAGCAGAGAATTATTTGTAGCTAGGATTTATGTCGATCATAATTTTTATGCGCTGTCAAGTATGACAGCCTTGAAATTAAGTATTGACTAAAATTAAGTATTAAGACACCGCTTAGACTTAGATAAAGACTAGTAAAAAATTGATTGTCGCTATAATTTATCAGATTAAGTAAGAAGGAGAACGAAAAGTAGGGAGGAGAAAGGCAACAGAATAAGAATACAAAGAAGAAGAATGGAGGAAGTAAAGTGGTACTTTCTTTAGCCATTGCAAGTTTTTTGCTAATCGGCATTCTTCTTCTTTAAGAAGACTTTGCAGCAGCGGTAGCTTAGACTACTTCTTGAATCATAATGTAACTCAACCTAATATGCAACGCAGACAGCATAACTGCAAAACATGCTATTGCTAATAAAATCACAGAAAAATTGCTTATTAACTTGATTAATATGATAGCCTTAAACTCTGTAAGAACTAGAAATTTAGGATTATTGTATACCTTGTATAGTACATTTAAAATACTGGCGAGGTAATGGGCGCACGTTGACTTCTTCTGTGGTTGATAAAATCTGTAGAAAAACATTACAGATCAGCTACTTTCGCAGATAAGTTGAGGCGGAAAAATATGCATTCCGGGTTACAAGCCTATAGTAGTCTACTGTGGCTACCAAATTCAGTGCACCATTGTGCGAGTCAAATTTTTCACAGAACGCTATATTACGGTTACCCATTATGAGAACACACGTCCATGCAACCTTGCCCTTGCGTTTGCCTACAGTGCCCTACACCATGTACGATGTTAAACATCATTTGGACCTAAGAACTAGATCCAATTTAGATTAAATGGGCACTTTAAGTGCGCCTATCTACTCAATCATGAGAATTGAAGTATCATTGATCTACCAGATGGCATACTATTCCAGCAATATATCTTGTACAGATAACAGACTTTCTGAATTCTTATCTCTGTAATAAATCCAATATAGATGTTTCTAGACAAATTACAATCAAGTTGTCATAAATTATTAAAGCGTCCGTATGTCATTTATCGAACGCTGCAATCTGCTTGCAAGCCCGCAGTTAGGTTACACCTGCGTGCGGATTAGAAAGTATAAAACCCAGTATAGGGGGGCATACTCTCAGGTCGCTGAGCAGAAGAGTTTGTCGCTTATAGAAATTTCAGAACGTGTAACGAGCTCACATTGACAAAAATGTTTGTGGGCCTATTTATGCGCACTTTCTTGGTTCTAGAAATGTTGGTTATAAGCTTTCGAGGCGCAGACCTGTGCCAGTGCCCTGAAATTCGAAATTCACTGGCAGCTGTTATGTTAGATAATGAAATTTTGATAGATCTCGTCAGAGATCTTCGTGAAAAACTCGGATCATCATTTGAGTGGCCACCTTCAAAGAATGGTTTGTAGAAAGCATCTATTAACCAGACATTTGTTTTCCAATCAGAAGACTTAGTGCACTCTATAGCAGAGAACATGGCAATTACAACATTAGATAGGCTACATTGTCATGATGATCATTTCGAAATTAAGCAAAGATTGTGTCAGTCTATGTTAGAATTTTTGGACAGTTCAAATGTCTTGCGGATATGTGGCAAGGTTAGGAAAAGAGATCCTAGTAGAGTTACTGTAGTTGTGTAGGCCTATATAAGATCCTTGTTTTTTAACTATGCCAATATCTTAACTGCATGCATACAGCGTCTTCAAGTCATCGAAGTGTCTCGGATGGATAGGGTGAACTAACATAAAGTCGGACAAAATGTTTGCCGGCCTGCCACGAAGAAGAGACTTCAATCACCGGGTGGCAGTATCATAGATTGTATTTGCAGAGGGTCCATCTAATGATTAACACTTCTTAACCTTGAAGGGATCGTTGCCTAAATTTTAAGATGTTGCCTCTTTTCGATGCATGTCGATTTATAGAGTTTTAGAAGCTGACATAGTGAAACCCCTTTTTCACTGCTAAGGGTTTATGACAATGTTAATTGCTGAAGAGGAAGAGTTTCAATTTTTCCCCTAGAGATTACAGTATACTGAGTATAATATATGTTTTGCGCAACTTGTTTGAGCGATATTGAATTAGTCTCATGGTTGAAACTAAGGTTGCTGCAGCCTTCACCGAGTTGCTTAAGAAAGGTCTTGCAAACTGCTCTTAGTAAATGTTCTGTCAGCTGTAGCCTACAAACATTGCTGGAACGAAAACAATGGCGGACTGTGACGATTGAACATTTACTAGGCCCCTTATTGCAACCTTTGTATTGAATGTAGGCAGGCCTGTACTGACATTTGTTTGATTTTATTTAAGTTAGCCTACTTTCAATGTTAAATGTTATCTTTCAGTTAGGCCTAAATTAGGCACGGATCTTGTTGAAAATCGTTTAGTTTATTGATTTTCTGAATCTATCAACATAAGGTCGTATAAGTAAAAATTGTTTATTTTATAAATTGTCCGACTTTAACAACAAAATGTTCAGTTTCTTGATTGTCCGACTCTAACAACATAAGATCCTATAAGCATATTATGTTGTCCGAGTTTACCAACCAAAGTGTCCAACTTTACCCGAAAAACCGAAAACTCAAATTTTGCCAGCTTGCTGTACTTGGCACACTCCTGATCGAATTAATTTAAAATTGGCCAGGTTTAACTGAATGTATTAGTTGAATGAGATAATAAGCTACACAATAAACTTTACATCATGCAGATGTGACGCTGCGTTACGGAACAAAAGGGTGTCCGACTTATATGATACGACCCTATAGGTTTAAGAAATAATAATATAAAAACATAGACTCGTTCTCTTTGGAAATTGGAATCGCTGTACGGTAGCCTATACTTGAGAGAGTACGACTGTATAGTTTTTATGAGTCGTTGTGCCAATAAAAATTATTTGTCTTTTTTATCGCTCTTGAATTCTTTCAATCTGAGTTTTGGTAAATGTGACTTGCAATGTGTGGATTGTTGAAATTAATCACATCATGTGAAGTCAAATTAGGCAAAAACTATCTACATGTAGGCCACTAGGCCTAGTAGAGTTCAGTTCATTGCGGACTGTTTCTTATTTGAATTCTTGTTTCATTTGTTAAGTTGATGACTGTGTTTTTCCAGTTATGTGCCTTCCTGGTTTCACATATTTGCCATCAGCCAGAAAATGCTATAAGGCTGTATTCGAGAGTCACGATTGGAAATCGGCTGGAAAGAAATGCCAGAAGTTGGGTCGCGGATCTCACTTGGCTGCCATTACAAGTGCAGCAGAAAACAGTGCAGTGAAACTGTTCCTTGCATCTGAGATTTCCAGTATGTATAAGTATCATATGAACACAATTGCACAATTATATGAACACAATTGCGCAACATTTAGTCACTTTCGCTGTTTGTGTTTACATGTATCAGTATCTGTAATATCTGTATGCCTATGTGTAACCTATTTGTATCAACGCATACACGGTGAAGGGGAAAAACGAACCTCTCCTATGCTACGATAATTTGAGTAATAATTTTTACATTTTAATAAAATACCTTGAGTTTAAAGGAAAAGAATCAGATAGCTATCATTAAATTTTGCTAGTTATAACGTGTGTTCAAAATTTCCTCTTTCGGCCTCAACACACGCCCAAAGACGCGCTTGCCAATGACTAATTGCTGACTTGATTAGAGCTTGATCAAATTCGCCCCATTCCTGTATTATACGATGACGTAGCTCTCCGACATCGCGTCCCTTTTCTTTTAAACTTTTCTTTCATCATCACAGTACGCGGGATTAAGGTCTGCTTAGCTTACATCTTTATCCTGTAAAAAGCAATCAAAATGCTTTTCACTACACCAATATGGATCTGATTTTTCCACTAAATTCGGCAATGTAAAACAAATATATAAATATTGTTTTTAAAGAAAATGTAGGTGAGACTGCTTGCATACCGAAAGAAGCGGCTACGTCTGGAGGAATGTTTTGGACAAGTGGTCAACGTCTAATCGAAAATAACTGCAAAAGCACCTTCGTTTGGAAACCATCGAGTGACAAAAAGCTATGGTTTGAATTCGCCAACTGGCTACCAGGCGAACCAAACTGCCATCGTTCTGCAGAATGCTTGGCACTGTGGAACAAAAAGAACTTCGGTTGGCTTGATTTGTGGTGCACCTCGGCGATTTGTCCATTGTGCGAATACAAGCCTTAGCATAAAAAGATTTCTTTACAAGAGACTTTTAGTTGTGCTAATGACATGAAGTAGACAGTTTGTTACTGGAAATGATTCAATTCTAGCTGTAGGCATAATACTAAAAAGACTTTTATGTTATTAGACTAATTAATATGAAGTGTATACCCTATTTGAGACTTTCAAGGACACGTATCTTTAGAAATAAAACTCTGCAACAGCTGCTGCTTATTTGCTTTTTATATTACACTCAATTTTGTTTTAAATGATTACTGCACCGGCAACTGGTGCAACTGCATATGCAACGGTTGCAACTACACCTCAAATAATTATATCTACAAAGTGTGCAACTGCAATTGCAACTGCACATGCAAGGCAGCAAGATGAGTATATATATATATTATATATATATATATATATTCATTCATTCATTCGGACATTTATATTATAGCGCTCCTTCAAGTAAAAAAAATACTCAGAGGCGCTTCCGACTCTAGCGCACCTAAAAAGAACAGTTTTGAGTTTAGTAAGGAACGATCCTGGTAGAGTTCCAGGGTGTAGGCGTAGCTCAAAAGGAAGGCCATTCCAGACCATGCACCGGACCAACCACAGAAAAGGCTCGATTCTTCATGGTAGCAGTTCGAGCAAAAGGACCAAGAGAACTCTTTTATCAGCAGAGCGTAGCTGACGACGTCCTTGGATACCCATTGTAAGGCTGCATAGCTCACGGAGGTAAACTGGGGCGAGGCCCTGACAACATCGCCAAACTAATGCAGCTACCCTGAACTCAATACGCTGGCGAATAGGGAGCCAGTGAAGTACTTCAAGCATGTATGGTTTATATATAAATAATAAAGCAAATTGCAATGATCTTTCGTTCTTTACTGTATGCATGTGCACTTGTGCACTTGTTATAGCGCCCCTTCAAGCTCTCTCTACTCAGAGGCGCTCCCGATGCAGAGCGGACACTACATCGGAGTTTCACGCCGAAGCGCTGAGCAATTGTAAGTGAAGGACTTGCCCAAGGTCCTTACGCGGGGAGGTGGATTCGAACCTCGGACCTTCCGGCTCCAAGGCAACGACGCCACCACTAGACCACCGCGCCCCAGCATGTATATTATAAGCTTATAAGCTCATAAGGACACTTGTTTTTGCAAGCTCCCCTTGCGTTTGCCTATATCATGTTTATGCACGATGTTAAATATCATTAAGGTCTAAGCACTATAGATCCAATTTGGATGAAAATGGTCACTTTAAGTGCGCCTATCTTAGGCTATCTATATAATCAATCATGAGAATTGAAGTACCATTGATCTATAGACTACCAGAAGACATACTATTCCAGCAATATATCTTTTACATGCAGCTGCAGGCCACAATGCCTTTATGAATTATCATCTCTGTAATAAATCCAATATAGATGTTTACAGCCAATTGCATGTACAATCAAGTCGCATAAATTAAACCGCCAGTAAGCTTATATCATTTATCGAACACTGCAGTCTGCTTACAAGCTCGCAGTTACATCTGCACTTCAGGTCATCCGTGCGGATTAGAAACTATAAAACCTGGCATATAAGTAGTAGTATTAGGGGCCTTCTAGCATATTTTCTATTTGAGCTAATAAACAAATTAAATAGGGTTAAAAGCAGTTAAATTCTTTTGGATAAGCTTTGGTTAAACAGCGAGCAATGAGCGTTTTAGATAGCCCATCACCTAGGATTATAATTATACCGAAGCATGCAGCAGGCATCGGCGTTCGTATACCTCGCCAGTAATATAATTAAGCGTCTGGCATGCGATCAGCAGGGCTAAGGTCGTAAGAATACTGCCGAAAAGTCTCTAGCTAATATACTTAGTGCGATGTGCGAATAAACGAATATCTCGATAAAATCGGTGTTGGTTACGAAAACTATGCCACTACCGGTTGAATTGTTATACGCAGCTCCCGTTCCTCCTCCGCCCGCAATTTGCATGTAATTCGCCCCATTTTTATACAGGTAGACGTTACCATGAGCGGTATTAGTGTCACAAAATTCTATGTACGTCGAAACGAAATAGTATCCGGCTTTTCCGGGAGTGACACGAGTCAGTCTCGTACTTATGCCAGCATCGGTTTTGAATCTTACACTATCGAAAGAAACTCTTGTGTGAGTTTGAGCGTTTACGGCTTGACGAGTGAAAGAATGAATGCTAAGCGCGGGACCGATTGAGATAGAATCTACATACTGCTTCGTAGCTGCATCGCTGGCGCTGTTGGGATCGTGTAGACCTGTAATGTAACCATCATGCATAAAGATGGTTGTATGCACATTTATTTGAGATGAAATATTGTATTGCATCGACTTAACCATCTCTAAGATGGTTTCATTATTTAATTTAAAACGAAATCCGTCCGTCGATTCTAATATAATTGGTTGGTTTATTCGACCTTCTATTTTATTCGTTGTATTTCCTAAAAATATATTAAAATATTTATTTCCATCCAAATCCTTACATCCCATCGCCCGCGAAAGATCCCTACCGATGCTGCTTAAGAATAGGTCGCCAGTCATTGTATCACCAGTCTTAGACACCTTCAATGTAACTTGTTCATCAACGTATTTCTTATTCGTCAAATGATTATCGTTGGACGGAGAATCGTCGTGATTCGTTATCAAATCAATGGCTTGACCCCAACTTAAGGCCTCATCCATTCCTGCTGTCAAAGGCTTCGTTGTAGGCAGTCCTTTAATTTTGTGACCACCCATTTTTAGATTTCCAGTCGCGGGGTTTGTTCCATCCAATCGAAGAAAACTAGCATTTATTTGGCTAAGAGTAACACCACCAGCGATTACACTTTGTGATGAACCAACATCGGTGTGACCAAATTTATCAACAGGCATTTTATATAATAATAATTTTTAATGCAAGCCATTTATAACTTCTTGAAAATTCATTCCATCACTCACCATCTTCATCACATACAAACACAAATGACCACAAAATACTTCGTTATCGGGTTGTATTCGCTCGCTGTTATATAACACTGGACGGCGTAAATACTTTATCAGTTCCAGAGGGGGAGGAAGGCCGTAACTATCGAAATATATTTTCTCATTACCGCTCTTTAAGAAAGCGCACCAATGCTGACCGGTTCCTTTAGAATCATCTAGATTCAATATCCCACATTCAATCCGTCTAGGTTTATTCGGCAGCTCGTCTCGCACGAAAACGCCTCTAAAATTCGGAATATTCAGCTTCTTCGCGGCATCCAATAATTCAAAATTCGTTAACGGATGATTTGGAAGAACTACGCCTTCGACATCGATGTTTTTCACAGTTGCAGAACTCATTTTATATTTCATCTAAATGTTTTAAAAAGTAATTCGATTTTACTTCCTGCATTACATTATTAAATAGTTTTCAACAAATAGTGTCCATATGCTAAAGTATGAATGCCATCCTCCATTATTACTCGTTTATCGTCGTCGGCGGACAGCGCGACTTTATTAATTTCTTCCGTATAAATATCGTGATGATAAGATCTAATAACATTCATCGTTCGTTGTTGTTCTTTTTTGGTAAATAAGCAGTCTTTATAATCTTCGTGAGTAATAGTTTTCTGGACAACATTCTTCTTAATACCTTTACATTTCTTGTGCTCATCTCCAGCAGCCATCTTATAAGAATACAACTTTGCTCGCAAACCGACAAATTCTTCGATTTGTTTACCCGCTGCCTCGTCCTTGAACATCCCAATAACTTTTTTATTTACTCCAACCTCAATACCAGATGGATGATCTTTCGAGTATTCACTCGTATCGAATCGAGCTTTAATATCTTGTGCGATATCTGAGTAAAAGTCTTCAGTTTTAATTTCGTATGCCAAAGAATCTGTGTCGGTGAATAAAAGCTTGGCCCTATCTCCGTACTTGGTCTTGATGTAGTTATAATTGAAATCATACATTAAAGTTTTGCTCAAGTCTAATATACACATGCCAAGATAGATAGGTTTATTATAGTACAATTTAGTTCTTTTCATGTGAACGGCTATTAGATTTTCATCGAAAATAGTACAACGCTCGTAATTAGGCTTTGCAGCTAGTTTAATAGCATCCTTCTCTTGACACACTAACTTTACATCAACACGATTTTCAATGTTCTCACAAGTTTTACCAAAAACACTGTTATTCATTAGTTTGAAAAAGTCTTTCTCAAAGTCATTAGTAGCTTTCGTTCTAAGAGCTGTATTTAAATCGATATACTTTTTCAACCAATCACTTTCTTCGAATAGTATACCTCTATGCACTTTTGTTATTTTCAAACCTAAACTCTCATACAGCTTCAGATTATCGTAATGCAGCACATACTTCTTTTTATGGTTTAAGTTTGGAATTAACTTTTTGACTTTGTTAATCTCAATGCTTTCAGGAGCTAACGGATAATCGTTATGCAGGTCGTGTAACTCTTTAGGGTATTCCAAATCAACTTCCAATATGCATGGAATACTTCTCCAATTATTTAAATCAGCTTCATTCATCCATTTGAACCCGTGAGTAGGTAAAGGTTTGATCATAGCCCATCCATATAGATTATTCGCATCCAGGTAAGTGATAAATGTAGAATTTTCGTTGCTATTGAAATCGCTCATATATTTATTATTCGCTTTCCCGTAACGATTTGATATTGTGCTCACTCCTCCTCTCATCCCTTGCTTAATCATCAGAATCATATCGTAATCACTCAATAACTCCAATTTCACGCCTGTCAATTTTAAAGCGGCATCCCAGGCTAAGCCAGGAGATGTAAAATACCATGCAGGGTCAAGCGTATAGTTCTTCATACACACATCTCTAAAGTTTTCGAAAACATCGGCAAGTAGCAGAACATCCGAAACGTTGTATAAATCGTGATATTCTCTGAATGTTTTGCATCCAAATTCTTTCCATACCGTTTGTGCATGCTCGTAGTCTTCATCGCTAATATTCGAATCATTTAGCTTAGAATAGAAAGCGGATTTTGGTGGTAGTTCGGTTTCATTAAAGGTAGTAAATGAATCGACGTAGTCATAAGGATATATGCCTTTTCGTAGCAAAAGATCGAGCTTCTTTCCTGTATATCGTTTACCAATATTTTTACACTGGTCTTTGCTTAGGTTCCTCGATAAAGCATCAAGACTCGAAGCCATAAATTTAAAACTGTCGATAAAACGCAGTTCTCGTCGTACTAGTATTTCTTTTCCATCTTTTACAAACTTATCAACTACGACATCTCTGCTAAAAGATATATACTTTTCCTCGTTATTAGGTATGCAGTTAATTTTCTCACCTCTCAGTTTCTTAATGAACAGATGACAATCGTACCCGGAAAGATTATGAAACACGACAGGGAAAAACTTGGGGACTTTATAGTCTAAATTACAAATGTTATGAGCAGCCCCTCTAAATTTACCGCTAAGATGACAGTGATCTCTAACTCGGTCTTCACCCAGCGTTTTTTCGCAGATATGACATACAGTAGCTCCATCGAAACACTTCTTGTCCTCTTCGGTAAATATCATCTTCTTGTGAAATTTGAATTGATTATATATTCGTTTTATATTCTCATCGAGTTTATCTACAAATATTTGACCAACATCATCATCTTCACTTTCAGCCGTAAACGTCACAGGATCTTGAGAATATACACTATCGTCGAAACATTTTATGTGGTAACAAAAGGAGCTAGGAGTATGCTTTTGATATTTATTAGTGTACGACAACTCTGGATTTGGTTGGCATGTATCGATCGGTTTCACAAAAGACTCGAAATCTGCGTAGACTATAAAAGGAACCCTCATAGATCGGTTATAATTTTTAAAACTTAACATAGTTCCTGGCTCTGGCATTTCTATTTTTTGTGCGTTATGTTGTGAGCAGTACTCGCTGTGTTTCTTAAGCGAAACTACAGTTCTATAGCCGATCAAACATCTTTTACAGTAATGCATAGAATGGTGGGATTTTTCTGTTCGGAACGTCATCAATCTGTTAAAGTTTTTAATCCAACAATAGTGCTTCCTATCTCCATCAGATATGACTAGTAGATCAACACAAATATCGCTTTCACACTTAGACAGATAAAGCGGGTAGACAAATTTTTCGTAACCAAATACATTAACACTAATATTATTATTTCTCTCAAATTTACCTACCACATTAGCATCAGCAGCAACTGGAAATTCAATACCACCCCAATTAAGTTTTTTTGATTGTTCTTTCAAAGCTTTAGTTATTATCTGTGGGTTTTTTTCTACAGGGTTCAACGCTCTAGTAATACACCATTTGAAGCATTCTTCGTCGTCGTTTTTCATATTTATAATAGCCTTTTTATTAGCTAAGAAGTTGGGAAGCGGAATGTAAGAACTACCTCTTAAGGGTGTATATTTTACCGTATTTATATCTAATTTCACAACAGCTTTAAATCTCCAATTACTTCCTTGCATCTGAAAACTAGCAATAGACTCCATGATTTTATCCTTTTTTCTGCTGTATATTTCATTCAAGTCGGTAGCATCTAAAATAACTTCTGCCCTGGAAACGAATGGTATATCCTCTGAATTAACTACTCCAGATTTCATATCTACTCGTTCCATAGTACAAGTAAGAACTAAATTAGTCTTTGTCTGGCGATTGTTCGACAACAGATTTACTACCTGCGGTCTGACGAAATCAAGAAACGACGAGGCATCCATTCCATTAATTCCATCTATTCTATACTGCTTGGTGAATCCTTTAATAGCCGTCGCCGTTTCTCGAATTTTATTTTTATCAAATATCCTGGAAACAGTTGATTTCAACGATTCCAGTTTTTCATTAACCTCTGCTTGTTCGGGCACGTAACTAAGTAACCAATCCGCAAAATCATTAATTTTGGATCTAACCTTATTGGTGTATGTTCTCGTAGGCACTACTGGCTTGTACTTTCTCGGCGTAAGCGTAGGAGCCTTAATGTCAGGAACCGACGAGTCAAGCAAGTGTTCAACATGGTCCATATTTCTTAAACTACTTTTCTTTAAATCCATTTTATCTTACCACGCAAAAATATTAATACTCTCGCACACTTTAATATCTCTCATACACTTTAATTTCATATCATTCTATCGCTCATACACTTTAATTTCGTATCTATCTTTCCAGACATTTCCGTTATGATAAGCTATTATGCCAGCACTCTGACCATACGCCTTAGCGGCTTTATACATCGATGGATACGAGCTAACAACGCCAGTCTCTCGATCTATAATATCTACTCTTCTCGGTTGTTTCCTGATACTACCCAGCGTGTCATGTCGATATGACACAGACTTGTAGTCCGTCGGAAGAATATTCTTTTCGATCAGTACAGCTATCATTTGAGGTTTGTTGAGATGTGAAGTGCCTGTAACATTGTTATGCTTGGCCAACAATCTTAGCTCTGGTAGCTTCATAATATATAAGTATTCTTTAATTCAATTTTCCATACACAACACTCATTTTCTGACCATCCGATTGGAACTGCAGCAACCTATCCGAAATTACAACGGCGAAAGCTTCGGTGTCGGCTGGCACTGCTGCATTGAAAAGAGCCTTAATCTGAATATCAACGACTGACGATTTCAAACGCTCGGATTGTTTGCTTACATCGAACACGAACAACGGATATAATTCTTTATAATTTATAGGTGATATATTGCTTTGCGTAATCAACCGATCCATACCATAAAATTTTTGACTAAAGGAGGACGCGTCTCTATACGCTCTGGAGAATTGTTGATTAGGAAACGACAGGTTATGATCGACAGCTGGATATCTTTCTTGATTCATCATCACATAAATGTTCTTGATATCGCAGTGATCAAAGAGCGATGGATTACTTTCCTGATCACCGCTACGACCCGTCTGAAATCCTACGATAATATATCTAGGCTTCTCGGGTGACGTTTTAACACTTAATCGCCAACTGAAACTTGTCGACTGAGGAACTGTTATCGTGTCGCATTGACGTGCTCTATACGCAACTGGCAACGTTAATTTTGATTCAATCGTCTTATACAACTGCATTCGTTCCATATCGGAAGGAATAACGTGTGGAATAAACCATGAAATTTTGTTTATAGCAACTTTTCCAGCAGCTGCAGCGTTATCGCGGAATATGGCATCATCATCAGCTTTACGAACTAAAGTCAGCGTCTGTTTAAAGCCGTAAATAATCTTGTCGTAATCATCACAAAATCCGAAAATATGCTTCAACGGAACAATAAAACTGAACATTCCCTTAGTGTTTGGCTTACGAATGAGAAAGATTTGTCTAGTGGAAAAGCCGACGTTGTCAGCAATAACAGCAGTCGCACCAGTGTCTTTATACCACAGCTGATTTAAGCCTTGAGTCAACTGAAAATCGTTTGGATACGTAAGTAAACCGAGCATCGTTGTAGCTTGACCCGGATGAAATAGCGTTTCGATTTCTTGATTAGATAACTGATAGGATATTTGACTGAATAGATGCATAAGCCCATTATTCGTAAGAGCGATTGCATCGGCATTAACGTATGCGGTGTCATCAGCTTTAATTAGTCTTCCTTCGAATTGCAGATACGACTCTGCTGGGTGACTGTATAAGTCTTGTAATTCAATATTTATTCTTATTTCCCCAGAACTGTTAAGATTAGTTCTCGCTACAGGTTCGTACTCGTGCCATTCGTATCGCTCGATACCTTCATCGATCAATGGTTGCTCTGTGAATCTTAGAATATCGGATTGCATTTTATTATACATATATTTTTAAATAAGAAAATATGTTTAAGCCATTTTCAAACCACCTCCGTTTAAGCGTTTTACGAGATCTTGAATTCTAATAGCTCCTCCCGTCATTTGCGGATTCGATCCTAGTAATCTAGCTAGAATGACTTTAGTTTCCTGAGTTATAGGCTGCTGAACGGTGGTTGGTGGGAGTATCTTATTGAGTAATCGTTTTCCAACGTCGATCGCCTTATCCTTAGCAACACTCCCAATCTCTTTCACAGCCGTGCTCGCAATTTGTTTGGCTGCATTCGATGTCACTAGTCTCTTGAGAAATCCTGCAATGGAATCGAATATTCCTGCTCCACCGACAACGTGTACTTTTTTATAACTTCTTTTCGCAACGACCAGCATTTCTATATCATTAATTTTTAATTAGATCATCAATTTTTAAATTAGATCATCAATTTTTTATATTAGATCATCAATTTTTTATATTCATCTTTGGTTATCACTCCCTGTCTCAGTAACTCATCCGTCATACATACAATTTCATTTCTTACTCCTGTATTTCCCGCTTTGTAGCTATATATTCGCAACTCTAATTGTTTTACTAATTCGTTAGGATCTGAAGGAATGGTAATTATTCCGCTTCCTGTTTTACCTCTTAACTTTATGTAATCGTCCCATATGGGTTTTATTATCTTTGCATATTTTACACTTCTAGACGATTTAGGTTTGTTTGGTTTATTTGGCTGACTCATGGCATTCGTTTTAATTAGAATCTCGGCGTATTCTTCGAGATCACGATTATCATAAATTGAACTGTTTGGACTAGCTAACGTTAACAATTCCCATAATCCTGGAGTTCCTTGATAAGTTGTGGTTCCAACTGTAATATCATTTCCTTGGATTGAGGCTTCGCTGTCACCGATGTAGAATTTTCCATCTCTTGATCTTAATCCGAATGTTGTATCCACAAGTCTTCTATCGGAAGCATATTTTTTAAGGTATTCAACTGCAATATTTCCTAATTCTAACCTTCTAATGTCTTCTACTGGGTCATCGTCATCGTACGCCTCTATAGACGGATACTGGGGAAATTGAATAGTTTTCAACGAATCTGGAAGTGATTTTAGAGCGAGTGATGTTGCTGCAGAGTTATCTTTTATTGTCGACAGCAAAGCGTTTTGTTCTTTTGAAATTGCTGATTGAGAGTCGACTATTGGTTTGTAGATTTTCGTTAATTCTCGTTGAAGTCCAAGATCATCTATTCTCTCAGAGAGAAAGTTTTGTTTAATATTTTTTTTCGTTTTTAAAAACTCTTCGATAATAAAATCTCTTTTTGCAGGATCGCTAATTTTCAGTAGTGACATTTTTTATTATAAGTATAATGTTTAAAACGTAACGTAAAACGTAAACGTAAAACATAACGTAAAACGACACGTTATGCATCATAGTAATTAACATAACATATGGAGTCTTTTTCGTTTATAGTAACTGGTGAATCGGAGTTGTTTTGAATTGTAATTATTATATCCTCTGCGTCTTCAACAACGGTACCATCTTGAAGGCTAAGTCTGAGTTGTTTCAACTTCTGTCTAAGAGAGACTAGACACATTCCACTGGTCATTCGGACTCCAAGGCCTACTTCTACTGTAATATTTGTCTTTGGTTCAATCGTTATCGCTTGCTGAGCAAAAATCTCATATCTATCGCCTGCTCGTTGTCTTGCAGGAGCGTGAGTGACCACTTTAGGCAACCAAATTATTGTACTCACACGAGGCTTCCGTTTGGTGATAAATTTGTGTATTGGGTGACCGTATCCAGACATTTATATAAGTGGTTTTTTAAAGTAACATTCCAAGAATAGGAATATTTTTAAATGGTGAATTGGGACCAAGTATAAGACCTTCACCGCTGATATATCCTGCTCCTCTTTTCATAAACAGACCGGAACCTGATATCGAAATACCCTTTTTCCACGGAGATAGAAAAAGACCTTCCCCAGCAGGCACTATCTTACAGCATATTCCTCCTTTCTTAACGTACAGCACGCCAGATCCACTTATCGAAGATCCACTTATCGGATGTGAGATCGAAGATCCACTTATTTTATCGACAATTTTGGAACCAGCTGCAGAACCCAATCCTGTTAAGGCTCCTGTGGCTAAACTCGGAAGAACACTAGACAGAAGAAACTTTCCGGCTGTTGCTAAGAACGGTAGAATAGCGCCAATAAATCCGCCTTCGACTCTCGCATTGTCTTCTAATTGCTTTTTACCCATTTTAATTGTCACACCAGTTCCATTCTGATAAGCTTTCGTTATCTTGTTAATTTGCCTCTGGTTTAGAGCTAATAAATGCTCACCAGTTATATCTCCATGAGAAAGTCTTATACTCACTCCAGTTCCTGCTTGAGCAGCTCGCTTAATCTTCTCTTTTTGTCCTTCAGAAATATTTACCTTGACCTTCGCGTAAGCGCTCATTTTATATTAAATATAAACTTTAAATTAAACCTCTCTTATGTGAAATCGTATCGACAATTCCTCACCTCTTAAATTAATTAGTTTTCCATTTTGGTCTATTAGTTTTGTTTCCATCGATGAAATAGAGTATAGCGTTATTGGAAGATAAACCAGATTATGAGGAGATTCGATTATCTTATAACCAGGCCCGACCGATGGAAAGAAAGAATAAATTATGTTCTCCGTAGTTCCGTTGGCATACGATGATCCTATTATATCACTGGTAACTCGTAAACTATTCACGCTGTTTATATCGACTATGTGCTCGGATTCGTTATATCCTTCGGAGTATACACGACTCTGAAATCCTAGAACGGTGCTAATTGAATTTTCTACTGTAAAATCAACTTTATAGTTCTCATCAATTTCCAAAACAGCCTTCAAAGTATTGTTATTTGGTTGCAACTTTATACATTGTCCATGACCTTCTTCTTTTAGAATTCTCTGTATGTAATCGTTTAAGTCTTCGATTTCATAGCAACCGGTTGGAATGTCTAAATCTTCCCATGTTACACCGTTATCTGACGAATATACGAATTTATTATTTGTTTCATCTATATTAGGAAAACTGTAGTAAGTTTCAAGATTGACAAGAGCCATTTCATACGTTTTACTTTTGTCCAGTTCGATTAGTGGATTAAATTTCGTTCGAATTCGTGTGCTCCTTTCGTTCAACAAAATGCAAAATGATTCCTTAGCCTCTGTGTTACGTGCAATCGTTTCAGTATTAGAAAAAATCTTTTCCAGAAGGCCTTCCATTTTAAATAGTTATTTTTAAATCTAGAATATAAAATCTTAAACTTTGTTATCATTTTATTATTGATTTTATTTAATATAAAAAGTATCTAAACCAGATCTGTACTTACCATTATTTGTTTTACTAGTCAGGTCTATAACTACAAAACCGTGCTGATCATCCCACGCAGTTTTGCATAGTTTTCTAAATTCTTCTATAGTCATATCATCTACACCAATATGATCGCTGTATATATGATTAATATTCTTGAGGTCTTGGGGGAACAAACATATAAAGTTGGCATTCTCTCGGATAGTTTGTCTAGGAAGTTTGAAATAATTTTGTGCTAGGTAAAAGCAGTCTACATTACTATGCCTACCTCTTATATAATACGATTCGCATTTATTTTGTCGTTCTAATTGTAAATCATCAAAAATCATGAGATTCTTCTTATCTCGACTTAAGTCTCGTGGATCGGGTACGTCTTCCGAAGTTTCAAAGAATTTACAGTCTATATCAGATTTCTTATCCATGTTTTTAGACATCTCCTCTACAACGGACGATGGAGATACATTTAATTTCATTATCTCATCTCGGTTATCAAAAAGTCTTATAATTGCTTCCTTTGGTAATTTCTCTTCGAATGCTTTCTTAAGTATCTTATATTCTGGTTGAAAAAGTGATTTGCCAAAGATTTGCAAGTTATCGTAATCTAACCAACCAGGTCTCAGTAATAGATTAAGTAGTAAAGTTGTTTTACCGCATTGAGACTTACCTACGATCAAACCTCTGATACTTCTTGGTAAGAGAGGACTGTTGAAGCGTTTAGATGAATCTTCATTCCAGGATAGGTCTTGGACTTCCATTTTAATTATATTATATTAAAATGGAGTATTGTGTAAGATGTAAACGACAAACTGAATCTAAAGATATCCAACGAGTTGTCAGTAAGAATGGCAGACCTATGCTTAGATGTGTATGCGTTGAATGTGGCGCTAGAAAAACTCAGTTTACTAAAATGTCTACTACAGTACAAGGAGGTGATTTAGTCTCAGCTCTCAATTCTGCTACTTCTAATATTAAACTTCCATGGGCAAAGTACCCGGGTGAAATGCATCTTCCAGGACATTCTTTCACAGGTCCAGGTACTCGATTGGATTTGAGATTGAATCCTGATGGAACACCAAAAGATTGGAGTAAACCAGTAGATAGGGTTGATGCAGCAGCCTATCGTCATGACCTGGCTTATGCTAAACATACTGATACAGCAGGGAGAAACGTCGCTGACAGAGCTATGATAGATGAATTAAATAATATACCTAATCCTTCTTTCCGCGAACGAGTTGAAAGATCTATAGTTAAACCAATATTATCGACGAAGACCCATTTTGGAATGGGGTTGAAAAAAAAGCTCTGAGATGGACAGACCAACTTGCTGACGAATTGCATAAACCTATAGTCAGGAAGTTCAGGAAGCGAGTTGTTTATGTTCAGGGAGTGGACAAAGTTTGGGCAGCAGACTTGATTGACATGCAGGCTTATGCTAAATTTAATTCTGGGGTGAAATATTTGTTAAGTGTTATTGATATATTTTCCAAGTATGCATTTATTCAGCCGTTAAAAGATAAGCGAGGAGAATCTGTGGCAGATGCTTTCGTTAAAATATTTAATACGAGTAAAAGAAGGGGTGAAAAACTTTGGGTCGATAAGGGAACAGAATTCTATAATAAACAGGTAAAATCATTAGGTATGCAGTTGTACTCAACTGAGAATGAAGAGAAATCTTGTATCGTAGAAAGATTTAATAGAACAGTGAAAGAGAAAATGTTCAAATATTTTACAGCGAATTCAACTCAGAGATATATCGATGTTTTAGATAATATGGTTAGTTTATACAACAACACAAGACATTCTTCCATTAAAATGACTCCTGTTAAAGCGAGTATCAAAGCAAACGAATGGGTTGTGTGGATGAATCTGTATGGTGATGCTGTACCTGAAACTATTAAACCTAAATTTTCGGTAGGAGATAAAGTAAGAATTTCTAAGAAGAAAAAGACATTTGAGAAAGGCTACACAAATCGTTGGACACAAGAAATTTTTACTATAACACACATTCAATACACAGACCCTATAACCTATAAAATATCAGATTATAATGGAGAACAAATACAAGGGACATTTTATGAAGCTGAGTTACAACTGACAACGCAAGATACATTTAAAATAGAGAAGATTATTAGGAAAAGTGGTAATCGGTCTTTGGTTAAATGGTTAGGCTATGATAATTCATTCAATTCATGGGTTAATAATAAGGATTTGGTAACACTGTGATAGCACGAAAAACTAATAGGCCTACATAAAAACAACTCAATTAAGAAATCTCGTTCAGGAATGTGGTATTTGACAATCCATTCTACACGAAATCAATACTCAGGTGTAGAATCTCTTTCAGTGTGACATTCCTAAGTTCGGAGACCGGGACTCTGGAATGCGGTATTTGACAATCCGTTCTACACGAAATCAATACTCAGGTGTAGAATCTCTTTCTGTATGACATTCCTATGTTCGGAGACCGGGACTCAGGAATGCAGGATCGATGAGTATACTGCAATGCGTCTCGGTTGTTAAGGGAGAATAACAAACACGCTGGTTGTCAGCTCGGCTGGCGTTATCGATCGCTGTGTATCGACCACGGAGTCCACAGGAGCATTCTGCACTGCATATTGATCGTTCCTTCCATAGCCAGAAAAATTTATTGATCGTTCCTTCCATAGCCAGAAATGTAATATAATGTGTTTTAAAACTTTAGAGAAACTGTGGAATGTCTCTTTCATCCAGTAAAATCTGCTGTGGACCAACAGCATCTTGTTGAATACAGTCTGCATCAGTATTAATTGGATGGAGGTTCACCGTTGTTGGGATTGATGGAATTGCAGTAGACATGATGTGAAAATTTGTGTGATGTGCAGAAACGACAGCGTTTGATTTAAGTCTCTCAGCTAGTTGAAGATCTGTCCCAAGATGCTTTAGAATTCGATTGTGATGTTTCGATAATTGATTAAAACTTAAATCGCAAAATATTAGCCTAGGATATATTGCGATTAGCATGTAGAACAGAATGTAACGCTGAACTGTATTGTAATTAAGATGAAATTGTAAAAAGTAAAATCTTTTAATATTTGCACCTTCAGGCATAAAATTCCGAGCAGTTACGTATAACAGACCTCGGTGATAGGCGGCGATCTGTTGTAGACCTAACATCGATTTTTCTTCCTGAACGATCCTTGCATGTGCAGATTTTATTAAAGGAAGATCGGAGAAATCAAAACCTATGAATCTAGTGTCGAGATGCCATTCCAAATCCTCAACATTGTTCAACAAATGGTGTTCATATTGTGCAAGTTTTTCCCGAATCTGCTTTAGAATCACATCGTTGAAAATCTTTACGTGTGAATCGATGTTAGGTCTAGGTCTATGGTGTGGTCTCCTCCTTTCAGGTGGTTGATCCAGAAATTCAGTTATAGCTCGTAATTTCTCTTCAAAATTCCGTCTTTCATCATCATTGTCTTGAAACACTAAATGAATAGCCAACTGGATAGCATCTTCAGAAGACTTAGAAATATCACAAATTAACGCTGCCATTTCTGATGTAGACCTATACGCACAAGCACAGAACGTTGAAAGCCAGCTGACGTCTCAAAATTATTTGCAACAGACAACTGTTTAGTTACTGTCATGACAACGGTGGCAACAACTCCATGCAAAACAGGGATGTCCGATTTCTGAGTCTCGAGATTATGTAAAAAAAGGCGCCCAAAATCTCGAGACAATTCAAAAGGAGCAAAAGTGGTAAGGTTGAAAATTAAGCCTACAGCCGATTGCGTCTTTAAAAAGTAGCCTAACGCATACACTTTTGTAACACCCTAGCAACTCCGTGCAGTACTGCAGACCTTTATTTACAAATCACCATAGGGACTACTGCGACGCAGATCCAGTGGTCGATATCACGAGGCTATTCTGTTTACAGTAATTATCGACTGTCTGCTGCCGCACGCGGGTCGATACATTCTCTCCGCCACGATCTGCGACGTATTTGCAGCATAGGTAAATATTGACCGACGAAGGCTGTTGTCTGCATCTTAGTCGATAGCTTAGTATAATCATCACCATCACCGACTCAAGAACAGCAGTAGGCAGTAGGCTATGTCTTGATCGAGGCTGATGAGGATGCTGGCATGCGTCGATATAATTATAATCCTAGGTGATGGGCTATCTAAAACGCTCATTGCTCGCTGTTTAACCAAAGCTTATCCAAAAGAATTTAACTGCTTTTAACCCTATTTAATTTGTTTATTAGCTCAAATAGAAAATATGCTAGAAGGCCCCTAATACTACTACTCATATAGGGGCATACTCGCAAGTCGCTAAGCAGAGTTCGTCACTCATAGAAAATTTCAGAACGTGTAACGAGCTCACATTGAAAAAATGTTTGTAGGCATAGGCCTATTTATGCGCACTTTTCTGGTTCTAGAAATGTTGGTTTTAAGCTTGCGAGGCGCAGATCTGTGCCAGTGCCCTGAAATTCAGAATTCACTGGCAGCGGTTATGTTAGATAATGAAATTTTGATAGATCTCGTTAGAGATCTTCGTGAAAAACTCGGATCATCGTTTCAGTGGCCGCCTTCAAAGAATGGTTTGTAGAACGCATCTATACCAGACAATGTGTTTCAATAAGAACACTTATATTTGCACTCTATTGCTGCGAACGTGGCAATTGCAACATAGGATACATGATGATCATTTTGAAATTAAGCAAAGTATTTACCCTGTAGGCCTATAGCCTATAATACTACAGATTGTGATGGTCGATGTTAAAATTTTCGACAGTTTAAATGTCGATCGGATATGACACGATATGGGAAAAGTTCCTAGTACAGACTGTACTAGAAACAGTAGTGGGTGTATATCAGATCCTTGTTTTTAAACTATGCCAATATTTTAACTGCATGCCGCAGCATGCGTCCAGCGTCTTCAAGTCATCGAAGTGTCTCGGATGGTTATCAAACATAATTATAAAAACATAGACTCATTTTCTTTGGAAATTAGACTCACTGTACGGTACTTGAGAGAGTACGCCTGCATAGTTTTTATGAGTTGTTGTGCTAATAGATATTGTTTGTCTTTTTTTATTGTCCTTGAATTCTTTCAACCTGGGTAAATGTGACTTGCAATGTGTGGATTGTTGAAATTAATCACATCATCTTAAGTCAAATTAGGCAAAACTATCTAACAGGTAGAGACTACCGTAGCGTTAAGCTAATTGCCGACTGTTTCTGGTTGGAATTCTTGTTTCATTTGTTAAGTTGATGACTGTGTTTTCCAGTGATGTGCCTCCCTGGTTTCACTTATTTGCCATCAGCCAAAAAATGCTATAAGGCTGTATTCGAGAGTCACGATTGGATATCGGCTGGAAAGAAATGCCAGAAGTTGGGCCGTGGATCTCACTTGGCTGCCATTACAAGTGCAGCAGAAAACAGTGCAGTGCAGCTATTCCTTGCATCAGAGATTTCCAGTACGTACAAGACTATCATATGAACACAATTGCACAATATTTTGTCACTTTCTCTGTTTGTGTATACATGTATCAGTATATGTACCTATGTGTAGCCTATTTGTATCCACGCATAGGCTATACACGGTGAAGGGGGAAAACGAACTTCTTCTATGCTACGATAATTTGTGTTATAATTTTTACATTTTAATTTTTAAAAATACATTAAGTTTAAAGGACAAAAATCAGATAACTGCAGTATCATTTGTTAGTCATAATGTGTGTTCAAAATTTCCTCATTCGGCCTCAACACACGCACAAAAACGCGCTTGTCAATGACTAATTGCTGACTTGATTATAGGCCTACAGCTTGATCAAATTCGCCCCATTCCTGTATTAGACGATGACGTAGCTCTCCGACATCGCGTACCTTTTCTTGTAGCCTAAACTTTTCTTTCATCATCATAGTACGAGGGATTAAGGTCCGCCTATAGCTTACATCTTAATCCTGTAAAAAGCAATCAAAATGATTTTCACTACACCAATATGTATCTGATTTTGCACAAAATTTGACAATGTAAAACAAATATATTAATATTGTTTTCAAAGAACATGTAGATGAGACTGCTTGCATACCGAAAGAAGCGGCCAAATCTGGAGGAATGTTTTGGACAAGTGGTCAACGTCTAATCGAAAATAACTGCAAAAGCACCTTCGTTTGGAAACCATCGAGTGACAAAAAGCTATGGTTTGAATTCGCCAACTGGTTACCAGGCGAACCAAACTGCCATCGTTCTGCAGAAGGCTGCTTGGCACTGTGGAACAAAAGGAACTTCGGTTGGAATGATTTGTGGTGCACCTCGGCGATTTGTCCATTGTGCGAATACAAGCCTTAGCATAAAAAGATTTCTTTACAAGAGACTTTTAGTTGTGCTAATGACATGAAGTAGACAGTTTGTTACTGGAATTGATTCAATTCTAGCTGTAGGCCTAATACTAAAAAGACTTTTATGTTATTAGATTAATTAATATGAAGCGTAGGCTATAACCCTATTTGAGACTTTTAAGGACACGTATCTTTAGAAATAAAATTCTGCTACAGCTGGTGCTTATTTGCTGCTTTCTATTACATTCAGTTGCGTCTTAAATGATTACTGCACCGACAACTGGTGACACTGCGTATGTAACGGTTGCAACTACACTTCAAATATATCTACAAAGAAGTGTGCAACTGCACTTGCAACTGCACCTGTAAGGCAGCAAGATGAGTATATCATAATTATCTCAAAGTGTAGCTAGATTTGCTTCAAAGTTCAACCAACGTTAGGCCTATTGCTCTTGCTGGGCTATGGACACAGTCAAACAATGTCGAGAGAATGTTTTCTCCCAGCTCGAACCTTACAAATAATCACCATAGGCTAATTATGTAGTTGGTTAGGAAAATTATTTTTTAAATAAGCTAACTAGAATAATCCAGGTGTTTGAACACCGTCGTAAATTTTGTTGAAGCCTCATTTTGTTTAACCGATGGTGGTCACTTCGTGAGGTCAGTTTTACGATTCAGAATTGACGAACAAGTTCTTTTTCAAACATCAAGTACACGTCTGAGTATATAGACGGATTATTAATAGACATCATATGATTTAAACAGACTGGATTAGTTATAGGCTTAGGTTTCTGCTGTATTCCTGCCAATGTGTAGATGGATTTAGTAGGCCTATTTGCAATTTAGATATACGGCAAAATACTTACTACGTAGGTCTAGAGACTCTATTGCTCTCTTAAAGCGTAGGCCTAAGTGTTTCAATTTCTTCAAACTAACTCGGGGCGGGATGTTATATATGGCTGACAGTTATTTCACAAGATTGGCAGCTTCGATTAACGAGCAAGATTGTAGGCTAACTGAATCAGTGTTGGATGTCTCCATCGTTAATATTGAGCGAGACACGTCCTCTGTAACCCTCCTCTTGAAGTAGACCCTATAACAACCTAATCAATCGCCATAAATTGAACCTCAATGATCCTTAGGTAGTGATCAATACACAGCAATATATCCTATGCGTGTCAACTGTATTTTCTTTCATTCGCATCTCTTAATTCTTAAATCACTCAAAAGTTGATGTTGATAGACATTATAATCGCAGTTGTCTAACAGGCATCGTAATTCACGAACACCCTTACCACAACAGCATCAGCTACAGCAGCATCAACTGCAGCAGCAGCAGCAGCAGCAGCAGCAACAGCATCGTGTCATGAAGGACATTGCGAAGGTCAGACCTTCCTAAGTAATCTACTGAAGGTGCAGATTGGAACTGCTCCGATTACGATGATGATGATGAATGTAATGGACTTCAGTAAAGGATGATTCAGGATTCAAATATATTTTATGAAAATTTTAATACATTGTATATACTTATTATAATAATGTTGCTGAAACTATTTTTCTTGACAATTCAGCATGAAAAAGAGATTCACGTTCAAGCTGTACATGTATACTGTATAGTCTACTAGGAATTGACGATCGATAATTATTATTATAGTAGGCCTATTTGATCATAACTTTGAATTGCATTATATTTTTAATAGGCTGATCTATGTTTAGCTGGGCTACAGTTATAGTCTTATTTTATAGGAAATATTTTATCATAATGTTGGATTGGATTGATAGAGACATTAAAATCGTCACTGGTTACCAGATATAAATAATAAAACAAATTGTAATGATTTCTCGTTCTTTACTGCAGTAGCTTATAAGGACACTTGTTTTTGCATCCTCCCCTTGCGTTTGCCCATAGATGTAAAAAAAAACGATGGAAACAGAATAAAAAACGGTAAAAACACGGGTTTTTTCGAAAAAATAAAAGAGACAAAAAACGATAAAAAACTATCACGGAAAATAATTTGACTTTGCTACATCTAAAACCGCATTTTAACCTTGAAAACCTTGATTAGGAACCTACTACACGCAGGATATCTCTTAAATGATGATGTTAAACGATGAAATAATGACTTTAGTTAGCTGAATCCTTGAGAGTTGGCGGAAAACATAAGGAATATCAGAAAAATTAAAATTTAGGAAAAAAGTAACAGAAAGTAAATGAATAAATAAAGATAATGAAAAAAATAAAAAACGATAAAAAACGATGGGAAAAATAAAAACGAAAAAACCAACGTTTTTTGGAGGAGAATAAAAAAGGAAAAAAACCGTTTTTTACAACTATGCGTTTGCCTATTATAGCCTACCATGTCCATGCACGATGTATTATCATTAGGATGTTAGCACTATACATTCATTTTGGATGAATATGGACACTTTAAGTGCGCCTATTTATAATACTCAATCATGAGAATTGAAGTAGGCTACCATTGATCTATAGACTACCAGAAGGCATTCTATTCCAGCAATATATTTTTACATGCAGCTGCAGGCCACATGCCCTTATGAATTATCATCTCTGTAATAAATCCAATATCGATGTTTACAGCCAATTATAATCAAGTCGCATAAATTAAATCGTCCGTATATCATTTATCGAATGCTGCAATCTCCTTGCAAGCCCGCAGTTATGCTACACCTGCACTTAAGGTCATCCGTGCGGATTAGAAACTATAAAACCTGGCATATAGGGGCATACTCGCAGGTCGCTGTGCAGAGTTTGTCGCTTATTGAAAATTTCAGAACGTGTAACGAGCTCACATTGAAAAAATGTTTGTAGGCATATTTATGCGCACTTTCCTGGTTCTAGAAATGTTGGTTTTAAGCTTGCGAGGCGCAGACCTGTGCCAGTGCCCTGAAATTCAGAATTCACTGGCAGCTGTTATGTTGGATAATGAAATTTTGATAGATCTCGTTAGAGATCTTCGTGAAAAACTCGGATCGTCGTTTCAGTGGCCACCTTCAAAGAATGGTTTGTAGAACGCATCTATACCAGACAATAATTGTTTAATAATTGAAATAAATAATTTAAAAACAATTATTGTTTTTCCAATCAGAAGACTTAGATTAGCACTCTATTGCTACAAACGTGACAATTACAACATCAGATAGGCTTACATGATGATCCTTTCGAATTAAGCAAAGTATAGCCTATAATACTAGGCTACAGATTGTGACGGTCTATGTTACAAATTTCGACAGTTTAAATGTCGATCGGATATGGCTCGATATGGGAAGAGTTCCTAGTAGAGTAGTGGGGATATATATCAGATACTTTTTTAACTATGACAATATCTTAACTGCATGCGTCCAGCGTCTTCAAATCATCGAAGTGACTCGGACTGGTATCGGTTTCAGAAATAATAATTATAAAAACATAGACTCATTCTCTTTGGAAATTAGAATCACTGTACGGTACTTGAGAGAGTACGCCTGTATAGTTTTTATGAGGTGTTGTGCCAATAAAAATAATTTTTCTTTTTATCGCCCTTGTTTTCTTTTAACCTGAGCTATGTCTGGATTGTTGAAATTAATCACATCATCTGAAGTCAAGTTAGGCAAAGCTATCTATCTAACAGGTAGTGTTCAGTTAATCGCCAACTGTTTCTCATTGGAATTATTGTTTGATTTGTTAACCCCTTCGCTGCGAATGACGAGTACGGGTACGTCATAGAAATGTATACCCTATACGCGGGTGACGAGTACGGGTACGTCATGCAATCCTTTGAGGTATACGGCAATTCCGCACGCTAGATTTAATCGCTGTCGCACAGCATATTGCAGTAAATATATATTGGTACTGTTGTTCAGACCGGAGAGTCAGATGAGGTCGAGTTCAAGGTCAAATTCAAGGTCAATCATGACGTCATTACATAGTAAACCGTGTCTATAAAGGAGAATGTGTATGGGATCTTGGATATGTTACCACAGAAGGCTAACCAAAGCCACCCAATGGAGATATTGACCAATCCCCCTCACCATGGGGGTGGGTGCGGGGATGGAGATATTGACTAATCCCCCTTCACCATGGGGGTGGGTGCGGGGATGACGAAACCCCCACCTTGGACTAGTAAAAACCGAAATTTACCGTGCAAGGCAGGGAACCGCATGTGAATAACCGAAATTTGCACTAGAGGGGTGGCGATGGTTGGAGTTGGCTCGGGGGATCGTTGGTGGGGGTGAGGCAGGTTTGGGGGATGGGGCGAGGTGGGGGAGAATTGAGAAAAATAATCGATATTTACCGTACAACACAGGGTACCGCCGGCGAATAACTGAAATTTTTCCTAACGTTGATGAGGTTGGATGGGATGGTTTGAGTAAATTGGTGGTGGGCGAGGTAGGTTGTGGGTAGGGCAAGTGAGGGGCAAAGTGGGGGAGGGGTAAAATCGAGAAACGAAGCCGAAATTTACTGTGCAACGAAGGTTTCCAAAGCAAGCGTATTGATGTAGGCATGTATTGCGCACGGTAGATGTAGGCTAGCCTAATCGTTATCGCAAGCAAAGTAAGAAATAATTAGAGGTCATATCAGGCCAAGCTCAAGGTCATATTAGTCCCGGTTCAAGGTCGATCGATGTCAATACTTCCATGTGCTTGCCCAAAAAACTTTTGTAGGTGTGGATAATGGATATAGGCCTAACAATAAACGTATATAATATTATATACATAAGACACAATTAGAGGTCATATCAGGCCAAGCTCAAGGTCATATTAGTCCCTGTTCAAGGTCAATCCATGTCTAAATACTTCCATGTGCTTGCCCAAAAAACTTTTGTATGTGTGGATATAGGCCTAACAATAAACACAAGCTTATATAATATTATATGCATACATGTAGGTAAAAATATTAATTATAGGCCTATATGCCGCACACGGGATTAAAAAGCCGTCGCAGCGAAGGGGTTAAGTTGATGATTGTGTTTTTCCAGTTATGTGCCTTCCTGGTTTCACTTATTTGCCATCAGCAAGAAAATGCTATAAGGTTTTATACGAAGGTCACGATTGGTCATCGGCTGGAAAGAAATGCCAGAAGTTGGGTCGCGGATCTCACTTGGCTGCCATTACAAGTGCAGAAGAAAACAGTGCAGTGAAACTGTTCCTTGCATCTGAGATTTCCAGTATGTACAATAGCCTATGAACACAATTATTGCACAATATTTAGTCACTTTCTCTGTTTATGTGTACATGTATCAGTATCTGTAATATCTGTATGCCTATGTGTAGCCTATTTGTATCCACGCATACACGGTGAAGGGGAAAAACGAACCTCTCCTATGCTACGATAATTTGAGTAATAATTTTTACATTTTAATAAAATACCCTAAGTTTAAAGGACAAGAATCATATAACTATCATTTGTTAGTTATAATGCGTGTTCGAGATTTCCTTCTTCGGCCTCAATACACGCCCAAAGGTGCGCTTGCCAGTGACTATTATTATTGCTGACTTGATTACAGCTTGATCAAATTCGCCTCATTCGTGTATTATACGATGACGTAGCTCTCCGACATCGCGTACCTTTCTTGTAGCCTAAACTTTTAAATTTCATCATCATAGTACGAGGGATTAAGGTCTGCTTAGCTTACATTTTAATCCTGTAAAAAGCAATCAAAATGCTTTTCACTACACCAACAATTATGTATCCGATTTTGCACTAATTCCGGCAATGTAAAACAGATATATAATTATTGTTTTCAAAGAAAATGTAGGTGAGACTGCTAAATATGGAGACCGGTTTTGGACAAGTGGTCAACGTCTAATCGAAAATAACTGCAAAAGCACCTTCGTTTGGAAACCATCGAGTGACAAAAAGCTATGGTTTGAATTCGCCAACTGGACGCCAGGTGAACCAAACTGC
Organism: Lumbricus rubellus; assembly: GCA_945859605.1. Classification (NCBI taxonomy): domain Eukaryota; kingdom Metazoa; phylum Annelida; class Clitellata; order Crassiclitellata; family Lumbricidae; genus Lumbricus; species Lumbricus rubellus. The sequence goes on along the minus strand of OX243817.1, from coordinate 27,916,603 downwards.
TATCGTACTGGAGAAGACTGTTTGTTTCTGGAGGCCAAAGTTAACTTCAGTTGGAACGATATAGTGTGCAGCGCGAAGCTTTTCCCATTGTGCGAATACAAGCCTTAGCAAAAAGGATTTCTCTACACGAGACTTAGTTGTGCCAATGACAAGTCATGAAGTATAGAGAGTTTGACAGTTTGTTACTGGAATCAATTCAATTCTAGCTGTAGTATTAAAAAGACTTTTATGCTATTAATTAATATTAAATTTAGCATATTTGAGACTTTTAAGAACACGTATCTTTAGAAATAAAATTCTGCTACAGCTGGTGCTTATTTGCTGCTTTGTATTATATTCAGTTTGGTCTTAAATGATTACTGCACCGACAACTGGTGCAACTGCATATTCACCGATTGCAACTACACTTCAAATAGACTATATCTACAAAGTGTGCAACTGCACTTGCAACTGCACCTTTAAGGCAGCAAGATGAGTATATAATAATTATCTCAAAGTGTGGCTTGATTTGCTTCAAAGTTCAACCAACGTTAGGCCTATTGACGAAGAATGTAGGCCTAATGAACGTCAGTAGGCTAATGTTGGATTGGATTGATAGAGATATTAAAATCGTCACTGGTTACCAGATATAATAATAAAACAAATTGTAATGATTTCTCGTTCTTTACTGTAGTAGCTTATAAGGACACTTGTTTTTGCATCCTCCCCTTGCGTTTGCCCATAGATGTAAAAAACGATGGAAACAAAATAAGAAACTGTAAAAAACGTCGTTTTTTCGAAAAAATAAAAAAAGACCAAAAAAAACGATAAAAGCCATACCGGAAAATAATTTGACTTTGCTACATCTAAAACCGCATTTTAACCTTGAAAACCTTGATTAGGAACCTACTACACGCAGGATATCTCTTAAATGATGATGTTAAACGATGAAATAATGACTTTAGTTAGCTGAATCCTTGAGAGTTGGCGGAAAACATAAGGAATATCAGAAAAAAATTAAAATTTAGGAAAATAGTAACAGAAAGTAAATGAATAAATAAAGATAATGAAAAAATAAAAAACGATAAAAAAACGATGGGAAAAAAAAAACGAAAAAACCAACGTTTTTTGGAGGAGAATAAAAAACCAAAAAAACCGGTTTTTTACAACTATGCGTTTGCCTATACCATGTCCATGCACGATGTATTATCATTAGGATCTTAGCACTATACATCCAGTTTGGATGAATATGGACACTTTAAGTGCGCCTATCTATAATACTCAATCATGAGAATTGAAGTAGGCTACCATTGATCTATAGACAACCAGAAGGCATTCTATTTCAGCAATATATCTTTTACATGCAGCTGCAGACCACATGCCTTTATGAATTATCATCTCTGTAATAAATCCAATATAGATGTTTACAGCCAATTACAGTGTCATGTACAATCAAGTCGCATAAATTAAACCGTCAGTATATCATTTATCGAACGCTACAATCTGCTTACAAGCTCGCAGTTACATCTGCACTTAAGGTCATCCGTGCGGATTAAAAAGTATAAAACCTGGCATATAGGGGCATACTCGCAGGTCGCTGTGCAGAGTTTGTCGCTCATTGAAAATTTCAGACCGTGTAACGAGCTCACATTGGAAAAATGTTTGCAGGCCTATTTATGCGCACTTTCCTGGTTCTAGAAACGTTGGTTTTAAGCTTGCGAGGCGCAGACCTGTGCAAGTGTCCTGAAATTCAGAATACACTGGCAGCTGTTATGTTAGATAATGAAATTTTGATAGATCTTGTTAGAGATCTTCGTGAAAAACTCGGATCATCATTTGAGTGGCCACCTTCAAAGAATGGTTTGTAGAACGCATCTATACCAGACAACGTGTTTCAATGTTTCAATCAGAAGACTTAGAATAGCACTATATTGCTGTGAACGTGGCAATTACAACATCAGATACATGATGATCATTTCGAAATTAAGCAAAGATTGTGGCGGTCTATGTTAGAATTTTGGAAAGTTTAAATGTCGAGCGGATATGGCACGATATGGAAAGAGTTCTTAGTAGAGTTGTTGTGTAAGCTTATATCAGATCCTTATTTAATTTTTATTTTGTTTAACAATGCCAATATTCTAACTGCATGCGTCCAGCGTCTTCAAGTCATCGAAGTGTCTCGGATGGATATCGGCATCAGAAATAATTATAAAAACATAGACTCATTTTTTGGGGAATTAGAATCACTGTAGGCAACGGTATTGTATTGTATCTGACAACTTATAAAGCGCTTCTCGCAGCAGGAGCCTTTCAGATGCGCTCACAGTGCGTGCAACCCCGAGAGAAAAGGCAAGTTTTGAGACGAGAGAAAGATGACTACCAGAGAGAATGGCAGAGCGAACGGATGGTGAAAGTATTTGAGAGAGTACGCCTGTATGGTTTTTATGAGTTGTTTTGCTGATAGAAATTATTTTGTCTTTTTTATTGTCCTTGAATTCTTTCAATCTGAGCTTTTGTAAATGTGACTTGCAATGTGTGGATTGTTGAAATTAATCACATCATGTGAAGTCAAATTAGGCAAAGCTATATCTAATTCTAACAGGTTACTTTAATGTAAAGTTCAGTCAATTGCCGACTGTTTCTTATTGGACATTCTTGTTTCAGTTGTTAAGTTGATGAATGTGTTTTCCAGCTATGTGCCCTCCTGGTTTCACTTATTTGCCATCAGCCAGAAAATGCTATATGGCTGTATTCGAGAGTCACGGCTGGACATCGGCTGGAAAGAAATGCCAGAATTTGGGTCGCGGATCTCACTTGGCCGCCATTACAAGTGCAGCAGAAAACAGTGCAGTGAAACTGTTCCTTGCATCTGAGATTTCCAGTATGTACAAGTAGCCTATGAACACAATTGCACAATATTTTGTCACTTTCTCTGTTTGTGTGTACATGTATCAGTATCTGTATGTGGGTTTGTATCCATGCATAAACACGGTGAACGGAAAAAACCGAACCTCTCTCATATGCTACGATAATTTGTGTAATAATTAATCTGTACATTTTTAATAAAATATGGAGAAACTTCAGTTTAAAGGACAAGAGTCAGATTACTATCATTTATCAGCTATAAAGACATTGTGTGTTCAAAATTTTCTCCTTCGGCCTCATCACACGCCCAAAGACTCGCTTGCCAATGACTAGGCCTAATTGCAGAATTGATTACAGCTGGATCAGATTCGTCCTATTCCTGTATTAAGCCTATACGATGACGTAGCTCTCCGGCATCGCTTACCTTCTCTTGTAAATTTTTCCTTCATCACTGACAAGATTTTATAGTCATTAATTCATTGAGTCATTTCAAGAATATATATATCGGCCCTTCAAGAAAAACCACTCAGAAGCGCAATAGTAGCCTACGCGGGATCAAATTCTGCTTAGATTAGGCTAAGTGACATCATGTAAAAAGCAATCAAAATGCTTTTCACTACACCAATAGGCCTATGTATCTGATTTTGCACTAATTTCAGCAATGTGAATATACAATGTGAAACAAATATAGCCTGTAAATGTTGTTTTCAAAGAAAATGTAGGTCTGACTGCTTGCATAACGAAAGAATGGGCTTCGTCTGGAGGACTGTTTTGGACAAGTGGTCAACGTCTAATAGTAAATAACTGCAAAAGCACTTTCGTTTGGAAACCATCGAGTGACAAAAAGCTATGGTTTGAATTCGCCAACTGGTTCCCTGGTGAACCAAACTGCCTTCGTTATGGAGAAGACTGCTTGGCGCTGGGACCCCAAAGGAATTTCAGTTGGACCGATGTATTGTGCAGCGCGGCGATTTGTCCTTTGTGCGAATATATGCCTTAGCAATAAAAAGATTTCTTTACAAGAGACTTTTAGTTGCGCTAATGACAGTTTGTTACTGGAATCAATTCAATTCTAGCTGTAGCCTAATAATGAAAAGACATTTTTGTCATTAATTAATATTAATTTAGCCTAATTGTGACTTTTAAGAGAACGAATCTTTAGAAATAAAATTCTGCTACAACTGGTGCTTATTTGCTGATTTGTATTACGTTCAATTGTGTTTTAAATTATTACTGAACCAGAAACTGGTGCAACTGCATAGGCTATGCATCGATTGCAACTACACTTCAAATATATCTACAAAGAAGTGTGCAACTGCAATTGCAACTGCACCTGCAAGGCAGCAAGATGAGTATATCATTTATCTGAAAGTGTAGCTAGATTTGCTTCAAAGTTCAACCAACGTTAGGCCTATTGCTTGTGCTGGGCTATGGACACAGTCAAACAATCTCAAGAGAATGTTACTTTTCTCCTAGCTCGAACCTTACAAATAATTAATCACCATATTTAGGCCTAGTTGGCTATGAAAATTATTAAAAATATGCTAACTAGAATAATTTAGGTGTTTGAACACCGTCATAAATTTTGTTTATGTCTCACTTTGTTTAACCGATGGTGGTCACTTCGTGCAGTCAGTTTTACGAGTTAGAATTGACGAGCAAGTTCTTTTCTCAAACATCGATTGCACGTCTGAGTTGACGGATTATAAATGATTTAAACAGATTGGATTAGCTATAATTATATAGGCTTACGTTTCTGTTGTATACCTGCTAATGTGTAGACTGATTTAGTAGGCCCATATTGCTCTCTCAAAGCTTAGGCCTAAATGTTTTAATTTCTTCAAAATAACTCGGGGCGAGACAGTTACTTTCACAAGATTGGCAGCTTCAATTAACGAGCAAGATTGTAACTGAATCAGTTGGGGGTGTCTCCATCGTTAATATTGAACGAGATACGTCCTCTGTAACCCACACTCCTAGAAGTGACTTAAGGTATAAAAACCTAAAATCAATCGACATAAATTGAACCTCAATGATCCTTAGGTAGTGATCAATACGCAGCAGTATATCCTGTGTGTGTCAACTGTGTTTTCTTTTATTCGCATCTCTTAGAACAATCAATTGAATCAAAGGCGGATATTGATAGACATTATAATAGCAGTTTGTCTAACAGGCATCGTAATTCAAGTCCCACACGAAGCGTCTCAACAGATGCGTCTATATTTTATGGTCTACAGCGGTGGTGAAGGATCTCGCCCGATCAATTCATTGAAAGAAGAGCATGGTCGAAGCCACAATAATTATCATGGCCGCTATATAAAATTGGAGTACATTATTTTACATCCAGGGTCATTAGCCAAGCACAATAATTCAAATCGCCTCTCGAACAATAATAATTTTTCGTGAGCAATATAATTGACGAGCGAAGCAGGTCAACAATACTCTACTGCAGTAGCGGTAGCCTAGCATAATGTCAGTTACCGTTAACTGCAGATTTGTCTGTATACGGCCGATGTGTCCAGGGGCGGATCCAGGGGGGGGCCAATCCGGCCATGGCCCCCCCATTCCAAATCTCCATGGGACGTGGCCCCCCCCCATCCATGGTCGCCCAAAAGATTTTTTGCAGGGGATCAGTCCTGGCCCGGAGAATTAATATATAAATGTATTTAAAATCTAAGCCTCTCAGACAATTGCATTGTCTTAATATAAACTTTATACAGCAACGAAAAGAAATAATCTTTCAACAGTATCCGACTATGATTTATGGCATACAATGTATGTTATTCGTGCATATAATTATTCATAGTAAAATGTAAAAATATTAACACCAATAAACACAATTATAACTAATAGCAACTAACTATTAATTACAAAGCAAGTTAACACTAACAATAGTATTAGGAATTAATTAATTTTTTTCCAAATGCAAAAAATTCAGGGGCAAAACTTGTCAAGTTTTGAATTTAGTCTATATGTGCAAGAAACTGCGGTGAATGATCACACATGTTTACCTCTTGTTCTTATTTATTTCTTACTATGTTTCATTCAGTGGTGGGAAGTATTTTATTTACTGTAGTCTTAAAAATAATATAATACAGTGAGGTCTATTCATACTTTAACTTGGAAATGTTTTGAGCATTGTGTGCTTCATATTATAAATACATAAATTAAATACTTTAAAAAATACTTTTGTTTGCCATTAATAACAGCTAATAGGAGCAACAATGGAAGAAGAGGACGACCAAACAGAGAGTGGATAGATGACATCAAAGAGTGGTGTAATCAAGACATTTACAGCTTAAGCAGATCTGCGCAGGACCGCGGACTTTGGAAGAAAAAGATAAAGTGCGCATTGGACACCTACGGGTTGTTAACCCAAGGATAATGATGATGATGATGATGAACAGGAGCAATGTTGCATGCTGTATGCAGTAGCCCTACAATAGCTATTATTCACTATTATTATTTATCGGGAAAGTCTCTGGTTATGGCCCTAAGCCAGGTATAACATACATCCATAACATAGCCATAATGTCATGGATAATAGCCTATATATAATTATATATATATATATATATATATACAGGGTGCGGCCCAAAAAATACCCCATTACGAAAATTGTGATTTCTCAAAAACCGCTGAATATTTTGTTACAAATATTTTCATTCCTATTCGTAACATATTTTTACATGTTCTCTGAAAATTCTATGCCAGTATCTTTATTTTTGCGATCATGACATCAGGCAGAAGAAAGAACTGCATTTTTGCAACTGAACAAGGCATTCACAAAATAGGAAATCATATTTTTACATAAAATAGCCTGTGGTGTGCCATAATTACGTCATTTCCGCTTTGCGGATCGTGTTCTTCACCGATGAAAAGATCTTTTACATCAATCCACCAATTAATAATCAAAACAACCGTGTCTGTGCGTAGAAGAAAAAAAAACCGATATCCATCCAAGCGTCTGTTGGTCGAGCTCTCTCCACATCATGGTTTCTGCATGTGTCAGCTATGAGGGTAAAGAACGCTTACAATTCATTGACGAGAAGGCCAAAGTCAATGCTAAGTAGCCTACTATACGTGGATAATCTTTTGCCTAAGTTGTCACACTGTCTTGGGAAATCAGTTCACTTTTCAGCAAGATGGAGCGCCCGTTCACGGTGCCAAGCTGGCCCAAGATTGGTTAACAAGCCACTGTCTTGACTTCATCGACAAGGATTCGTGGCCGCCAAATTCCCCAGATATGAACCCACTCGACTATGCTTTCTGGGGTGCAATGCTTGAGACCAACGACCTCATATATATTACTAGACAGAGCTTCCTATGTTGAGCCGCGCAATGACGTTGATTCCGAATAAGAAACAAGAGTATATATAATAACATTAAATTTTATCTGTCGATTTGGTGGTCTATTTTTAGCTCAACCAATGAAACGTCATGAAAGAACCACCAATCACAGAAGACGATTCATCGTATTTACGTTCGCACATTGGAAAATATTAATAATATTTTTGACCTGATCGCGACTTTCCAATTATTTACAGCATGAAATATTAATACCCAATCGAGAATGTCAATAAACGCGCCCAACCGTCAAATTAAATGTCCATATGGTTTACTGTCTAATGATGCAATGTAATTTGTATTCACGCATGTTGTCTGAGCTTTTTTGAATTACAGTTCTGCATTAAAGTGAAGTGATACACTGTAAATAAACAAATACCCAAAGGTTCAGTCATCTGACATCACTGTAATTTTTTAATTTAAAGTTAACAAGTAACAAATTGACAATGCCAAAATTTACGGATATTTATTATGCTGTTACTGAAAGTTACCATTTTTTTAAATATTTGCCCTTTTACGATTTATTTACTTTAAACAATTTATCAACTCACCACATTCTTTAAAGATAACACGTAATAAATTAACAATTCAAAATATTTACAGCCACTTACACTAGTTATATATTATAATTAAGCCATTAGGAATGAACAATACGATACATTGTAGGTAAATAATGATACAATATGATATATTCTACAAACATCACTGCCCTTTGCAAATGTCAGTAATTTCCACTGAGCAAGAAGAAAAATTTCAAAAACAAGCATTACAGTCACATTATTAATTACCATACCATGCAGTAACAGCTTACTGACCCTTGAAATGACAGTTTACTTACAAAATTCCTAAATTCATATTACTGTAATGTATCCCTTGAAGATAAATTAACAATTCAACACAGCTATTTATACAAGTTTATACATTATATTAATTTTCAAATGTCAGTCTTTTTTTTACACAGCAGCAAGTATGATAAATTTAATAAGAAGCATTGGCCTTGGAATAGAATGTTTAGGAGTCAAAATGAGGTTATTACCATTTACCATACCATACAATAACAACTTACTGACCCTTAAATATCACTGTTTTACTTAATACTGACCGACGGCTTTTACCCTGCACTAAGTGTGTCACAGTCTTACATTGGTGGAAAAGTCTTATCAACGTATAGTCATTGGCAATGTTTCTCATTAAATTTACACGATGATTGGATAATGGTTCGTTGCAAAGGTCATGATTTGAAAGACTGTCAAAGACGGAACTACCAACCAGAAATGCAAGCACATTGTTCACAATGATTCCATTTACGCCACATCCTCTAAGGGGCTTTTGGTTTGAACCACTGTTCTGGCGTATATGCATTTCAGTGATCTTACAAACTGTCACCACATCAGAAGTTGGGATAATTAATCCACCTCGGTCCTTTCGCATTATTAGGTCAACATTGGGATAATGGCTGTTTTCGTCTGTCTGTAGCAAAGCCAATTTACAGTCAATACAACTCAATTTCTTTAACATAGTTCTGACAACAAAACCAGCGATGTAAGCAACAACATTTTCTACGAATCTCGACAGTGATAAATGGCCAAGAATCTCTTGCATATCAGTATATTGTACAGAATGGTCAACATGATCTGAGAAGTCAATGCAAGCATATCGTCTGTCGTTTATTATTGTTTCAATGTCCAAATTTGCAGCTAACTCATCTTTTTTTATGCGCGATGCAATAGCCATCAAGGTAGAGCTGTCTTGGGGTATGCAGTTGCCACTTGCAATGTCTTTTAACTGGTGGTGGGTAAGGAGACGCTTCCAAGTAGTTCTAAGGTGTAGGGCTGAAGGGTTGTTGTTTGACCCACCTCGACTCCGAACAATTGCAAAAAAAAGCTCTAAATGATCTTGACTTAATTTGTATGTAAGCAAATATTTTAGTGGATTTATCTCAGCTTTAACTGTACAATCAAACAAATGCATGATGCTTACAGCAGAGACAATAAAGCCAACAGCACCTGTTTTACGAACACTATAGCACAACGGCTGTCCATCTGCCAACTTCAAGCCCTTCAAGTACTGGATGGCTTCCAACAAAAATGGTCGCCAGTAAGTTTCATTATGTTTGAAAAGTGGTGACTTATAACCCTTTGCTAGAGGATTGCGACTATTCATTAAATCAAACAATCTATCAATTATGCGAATGAATTTTACTGTTGCTGTGCAGTCTTTAAATTTAGGAATGCATAAATCCTTCTGACAAAATTCTAAACTATCTGCAACAGAAGAACTAAGTGTCTGAGCAGCTAAACGCACTTTCATTTTTTGTTGGCTCCACTGAATGTGACGGTCACTTAATCTATTGGCTGCATGGAGTCCCTCTTTGCTCTGTAGTTCCTGTAAATATTCTATATACTGCCATTTTATTTCATGCTTTTCACCGTCTATCAGAATCTTCTTTTCGGCCAGCGTGTTGCGCATGAGCTTAAGCATATGACAAGGGTCAAGAATTAAACAAATCTGCTTAGTCGGGTCAGCAGGATGCAAAAATGTTGGCTTCATGTTATTAACATCAAATGAAGCACCCAACTCACGAGACATAGAAAAATTTGCACAACAGCCATCAAATGTTAAAGAAACAACAAGAATACCAGCAGAATACAATTTCTCGATGCATAATTTAACCAAATTGGCTCTTTCTTTGCCATGAAGGCCATCGATGAGAAAATAAGCAACAGGAACTTTCCAACGTTCTGTAAGAGAAACAAGAAAAAATACCAGTGCCTCTCTGGCCATTGGCAGACCAGCCAAATCAATTACAGGCACCCCCATATCAACGTACCCTACAAATTTGTCTGCTGCTCTGTCAAAGTCAAGTTGCTTCCTAATTGCCATTTCGTCCATCATTAACGCACATGGCATTCTGGTGTTGTCATTGTTTTGGGTATGTTCAGAAATTGCAATAAATATTTCATTGTGAAACCCAGGGTTCCCGTTAACACATGAATACCATGATGAAAGAGTTCTTGGATGAGGTAGGCAGAAATTAAATGCTTCACGAACATAACTATATGCACGTGCTGAATAGAACTGCAGTGTTAATGCAAATGCCTTGAGCTCATCGGGAAACTTAACTCCTTGTCTTGATTTACCCTTTAGCATTCTACCGATTAGCTGCAAGGTTGGCAATGAAAATGATGATTGAATATTATCTGCCGCTTGTTGTGATATCAAGTCTTTCTGGTGCAAGTTGCCTAGTAGCTGCTGCAGGGACTTGACTTTCAATTGAAGTCGCCGATTTTTCTGCCTAAGTATTTTAACTTTGTGCTTATACTGGGCAAGTGCAGAGTCCATTATGACTAACTTACGCTTAAGCACTTTAGGACTGGGTAAAGAGTAGTTGTGCCTGTTACATACCCTCAATCTAAATTGCGGAATTGTCAAGTTACTCGTTGCTTCTGATTCAACACACACAGCATTAGTTTCAGTAACAGAATTACACTTTTTGAGCCGCTTACATGAAGGTTCGAGTACTGGTGAGACGGAATGTTCAACCGCCGATGAAGTGGTAGGTTTGGACAACGTTGGTGCTGACGACTCACGACCATTGCATTCAGCAAGCGGCTTCCGATGTTGGATACGCGAAGGTTCGAGTACTTGTGAGTAGGAATGTTCAACCGCCGATGAAGTGGTAGGTTTGGACATCTGTGGTGCTGACAACTCACGACCATTGCTTTCAGCAAGCGGCTTCTGATGTTGGATACGCGAAGGTTCGAGTACTTGTGAGTAGGAATGTTCAACCGCCGATGAAGTGGTAGGTTTGGACAACGTTGGTGCTGACGACTCACGACCATTGCTTTCAGCAAGCGGCTTCCGATGTTGGATACGCGAAGGTTCGAGTACTTGTGAGTAGGAATGTTCAACCGCCGATGAAGTGGTAGGTTTGGACAACGTTGGTGCTGACGACTCACGACCATTGCTTTCAGCAAGCGGCTTCCGATGTTGGATACGCGAAGGTTCGAGTACTTGTGAGTAGGAATGTTCAACCGCCGATGAAGTGGTAGGTTTGGACAACGTTGGTGCTGACGACTCACGACCATTGCATTCAGCAAGCGGCTTCCGATGTTGGAAACACGAAGGTTCGAGTACTGGTGAGACGGAATGTTCAACTGCCGATGAAGTGGTAGGTTTGTAAATCCTTGTTGCTCTTAACTCGTCACCATTTATTTCAGCAAGTGGCTTACGATGTTGAATTGGGTTCAGTACGTGACTAGGCCGCTCAAAAATTGTTGGAACAGCTCCTTAAACCAAACAGAAACAATTTTTAGTTCAGCACTGTATACAAGTAACATTATGCCTACACAAGTAATGTAAGGCCTACTTCAATGTAAGCCAACACTTACAAACCATAACCATTCTTGTTATGCCTTGTCAGAAATGTGAAATTGTGCTGAAACTATTCATATTAAAATGATAAAAAAAGGTAAGACTGAGAAATTTTCATTGAGAAACCTCTTTGACATTTTTTGACATTTATTTATTTATTTCCTTGGAGCATATCAAACACAACCTGAACATAGTGCAACTTAACTAGACAACGTGTTCATACTGTCTGACAAACATATTAATATAACACATTTGAAAGGAAAATTATGAGAAGCACATTTCATTGTATCAACCTAGAGCTATGAAAATACCCATGCATGTTCTTAATTTATTGCTTCGCATTTTGCAACCTCTTGATAAAAACATTTAACCATGACCATCGCGTCTTGCGGCTTTTGCCCCTCCTGCAAAAACTTCTGCGGGGGCCCATACTGTTCTATGATTAAACACCTACATCATCTAATTATTTCATGTAACATATGCTTTGAACTCACCTGCTTTCAGTCGAACTCTGAGTCCGGTGCGATCAAAAGAATCGGGGATGAAATGGTTTGAACAGACATGTGAGTGTACAGTTGCTTTAAATGATGTTCTGCACATCGCATGCTCCCATTTTTTCACAAGATCTGGTTTCGACCATGGAAAGCTGTCACATAAAAACAAAAGATCTTTACTTTCAGTTCATAAATTACAATAAACCGTCAACGACAATTATTATACTTGCTCAAATCGAAATGGTTAATCAAGCGCAAGTTTCTGTGCTCATCAAAGGTCAGGATCAAAGCAGTGAAGATAGAGCTGTACAACAATGCTACACTACAACGATGCTACATGCAGAAACGTAAACATTCGTAATCGTAATCTCAAAGTTTCTACACCGCCAACAAAAATCGATAGATTGAGTTAAAAACAAAATACCAAATGACATGTCGAAATTGTAGACTCACTTTATAAATAGACATTTTATAGCATAGCCCAAAATCACTTACGAATGAAATGTTATTCCTTGCTGTTTGGAGCGTTCGCTGTAAGTTATTTTACATCCAGACGCAGAACATTTATTCCCTCTGTACTGTTTCCTTTTCACTTTTGTTTCCACCAAATCGTCTGCCTTCGTATCTTTGTCACTTGGCTGCACTGCTCCAGCATCTGATGAAGGCTCAGATACGACAACTTCGTGATGCATTTTTTCCACCAGCATACTGCGCAACCTTTCACGCGCCGTCATGCCACGTATATCCATATTTTATTTTATAAATACTTGAATGAAGATTGTAATTATAATATCGCTTTTTACAGTTATAACTTTAGAAAAACACTGAAGAAGCCTGAAATTCTGTAGTTTATCTTCTTTCATGAGCTGTGAGCCTGTGATTGGTTGAGCTAAAAATAGTAACTGAGATTTAACCATAGAGATGTACGCTATATATATATTTTAATACATCTCTATGGATTTAACGATGACGAGAAAGGTGCTTCGGCAGAAACCACGTGATCCCACCGGCCTGCTTGAGACTTACAACAAACTTACCACAAAACCAAAGAACATTTCTGAACTGCAAAATACGTAACAAATTATTTGGAATGACTTTTGTCACTTGAAACCATTCAGAAGACTGTTCTGGGCTTTCGAAAACCTCTGCAAGCTTGAGTGAAAGCAAACGGTGTTCACTTCGAACATTCATTGCACAAAACTTAACAGTTTGGCCTAATCTTATCAAGAACAATAAGTAACTTGAACTTTGTTACATTTCTGTTTGCGCCGTTACTTTGTTACTCATTGCTCATCACTAAATGTCTGTTGAAACGAACATAACATTGTTTCACTTCAGGGTTGCACCATTGTGGTGTTCATGATTAGAATTTCATTAGATTTAGCCAAGTTGTAGATAAATATGTGTCAGATAGACTGGCGAAGTTTTATAACAAAATATTTAGCGGTTTTCGAGAAATCGCGATTTTCGTAATGGGGTATTTTTTTTGGCCGCACCCTGTATATATATAATTATTATATATGCAGTCTACCAAGCAACTTTTGCAATGCAACTTTGTCAACCATCTGTCCACTGCCAGTGTGTGCCTTCACTTCAATCTGAGACTCAAATGTAAGCCTCTCACACAATTGCATTGTGAAATAAAAACTTTGGAAACCACTTTCACGAACAAGAATTTGATCATGTTTTTTAAAAAAACTTAATGGACCTATTTGCTCAAGAAGGGAGCATTCCTGGCCTTTTTCTAAAAAATTTCTTGTGACAGTTTAAAAATCAATAGTTCTAGCAATATCATACTCAAATTGTTCAAAGGTCAACCTGGCCAAATCCACAAGATGTGAATGAGATATTATATTCCTTCAAACATTTCAATCTATCATTTTGTGTTTGCCAAATGATCTCTTTGCAGATGATACATGTATACATGTATACCGCTGATGGAATTGTCAACAGTAAGCCCATGAGTTACCTGACACACATTTGGAAATAACTCCGAAGAATTTGTTATATATGTTAAGAGTTCAACAGGTTCAATGGGCATATCCAAAATTTGCCTTTTATAGGCCTACCGATGGGAAATGTTCAATTTCTGTCACAAAATCCTGGCCATTGAGGACTGCAGGATAAAGCTAGAGCTTTTCCTGACAAATTGCATGTAGGCCTAGACATAGGCTTATACATGATTAGATTTAGATATTTGCACAAGAATTAAACCCCTTAGCCAAAGTTAAATAAAAATAACCTATGCAAAAGATAGAAAAACTTTGATTGAAAGCTCCTCCTAGCCCCTGAAAATGTACGGCCAATTTTTAAATCTGTGCGTTCTTGGGGTAGGCTTAGCCCCCCCCTAGCCCTGATAAACTCCGCCCATGCCTATAAGATTGCATTTCTTGTAGGCTATCTGCATATACTGAATTATTTGTAACAACCTGATACAATCCTGTTGAAATGAGTGTAAATTACTCTTAATATTTGCACAAATACTATTTTTGTTCAGCTGAATAGCTTCTCTCCAGCGCTATCTTTCACATTTTAAACTGTCAAATTTCAAAAATTTTGGTTATGTTATTTGAACACCTGAACACCTAGTAAAACATGAAACGGTACTTGTCGGTTAATTCACCCCCACACACAGAAACCCTATATACGAAATTTTACATGCAGATATTAATTCACCGCCACTCACAGAAACCGTATATACGAAATTTTACAACCAGAAATTAATTAACCTCCGGTTACATGTGAACTTTAATAGAAATTTAATTACGCCATTGGCATTGAAAATAAACTGTTCAAATTAGAACTGTTCAAATTACATGTAGGTTGCATAAAAGACGAAAGAAATAATCGTAAACATGACTGTTGATGGGGGGACTAATTATAGCCTACAGCCCTACAACTTGCAATGTAACTATCCTACTGTGGTGGCCAAAATTGTGCGCAATTTCCAGTTCACACTCGCAAAAACGAATGCTCGTCATTTCTTTGGCCCAGCAATATACGAACAGGATGATTTGTCGGTAAGTTAGGCGTGATCCTTGTAGCCACGTGCCTTGTCGCAGTGGGATGTTTTGCCTACAGCCACGCTTACGACATCTCCATCTGTCCTGCCGATCTCTTAAACTTAACACCATTTGGTGGTTGTTCGCACACTGTCTTGCAGCATGTAGGATGCCATGCTGCTGCAAGAAGTTAACGCTGCTTTGTTTATCGTGAACTAAAGCCGAAATTCTTAAAAAATTCATGGCGCTCAAGACGGCGTCCAAGAAATAAACACGTGCTATAAGTTAATCGGATGTCACCATTTACATGACGTCACTGAAAACCAGTGCGTAAATATAATATATGCTGTGCGTAAATACACGCAAACTATGGGGGTGAACTAACCGACAAGGTGGACAGACGAAACCTGTGGGGGTGAATTAACCGACAAGTACCCATGAAACAACATCGTTACTACATGACTTTCAGATTTTGGCCCCTGCAATTTATTAGTTCTTGGCTGGTTTGTGTGCCATTTGTTATTATTTAACTGTAAAGTGTGTCCTGATCAGCAATTCAGGACCATCTTAGGAAACAGGGATAAGCTGATTCTAGTGCTGAAAAGTGCTTATGTACCGTAATATAATTATAGGCTACTCTTGTCTGAAGTTATTCATTATAATAACCCAGCAACAGCAGCACTGAGCTGCTGAGCTCAAAACATACAGATATTACTAATAATGTAATTATACATAATATATATTTCATCAGTACTGAACAAATTGAGTAATTTTGAAAAAATGGCATTTCACAAGGGCACTGTTGCAGTGAGGAAACTTTAAAAAATCTTTTAAAATGTAAAGTCTATATTTACTGAGATCTTATGGCACTCTCATAAGCACTGAAAAGTACAGCTATTTTGCTAAGATAACAGCTTAAAATGCTACCATTGCAAATGTGAAAATTCAAAAAGTTCCTGGTGGGGAGGGCGTATCCCCCTCCCCACACCCCTCCCCCACCACTCTTGGCGCTACGTGCCTCATGATTTTCCTACAGAGGGTCAATTATCTACCACTCCCGAAACCTCAATCCCCCCAAAGGAGGGGACTAAATTAAACTCTGGTTTCGGCCAAACGACTAAAAAAGATCAAGGAAAAATTTTCCGACCCGAGCCCAAAATTTTTTGGCCCCCCCCTTCGAAAATTTCTGTATCCGCCCCTGGATGTGTCTGATATGTATGGCTATATCACAGAGTCGAAAATGGCAAACAGGAAATTAACAATATTTTCATGAAGATTCCAGACGTAAATTTCTTAGTTTCACTTTGAGTATCATATGTATCACGTGTGCACTAGTAGGCCTACGAAGGAATTTATTAATGACCACAAATTAGTAGTTAAGAAAGATGTCTATTTCCAGAGGGAATTGCCTTTTTTGCACTATGTGATGGAAAAATACACTCTCTTAAATAGCATCATAAATGTGCACAACTTAACATCTATATAAATAAAAATAAATTTGAATCAATGGGAGGCCGCCACATGAGTGTACAGTCACTGCAGACCGGTTAGGTCTAGGCCTATGAAGTCCTGTAGGCCTATGGCAGGATTCTGTATTTCCAGCTACTGTGTTGGAACACAGAGACTCGTTTTCCACATTCCTATTTATAATATTTCGTTGTGTTTACTGGTGTTGACTCAGTGGCGTAACTAGGAACTCGGGGGCCCCTAGACAAAATATGAAGGTGGGCCCTCTCCCTACGGCACTTATTGAAATGTATTATTACTTATTAATTTACTGAAATGCTGATGTATATGAACAAGATACAAGTACAAATTACAGTAAGGCCTTACAAAAATATTGTGTTTCCGGTAACCCGACCGACCCTCTTTTATTGCCGCGACTCAACTAATTATGTAAAAAAGTTTCTTTAAAAAAATATTTTAAAAATAAAAACATTTTTTTATGAAACATTTTTACTTTAAAAAATATTTTTAGCATTAATTTTGTATTGACATAACAGAAAAGACGTCAACAAAATAAAATTGGGCCTAATAGGACTGTTTTCTAGAGCAGTTTTAGGTGCAGACAGTCGGGAAATAGGCAGTTTATACTTGCTTAGAACACGCACTTTGTTGCAGCGTACTGTATACCTTTGTGCAAAAACGATTATAGTCCGGTTGTGAAGAGTTGTGACCTTACCAAAATTAGGGCAAAAGACTTTTTTGGTTTTTTATGATCAGGAACAGTTAGTGAACCACAGAAAAAAAGTCCCAATGATTTGTGCAATGGGAATTTATGTAGCGCCTAATTAAAGTTCGAGGCAGGGTAATTTTAAGCCAAATCAATCAGGGGTGCACTCCACACCTCTTCTAATGCTTCCATAAAATTAAATACATAAACTATATACAAAATAAGGAATAACAGTGAAAATCTGAGCAGAATATCTCAAAAATTGACTGAGATATTAATTTTTTAAGGTAAATAGGAAAATATAAATCGCGAGAAAATGGCATTGACCACCAAGTTTGGCCTGTCATATCTTGGCCATGAAAAGAGTTGCAGGGCTTAAATGTTTTTTGAGTAATCAGTATGTTGTGTTCTTTACATATATGCAAGAATCTGGGTGGTATTGCTTTTGGCATTAAATTTAAATAAATTAAATATTGCATAGAGCTCAATTCGCACTCGAGCTTCAGCCATCATATTCATATCAGCAGGCAGATACAACAAGATACAATATTACTTGTATTGGTCTTATATTGAGATGCTCCAAGCCCAACCATGACCAAAGAAAAAAGACTTGAGAAACTTGTAGAAACCAGCCGGATGGACCACAAGTAGAGAGCGAAGTATGCTAAGATCATTAAAGCGGTAAATCACATGTAGATGTTATTGTGTCCCACCTGTTTAATTCTTAGGTATTCAAGACAAAATGCATTAAAGTATACACTAATATAAAGATGACATAACACAAGCTCCTTGTAATATACAAACAAAACATCTCTCAATCATTTTGTATTCCAAGCTTTCATAATAGTTTGTTCCATACTAGGGAACCTTTGTACTGTATAGAAAATTTAAACATGTTGGTTCTTGCATGTTTATACATAAATACACAGTCACTTCTAATATCAGCAAGCAAGAATGAGATATACTATGACACCTAGAACTGTCATTAGCACATTATGATGGTATTGTGCTCCTTCCCTTGCAAACCACAATGAAATTTAGTATGCTGAGATCATAAAAACGGTAAATCACATGTAGATGTTATTGTGCCCAGCTGTTTAATTCTTAGGTATTCAAGACAAAATGCATTAAAGTATACACTAATATAAAGATTACATTAAACACAAGCTCCTTGTAATATACAAACAAAACATCTCTCAATCATTTTGTATTCCAAGCTTTCATAATCGCTGAAGAAGATGCGCTGATTGCATCACACGAAGTTTTTCTATAACTAAATCCATAAAGATTCTGTCGACGACGGCTCACGAAGGGCCGGAAGATTTCAGATTGTTCGATGTGAAAAAGAAGACGCATGTTCTGGTGTATTTCGGTATAAAATTCTGGTTAAGTACGAGTATGGCAACCTCAGTTTAATAATCCAGGGTTTCATACATCAGTTTGAATATATATCCATATCTTCAACCGTTCTCCCTTTACCATGTCCGAAAGGCTGAGTGTACGTATGATGGATGTTTCTGCAGTTGCGATTCGTGTATGGTTCAGTATGTACCGGTATGCTAACCTAAAACATGCATAAAGTAAGCTTGTGTAAGTTTCAATGCAACACTTTAAATGAACCAAGATGTTAAATTAAATTAGCAATGATAGACACAAGCAATTAGACCTTGGGGAATGGACGAAATCTGCATGATGTTATTGTGTTCACAACTTCACATGCAAGCCAAAGATCTTTTTGTAAAACTCAAATTAATAGTAGATACATTTCTGTACCACTTAGTCACACTCACTCAATCAATCAATTTATTCATTGTTACGCCCAAAGTTGGAGGTATATGAACGACATCGTAATTAATTAACTTAATTAATTAAATTAATTTACTTACTATAGTCTGTTCTTGATTTAATATGTAGTAGCTCCAGGCAGGTGGCACCATATTAGTATTATTGTTAGTGAAGTTCTTATTGATTGCAAAATTGAACAGAAACCACTGTACACCGTATTACTATATTAATTAATATTTTACACGAAACAAACTGTTCACACAATCACAGGCCTAATAGACTTCTTCTTCCATGCCCATCCACTGCAGGTGATCATCGTGGAAACATATATCTTCATCTATGTCCACAGTTTCCACAGAAGCATCATCCGTTGGTTCCATACACACAGCATTCTCAGAAATTTCCACACGTTCAGAGTTCATGCATGCATCACCATGGCACCCACCACAAGCTGCAACACAACGCAAGCCATTCTTTTTACATGTACAGGCATTACTGTTACATTGACTACTTGACGAAGATTTGCAGGAACATCTGATAACTTTCAGGAGGTCTTCAGGGGCTGGTGCCAGGTCTGTCGGGAATGGCTGAAGCTTCCCCTCTAGCAGTGTCCACCCCCAGTCAACAGGATTGATGTGAAGGAATTCATTCAAACTCTTCCATTGCAGTACTTGATAATGCACTCTTAAACAATGGAAGTGAGCAGCCCTTTCGGTCGGTGGTAGCCTCTCAGGTATTGGCCTTGCAGAACTACCGGCACACATAGTCATGTACGTAGAGTTCCTCAGTGTATTAAGCGTTTGACTTGTCTTGCCACTGTACATCAACGAAAGCAGTTGGCATCCAGCTTCATGAATCTCTTGTTGTGTTTGATTGTCGTCGCTCATAATGTCCGTAAGCATAACTGCATCCTTGCTTCCATTAATTTTTCTAAATGCTGACACCTTGCCTTGATTGTACAAAGCAGACGTAGTGTCACACCCACTAAGCGCATGGATAACAAGCAGTTGCTTGACAGCTGACGCACCAATGTCCATCTGAATTGCACGTATGCTTACTAGCCTGGAGCCTTTTTTTACGCCTTCAGATGACAACATGTAGATGTCTTTCATGGATCCTTCATAATGATAAACCAGTAATACCAGAACATCAGTATCCTCTCCAACAACAATGACCACTTTTCCATTTCGAGCAAGATTGATTGCAACCTTAACGATAACTGTGTCTGCATCGTTTGCAGCTTGCACTACTTCATAGTTTTTTTGGCGTAGTCGTCTGCTGAGTGCATCTATCAGTTGAGCTTTGTTGTGGCCATTTCCCAGGAATGCTGCTTGTCTCTTGTAGACTGGATTGTCCAGCTTCACTTCTATATCTGGAGCAGCACCAGATGTCCTGGATCTTCTATCATGCTCATGATCTTTTGTCGATGGCCCATGATTGTAGCCATCGAATACTATGCTGCAATTTGCACCATAATTCTTGCCAACATATGAAGCATACAGATCAACAACATCTGAATAATTTCCAATTTTTGGCCAGCTTACTTTGTGCAGTAAGGAGCCACCATCCAGAACATAGCATGGTGATGATATTGCACCAGTGTGCCTTGCATTCTTGAAGAGCATTTTCCCAAGAGCAGCTTTATCAGGTTTTCTCAGAAAGGAATGCTTAAACAGTGAAGATGGAAGAGGAGTTAATTCATAGGCAAAGAATGGTGACATCTCTGTCGTTCTCTCCACCAAAACTATCAGCCGACTAAATAGGTGAGTACTTGATAGGTACAATTTTTTGTCAGTGCTGACAGCAACAGCCTTTTGCAGATGTATAAGTGTTTTAACCTGTCCTCTTTTTTTCAACACAGTCTCTGAGAAGCACTTGTTATCCATCGAAGCCTGAATTCTTCTACCCACCTCATCAGCCATGTCACAATCAATTCCATCCTCTTTTTTAGCTGTCAAACCTGAAGATATGCACCTCAAAGCACTATCATTTTGATTAAATGGATCATGCATCATAAGCCAATCGTGTATTCTTTATTAGTCGGGTATACTTTTTCGGATAGTCACTGCATAAAAAAAATATTTTACCAAAATAAAAATATTTTTCGACCTACCTACCCATTTTTTTTAGCTCTGTTACCGGAAACACAACATTTTTAGGCTTAAGCTGTAAGTTACTAACATTTCTCAAACAATGAGATGCGCAATTTATTTCACGGAAATAAGTTTCTCTTAAATAATGTCAACACATACAAATGCAATGACGTCTTTTCCGGGACCGAAAAGTTATCGCTATTCGCCAAGTACTTCCTCCGCTTAGCGACGATAATCTCCCAAATTGTTCATTTTTGGCGTACAAGCATGAAAGTTTTTGTATAAATAGTTGATTTTATTATAAAAGTAATCTGTTATTTCCACACTTCGATATATGATTAGGAAGAATGATTTTGCAGGTTTTCTGTAAACGAGCGATAATATAGGCCGATACCTATAACGATACGCGTTTGCATCGTTCAGAATACACATACACTGTCACACTGGCATTAAATTTTTACGTATAAAGTCGATTTCAAATCACCTGATATCGCTACACTTCGAAATATAACTAAAAAGAATTATTTCGCAGGTTTGACAGTGTTGTTGTTTCAAAGGTTATAGTAGTCCCAGGTTATAGCCTAGGCGAGGGTTTAGTGCAATCCGACATTCTGACACGAAGAGCTGGAGCTCAACACGGACACGGGGTAGCTGCAGGTAAAAGTAAAACATATAGGGTGTAGACCGGGTACAAACGGTACAATTTTTTCTCAAATTTTATCCTAACATCCGAGTTGCACGGTTAAAGTCTCCGTATCATAAATTGTGAAGCACAGAAAAGTACATGCACGTGTGGTCAGTGTCAGTGATTTATTTGCAGATGATGCTGTAGCCTGTATATATAAATACAACTGTATAAATAACAGATGTATGCCTATTAAGGTGTCTCTTAGCACAATGCAAAAAACATTTTGGGGGGAATTGTCTCTATCTCACCCTTCCAAGTTGTTAGGTTTATTCTGGGACTAATATCGATATTAGTCCCAGGTCTATTGAAATAAAATTCTACAAAAAATTTCATTGAAATAGGATAAAATTTAGAGGCTGTCCCCGAGCCTCAAAGTTTTTGCATGTAATAGGCCTACTTCGACAATGGGAAATCATGTAGTCTAATGTCGCATAATAATTAATCATCAGTTATAATGCTAATCAATTTGGCTTGTTTATATAACAGACATGTATGTATGGGCACTTGATATAGGGCTCCTTCAAGATTACTACTCAGAACTCAGAAGCACACCCAACTACAGCGCGGGCTCATGCGCTTCACACTGAAGTGCATGAGCATTTTGGGACTTCGAATCTGCAATCCCCGGCTGCAAGGGAACGAACCACCACTACTCCACTTCACCCCACATGTCTACTTTCTATATTGATTTTAAAACTAGCGTACCGGCCACGCGTTGCTGGGAATCGAGAAGGATGAGACACTGCAGCAAACAGCAACTAAGAGGAAATTAAGCTATTTCGGCCACGTGATGAGATCAAACGGTTTGGAAAAAGAATTGATGATGGCATGCGGAGAGGGAAGAAAGTAAGTTGACATTTTACTTAACTGGTTTGTTTTATATTTTTATTGAAGACATTCGGTTGACACCAGATCGGATTCGTTCATTTGGCGCCTTGGTTGCAATCATTCAAGTGCTATGCGAAAGAACAAAAACTACTGTGTACAAGTGCACAGAAGTGTCATCGGAAGATGTTCTGACATTTATGAATAAGCTGTTTAAAAAGACAACAAACTAAATCAAGACAACCATATTCTTCTTCATGTTCAAATTGAACCAACCAGACAAAAAAGAACTGTTAGAGGAAATTCAGATGCATCAAAACACCGAAGCCTTGATGCTCGATTCTTCATTCCAAAAGGATGTTTAATGACACGAGTATGCAAGAGAGTGTTTCAGGAAGCAGTTCAGCCTATCGGGAGGAGCAGGCTAGACGGTGTAATTAAACGTCGTGCCGTTGAAAGAAGGGGAGGTGGTCGAGTTGGTTCAAAGAATGATTCGAAAAAGGAAAATGTGCGTCAGTTCATCCATCACCTCAAAGCTCGTGAAAGTCATTATGGCCGGCAAAAAAGCGTTAGATTGTACCTGCCCTCTGCCTTGAAAAGTATCAATCATTTGTGGAAAATGTACGAAAAAGAATGCACCAGAGATCAGTTGAATGTTGGATACCGCATGTTTTACAATGTGTTTGTAAACGATTTTAACATCGGCTTCTCAGGCAGTGCGTCTGATACTTGCACAACATGCGACTGTCTCAGAAATCAGTTAAAAGTTTGTCCAGCAGAGCAAAAGACAACTCATGACCAAACTGCATGTACATAAGCTCAGAGATAGGGCATTTTATGACCTCTTGAAAGAAAGAGATGAAAGCATCTACACGGTCACTTATGATCTCCAGCAAGTACAATCCCTGCCGTCAGAGTACCACGAGATTTTCAGCCATCACTGTTCATCTGTCAACATCTTGGACAAGGACTGGAATGTGAGTGATTGGAAACTGGAAGTTGGCAAGCACTATAAACCACTGCAGAACATCCAGGAAGTGAAGCGTATCGTGTTGACAAAATCAGTGAACGCAAAAGGTCGAGTTGTCATCTTGACAACACGCGAAGTCAACTTTTGAAGCAGCATTGGCACATCCATGTGTCTACTCAAGAGAGGAAAGTCTCATGGAAATGTAAATCCAGCACCATTGCCCAGCAGACGTCCAATCTTTAAGGCCAAATTGAACGATGTTCACAAATTGCTTAGCGTTACTTTTGGAAATAGTTGGAGAGACTTGACACAAGCAGAAGTGTACCAAAATCTGACATGTTCCGAAGCAGTTCGGGATGACATTGACTTACCAGCGGCAGACTGTAACTGCGCAGATGAAGACATTGGATTTCGGATATAGATTATTATTTTTGTTACAGTGATAAACACTGAAATCAGCACTTTAGTTTCAACGATGAAAGTTTTAAGATAAAAAAATTAAATAAAAATGTGACATACCATGAGGCTACAAAGGTAGAAATTAAGTTTTGGTTATTGTTAAAGTAAAAACAGATGTGTTTGCCTCGATTTTTGACCTGCAAAACGTGATAAATTACGCTTTGATGTGCAAAACCTGATAAATCAAAATTTTAAACTTTTTTATAAAATCTTCCAAAATCACAGGATTTGCAAAAAGAGGTTTAATTTACTTGGACTCCTTCTAAATAATCATAGGAATTGTCAAACTGTGAATTTTTTCAAGTTCCTGTGTTCTCAGTTTTTCTCACTTTTCTCAAAACAGTGGAAAGTGGATTTGTCAGGTTTTGCATTTCAACTCCTATAATATGATTGTCTGTATAACTAAACACTGTTCATGTATAACGCTCACCTGGTCACCTGGTGCCGTCAGCTACTGGAGCTCTGGCGAAAGCCCTGGTGCATCTTCTCCAGTTGATCCTCTCCCTAGTCGCCTCTCTTAGTTCCTCCAGTCTCATGCCAGACTTTTCCTGTACTTCATCCAACCATTTCTTCCTTGATCTTCCGCATCTTCTCCGTCCCTCACCGCATGCCGTCATCAGCTCCTTTTCCAAACCGTTAGATCTCATCACATGGCCGAAGTAGCTCAATTTCCTCCAAGTTGCTGTTTGCTGCAGTGTCTCCTCCCTCTCTATTCCGAGCTCCTCGCGCACCGATTCGTTAGTTCTCTTCTCCGTCCATGAAATCCTTAGCATCTTTCTCCAAATCCACATCTCACACGCGTTGATTTTCTTTTCCATATCCCGTGTCTTTGTCCATGTCTCGCATCCATATAGGACGACTGGGAAGATCAGTGCTCTTACCAGTCTTTTCTTTGTTTCCCTGCTCACGTATTTGTCCTTCCAAATCTTTTCCAGACCGTTCATTGCCGTTTTCCCCATTGTTACCCTCCTCCTTATTTCCATATCACTTCTTCCCTCCTTCTCTATCATAGATCCCAGGAATGTGAAGCTCGATACTACCTCTATCGTATAACGCTACATACATCTATATGACTTGGGTCTTGGTATGCATTTACATAAACTATTTGTAGACCATTGCTGTTGTATGCAAGAACTAGGCCTGCTGAGAGGAAAAGTACCATATGCTTTCGGTATTATTGCAATAATTGCTAGATTTTTAATGTTTTATGTGAATATGCTATTATGCTACTTGTTCACCAGAGTGCTGTGTGGGAGCTGCTTATAATAAAGAAAATATTTTTTTACTTACAAATCGTTCAAGATGGTTCATTAGGTGCCTCAACTCTGGTTTATTCCTCATACGAAATACAACAAATTTACTTGATCATGCAAATCTATGCAAAGCTCAGAACTCAAAAGTGAAAAACAGCAAATGTGTTTAGCTGCTCAGCCTGCTCTAGGTCAAAGGTTATTGAAGAAGTCTGAAAATGTCATAAAATTAAGCGGACGAAAATTCACATAGTTTTTGTCCTACCAATTCAACTTCAGCAGCCCACATAATTATCTCAGTCAGTTTTTTACTTTAGACGTATACTTCACACTTCCCAGGTCTTCATTCGAAAAGACAAGGAATTATTGTCACTAGTGCTGGTTGTCAGCGTAATCTTACCGAGACAGCTGACAGGCAGATCGTGAATAACTAACTAGACACGTTTTGCAGAGAAAACACTTTGTTAAAATAGTGATAGAAATAAATGACAGCATATTTAAACTGGCATTTAATTACTAGTGATACAAAAATGTAAATCAAATACTTTCTAACAATTGTGGTGACAGCATACATTTATATAGGAAATTTACAAAATGTAAAAGACCTGTTTTACAATTTGAATTTTGACGTTGTGTCTATTTATGACATTATTTTTATTTTTTGTCTTTCATGACGGAAGCAAACTGATATTAGTATTTGGTATCTGCTAACAGTTCTCTTGAAGTCCTTTGGTTTAGTGTCCAAAACATTGTGCTACCCCAGATGACCATATTGCAGCCGGAAATTGTAATGTTCATGTTGTCAAAAGACCACATATTCTGCATCTAAGTGCAATATGGAGTTGCATATCAGCTCCGGAAAAGTGCAGCTTTAGCATACTTTCCTAGTATACTGTAGCAATATCAATTGTCCCACAAAAGTATGCACATCTGTAATGTGTGAATCAGATTAGTAATGTGGCACGTTGTTAAAAGACAACATAGTCTGTATATAAGTGCATAAAGAGTTGTGCACTGGCTCAGAAATTTTGATTATTTAGCATAGCATACTGGCGCTCTAACAATTGTACCACACGTATGTATTCATTCATTCCAAGAATTTATATAGCGCCCCTTCAAGAAATCCACTCAGAAGCGCTCCCAGTCCAACCACGGTGAAACAAAAAAGTTTTAAGGAGCTTGTAGAACACCGACGAGTCAACCCTAGGTAGCAAACATATCTGCAACGGGAGATTATTCCAGACAGATGGACCTACAACTGAGAAAGCACGACGCTGACAGGTTGATGTTTCAACACGTGGGACCAAAAGCATGCATGTTGTAATGTTTTAAGTCAGGCTAGTAATGTTTCCTGTTATCAAAAATCACATATTCTGCATCTAAGTGCATAAAGAGTTGCGTATCGGCTCTTAAAATGTGAATTTTTAGATACTTTCATAGTGTACTTGTTCTATATCAATTGTCCCACACATGTATGTATATTATGTGTAATGTTTTAATCATGTTAGTAATGTTTCATGTTGTCAAAAGACCACATATTCTGCATCTGAGTGCATAAAAATGTGCGTATCGGCTCTGGAAATGCGAATTTTTAGCATACTTTCATAGTATACTTGTTCTATATCAATTGTCCCACACTGTGTAATGTTTAAATCAGATTGGTATTGTTTCATGTTGTCAAAAGGCCACATATTATGCATCCAAGTGCAGTTTAGAGATGCATATCAACTCTAGAGCATGTGCATTTTAGCATACTTTCAACCTTCTGTTTAAGTATGTTCCCATTTGAATTTTTTTATGCAGCTAGCTGAAAAGTTTTAAAATATGTTTGTCGTGAAGCTATAAAAATTTGTTGCTTTTATCTACAAGATGCACAATGCACTGCGTTTTTGGACCTTAACCTCATCACTATAGGTCTACAATAATATTGACGCTTAAGCTTAGCGTTATAGGTTGCGGCTTATATTATCGCTCATCTTCAGAAAACCTGCAAAATCACTCTTCCTAATAATATATCAAAGCGTGGAAATATCAGATAACTTTTATAATAAAATCAACTATTTATACAAAAAATTTCATGCTTGTACGCTCAAAATGAACAATTTTACGCTAAGCGGAGGGAGTAAAGGACTCTTCGCTAATTAAACATTAGTGCTGTGCACTGCTGGAGCTGGGCGTCTCCGAGTCCGACTCGTCGCGTTGTGTCGGGTTGACGGAACTTGACGGGTTCTCGGGTAAGCGAATTAGTAGATGATACAGTGATACGGGTCCATGGCTTCGAGAACCCAATAGGAAAGCGAGTTATAAATAGCGTGACCTCATTTATAACTTTCGTAAGTAAGTAGGCAAATTAATAAACATTTGCACTTCACAAGGCAGTATGTGAATATTATAATAATATTATATCAGAAGCGGCGTTTTGATATGCACGGAGCTGGTTTCTATTTTTATTAATTCATTATAATAGTATTAAAATATGCAATGCAAAGAATGTTCATTGTAATCGCCATGGGTTCTCACAAGGGGCCATTTGAAGGCTATCGTATGGTGGTGTAGGGGTGGCGCCGTTGCCTTGAAGCTGGAAGGTTCGAGGTTCGTTCGAGGTTCGAATCCACCTCGCCGCGTTAGGACCTTGGGTAAGTCCTTCACCCACAATTGCTCATGAAATGCGCTCAGCGTGAAACTCCGATGCAGTGTTCGCTCTGCATCCGGGAGCGCCTGTGAGTAGAGAGAGCTTGAAGGGGCGCTATAACAAGTGCACATACAAATCCATACCTGGATAGGCCTATTCCAACTGTGGCCTAACCAGTGATTCATATATTTTTGCAGTGTGACTAATTATTGTTTCTTATTACAGAGTGAATAAATCTATAAACTGTTAAATAACCTCCCATCTCCAGTGACCTTTGTGCCTTAACTTCGTATAAAAGGCTCTATTGATAATCGAATGTGAAGCTGTGCTTTAGTTTAGGTGTTTGCTGTTTATTTTTCATAGTTGTTTTGACTCATTATTATTTACGTAAGGACCACTCTACGGCAACCTAATGGCCATCATCATGGTAAAACTGCCCAGAGGACTCACCTAGCGGGGTTGCAAGACTCCTTTCTGGTCCCCTGTGCAACCAAATGGTAACTATTGGCATATTTAGTTAAGTACTGCTTTATTATATTTGTTAATCTTGTTTTCTTTGATGCTTGATTTGATTTGTTCTTCTTGTTTTTGGTTGCCAAATAAATGATTTGATTTTGATATTATATACCCTCAGTATTGTATCCTTGTCTCTGGTAACTATTGTCTATCATATCATATGTAACATTGACTTTGCATTATTCACTGCTTATGCACATTGCCTTGAAGGTTTCGCACTCTTGTGCATTATCACTTCCAAGTGCTTTTCTTCCTCACTCACTCTCAGTACCATTACCCCATTGCAAATGCAATATCCTGGTTTCTCCCCCCCACCCATATTCTGCTTGTGATATGCATAACTGAACCTTGTTACTTTGTGCTTTCAACTCTCTGAGCTCTAGTAAAAATATGAGTGATATATGTCTGCGGCTTGTCTCTTTTGCTGGCAGTGTCTGGGACCACTCAGCAGTATCGTAGGCCTACATTCTTGGCTCAGCTTAACATTTCATTTGCCCTTGCCTCTGAGTACCACATTATTTAACATATTTTATTGACTACCATGTCAGCATTTTTGTTCCATTTAAGGTTCTCAGAAAACACACTCCAAGGAATTTAATTTCATGCACTGGCATCAAATGAACTCTTTTGTAGGTAATACTTAGCCGACAAGGTATGCAAATCAAACAATTCCAAAGTAACTTCATGAACAATTATTATAAACAACAAACACAATGACAATTAACAGTGCTGCTGTCCTCCAAACCGGTCCCATTTCATGAAAGAAATTGAAGACAATGTTAAGAACTTTCATCATTAGGATTTTTACAAAGAGAGCGGAGAGTCCGAGGAAAAATATTCCAAAGTTGACCGTCCTACGACCGAGAAAGCACAGTTCTGCATAGTAGAAGTACGAGAAAGTGGTCGAACGAAAGGAGCGGAAAAACATAATAACATAACCTTCAAATGCCATTAGAATTTATTTCTTAACCCTAATCCGAACAAGGGGGGGGGGTCTGGCCAGACCCCCTTCATATATTTGGTGCATAACTTTTTGTAAAGTGATAGTTTCTCAAAATGCTTTTACGACTTTGTTCCTATATGGATGAGCTACAATTAGCACATATAAGCGACCAAATCAGTTGAGTGATAAGGAGATACTGAAGATAATACTGACGGATACTGTATAATGTTAACAGTTTCAACAATAAGAGCAATAACAGAGAATGTGAACGTGGAAAGATACCAATGCCTGAATAACAACCTTCAGGTGTTTCTTATGATAAAAACAGTGTTGAAATTGAAGATGATGATGATGGACATGATGATGACATAATAAAGATGATGATGACGAAACTGTTGATACGGATGAAGCCGAGAGGCCTGAATACAAGTAAAGATCCGGATATGTTTGGCAGACAAATGCATTTCCCAAAGGATGTGCTCTGTTGCACAGTGTAGTAAGCACAAAATGTGGAATAAAAGAATACGGACAAATTATATGAGGATATTCAAGATAGTTTTTACAGTTTCCTAACCAATGAGATGAGAGACGTTATCATTCGACACACAAACCCGACAGCAACAGCTAACGGACTATGGTACATGCTTACAATTTAGGTGAAGGCATAATTATTCCATTAATTTTTTTAAAGATATTTTATATAAAACAGTCATAATGACTTTGAATATAACAGCATTTAATACTAATATAACTAGAATTATGATTTTTTATTTGATTTTCCAAATTTTATAGTTGGATTTTGGCTTGTTCGGATGAGGGTTAACAATAAAAATGATCAAAAAGTCAACAACGTTGATGACATAAATATGTAATTATATCTTATGCAAACTTAGCAATGCCCGTGTCAAGTGCCATATTACAAGTAATGTTAAAAAAGTTCTTCACAACCATTCTTAATAATTAAAAAACTTATTTAACAAATTTCCATTCAGGATCTATATCTTATACCATGTGTCCTTGTTGGTTCTGAAGACACTGAAATACTGATGAAGTAAAAGAGAAAGCCTACAACAATA
Organism: Lumbricus rubellus; assembly: GCA_945859605.1. Lineage (NCBI taxonomy): Eukaryota > Metazoa > Annelida > Clitellata > Crassiclitellata > Lumbricidae > Lumbricus > Lumbricus rubellus. The sequence goes on along the minus strand of OX243817.1, from coordinate 27,886,132 downwards.
GAAGATGTCACAAAACAAACAATAACCCAATTATCAATAAGTCTCCAATCACAATATGAATTGGCATATACGTTTTGGTAAATGTAATGAGTGTTCAAAAGATGTAAAATTGAGAATGAACACTACAGTGGTCGTAGCAGGTTCTCCCAAAAAACAGGACATTTTAAAAGACAAATGTAAAAATACAGGACATTTTAAAAGACACAAATGTAAAATTACAGGACATTTTACAAGACACAAATGTAAAAATCAGGGTGGAGATGATTTAAATCAGTTGATTTAAATCATTGATTTAAATCACGATTTAAATCGGTAATACTGCATCAATGCTTGTATCTCATCAACATTCTCAAGGACAATTAAGTAATTGAAAAATTAACATTTACTATCAGAAAGGCAAACAATGAAACTGGAAAACAATAAAAACAAAATTCAAATGCAACTATGTGCAATTCTCACCCTGTAACCCATGGTCTGAACCCTTGTGCCATGATACTTGTCCAGTGAGCGGCGCTATATAAATGTTCAATTACAATTACAATTACAAAAAAGGACTTGTTTCAAGGCCAAAACACATTTTTAGTTAGCCTTCCCACGCTATGTTGCATTAGGCTGATTCAACGTAATGTTCCGACCAAGAACATGACGACGCTTCCGACGCTGACGTTCACGAGTCGTCAAAGGCGGCCTCCCTGCAGCAATACGTTTGCTGCCTCGTGTGACAGCAGATCGACGACGGCTGAGTGCAGTTGGTTGTACGCGTATTATTGAACCACTGCGGTAGACGCAACTCACACCAGCGCCTTGTGTGTGCAAGAAAGTATTCCACTGAGTTGGTGTTGTGATGTGGTTGAGGCGTTTCAAAATCTTGGCTGTTGCAGCAGGTTCGGTCTGGAAGCATTCATTAAATCGACACATCTTGTCAATAACTTCCCTGAAGTTGCTGCTGTTGTCATTTGGGGCGACATCTTGTGCAACCTCCGGTGGTGCTTCAACTGACATGCGAGTAGCTGTCGAACAACTTGCTCCCATCTCCCTTCTTTCACTGGATGGAATTTCCATGGGCTGCTTGAAGTCTGCATAAAATGAAATATCTTCTGCATGCTCACCAAGTGCAAGCACAGCCATTTGGTGGCGATCCTCAGAAGAAGTTGGCGGCATTGACGGCGTCCAAGCTCCATTGTGTTTCCAAACAGCAGCTTGGTGTTTGCAAAACTGCCCGGACTTGGCGGCATCACATGTACATGTAGCAAGGCTACTGTTGACAGTGTAGAATGTGTGGTTGTTGATTGGTGCGCTGGTGTTCTTTTCACTGGGCACCAGGTACATGTCGTCTACTAGAACAATGTCATCAGGATGGACATAAGCCGCCTTCCGCACTAGACTCTCCAGGATCAGCCGAGGCTTGTGCACGCGGGCTTGAGAGAAAAGACGCAACCTGTTGCGGTAGTAGGTCTCCATTACGGTGCATGTGAAGTCAACTAGCGTAACAATGTTGTAGGCCTTGCACCTGCCAAGCACAATGTCTTTGTAGAGCCGTATTGTGGACTCACAAAAGTTATTTGTGTTGTGACCAAACAGTGTACTGTCCCTCCATACCATGCACCACAACTGCCGACGTTGCCAGTATGACACCATATACTGTTTCCACAGCGGGTACTTTGCCCACAGGCTGCCGTTGATTTCCTGTGCATATTTACTGTTCACATCATCGACATTTGTGATACGGACAAGTTGCTGAAACGAATGCATGAGAAGTTTGCAGTCCTGTTTTAGTATGTTGTGCTTTCCATCCCATAGCCAACGCCAGACAGCCTGTTGGACATGAAACAAGCACAGTCTTGTCCTGCTTTCAGGCCACACTTCATGCAAAGCACTTTGCTCAGCTTCACTGTCGTCGGTAATGAATGTCAGTGGGTAACCCTTACCACCGAAAGACCCTAGCTCAGTGACTGATTTGAAGAGATTGAAGGCCAGACTGTAGTCAGCAGTTGATTGGGCGGCAGTGATGAGGATGCCTAGAGGAACAGCTCCAGCAGCACACGGTGCCAAAATGAACGTCAGAGAATGATTTTCGCAGTCACAATTGGCTGTTGAGTCAACGAACGCAATGTGTGAGGCTTCTCGGAGTGCGTTGGCACGCTGCATGATTGGTGTAACGACGACAATAGCCAGAGAATCCTTGTGCAGTGCGACACGATGTCCGAGATCTCTGTAAGAATCCAGTTTCTCTTCCAATATCTGCAGTGTGTCAAAAAAAGAAATGCCATTGAGTAATGCAATGAATATCAAATTCCTGTAAAATTCCCCAGTTACTGCAATTTCAGGCATTGTTGAGCCGTGGCTTACTACAATGACAGACAATCAGCATATCTGTTCATGGGTGAAGAGTTGATTGTACACAGCCATGGGCGCCCGCAGAAATTTTTGCAGGAGGGGGCAAAAACGATGGTCAGCGTTAAGAATTTTTTAGCCGGAGGTAAAAAAAATGCAAAGCGGTGAGTTAACAACATGCATGGGTATTTTTCACAGAGGTTTCTTGATGTAAATTTCTTCTCAGTTTCACTTTTTAAAATTTATAATATGAATTGTTTCTTTTTGCAAAGAAATTTGTGAAGAAATTCCAACAGTATTAGTTAAAAGCAGGCTTTTTAATTCACTTGCAATCGCTAATAGGTTGACTGCAGGCATGGGTTTCCTAGCCAAGAGGTTAATGGTTTTGGCATTATAAGTTACTAACTACAATTACAATCATTGCAACATAAGACACAGCGAATCTGGAGTTTCGACAGCTGCAAACTTGTTGATTAGAATGTGAGAAGAATTGTGTTAACCTGAAGTACAGCAGTGCCAGTCCGTGGTCCGAGGGTGATTCGTCTCCATTCATCATACCACCAGCGAACAGAGCTGTGTTTTGGGTTGAGTGAACCATCAGCCAGCAGCACCTCACTAACGTCGCTCCTTAATTCAAGCACACTCGTGTGGTAAGTTGTTGCTTCTGATACTCCCATGCCGTTGGCAAAATATGCCTCAAACAGCAAACGCGTTTCAGTCGATGGAGGAAGATGGAGCAGGGCTGTTGCGGTGTTCGACGTGTGATTATGCAGATTTACAATCTCTATAACTCCTGGCAAACCGTCCTGCAATAGAACCAGATAACCTTCTTATAACAGGAATTTCATCAACCATACACACAAAACTCAGTCTCCCAAAATGCGACTCAACCCCATCCAGTCAGTCTTAAATGCTGCTACTAGACTCTTATGGTTTCCTCAGTTTCTCACATTGAAACTTATACATATGACTGAAGTCCTGCACTGTCTCCCTATCACCTACTGTTTTCTTATCCAAATCACTTTAATTTTTACAGTTGGTTACTTACCTTGATTACCACTTACTTAGCTTGCATGTCGGCAAGCAGTCGGTTACTTACTGACTGAGTGCTTTGATGTTTTGTCAGTTTGTAGTGCAACCGTGCAACATTTTGGGCTATTGTTTTGCATAGCTTCCTAAGATATGTTGGTCTACACACTGACAAAATAGCATCATTGGTTGATTTGACATGGAATGACCCGAATAACTAAAACTCGATGCTAAACTAAAACAACCTCATCTGCGACTAAGTTCCGATCCAAAAAATTGAAGGCTTACCTTGATATGCGGGTTGCCTTGCTTCGTCCGCTTTGTTACCAGATTGATCTTTTGATTCAGCTTGGCTGGACAACTGCAATTCTTCGAAGCGCGCTTTGTTTCGCTTTTATGAAAGGAACTGTGTTGACAGACATAATCTGCGCGATAAGCTAATCGCTGTACTTTGGGAAATGTAGAACGTATTAGACATTTCGTCTTTGTAAGCACTTCGAATTCGCACAACCACTGCTTCATATCCTCCGTTGTCGCTGCGCTAGTACGAACAATAGTTTCGAAGCCACCGTCGTCGTTCGCTTGATATTGGACGACACAATTTCGGAAACCGCGAGGCAGCCAACTTAAGTTATTAATTTCCGTAGCCATTTTGTTACCGGTAAGTGACAAGTCCCCACTCCACAAGATTTCAGCGGAAGTCAGAATGAGGTCATGCTATTTATAACTCGCTTTCCTATTGGGTTCTCGAAGCCATGGACCCGTATCACTGTATCATCTACTAATTCGCCTCGGGTAACCGTACTGACTATTGAGAGTCTGACACAGTATCGTCTACTTAGTCTACTACAATATTTATTTAACATATTTTTTCTGAATCTTGCAAACTCGGGGGCCCCCTTGGGGCCTCTACACTCGGGGCCCCTAGACTTTGTCTATCCAGTCTACCCTATTGTTACGCCACTGTGTTGACTATCAATTTCTCGCTTAGTGAAGTCAAAGTGGTTATTCAGCGACTTTTTGCATAAATTATTTAAACATTATAGTACTGAACTCTATAAAGAGACTGAATTAAGGAAGTGACACACTGATGATCGGTATATTAAGTCCAAACAAGAAACGATGTAGAAGATAGACTGTGGTGACACCTAGCGAACGACGGATAAGAAACTAATCGACAAATTTAAAGGCAAACTCAATTTTAAAAAAAAATCTGTGCTCCAAGTCGTTATGACAAGGGTCTTGACTTGTTCAAGTCATTAGAAAGAAAGTCAATGTTACATTTCTTATTAAACTCTGGTGTAAGCAACGCGAACTATATCTTCTTCTTATTCTAATCTCATTTTAATTTTTTACACTTTAAAGCCTGAGGGATCTTTATTACCTCGGGCGAAAAAAGAAGAAGATGATGATGATGAAGAAGAAAAAGAAGAAGAAGAGTAAGAAGAAGAAGAAGAAGAATGAGACCGAATGGGTCTCATATTTTGGCTCGCGATCACTAATACGACGAAGAGGTGTTAGCTAGGTGGCAGTCCACTTCCTCACACGGAGAACTTCACCCTCTGGGGGAAAACGTTTCTTGATCTTACCACAAGTTCTCGCACTCGAACCATACGATCGAAAATTGGCAATATCTTTTCTTGTTTGCTTTACGACTTGAGAAACGAATTGCCAATTTCGAATTCGAACTCTGGACGCATCATCGAGAAACCACAACGCCTTACTACTGGACCGACCGATGGACGAACGGACGGACGGACGGACGGACGGACGGACGGACGGACGGACGGACGGACGGACGGACGGACGGACGGACGGACGGACGGACGGACGTAGGCCTACAGGGCGACCGTGTCCGGTCGAACTGACCAGGCTGACCAGACTGGACAAATCCCTTTGGCCGCACAACTGTCAACGGCATTTTATCTATCGACTGGTCCGCATCCTCCACCTTCTTCTCCTTCTCCTTCTTCTTCTTCTCCTCCTTCTCCTTCTTCTCCTTCTTCTTCTACGTCTCCTCCTTCTCTTCCTTCTCCTTCATCTCCCTCTCCTTCTTCTCCTTCTCCTTCTCCTCCTTTTACATTCTCTTATCCTTCTCCTCCTTCTCTTCCTTCTCCTTCCCATCGTTATCCTTTTTCTCCTCCTTTTTCTCATCCTTCACCTCCACCTCCCCCTCCTCCTCCACAGTAAGTCGTCGACCCTCGACTGCCCTTCTCCCTCCTCCTCCTCCTCCTCGCTCTCCTCCTCCTCCTCCTCCTCGCTCTCCTCCTCATCCTCCTCGTCCCCCTCGTCGTCGTCGTCGTCGTCGCCGAATACCTCTGGTATCTCCGGTCGAAATTGACTTATGCGTCGGGCATTCTAGTAAATCGAGCGTGGCCTGATTATGCTGCCGTCGTCGATTCGCTTCCCAGTACAAATTAACCTATTGATCCGACGTTTTCCGCTCCACCTGCCCCATTCCGCGACCGGGGTAGAGAGGGGGAGGGGTGGGAAAGACGGGACACCAAAGCAGCAGACGGCCATTGGAGTTGTAGTATAGGAGTAGTGAGTGGCAGCCGGGAGTTCGAATCCGACTAACGTTGTTTTTTGACGCCAACTTCATTTATTTATTTCGTTTGGTCGCTGATTGGAGCCGGCGACCTCTGTGGGACCCTGATGTTGCTGTTGTCGGTGCTCTTCGCCGTTGTGCTGCTTTTATTGTTGCGGGCAACGGAGTTCTCCTGTCTTCGGCCGAGATCTGACCCCCTCCACTTTCGATTGGATGACTGGAAGAAAGGAATTGCATGGATGTGCATTTTGCAACCCTAAGATCAATGTGTGACTTATAATTGGAAAAAGGTGCAACATCCATTTAGAGGGTCCCATTGATCGCATTGCACATGCTCTAGTTTCAGTGGCGCTGCTACTGGGACGCACCGGATCCTTCTATTACTGATCATTTCAATACATACTAATATCAACTTACCTACAGCTACTTAATTAATCGCCAAGCTCGGTAAAGTCTGTGCCTCATGCTCAAACGACGAACCGATGAAGCTCCAGAAAGTCAAGTCCGGTCAACATCAAGAAAGTCAGTTCTCTAAAACATTGAGGCAGACTATAAAAGAGAGTGGATAGAGTGGCATTCCATCTGTCTGAATGACGTGTGACTCTTTGTGGCTGTGAGCATGTGTGTGTGTGTGTGTGTATGTGTGTGTGCGTGCGTGTTTGTGCGTGTATCTGTGTAGTCCTATGTGTAAATTGTGTATGTACGTTGTACACCAGTACACGTGCATATGTGTATGTACGTGTGTAGCTGTGTGTATTGTATTGTATCTAGCCATTTATAAAGCGCTTCTCGCAGCAAAAGCCTTTCAGAAGCGCTCCCAGTGCGTTCAACCCCGTGTGGTGGGGAGGTGGAGCTGTGCGTGCATGTGTGAGCGCGCGTGTGTGCCTGTGCGTGTGTGTTTGTGCGTGTGTGCCTGTGCGTGTGTTTGGGTGTGTGTGCATGTGGGTGTGTGTGTGCGGCTGTGTGCCATGTGTATGTACGTGACTGTATGCATAATTGTATGTGTGCCTGTGTGTCTGGGCGTGCAGTGGCTTTGACAGCGTGACTCCAGTGACTTGTTAATGTCTATTGATCTAGATGCATGCTTGCCTCCCTTGCATCACGTCCTCTGCCTCCTCCTTCTTATCCTCCTTCTCCTTCTCTTACTCTTCCTCCTCCTCTTCCTCCTCCATCTCCAAGCTACTAAGCAGACCACCGCTGTCACAAGCTGCACCACCACCACCACCAGCAGCAGCAGCAGCAGCAGGGAGAATGATTCTGGCCGGTGACGAATGCATCATCATCATCAGCTGCATCATCATCAGCTGCATCAGCATCAGCATCAGCAGCAGCAGCCGATGAGGAAGACGACGACGACGACGACGATGGCGTTAATTCGTCTGTTGATCTTGATTTAGTCGACTAAATCTATAAACACCGAACGACGACGTCTGTCGTCACGTGGTTAATTACTATTCAACGACGACGACGACGACGACGACGTGGAGGAGCGATGATGGACTGAGGAAAGGAGGTGGGGACAGGTGGAGGAGGAGAAGGAAAAGGAAGAGAAGAAGAAGGTGAAAAAGGAAGATGAGAAGGAGGAGAAGAAGGAGGAGGAGAAGGAAGAGGAGGAGAAGGAGAAGGAGAAGGAGGAGGAGAAAAAGGAGGAGAAGGAGGACAAAGAGAAGGAGGAGAAGGATCAGGATAAGGATAGGTACATGAAGAAGGAGAGGAAAAATTAGATGGAGACAGAGACGGAGAAGAAGAAGAAGTAGTAGGAGCAATGAGCATCATAAGGAGAAGGAGAGGGAGAGGGAGAAGAAAGAATTAAAAGGAGAGCATAAGGAAAAAGAGAAGTGGAGGGAGAAATAGAAGGAGAACGTAGGAGGAGAAAGAGGAGGGGAATAAGGAACACGAGGAGCAGGAGGAGCAGAGGAGACTCGATGGAGGGACTTTGAAGGACAGCAGGAACGAGAGGAGAATATTTGGAAGAGTATTTTGGAGCAGCGACATTGACAGCCATAAGCAGTTGGAAGGACTGAAAGCAGGAGAAGATGTGGAGAATCTATATTTAAGAGCTTAGAAGAAAGGCAATTGAGCGGAAGGAGTTTATAGAAAGGAAGAAAGAAGAAGCAGAGAGATGATTTGAAAGGGATTGGATAGGAGATATTATGTTGACGGGCAGGATGGAAAGAGAATAAGCATGAAGAGGAAAACAATGAACAGAGAGGATGGATTGTTTTAGAGACAATTGAAAAAGACAAAGAGAGAAGAAAACTGGAGAGGGTGATTGGAAGAAGTATATAATATAGGCCTATATATCCCATTAACAGAGTGATTAGGCCTACTGGATGTATAGATTAAGAGAGCGTGCACGTGGATAGCAAAATAGTAAAGAGTAAGAAAGTTATTTTAGGAAATACATAAAATAAATTAATAGGTTGAAATATGGTGATAATAGGAATGGATTAAAAACATGTGTTGGCGGTTCTGTGTTATCATAACATATTTTGGAAATCAGACGCGCCATATAATTATTTTGTACCGCACCTACCCTGTTTTCGGACGTAAACAATAATTTCATCATGGCGCCGCTATCAGAAGATGACAGGACTTTGATTCGAATTTTAAGAATTGAAAAACATTTAAATGCATATCAAATGATGAATGAATTTCCTGCTAGAAACTGGAGTAAAAACAATCTCAACCGATTAATTAGACAAATTGACGCGAGTGCAAGTTCTAAACGTAAACCTGTTACTGGCTGTCTTCGTTCGGCACGTATGCCTACCGCTGACAACATCGCTTGTGTAGCTGAATTGGTCTGTAGCCAAGAGGATAATCCAGGCAAAAGCAAAAGTCCTGACATAATAGTCCTGACTTAAATCCCGTTGATTACTCAATCTGGGGTGCTTTGCAGCAACGGGTTTATCGTGAACGGATAGTAAACGTCGAGCATCTCACTCGTTGCTGGACTGAGATCAGCCAGGAACTCATCAATGGAGCCATAGATCAACGGGCACGTCGCATTCATGCAGTCATTCGAGCTCGTGGAAGACACATTGAATATTTATTTGATTAAATAATTCTTGGATTTCTTAATGGCTATCAATAATGCAAACTTGCAAAGACTAATTTTCCAAGTAGGCTATTGTGTTTTGCAAGATAGACGAATTAAAATCATTGTAAAATCATTGTAAACTGATACATATTCAGTACAGTAGTTTTATGCAATTATTATTAAAGCTAAAAATGTAAATTTTTGAGCAGTTGTAGCTGATACAACGACCTTTAATTTGATGCATTAAGCATACACTTACTTGTTAAACTGCCTAAGTTATAGGCCTTCAAAGTTGAACAAATACTTTTGGCTCACCCTGATGAAATTATTGTTTACGTCAGAAAACAAGGTAGGTGCGGTACACAATAATTATATGGCGCGTAGTGCAAGCTACCGTAATGAAATTTGTCGGACTTATAGCTGATATAACTACCTTTAATTTGATGCCTTAGGCATACACTTACTTGCTAAACTGCCTAAGTTATAGGTCTTCAAAGTTGGATAAATACTTTTGGCTCACCCTGTATATACAGGGTGGTCCAAAATAAACCGCACACTGATAAATTGATAGTACTTTATTCAGACCAATTCAAATATAACCGTGAAAATTCACAAAAACACAGCAATTATTTTTTACTGTAACATTACATGGATGGATTTCGTTACATAAAATGTTCAATGTGTCCTCGATCCTTGCTGCTCGACCACGCATTGAAGCCGACGACGCCATCGATCAATTGCGCGGTCAATGAAACGCAATCGCTGTTCAACTGCTGTCCAACTTTGCGCCTGTACTGGTTAAGTCTGAGATCTTTCTTTACAACACATTTAACAGTTGAACGTGAAATGCCGGTTTCACGTGCATTCTCCCGTGGGCTCTTATGGCTTAGCGGTTTGTCTTCCTGGCTACAGATAAGGTCGCTTACCAACTTGATATTTGCATCTGTTCGAGCTGATTTCAGACGTCCGCTACCCGGCTTCCTAGCTGTGGTACCTTCGGTATCAATTTTTTTAATGAGGTCATCGATAGTACGACGTTTCCATGTCTTATTTGGAAATTCTTTCATCATACGCAAGAAAAATGGCATTAAACATTGAATTGTTATACATTATATCAAGAAAACTGTCACTGTGCGGTTTATTTTGGACCACCCTGTATATATATATAATTATATATTATACATTATATAGCTATAGCCTATAGATAAATTGGCAGCATTACAATGAAAATAAACTTAAGAGGAGGGAACACGAGACCAGAGGAAAGTAATTGTGCAATGTGTACCTCTATCTGGTTTAGAGCATAATAATTATTAGGAACTCTAGGCTACTGAGGTTCAATTGAGATACTATAGCAGACGGCATTTTGCAATAAATAAAAGCAAGATGGCCCGTGCACACACACAGACACAGACACAGACACGCGCACACAAACACAAACACACACACATACACAGACATACACACACACGCACGCACGCACACATGCACACACACAAACACACACACAGACTGCTGCACAGTGTTCAATGCTTCAGCAGCAATCGCGTTTCAAACGTCACTGCGTTTTGCCACGATCTGTCAATCAGTCGCCGCTGTTCACATCCGCTGTCCACAGCCGCTGCCTTGGCCGCTACCGCCGCAGCCGCTGCTTCCAGCCGCTGCTTCCAGCCGCAGCGTTCAGCCGCTTCGGCGATCAACGAGTATGTGGCGCCTCCTGGAGTTTGATGATCGAGTCATTGGTTCGATTTTTATGCAACGTTTCGTCGATGACAGTTGTATTAAATCGCACACACAGCTTGTGAATCACAGCTTCACGTGATGCTTCCTCCATTCGTCGTGGCCACACGATATGAATGCGCTCAACTGAATGTACTATACAGTCAAAAAATAATACAGTGACACAAAAACAGATGTAGGCCTGTGCGTGTATTTCTCTCTCTCACTCTGTCTGTCTGTCTGTCTCTCTCTCTCAGTATAGAATGTCTTTTTACATCTGTCTGGCTGTTTGTCAGAGAGTCTGTGTCTATCTCTGTCTCTCTGCCATAGTCTCTGTCTGTCTCTTTCTGCCTCTGCCTCTGCCTCTCTCTCTCTCTCTCTTTATGTTTTTCTGTGTCTATCTCTGTCTCTGTCACTGCCTGTCTGTCTGCCTCTCTCTGCATGCCTATGACCGCGTTTGTAATGTCTATGTGTAATTGTGTATGTTTCCAGAGACTGAGAGACACTCACACAGTCACACACACATAGAGAGAGATACGCACACAGAGAGCAAGAGAGAGACAGCCATGGATACTGAGACAGTGATACAGTGATACAGATACAGAATGAAGGATATCTAGAGAAGATTGGTCTTCGTGTATCATATAGGATGATGAAGGCTGAAAGGTTTGGACGTCGTCGTCGATGTTGTTTAAAAATATCTAAAAGAGTCTTTCTGTGATTTCCATTTGAAAAACGAAATAAGCGGAAATCAATAAGAACGGCGCCACCTCTCGTCTGATTGATGACGACGACATCCTCCTCTGCCGCTCTCTGCCCCTCTGCCCCTCTGCCCCTCTCTGTCCCTCTCTGCCTCTCTCTCTCTGCCTCTGCCTCTGCATCTGTCTCTACCCCTCTACCTCTCTCTCTCTGCCTCTGCCTCTGCCTCTCTCTCTCTGCATCTGTCTCTGCCCCTCTGCCTCTCTTTATCTGCATCTGTCTCTACCCCTTTGCCTCTCTCTCTCTCTCTGCTTCTCTCTCTCTCTCTCTCTGAATCTGCCTCTGCCTCTGCCTCTCTCTATCTCTGCCTCTGTCTATGCGCTGGTGGCGCGTCGGCGTTGACCGTTTTAATAATATCCGTCTCCTGCCAACCAGTCATTGTTATTAAAGACAATGATTGCACGTTATATATATGCAATATATAATATATATATATATAATATGTATGTATATATATAATATATATATGTATCGCTTTTTCATCAGATTTCTACTGCTCGCTCGTCTCCTTCTGCCTCTTCCTCTCGGTGTGCATATGGGTGTGCGTGAGTGCGTGCCTGTGTGTGGTTCGTGAGCGTGTGGGTGTGCGCACGTTCTATGTGGGTGTGCAAAAGTGTGCTTAGGTGTTGCGCACTGCATGCAGTGTCGTGGGAATCCGCTTGGATGTAGGCCTACGGACAGAGAGAAAAAGAGAGAGACACAGACACAGACAGGGACACAGACACAGGCACAGACCCAGAGAGAGACATGCAGAGACAGAGACAGTTAGACAGAAGGAGAAAGAGACAGAACGAGAGAGGGAGAATCAGGAAG